>OX123196.2:50196195-51396195 GCA_944739405.2 Euclidia mi | reverse complement strand
TTCCTAGTGATGGTAACAATGTTATTGGCCTATATGACTTAGGGTCGTCGGACGGTTTGTCTCCTCTTTTTGGTATGATCCTAATGTAACCACTGCGCCATATACGAGGAAAAATACCTTCTGCTATGCAACGTTTAAACACAAACAAAATGGACGCACCAGATGTTTTACAGGCTTCCTTTATCATCTTGTTGGAGATTTTGTCTTCGCCTGAAGCTTTGTTAGGCGGCAAAGATCCGACAGCATTTATAAATTCGTCATAGGATGGTAGGTCTGACGCTGGTGAAACGGGTTGCAAAGCAGCCCATTGTCGGATCTGACGGTGGTAGTCTGTGTCATTCTCCAGCCGATCGTTGGGTATCAGACAATTCAAGAGATAGTCCGTTGTCTCCTCAATACCAGTGGAATGTCTACCATTAATTTTGATATTTTGGGTATAAGCTAAGTCGATAGATCTATTTGCTTTAAATTCGTGATATAAAGGAGACCACGGACCCTCCCTATCGAGTCTATCAACAATCTTACGTAACAAAGAACAATGGTCACTTTGGCCTTTAGCACGTCTGATAATGAGTCTTATACCAAAAAAAAGTAATTTTTTTTAATATTTTGATCAAAGCAAATACATATTTTTAGGACTTGGGAGAAATAAATAATGTATTTACAGTTTATTTTTTAAACTATACCCCTAAACAATAATGAAATGTTATGAACGCAGCCATAACCTTATTGTCAAAATATGCGTTTCATTATACGATATGATAAATAAGAATTTATGTTACTTTGTTATAAAATAAAATATAACTTTTACAATAAAATATCAATAGGTGTTTAAATTACATATAAAATATTAAAAATATTTTTATTACGTAGTAATTAATCGTTTTTTTTAATGAAAAATCTAAGATTTGACGTGAATGACGTGAAATGGAACAAATACGCCATTTCGGTATCTGTCACCTGTCACTGTTATACCCGGTACATCAACGTCAATCGTTCCTCGCTTGCTATGAATTGAGTTTTTTAGTTTGTTTGTTAGAAGAACATGTTTTTCTACACACATATATTAGATACCAGAATAGTTTAATGTATATATTTTTACGAATAAACTAAATAAAAACACAATTTAGTTCATAACCTCAAACATACTTTTTATAGAATAAAAAAGGTAATCCCAAGTTTTTAAAATTCATATCTAAACTAAAGTTAAATAAAGTAACATAAAAATATTGATAAATAACTCCACAGCAATAGACGTGAAAAAAGAAATTCTGGTCCACCTTTGTATGGGAACCGACCATTGTTCTTTCTTTTGCATTTTTCAACTGCAGACCTATAATGAGATCTAGCAACTCTAAGAGCAATGAAGGCAGTATCATAAACGTCACCTGTTATTTGACGTCTTTTTAATAGATTTAACTTTCTACGTGCTCTGCGAAAGGCTCGCCGAAGTTCAGCTAAGTTGTTATTCCACCAATCACACCTACGAGTGTTGGTGATAGAACCACGGCCAATGGCAACATCCGCACAATATATGAAGGTGTCAGACAAAATTTCAGCACTCTCCTCTACAGAAAGACTACAGCAAGTGAAGTATTTGACATGTGACGCGAATAGTGAACCAAAAAGATCCCAATTAGCTCCTTTTGTTTTATATCTAAAATTAATAGAGGAGATACATGACGAGTCCCGTGGCAGCCTTGACGTGAATTCGTACACGATTAGGCGGTGGTCACTACATGACGCGTCCGGTAGGACACGCCACCTATCTATACGTACGTCCCCACAAGAAAGTGTGACGTCAATAGAAGATATATAGGTATAGTGTGTCGCGAACTTTTTTGTAGATATTTTAAGGTCTTTAACTAATTAGAACATTTGATGGTTCTATCTTTTATCGTTTAGGCGGCGTACGCCAAATAAGGAACTTTTCTGGATAATTTTTTACACTTTGGGTCCTAAAAACTCAAATATCTTACGGAACCCCATTTTTACTAAAATAAAATATAGCCTATGTTACTCGCAGATAATGTAGATTAGATTAGATAAATCTTTATTGTACACCACATAAGGAAAACATACATCGAAGGAGCACAAACAAGAAATGCACAATTGGCGGCCTTATCGCATACAGCAATTTCTTCCAGGCAACCATTAGGAATGGACTCATGACTGTAGAAGGATCCAAAAGTACTTGATGGTGTAGTTTTGAAATTATTGATAAATATATTTTTAGCATACTATACATAAAATAAATACCTACTGAATAGGTACGTTGACATACATATTATTATATATACACTATATATAGGCAATACATATATATACAAATCTTATATATAAAAATGAATCGCAAAATGTGTTGGTAAGCGCATAACTCAAAAACGCCTGGACCAATTTGGCCAATTCTTTTTTTTTAAATGTTCGTTGAAGTTCAAGGATGGTTTTTACAGCGAGAAAAAATCTAATAATTGCCGGAAAAGCCCTAGCAACAGCCCTTTTCTTTTTTCCATACAAACGTTTTCTAACTAAAACGTAGAGTCAATTTGTAATTCATTACCGCTGCATTAAGTTCAAATTCGCGTGCGCGTTGATATACTTTGATGGCAGTTTTGACAGGTTTCCGGACATGAAGCATAGAATCTGTATTCATTGCCTGAAGTCTCAGTGCTGCCGCCCAGCGGGCTTCATGTCAGAAAAAACCCATTGATAATCCCTACTTAATATTATAAATTCGAAATTGTGTATGTATGTATGTTCCATTTTCACGCTAAAACTGCTCAACCAATTTTACATACATACATACATAGACTCACGCCTGTTTCCCGGAGGGGTAGGCAGAGACTACGGAACGCCATTTGCAACGATCCTGACATATCTCTCTTGCTTCATTCACTCCCATCAGATTCCTCATGCATGCTCTTCTGTTCAGGGTACTTCTAACGTGTCCTGTTTTTAGGATGTCTCCTATCTAATCAGAGAACGTCCGCCTAGGTCTTCGTCCTGTCCCTTCCACACTTCTGGTCAGTCTTTCGTCATCCATCCTCTCCACGTGCCCAAACCATCTTAGCATACCTACCAATTTTGTTGAATTTTAATATATAGATACATATTTTCGACCATGGAGACGGATATAGACTTATGGTAAGTTGTAAAAATTAAACTGGGAGGAATTGTAGGAAGGGTAGAAGTTTGTACGGCACAAATTTACCTCTTGGAAGTAAGAACGCATGCGCTGATAATTGATTGCTGCGCATGTGCTATACGTATATCTGTCAGTACTGTCACGTCATACCTACATAATGTCATATTGTGCACGTTGATTAAATTGATCGCATATCTATACTAATATAATAAAGCGGAAGAGTTTGTTTGTTTGTTTGAACGCGCTAATCTCAGGAACTACCGGTCGGATCTGAAAATTATTTTTGTATACCTTAGCCCAGTTATTCCGGAAGGCTAAAGGCTATATAAGATAACGCTTTGACCCTTTGGGGCCGGGCAAAAGGCTAAAAAGGCTAAAAGATAATGTCGGCTAATCTCAGGAACTAGCAGTCGGATTTAAAAAATTGTTATTGCCTCTGATAGCCCATTTATTCCGAAAGGCTATATAAAATTACGCCACAACTTTTAGGGGCCAGACAAAAATAATAAAATGGTCAAGTTAAAACGAGAGGAGGGGGGGAGACTTGGTTCAAAGGCAAAAAAGGCTAAACGAACAGGATACAATCTATATGGGTATCGTTTGCGAGATTTTCGGGACGCTGATTAATATGAAATTTATTTAGTGATCCAAGATGGTGGACGGGAAATCAAAGATGGCGGATGAGAAAATAAAAAAATCAATATTGGTATCGTCTGCGATGTTAAAAGCGATGGGGAATCGAAATACAACATCTACTTCGTGATCAAAGATGGCGGATGGGAAATCAAAGACGGGCGGATAGGAAAATTTAAAAAATCAATATTGGTATCGTCTGCGATGTTAAAAGGGATGGGGAATCCAAATACAACATCAGTTTCGTGATTCAAGATGGTGGATGGGAAATCAAAGATGGCGGATGGGAAAAAATTTCAAAATCAAAATGGTTATCGTCTCTCATGATTTAAGAGATGGAGAATCCAAATACAACATCTATTTCGTGATCACAGATGGCGGATAGGAAATCAAAAATGGCGGACGGGATTTTTTTAAAGTGGATATTGGTATCGTCTCCGATATTTTAATGAATGGGGAACTTAAAAACACCATCTATTTCGTGATCAAAGATGGCGGATGGGATTTAAAAATAATAACATGGGTATCGTCTCCGGTGTTTAAAGGAATGGGGAATCTAAATACAACATCTATTTCGTGATTCAAGATGGCGAATGGGAAATCAAAGATGGCGGATGGAAAAATTTTTAAAAATCGATATGGATATCGTCTTTGATGATTTAAGGGCTGGTCAATCCAAATACAACATCTATTTCGTATTCAAAGATGGCGGATAGGAAATCAAAGATGGCGGACGGGATTGTTTTTAAAGTCGATATGGGTATCGTCTCGAATATTTTGAGGAATGGGGAATTCAATATTAGGTAACTTTGGAAAAGGGGCTTGGAAAAAAGGGAATTAAATAAAAACTCTTAAAAAGGCGATACGGAGTTCGCTGGGTCAGCTAGTATATATATAAATATACTTAATAAGATACATAATATTATAGTCTAATAAAAAGTTATGGACAATAATGCAATCACCTTGACAAATAGTGCTATTTTAACATATTTTTAAAGATGTTAAGTGATTTTGCTCGTCTAATCTCAACTGGCAGCGCATTCCACAAACGTACAGCCTGACCTGAAAAGGATTTATCAAAGAAGTTTGTGGAATGCGCTGGCATCTGCAATCGCAGATCCTCTGACGACCTCTGGCACTTTGTATGTGTGTCTTTAAGGAACTTGAACCATTCTTTGAGATTGTGTTAGGATTGAACAATACATTATATAGTAATATTAGAATATGCGTATTCCTGCGAAGGCGAATTGGGAGCCACTTGAGCCTGCTACGAAATTCAGATACATAATCGTCTTTGCGTAAACCAAATATAAATCTAATACAAAATTTTGGAGACGCTCAAGGTAATCAAGTTGCTTCTCATTGAGATTAAGATAGCTGACATCGGCATAATCGAGTATTGGGAGAAGCAATTATTGTGCAAGCGCAATTTTGGTGGTTATGGGGAGAAAGTTTCGCAACCTGCGCAACGACCCCGCCGAAGCAAACAATTTCCGACTGGTTTCCTGTAGCTGACATCCCCAGGATAGAGTCTTATCCAGATAAATTACCAGATTTTTCACACTGTCTGTTATTGTTAAGATGTTTCCATAAAATTGAATCTAAGGGAGTTGTGACGGATTGACCTTAGACATCATCCTGGAACTACCAATCAGAATGATCTGGGTTTTGGTTGGATTTAATTTTAGTCCATAATTTTTGCTCCACTCACAAATTTGCGCCAAGTCCCTGTTTATGGTAGAGAATGCATTTGTAATAGAGTCTAGCGGCGCCTTATCTGCAGGTCATCTGCGTAAAGGTGGTAGGACGAAAGTAGATGTTTGGTGATAGAATTTATAAAAATTGCGAAAAGTAGCGGAGATAAAACGCCACCCTGCGGAACACTGACAGTTGCATTACTTCAAGAAGAGTATGATTGTTGATGTAGTTTTCTAATGGTGAAAGAATTTTTAAAATCAGTCCAGTCGTTGTAGAGTTTATCCATTACAAACAAATAAACAAACAAAAATACAAATTTTTACTCTTTATAATATTAGTGTAGAAGTGTAGATATCAACAGAACTTAACATAACACAAGGGGTCAGCAGTCTTATTCTCATCATTCTATTCTAAACACTAAGGCACAGCCCTAAAAATAAAATGGAAATATTCATAACGAAAATAATGGAGAGTAGAGAAATCTGTATTTGAACATTAAATACAAAAATAAAATAATTGTCAAGTATTTTAGATACATAATAAAACATAATAGAGCAGAAAACTGCAGGGTATATTGAGCTTATACAGGGAAAATAATGAAACTTGAACAACTTTCAGATACATTGAATTAATGTTTACACACATTTTAAATAATTTTATGTTCCATGCGACATTAGTCTCCCTATGACCTCTTCCTCACAATCTGTATATATACAATTCTTGTGTTACCGACTGACTGACAGACAAGCTACAGCTTAAACTATAAGGCGCAAGAAGCAAAAATTTGGCTTGCATGTTCCTTGGGGACCATGGGGGTGCACAAAGAAGGGATTGGGAGCCGACAAAAACATTAAATTTAAAAAATATATGCGGGCCCAGCTGCCGGCTTCCTCTTGTACATAATATGTAGTGTTCAAGAGCCATCCTATTGTTCAAAGTTATTGTTGTTATTTCTATCAGACCAATCAAAATGTAACTAGGTTGTGAATTGAAACTGAAGTGTTGTGAAGTGTATTTGAGAAATTAAACTTAAACAAGGTTTAATAATAATTACAAACATTTTAACTATAGTTTATAACTAAAGAGCATGCATGAAAAATACACTTCATCTTCAGGAAAACAGGGGTGAGTTTCTGTATGTATATGTATGTAGTAATAATAATATTCTATAATTATTTACATATATATAGCAAAGCCAGGGTCCAAGGCATAAATCTGGTATGCTACTGGGATAACACAAATTAATATGTTCTAGCTAGACTAGAAAGTAGACCAAAGAGTTGAGGATCAAAATTATGGTCATGTCAATAACTATGGTTTCATTTACTATTAAGTTTCAACTGTATGAAACAGATATGTCCTAATGTTCTCTTATATGAAAGTACTATTAGTGTTTTTTGGGCATCATTTTAAAATGCTATGCCACATGACTAATTTTATAAGGATCAAAAGTAATAACTTCGAAACATATCCATCAAAAACCAATTGAAAACAAATGAAATGTTGTGGCAATAACTTTGTTTGGCACAAATTACACGACCATATAATTATTGTTGTGCAATCTTCAACATTTGCCAGTTTAGAATTAATTATACTCCAAACAAGTTTTTGTTTAGATTTAGTGTAGTGATATGAACAGGAGTGTAATAGTGAAATAAATAGGTACTTACTGACAATCCAGTCCGAGCCTTTCAGTAGGATCTCTTTGGTTTTGTACCAGTCTCCCCTTGACTGAGCTCCCTTCAACCTCCACTCATGTCGACCGTACAAGTTGGTGAAGACCCTATCAGCGTCCGCCAGAGGCCCAAACTTTGTCTTTGCTGGGGCATTCGTTTGTTGGAACCTCACCGGTACATTGTTGATGTTCGCCAGTGGGCCAACAATGCCTAAAACGAGACGTCAAAATTATGTAAGCCATAATGCGCAACCATACAATAACATAAGATTTTGTACACCATGATCTGTTTTCTGGTGTTGAAACTTCAGCACTATATTACGAAGATGATAAAAGAGAGCGTAGATTGCTAAATAAGTACCCATATGTGATTTTGCTCCATGAATTACCCTCGCCAGCGCACCAGCCATTTTCCTGGTTTTGTCAAATAATAAAATGACAACTGACACAATACATTTGACAAACAGCTGGTCTATGGATTTTGTGTCTGTGTGACAAATTAATCGCTAGTAAAAATATCTGTGTTACAAGACTTACAGGTGTAAAATTATACAAAGTGCTATTGTCTGTAATTAAAGACGGTATGTAAATTCAGCATGATTAACGATACGATTGTCAAATTGACGCATTTAAGCTTTTATTTTTGTATTAGAATTATTCATAATTTTTTTCCTGGATTATGTCTTTGGCGTCATCAAATGTCAAATGCGTCAAAACTCATGTGTCAAAATAAGCAAAGTCCACTGCCGGTGATTTCAAGATTTTCAAGAATCTGCGTAACAAAATAGAAAATCGTAAATAATTTAATTCCTCAATGAACTGTTATTATAACGTTTAAGTTTTCTTGTAGTTTGTTGTTCGTATAATACATGCTCTCGTGAGCACTAGGACAATATACTATTGGGTAAGGTAATAAAATAGTGAGACTAAATCCAAACTTAAATTTCTTTCAGAAAATTGTGTTTATCTTATCTTCGTTTAATCGTAAGCTAATAAATTAAGCTTTAAAAAAATTAATACACCATGGCGGCCGTTATTCCAGCTGTTACTAAGCTTACAAGTAGAATAATAAGAATTCTAGGATGTAATCCAGGACACATGACTCTGCAAGGTACCAACACATATTTGATTGGACTGGAAAAAAGTAAGTTCCTTAGATTATTAACATGTTAACTGAAACATAATATTATCTACATATCTTTATTTATTTTAGTTATTTATTTATACTCATGCCTGTATCCCCGAAGGGGTAGGCAGAGGTGTAATATCTAAATGAAAAAAAAAAAAAAGATTTTGCCATGTTTTTCTAAAGTTTTACTATGCAATGTAGTTAGCACATTCATAATTTGTTTGATTCATATTCAATAGATTAAACTCTTAACTGATGTAACTTGCTAATCCCAGTATTTTTGTTTAACACCTTCAATTATTTTTGATAGATTTTGGTCTCTAACTGATTATGTAAAGGTACTGGCTTATTTTCCAGTCGTATCCTCATAGATACCGGAGACAAAGATGTACCGGAATACCAGAAGCAACTAGCAGAAGTAGTGCAATCTGAGAAAGTCAACATAGAACACATAGTTGTGACGCATTGGCACCATGACCACATAGGAGGTGTTGAGAACCTGTATGGGACTATTGCAAGTAAGATGACATAATTATTATACTGTGATGTGATGACTTTAGCATTCATTTCATCATATATGATGATCTAGCCTAGAACCTATCCCCGTCCACTGCTGGATACAGGCCTGTCCAAATTCATAATTCCAATAATATTATGAATCAATAAGAGGATTTGGCATACTATATCACTGGCTAGACATGTTGCTACATTGTCGAGTTAATGTCAAGTTTTCTGTTTCTTCACAAAGATTCCTATTATTTGCTTCATATATTTTCCTTAGTCACCTCTTTCAAAACCAAAGGATTGAAAAGGCCTAGTGACAATTCACACACATTTTTTTATTTCTCAAAACTTTATTGTTTGAGGTTCACATGACCTTGAATTAAACAAGTTTATTAACTAAATTATGTTGCTTGTACATAATTTTTTTTTATATAGACAATGTAATTTGTTAAATTGCTATTCTAGAACAACCAAAAGTATGGAAACACAAAAGAAGTCCAGATGATGACCCAGAGGTCAAATTACCAGAACCTATACAACTGCAATGGTTATCTGATGGCCAGGAAATTAAAGTAGAAGGGGCAACAGTAAAAGTACACCACACTCCTGGTCATACAACTGATCATGTGATTTTAACTCTTTTGGAAGACAATATACTTTTTAGTGGGGACTGCATACTTGGTGAAGGCACTGCAGTGTTTGAAGACTTGTACACATATATGAAGAGCTTACACAAAATATTGGACTTGAAACCTGGTGTTATTTATCCTGGACATGGCAATATTGTAGAGGTAATCTTGCTATTTTATTTTTCAATATTTATGTAACCTTCATGCCATATAAACATGGTGTAGCTAATGCTGGCGAAGTTGCCTAAATACCTGTAGCCATTGACTACAAGTTTTCAGTCAACTTCTCTATGGTCAGAAGAACACTTTGTATCATGTGGACACTTAGGGGCGGCACATATCTGACGGAAGATCCGTCGAACGTATCTTCGGTCGCGTATATTCCGTCAAATGAGTCGGTACACATCTGACGGAAAATGCGTCGAGCGTATCTGCACACATTTGCTAAAAGCGTGGCTATTATGCACACATATAAGTTTGTTTGTGCAGGGTCGTACTCAGGGCAGCTCAATATTTTACTGTCATATTCTTTTACTTAATCATTTTTCGTGTTCCCTGATGTTATGTAGTCACTGAAGTCCGGTAGTTATTTATATTGTAATTCGAGTTTGACTATTAAAAATATGTCGGACTTAAGAGATTTTTACAGTAGCCAACAAGCGTTATTTGAATATATTTCCTATATAGGTATGGAGGTTCAAAATTAAAAGACGATGACACGATTTGGTTACGGTTTTTAAGAAAATTTATACAAATGATATAGAAGGGGTTACAGTTGCAGCGCATGACATAAAATGTTTTCTATGTAGATATTTTAATATATTGGAAATTAAAAGGCGTAGCCGTGAGATTTATTGCCTGTTCTTTCTCATGGTTCTAACTTCAACGCCTATACGTCGCATTAACTGTAAAAGTAGAATCTTTGGTAAAAGTGGATTTTGGTTACAAATCGTGTTCTTCATGTTTTATATTCTATGTTTTTGTTTAATAAGACAACTCCCGCACTAGGAATAAATCCTGTGTCACGGGGGACTTTACAAACATACAATTAACGGACACAATGAACACTCAGACTCAGACAAATTCTCAGTGCTGGTTTTTAGGTATTTTTTTTTATAAATATTATTAAAATCATAAATAATTCTGCCAGACTCATTACGACGGCAGTAATTCCCGTAGACCTTTAGAACCTCATACCTAAAAATTGGCCCACGATCCAGGCTAGCAAGTATGCGTACTCTCATAGCACATACTAACACTACATTATTCTACACATTTCGTTTCTGAAAAAATAAGTAAGGTCTGGCTGCCCTGGAATCTTACTTTACTACGCGTCACTCAAAATCACCGATCTGGGAATGACATGCATATGGCATGTCCAATACCTACGAATTTAGCGTGCATACCTACGAAATTAGCGTGCATACCTACGAAATGTTGGGCAATTTAAAATGGCTGCAATTTGGATTGTACTCCAGAATATAATCGATATCGATATGGAGCCGGTCAGAGGAAAATAATACTTTTTTGTAGTAAGTTACTTTAGATAGTTTAAATCTTTTACCAGATTAGTTTATTTCATAATGCAAATGTGGGCGAGCATGGCAAAGCGAAGGACGACCCTTGTATCAAACATGTAACAAAATATTCTCTGAGAGCCAATATCGATACTGTGTCGCTGAGAAAGTACCGGACATGAATGGCACCATACATACGGTAATGAAACACACAGCCTGAAGCACTGATTCATCTGGTTTTTAGACATATTTATGCACAAAAACAAAATGATTATGTTCGATATACAACGATTTCACAGCAGATGTACCACAAACCTTGGCAGAAAATATGGCGACAGTGGCACGAATGACATTTCTAATAAAATAACGTCATGATTAACTTATTCAGTAAACTAGGGCTATCTCTTTTTTCTGACACAGATATCCCTAAGACAAAACGAGACAACACTATATTTGGTGGCTTTATGTCGATTTCGTATATATGTGTATAAAAAAAAATTGTGAAATGTGGGTGTAATATTACACCTCTGCCTACCCCTCCGGGGATACAGGTGTGAGTCTATAAAAAAATATAATAATATATGTGTATAATGTAATTTTTCTCTATGGACTATTTGCCCTCTCCATGTATATTCCTTACTCAATGGTCAAAATTCACGTGGTGCGTGGTGCGCGCGACGTCGACGGATAATCCGTCAGTACGCTCGACGTACTAACGGATCTTCGGTCAGGTGTGAAAGGTTGAACGTTTTTCTATACATTTGTATGTATTGGCGTTACGCGACGGATAAAACGCGACGGATCTTCCGTCAGATATGTTCCGCCCCTTAACCACCCAAAGTATACATCAGCAGCTGGAGTCACGCCACACTCGCTTGACAGCTTGAAAGCGCATGATTCCGGCAAATTGCCACATGCCCTCAATGGCAACGCAACTACCTAGCAATCTGTGGGCGTCGCTTAAGGGCCACACGTTGAGCATACGCGTTTCTCGAGCGCGAACCGGCGAACGGACGCTCGGAACACGCCAACTGCACGCTCTGGGAACGCACATGCCCAATGTGCCCAACTTATACACTTGTTTAGAATTTTATAAATATTATGTTTATATTACTTGCTAATCTTTGTTTCTCTTTATTTAAGGATCCGATCCAGAAAATCCAATATTACATAGCACACAGAAATCAAAGAGAGGACCAGATATACGAAACTTTAAAACAGAATTCAGAAAAACAACTAAATGAAATGGAATTAGTAAAAATAATTTATACTGAGACACCAGAGCACCTGTGGCCAGCAGCTGCTTACAATGTCAACCACCATTTAACTAAATTAACTAAAGAGAATAAAATAAAATGTTTGCAAATAGAAGGTGAAAATAAATGGCAATATGTCACAAATTGCAATCTATAAAATATAGTATTAACTTTATTGTTTAATTTAATATAATTATGTATACTTACATAGAAGTTGTATAGTTTTAGCTTTGTTACAGATTATATATTTTTTATCTTTTAATTATGTTTTCATGTTCAAACATCCTGAACTTTTAATCCAATCAATTACTCAAGAAACCTTAAAAACTATGATAAATTGTCGACAGCATTCAATCTGTTTACATATTATCAATCATCAATCAATCAGCCCAGCATCCAGTATGTCCCAGCCACCCTTTTCAGGTCGTCGGTCCACCTAACCGGGGTCCGCCCTACCTTACGCTTACCGAGTCGTGGTCTCCACTCTAGGACACGCTTGCTCCATCGGCCATCAGTCCTTCTACAAATATGGCCAGCCGACTGCCACTATGCCTGGCGTCTCTTTGAAGGCTAAAATCCGCAACGAAGTTCCCAGATAAATCTCCTCCCTCTTCGCAACTCGGTGGGGCTGGTTTTTTTGTCCTGGAGCTGGACGGCCATAGTAGCCGTGTCATACATACATCTCAACACCTCGATGTAGCGCCAATCGATGCGACACCGCTGCAGAGCATCCATAACCGCCTAGGTTTCGATGGAGTCGAAGGCTTTCTCGTAGTCCACGAAAGCCATACACAGCGGCTGATTGTACTCGTTGGTCTTCTGTACAAAGGTCTACGGTGCTGTAGCCTTTTCGAAAACCGGCTTGTTCCGGTGGCTGGAAATCGTCGATTTTTCAGGCGAGGCGGTTTATTAGGGCTCTCGAGATCAACGTGTAGACGTGGCGCAAGAGTGAAATGGATCTGTAGTTTTCCAGCAAGGTGTTGTCACCTTTTTTGAAAAACAGAACCATCGCACTCCCACTCCACGCCTGAGGTGTTAGGCCTTGGTGGATAACGGAATTAAAGAGGCTCGCCAGCTCTTTCAGAACTGCTGTCCCACCTGCTTTTAAGAGCTCTGTGGTGATTCCGTCATCCCCTGGAGATTTGTTGTTCTTAAGCTGCTCGAGAGCCACTCTTACCTCGACCTGGTTGACATCAGGGATGTCCTCCGTGTAATGGCGCGTAAGTTGGGCTCTGTGGTCATCATCGCTGGGTTTCGTGGGTTTAGGCATTCGTGATGCGTACAAGTCCTTGTAGAAACTCTCAATTTCAGCGAGAATCTTGAACGTGGAGATTACGGTTTTGACATCCGCAGTATTGAGTTTCGACAGATGAGTTCTACCAAGCTGGCGAGCGAAGACTAAGGTGCCTCGATTCTGTTCAATCGCATCCGTAATGGCGCGGGTATTAAAACATCGGAGGTCACGTCACGTCGCACCAGCTTCCGGATCTTCCGGTTTAGGTTTCTTCCGTCCGTCGAAGACGTCTGCGCATATGACATTCCCCTTCTTTGCCTCATAAGTTCGAGAGTCTCGAGCGAGAGTTTACTTTGCTTGTTAACGCTTTTACCGGGAAACACACTTCGAGATACATCCTGTAGCGTTTTGACCACAGCGTCGGTTTTCTAGTCAACAGTGCCATGGGTTTCTAGCAGTCGGAAACGGTTTTGAAGTTCCAGTTGAAACTTTTCGGATCCTACTGCTAGCTGAGGCGCAGTAGGTCTAAGAGTAGAATTCATCATGTGAAGCCTCTCAGCTCTTAAGTCTATATTTAGAGTGGCTCGGACAAGTCGGTGATCGCTACCGGTATTAAAACTGTTGATCACTGAGACGTCTCTAGTTTATCTCGTTCCTAGTCACAGTATCGGGGCTTTGCCATGTCCACTTTCTATGAGGCTTCTTCTTGAAGGAGGAGTTCATTAAGAAGAGCGCCTGTGACTCCAGAAAGTTGACCAGCATTTGCACCCTGTGGTTTCGGCACCCCACGCCATAGGATCCGATTTTTGTTTCGCCGCGTTCTTGTACTCCCACTTTGGCATTAAAATCCTCCAAAACAACGCTGTGGTGTATCTTAGTGGTATGATGTAGAGTCTTAGTAATATCCTCATACATGGCTTCGACTATGTCATCGCAGTATGTCGAGGTCGGCGTATATCCCTGTACCACCTTCAGGGAATACCTGTCGGTGATCCTTAATATGAGGTACGCTACCCGTGTCGCCACACTGCTGATTTCTACAACGTTGTTAGCGAGATATTAGTTAACGAAGAAACCGACACCCAGCCGTAGAGAGCGTCCATTGTACGTTGCCATGATCAGTTTCTTGTGGTAGCCGTTTGCCGTAGCCCGGACATTCTTAGCACCCCTTGCCCCGCTGTTACCGCGACCGCTACCGTAGTTGCGGACAGCGGGACTACTGGGAACTGAGGGCCTTTTATTCGTTGGTGCGCTCATTGGGTGGTATTTGGCCTACTATACCGCGCTGGCCAGACAAGTTGGTATAGGGTTTGGTTTCAAGTTCTCCATCTCTTCGCAAATATATTATTCGCTTTTTGCAATTTCCTTAGTCGCCTCTTACGACACCCACGGAATGAAATGGGGTAGTGACACTTGTATTCTTTATCCGTCACTACACGGCTCGGATGTTTTTACATATTATTATGGGAGAAGTAATTGATTAATGTTCCTAATTATCCCTAGGTTAACGTATCATCAGCCTGCTATAGTCCCCTTGCTGTTTATAGCATACAAGAAAGCTGATTAAACTAGGACAAAAGCTATAATCAAGTCTGTCATTGTGACAAATAGGATCAAGCTTTGTTACATTTTCAGAATCGTAACTGAAACCACGATTGAACCACTGGTCTCTGGAATACATATTGAGGCCTCAATATTGGCATCTGTCGCAAGCATGAGTTCTTTAACTTTGACCAGCGTACCTACACGTTAGGTGCCACGCGATGCAAGCGGCGCATTTATAACGGCACCGAATGACTAGGAATACTTCGTAGCTACGAGCTTACAAACGATGACAAGATACTGCAATGATTGCCGAGAAGACCTCAGATGTGCTTAGGAATGCCACCACAACAGCTTGGTCCAGTGGTCCCTAGCGTAAAAGAACATACTGAAGATTAAACATTTCCTAGGTGCTACATTTAAAGGTTGACATGCCATGCCGAGCCAACCCAGATAACAATGCAAATTTGCCAAACTTGCAGCAAGTTTAAATCAAACTTGCTAGTTTCACTGTGACAAACTTGCATGAAGTTGGTTTTTCAAAGGATTTGGATGACGACGAGCACAGGTTGGTGATCGGTTGACCTCCTAGATACAGCAGGAGGTGCTCGACGACCAGCTGTTGTCGGACCACCAACCTGTGCCTTGTACCTGTGCAACCTTTGAAAAAGCAAACTTCATGCAAGTTTGTCACAGTGAAACTAGCAAGTTTGATTTAAACTTGCTGCAAGTTTGTTGTTATCTCGGAAGAGTGGGCGCCGGGAATCAAAGTCAAATATAGCGTCTCTCTCCCCAGACTGGCATAAAGTTTACAATTAAAACATGCGCTGCTATCAGCAGATATGCAATATGGACGCCAATTGCACGCAGTTTCAGCAGTAACCATGAGTAGTAGGAGAGCTGGCATCAATTTTGGTTAGGTATTTGCGGGCAAAAGTCCGTCTCATGAAAAGCCTAGTGTTTCCAGTCCTCCTTTATGCTTCCGAAACCTGGACAATCCGACTTCAGGAACGCCGAAAAATTGACGCCCTCGAAATGTGGTGCTGGAGACGGCTACTTAAAATACCCTGGACCGCACGCCGCACAAACGTTTCCATCCTTAAAGAACTAGAAATAAAAGAGAGATTGTCGTCCACTGTGCAACTACGAATCCTCAAATATTTCGGGCACATCATCCGCAATTCCGCAACGAAAACTCCATCGAGCGTCTTGTCCTCCAGGGCCGCGCCGAGGGGAAACGGTCCCGAGGAAGGTCACCCACTCGTTGGACTGACCTAATACAAACTGACGCATAAATCGGTGGTAGAGTGCTCCCGGGATGCAAGGAATAGAAGCCGATGGAGACACTTAGCGAAGTCTGCCTGTAAACAAAATCAAGAGACCACGACCACTCTGACAAAAGTGAACGACTAAAGAAGAATTTGCGGGCAAGTTGGAAACTTGTCTCATACCTCTCCCATTATACCTCAACACGGAACTGCAGACCTGGCTGGTGAGTAGCGGGGCTAAATGACCCCGATTTTTTTTTCTAAAAATGTATTTAAGGCTACATACAATTTTTTATTGTTGTAGTTTCCACCGATTAAGTTAAATGGTGTAATTCTGAAGGTGGTGACTAGCTTTAAATAGGTACTTGGGGCATATTGTGACAGACGACTTGAAGGATGACGCCGACATACCCGTCGGGCCGCCAATGTGGTACGTGTGCAGTACTGAGAGACTACCGAGAGACTGCAGCGCGTCCCTCATGTTTGCAGAGGCCCACACTGACGGTTATCATGCAATTATCCATCTCGAAACGCGTGAGAGGGAGTAGCAACGGCATTCTGAAGATGGTTGCAAATAGATTAGATTGTCCGATCCAACACAGGTGGATGCAAATCACGATGGGCATGTAGTTAATTAATATTATTTGACTGCACAATATGACATGCGTTAGAATTATTTTTACAGTATTTTTTTTTTAATTTTATTTTATAATTTGTGACATTGCTCTTTGATTTATTACCTATTATTATTATTCTACGAATTCGACTGATTTGACAAATTTTTGTGCATATTTTATATTATTGTTGTGACATTTTATTATTTATTTGATTGATTTTATTTATAACTAGCTGACCCAGCGAACTCCGTATCGCCTTTTTAAGAGTTTTTATTGAATTCCTTTTTTTCCAAGCCCCTTTTCTAAAGTTACCACTGATTTAGCGCTTAATCTCTTATCATTTCAGGGTCTATATAATGATGCAAATCAAACATAGATTTTTATATAATTTTGAATTGCCCATTCCTTAAAATATCAGAGACGATACCCATATCGACTTAAAAAAAAAATCCCGTCCGCCATCTTTGATTTCCTATCCGCCATCTTTGATCACGAAATAGATGTTTTATTTGGATTCACCATCCCTTAAATCATCAGAGACGATACCCATATTGATTTTGAAATTTTTTCCCATCGACCGCCATCTTTCATTTCCCATCCGCCATCTTGAATCACGAAATAGATGTTGTATTTGGATTCCCCATGCCTTGAAACATCGGAGACGATACCCATATTCATTTCTAAAAAAAAATCGCATCCGCCATCTTTGATCACGAAAAAGATGGTGTTTTTGAATTTCCCATTTCTTAAAATATCGGAGACGATACCCATATCGACTTTAAAAAAAATCCCGTCCGCCATCTTTGATTTCCTATCCGCCATCTTTGATCACGAAATAGATGTTGTATTTAGATTCGCCATCCCTTAAAACATCGGAGACGATAACCATATTGATTTTTTAAAACTTTCTCATCCGCCATCTTTGATCATGATTTAGATGTTGGATTTGGATTCCCCATCCCTTTAAATATTGGAGTTGATACCCATATTGATTTAAAAAAAAAATCCCATCCGCCATCTTTGATCACAAAATAGATGGTGGTTTTGAATTCTCCATTCCTTAAAATATCGGAGACGATACCCATATCGACTTTGAAAAAAATTCCCGTCCGCCATCTTTGATTTCCTATCCGCCATCTTTGATCACGAAATATATGTTGTATTTGGATTCACCATCCCTTAAATCATTAGAGACGATGCCGATTTTGATTTTTGTAACTTTTCCCATCCGCCATTTTTGATTTCACATCCGCCATCTTGAATCACGAAATAGATGTTGTATTTGGATTCCCCATCCCTTTAAACATCGGAGACGATACCAATATTGATTTTTTAAAATTTTCCCATCCACAATCTTTGATTGCCTATCCGCCATCTTTGATCACGAAATAGATGTTGTATTTCGATTCTCCACCCTTTAAAATATCGAAGACGATACCCATATTGATATTTAAAATTTTCTCATCCGCCATCTTTGGTTTCCCGTCCGCCATCTTGGATCACAAAATAAATTTCATATTATTAATCAACGTCCCGAAAATCTCGAAAATGATTCCCATGTCGATTGTATCCTATTCGTTTAGCCTTTTTTTGCCTTTGACCCAACCCTCCCCCTTCTCGTTTGATCATTTTATTATTTTTGTCTGGCCCCTAAAAGTTGTGGCGTCATTTTATATAGCCTATAGCCTTTCGGAATAATTGGGCTATCATAGGCAATAACAATTTTTAAAATCCGACTGCTAGTTCCTGAGATTAGCCGACATTATGTTTTAGCCTTTTTAGCCTTTTGCCCGGCCCCAAAGGGTCGAAGCGTTATGTTATATAGCCTGCTATAGCCTTCCGGAATATCTGGGCTATCGTATACAAAAAGAATTTTTCAGATCCTGAGATTAGCGCGTGCAAACAAACAAACAAACAAACTCTTCCGCTTTATTATATTAGTATAGATTATTTGATTATTTTTGAAATTAGTATGTGGTTATGTGGTTATGTAATATGAATTCTAAACTCCTTCTTCTTCTTCTTCTCGAGTCGATGGTATAGAGATCAAACGGCATCAGCCCAGTGTGTGGCCACAGCAACTGCATTGTCGGTGGCTTGGTGCAAATCGGCCTCCGAGCATCTGTGCGGGCATTTGGGACACTCCAGCAGGTGGCTCATGGTTTGTTCTGGGATGCCACATTCGCACTGCGTTTTGGCCGGATCGATTATACCCCATTTGGCTAGGTTATATCTGCAACGGCCAACCTGGCTTCGTAATCGATTCAGGGATCTCCATACGGGCCATTGCAGATCGCCACCGGGGGGTAGGTGTTCGTTGACATCAACATAATTGGTGGGGGATGGAACTGTCTCATGCCACATTTTTTTCCTTAGGTTAGCTGGTTGGTCTTTGCTAGCCTCAGTAGATCGCAAAAAGCTTTTGCGGCTTTTTAATCTGCTACGGGGCAGTTTATGGTCGTGCAATGGATGCCGGGGGTCCTCCTCCTGGCGGCGTTTCTCGACTATGCAGGCCACTTCTCAGCGAACCGCGGGTGGGGCAATGCCTGCTGCCAGGGGGCACATTTTATTTAATGGTGTTGGCTTAAGGCATTCTGTGATTATTCGACACGTTTCGTTCAGCGCCAAGTCAGCTTGTTTTGCGTGAGCCGATCGATGCCAAACTGAACACGCAAATTCACCCGCGGAGTAACATAAAGCCAGGCCAGTAGTTCGGGCTACATCAGGCGATACTCCCCAGTGTGTGGAAGTCAATCGTCGGAGGAGGTTATTTCGGGTACCAACTTTCTGCCTAGTAGCTTCGCAATGGCGCCGATAAGTGAGAGACCTATCAAGTGTAACTCCCAGATACTTAGGGTTTGGGCTATGTTGAATATTACTGCCCTGCCATGAGATGTTGAGCTTTCTGCTGGCTTTACTGTTGCGAAGGTGAAATGCGCATGCCTGGGTTTTGCTTGGATTCGGTTTAAGTCCATTGTTTTTATAGTACGTACCGAGTGTTTCTAAGGCACTTGCCAGGTTTTGTTCTACCTCCTCGAAGCTCGTACCTTGGACTGTTAGTGCTAGGTCATCGGCGTATAGAAAACGGTCAGTCAGCGGAGTTAAGCTAAACTCCTAGAAATAGGGATAAAAATGGCTTGATCAGTAATGAAATCCTTTGCCATGCCGCGACGTCAGTGCGCGCCGGCCATTAAGGTGACGATCGAGGCTCTTGGCTATTAGGCAATTAATAATTACATACATACATAGACTCACGCCTGTTTCCCCGAAGGGGTAGGCAGAGGCATATTAAACGCCCACTTTTCGCCAGTGTTTTGATCCCACGTAATAGGTAGCGAGCCTATTGCCGCTTATCGGGATATTTTGATTGCCAGAGCCTCGTCCGTTGATCGGCAGATGCACCACTTGCAGGTGAGGTTGGCTTGGGACCCTAAGTTCTTGGTGGGAACCCTATGCAATAATTAATTAATAAAAAATAGAAAAAAAGTAATAAATTAATAATTAATTAATTATTAATTTATTACTGTTATAAATTTTTAAAGAATTTAAAAAAAGCCAGACGTTTTAGTTGGGGCTATAAAATTGCCAGGCACGTGCAAAAACATTTTGAAAATATAATGCATTTGAGGCAACTTGAATCGTCTGGCTTTTTTCTTTTTTAATTTTTCGGACATCGCCGGACATATAAGGTCAAGTAAGAGCTAGCGCGCACTAGTGACTTTTGTCACGAAGACAAAAAAGTTTTTGTCACCGTCACGTCACGTCACCCAAGTCAGAGCCCAAGTGAGGTGCGCTCACGAAGGATGACAGTGACAAAACTGTTTTGAAATCCTAGCGTCATTTGCCGATATGGATTTCGAAGAGACGGTCGTTCTCTGTGAACTCATGAGACTCCGGAGAAAAAGAAAGCGCAGAGAATACTGCGTACACCCCCTTTGGAGTAACAAGCTACTACGTGGAAAGTTCTATATTATGTAACTTCGAGAACATCCAAATATTTTTTTTAGTTATTTCCGAATGAATGTTACAAGCCGTGTTAGCCGTGTGGTTGACGGCATAGAAAACAATTGTCACCACCCCTATCTGCCCGTGGGTGTCGTAAGAGGCGACTAAGGGATAACACGATGCAAATACCATCTTTGCGTAGAGACGGAAAACTCGACATCAAACCCTATACGACTGCCTCGTTGGTCTCGCGGCATAAATGTTCGCGTGGGATCGGGAGGTCCTGGGTTCGATTCCTGGGTCGGGCAGTGTTATTGGGTTTTTCTGTCACGAAATTCTCAGTATCAGCACGGAGTCTGGAAATGTGCCTGTACGGCAATAGGCTCGCCCCTTATTACGTGGGACTTAAGTATATCTGGCGAAAAGTGGGTGTAGAAATACACCTCTGCCTACCCCTTCGGGGATAAAAGGCGTGACGATATGTATGTATGAATGTTACAAGCTTTGATGAATTACTTCGCACTTTAGGACCTGCATTAATATAAATAATGTTAATATAAATAATGGTAGAAATGTCATAGATACTGACCGAGTTCTGAAGTTTTTAGAATAATCAGAAGTGTCTTCACACAACTTGAGACTAAAAGTAGATTTGTGTTACCCCGAACTTAACGCGCGCGAAGCGGCGGGCAAAAGCTAGTCAAATATAAAATATGTAAGCTTATTTATCAAATTGTCACCAGTGCGCGCACCGCTATAAAAACCTAACGGCGCGGTGACAGTTTCGTCACGGGCTTGTCCGCCGGTCGGCGTACACAAATGTCACCCAGTTGTCACGTCGTAACATGCGCGCATCTCCATACATATCCATGGACTTGATAAGAGTGACAAAACAGTCACGCTGACAAAAGTCACCAGTGCGCGCTAGGTCTAAGAGCTTGAGTCTCAAGTTGTGTGAAGACACTCTTGATTATTCTAAAGACTTCAGAACTTGGTCAGTACCCATGACATTATCTACCGATAACTACCGAAATAAAATCACCTTGCATACAGTCAAATGTCGAAGCCACGTTCTAATACATGTTCAATATATCGCTATAAACATTTTCGCATTTTTAATATTAGTAGGGAAAATCATTTCAGCCGTTTAAGCTTATTATATAATTATTAGTTTATAAATGCGACAAATCAACGTGCACAATATGACATTATGAATGACGTGACAGTACTGACAGATAATATATGCGATAGCACATACACAGCACTCTATTATTAGCGCTTGCGTTCTTACTTCCAAGAGGTAAATTTGGGCCGTACAAACTTCCACCCTCCCTACAATCCCTCCCAGTTTAATTTTTGCAACTTATGGTAGCCTATGTCCGTCTCCATGGTCTAATATATCTCTATATTAAATTTCAACAAAATCGGTTCAGCCGTTTTAGCGTGAAAACGGAACATACATACACACTTTCGAATTTATAATGGAATCACTCCAAAGGGAGTGTACCCAGTATTCTCTGCGCTTTCTTTTTCTACTGAGTCTCATGAGTTTACAGAGAACGACCGTCTCTTCGAAATCCATATCGGCAAATGACGCTAGGATTTCAAAAAAGTTTTGTCACTGTCATCCTTCGTCACGCACCTCACTTGGGTGACGTGACGGTGACAAAAGTCACCCGTGCGCGCTAGCTCTAAAGGCTGTCAAACCGCGGTAGGTATCAGAAGTTACACAATTTAAAAAATGCTAGACTCCAGCCAGTCTTTAGTTTTAGGTATACCATAATAATATCTTGTCTGTAAACCAAATGCAAACAAAAGAAACAACAATATACAATAAATTATATTTGTAATCACTTTATTTCATACTTTGAAATGTGTTTACAATCCGCTGCACAAAGAAATCACATGAGACATGTATGGATTTCAATAAAACAAACAATTTATATTTGGCTTTTATTTCAAGCCTTAGTATAATAAGATCTTAAAATTTTTAACTTATGTAACTTATATATAATTATGTTGAAAACAACTAGATGAGTAGTTATTTGAATTATTCATTGTCGATAGTGTTTCACAAATTTTGAACCAGGAATAGCAATTTTACTAAGAAATTACTGATCCTTTTGAGAAGCCTTGCAGTTCATTGTTTAAACTTTCATTTTACGTGTCGGGCCACAAATGTTTTTTAAATAAAAACATAACCTGTTTTAATATTTACGATAATGTAGAAACACATATTAGACTCTAGAGTTGTTAGAGTCTGTCCCTAATAGTAAATGATTGAATACAGTCCGTTTTAGTTATAAAAAGTTCCAGATTGTATTATCAAAACTAACCCACATACACACGCGTAAAAAGATTGTACGCGAGTTACAGCGGCGATAGCCTAGTGGTGTACGTAAAGGACACGATGGTCTCAGATTCGATCCCCAGATAGGCTAGCGAGGTGTGGATGTGTAATACATCTCTGCCTATCCCTTCAGGGATAAAAGGCGTGAAATTATATGTGTGAGTTAACCAAAGCCCTCTTACAAATTTAAACCTAAACATGCAAAACAGAAACTTATCAACAATGAACCATTCGTTATTCAGGAGGTTATGTTAGTGTCACCGCTATCGGCACATGCGCTTAGGCGGCGGCATTATGTCCGAGTCGTCGTGGAACCGGTGGTGATCTATGTAATCTAACAGGATCTCTTTTGTCACTGGCTCTTTGATGCTCTGGCATACGGCTGGAAAAGAAAAAAAAATCAATTTTACCCGCTACTGTTATAAACACAGTTTGTGATGGGATATAGGGCTGTTTTTAGGGAAATTACTATACGGGTGTGAGTAAACTTTTATTTATGCCTCAAAATAGCACGTATGCTTTTTATTGTCACGATAACCTAAACCCACGCGAGAAGAATTATGTTCCCCTAATAAAACAAATTACTCCGTCATCCGACATCGCCGACATCCGTGAGATTCGTCAAGTTTGAAAATCACCCAGGACAAATCTTTGTCCGATAAGCACCTTGATTAGTGCTGTATCTAGGTGTGATTTATCTACAAGTTTATAAATTAAATTAAATGCTGAACCCGATAGTGACAATATCCCTGCGAACAGGCCAAGGCAAGCAACAATACTCCTTTATAAAAGCTATAAAAATACTCACATTCTGCAGTCTTGAAACCATTAGGGAACGATTTATCAGTACGTTCCCTCATGAACTGCCACCTTCCATCTTGGAATGAGCATTCGATAATTTTGTTGTCGAGATTTTTCATGTTCTTTGTCACTTTCATATTCGCGAAGTGTTGCTCAGGTTTGCCGACGAACAATTTACCCACTTTTGTGGGTAATATTCTGGAAAAGGAGATCAGTTGTTTAGGAACGTCTTAGCGGTTGCAGTTTTACTTTCATCTTCTGCAGCCCGGAGTCGGCTTTCTAGTCTAACCAGAGGACCTAGACAAGTGGCATTTATTCCTCATTTCTAATATGGCTATCGTTTCGTGCCCATGGCAACATAAGCGTAAGCATAAGTTCTTTTTCGACCAAGATCATATATCGAAGGCGTATGCAAGTTTTATATACAGGGTGTCACAAGACCCATCACCAAGCCGATGTCTACTCGTTGTGGACATGATGCCAAGTCATACTAACCAAAAATAAAACCTGGGAAACGATTTTATTTTTTGAGTTTTCACATTTTTTAAACCGCAATTAACAGCGCGTGCGTGCAATTTTCGAAAATCCTCCTTATCCATAGGTGCATAGGACATCCAAAGAACAGGTTGGCGGGGTAAATGCATCGATTTTGTACCTAATTACAAAAATTCCATACTAACATTCAGCCTCAATATCTCCTGAACCAGTAATTTCCCAGGTAGGGTGCCGAAGTAAAAAATGTTCATAGTGATTGGTACAACATGGGATTTCAGTTTTCGTTAAGGGTCTTTTTACACCCTGTATATTGCATGTAGCGAATAGCTTTATCGCTAATCGAATGTTATATTGACCCAGCCGTCAGATTTGGCAAAATGTTAGCTTTCCACAAAGCGACTGTCGTCTGACCGCCGCAACCTAAAGGGACTGTGATATGCCACGGCTTAGCTCAGTGCCAATTTGTTCAAGGGTATTGACTCTCCATAAAGAATGTGAAAGATCTACATGACTCGTAATAAAATATTTATAGACTTACCCAGGTCCACTATCAACGACGATTTTTAACCTAAAGTCGACGCTATTCATGTGACAGGGTTTCCATTTCAGAACGTCGTCACACTGCCCCGGCACGTAAGGCTGGAAATAAAACATGATCAAACTTGTATGATTATGTAGTATGTTTATACCATAGATATAGAAACGTTTCTCTAAAAGTATAATCACAGCAAACAAACAACAAACTCAAAAGGACATACGCGTCCTGTACGCGGCACATCGACTACTTTTACTACTAAGTTTACTGATTCGTTATAACTTATAACTGGGTTTTAACAAAGATATATAAAAACTATAGATGCGTTGCCCGCACACTGAAATGGCAAACTGAAATGGAGGCAATTGCCGCGATTCCGTTTGGTTACGCGCGAACCTGTGTTGTGATAGTACGCTCCGTGACAATAATTTGTGTGTAAGAATTAAAAAAACAATTGAAATTATCTCTCTCTACCAACATGTGTCCCCTATAGTAGTATTTATTTCCTTTCTCTTTCTTTATTCATACAAGATATTATTTGGTATTTGTGGCTGTTTTTTAGAGCCGCTTTATGAGAGTATGGCGCGTCTATAATATAATACGTCATCTATATATTAAAAGAATTTGTGTTTTATAATACGAGTCGGCCAGCCCGTTCTACCCAACCGATTCGCATGATTTTTTTTTACATGAAAGCTCTCGCTGCATAGATTTGTCATCAAGCATTAGAAATTACCTAACTTGCACATTCATCAAGTTATATGCAAAACCAGTTTTCTCCCATACATTTTTTACGTTTTCGTAGCCGTAGTGAGTGACTTTCTGCTTCTATATATCTGGTTCTCATTGAGGTAGGCGTTTCATTATAGGCCTAAAACACGCGCTGAAAAGAGCTCTTTCATTTGATGGTATGCTCATTTAAATTGGGTAAGTTTGAAGGAAGATAGGTGTGGACATTGAACTTATTTTTCAATATTTTCCTATAAATTTCTTAAGATTCCATTGCTTTCTCTCTACATGGACGTTTCTTAATTCAAAAATATTTTTATGGCATCTAATAAGTTCCTTGCGGTAACTGCCAGGAAAAAACGTTATGCCTCCTTAAGGTGACCTTGCCTTACTTTCATACGGGTGTGAGGGTGGTGGTGTGTAAAATTATACCCGATGTTGGTCAAATTATCACTATAGTGAATTATCGTTGATGGCAGGTAATATTCCCTGAATGTTACCAGTTAACCCTTAATGTTGGGTGAACTGATCTCTGATGTTGAGGAATTTTCCTTACGTTTTATGTTAGGAAAATTTTTATGTTTTTAAATTACGGATTTTCTTCGGGCATCTTAATTTTATTTTTATGTCAAACATATTACAGCGGTTCATAGTACTATCTAATATATAAAATTCTCGTGTCACAGTTTTCGTTCCCATACTCCTCCGAAACGGCTTGACCGATTTTGATGAAATTTTTTGTGCTTATCCGGTATCTATGAGTAAAGGTGCTCGTTATATTACATAGCAAAAAAAAAACGCCGTTTACAAAACATAGCAGAAGCAGTATGCTGTTTATTTCCACTCCAATCTGCTATGCTATCCGTTTTTGATGTTTTTATATTTTGACGAAGGTTACTTGAGTATATACAAGTACACAAGTAACGCCATCTATGCAAAAATGCGAAATTAATACGATCTGATGGCATATGGTAAAATTATGATCGATGTTACCTGTTAGTTCTATTGCGTCGCCACAAGATGTCATCGTGTCTTGTATATTTATATTAATCAACTTTTGCACCATTAAAATAAGAGCGAAAATCAAATGTATACTGATTACATACTGTCATGTCATGTTGCTCGCTCTTTCTTTCGCACAGTTTGAGATTTGCTATCTCTATCAAATGTAGCAAAACGAAAAAGCGCAAGTACTTAAAAAGCGCAGGCGCAGATAAAAAGCATTTCAAAGGCGCAGTTCGTTTTCTGTTCTGTTGTCAGAGTGCTGTGTTACAAATTTGTGTTATAGCTCGCATTTCGTTTTGAACTTTTGAATATATTTATCTTTATGTCTGTTATGTCGCGTGTATATATACAGATACATGGTTAAAAGTTGTTAGTTACTTGTAAATATTTAGTTTAAGTGTAATATAGTTAGTCAATACAAAATAATAGTTGTAAATATGCTTAAAGTTGGACAAGTGTGGAACTATTTTGATGTTTGTTGTACGAAGTTGTGGGAAAAAGCTAGTTTCTATATAAATCAAAAACCGCGCTAGATTCAACGAAACAACACTCCGTTCCATATCTGATGTCTGTTGCACGAAAATAAAAAGCATGCAGTTAAAACGCTATAAAACGTAACGAAATCGAACGTTGTCGCATTTTCGCTACAATGTGTGTTACTAATATATTATAGCATAAAACATAGTCTGCTCTTAATTTATAGCATAATGTTGAAACGCGTTTTTGGTTTATAGCCGTTGTGAACATGCCTATCTATGAGAATAGGCCAACAACTATTTTTCAAAAAAAAAAAAATGCAAAACAACGTTTGCCGGGTCAGCTAGTTGGGTTTTAATATTTTTTTTCTATTGGAGATTTGAGATACATGTTTGACGTATTTTATATGGAGGTTTTGTTAAGTATGTATCTCAAATCCAAAACCATGGATAGAGGATTTTGAATTTAGCGGTTTCTGCTGTACATTGTCAAGAATTTTATATACATACTAGCTTTTGCCCGCGGCTTCGCTCGCGTAAATTCGGGGTTCTCTAGTTATAGTATATCATCTATGATCGCCGATCATAGATGATATACTATAACTATAACCGATCTTTGATCGGGGTAACACAAATCTCCTTTATTGGGCGGATAGTTCTATAATTGTCATTTTAACCGTTTAAGAAATATAACTGCAAAAAGTATTTACACATACAAACTACTTAGTACTAAGACTCAGTAGTACTCAAAATGTTATCCGGTATCTGTGACGTTTCGCTAGAGTGGCCAATATGGCGACTGTGATTTGTCTGTCAGAACCATTAGAATTTAACATAATGCTCGACAATCAGAATTTTGCGGATATATGTTGTCGACTCGAAATCTTTATTTTTTTATGTTTTATTATTCAGGTAATGTTTCGATGTACTCCTTGACGAAATTATTAATATAAGATTTGACACTGCGATAGCAGCGCAGTCCGTCGGTTCCAATGTGAAGCATTCCAAAATCCACAACTACTTACAAATTAAAAATTAATTAAAAAACATTTTCCAGTGGACTAAGTTGTGAATCTAAACCATTCTCAAGTCCCCTTGAACACACACAAAAAAATTCATCAAGATCGCTCCAGTCGTTTAGGAGGAGTTCAGTGACATACACACGCACACGAGAAATATATATATTAAGAATACAGAAGATGTTTTGTGAATGAAATACAAATACAAACCTCTTTAGCCGGCTGGAATATAAGTCCATCTGGTTCATGCAGCAGTTGTTTGGCGAACTTCTCCCCGAGCAGCTGCCGCGCCATCGGCAGCTCCCAGAACTGCTTCTGTCGCACGCTGAACGGCTCGTGGTCTTTTATTATTAAGCCTTTCTCCATCGCTTTTAGTCTGCAAAGTAAAACCTTTGAATATTTGTACCACTTGTATATAGATGACAGAATGTTGAAGGGAAAACCAAAACACATTTTTTATATATACCTACCACATATGTTGTTACGAGGGTCAAACTGAAAGTTCTTAGAAAATCAAAAACTGATTACATTAGCCAGTTATTAGTTTTATTATATATTTTCAAAATATTGTCCATTGACGTCAATACACCGCTGCATGCGATGGAACCATTGGGAAAAGCACTTTGCCCACTCGTCCTTAGGGGTCTCTTCAATGGCATCGCGATACGCAGCCACCGCTTCTTCAGCATTCATAAACCGCTTTCCTTTAAGTTTTTCTTTAATTTTTGGAAATAAATAAAAATCACAAGGCGTGAGGTTGGGGCTATACGGCGGGTGACCCAGTAATTCAACGTTTGATGTCGCCAAATAGTCGATCGTTCGCTTGGCGGTGTGCGACGAGGCGTTGTCGTGGTGAAGGAGGATCCTACTGCGAGGTCGTTTCTCTCGAACTTTTTCCAAGACAAGTGGCAAACAATTGGTAGTGTACCATTCTGCAGAAACTGTTTTTTGATCCTCTAACACAATTGTTGCGAAATGACCTATCCTTCCAAAGAACGAGGCCACCATTTTTTTTCCCGCACTTCGATCTCTCTTCACTTTAGTTGGCAACTCCTCGAAAGGAAACACCCACTGAGCAGATTGTCTTTTGGTTTCAGGATCATAACAGTAAATCCAGCTTTCGTCACCTGTTAGTATGTCGAACACAGCATTTGAGTCACCTCCGTTAAATCTTTCAATCATTTTACGGCACCAATCCACACGATGGAGTTTTTGAGCCTTAGTCAAATTATGAGGTATCCACCGGGCGCAAAGCTTCCTGACCGCTAAATGTTCGTGGAGGATTTTGTGCACTTGACTCATACCGATGCACTATGGTTCGTCTAGAACAAGCTAGCTAGACAAAAACAACTCTTAAATTCCTGGAAGTTAATTACTATTACGAACTCATTACCCCTATACATTGAGGATTACACCTATTAATTATCAATACTACCCTCATTAAGAGCGTCATTAAGGTATGTTTATAAGATGTTGACTATTTAAAGGGCATTCATTTGCATTTTTACATCATATTTGATAGCATTGTTTATGTCACTAAAAGAAATTTGTGAAAGTGTTTTTGTGATGGATTGTATACGTAAGGGTAAGTAGTTATATTTTATTTCATTTTCAACATGGGAACTTCATTCTTTAGTCTTATAAAATGAAATGTTTGAATTTTCACCCACTTTTTTACTCATTTTTTCAAATTCATCGGTCAAATAATAACATGTCCCCACTTGTCCCCACCGTAGAACCTATCATATACGATTCTCATAAGTGTCTAGTAGTTATACGTAAAAAAATTCATTGCGATATATTTGCACAACTAATTTTTATTTATTTTTTTCTTTCAACAGTTTTTACCGTCTCAAGAATGGATTTTTTCGAAGAATGGCTGAAACACCCGAAGGAAACGCGGAATGAGGAGCTCTTTCGGTTTATATCTTTGAGATATAATTTTGACGGTGTTACGGAGCAGTCTCTGCGAGATATTAAAGTACTAATCTCAAGATATTCAACGAAATTTGCTGAAAAGTGGAGCAGCTGTGGAAGAAATCGAGAGCGATTCCTACAAAAGTATTCGACGTGGCTGGAGGGTCTTGACATATCTTTCGATGTGTCCGTTTATTTATCTCTGCCAACTACATCTGGAGAACCGGGACCCGGAAGACCTACTAAAGATTTTGAACATTCTAGTCTCAAAACGAAGAGACGACGTGTAGACGATCTATTACAGTCCAGAAGTGCTAGTGAATTAATTTACGCCGCTGAAGTGTCAGCTCGAATCTCGGGTCAGAGAAGTGTAGCACGTCAAATTAAAGATGTGACTAGTGATCCTTCAATAACCAAGACCACGAGTGAAGAAAGTGCCCCCAGGAGTTTAACAAGTGAGGAAGCTTTAGCGTACTACGTTGATAGTAAATCAAGTAGTCATAGCTATAAGCAGACTCGGAAGTGGAGTATTAAAACTGGACATAAGGTGTTTCCGTCAATGTACAGTGTTAGAAAGGCTAAAATAGCCTGCTACCCGTCAGGTGAACAAATTACAGTCAATGAAACGCATGCTGAAATCAAAGTTCAGGCAATTCTTGATAAGACTGCCGAACGTTTAGTTTCAGCACAACAAGAAGTTGTTCATAGTCTGTTACCTTGCACGTCATTCACATTAATCAGTAAATGGGGTTGTGATGGAAGTTCCGGTCATAGTATGTACAAACAAAAATTCACTAATTGTGACGATAGTGACGAGTTTTTATTTGTATTTTCTTTCGTTCCTCTTCAATTGAAAGATGAAAGTGGTAATATTGTGTGGCAGAATCCTCGGCCCTGTTCTACAATGTATTGTCGCCCAATAAAGTTTATCTTTTCTAAGGAAACGAAAGATTTTACGATTTCGGAAACCAATAAGGTTTTAGAAGAGATAAACGCTTTATTGCCGACAACCTGCAAGGTGATGGAGACCGAAGTATCTGTCACACATGTTATGCTTTTAACAATGATTGACGGAAAAGTTTGCAATGCTCTGACCGAAACTTCTTCCTCACAAAAATGTTTTATTTGTGGGGCAACTCCAACAATGATGAATGATCTGTCAAAAGAGTTTGCTGCGGACAAAGATAATCTTGGTTTTGGTTTGTCTACGTTGCACGCTTGGATAAGGTGCTTTGAATGCTTGCTTCACATTAGCTATCGACTAAATATAAAAAAATGGCAGTTAAGAACAGCCGAAGACAAAGCTAGTGTGAAACAACGTTCAGATGACATTAAAAAACGATTTAAAAGCGAAATGGGCTTGATTGTAGACAAACCAAAACCAGGGTTCGGTAACACTAATGACGGGAACACCGCGCGAAGATTTTTTGGAAATCCCGAGGCTAGTGCCGATATTACAGGGTTAGATGTTTCACTAATACAAAAATTTGGCATACTACTTCGCACTTTATCATCGGGATATGATATAAATATTGAAAAATTCGTTAACTTAGCTCAAGAAACTAGACAACTTTATGTAAATCTCTATTCATGGTATTACATGCCCGCTACTGTCCACAAAATACTTTTGCACAGTGGCGAAGTAATTAGATCGTCCCTTCTACCTATAGGCCAGCTTTCCGAGGAAGCACAGGAAGCTCGGAATAAGGACTGCAGAAGATTTCGTGAGCACAACACACGAAAGCGATCACGGGAGGCTACGAATAGAGATTTACTTAATATGTTATTGATAACATCTGACCCTGTAATAAACGGTTTACGAGAAGTTCCTCGGAAGAAAATAGGTACGCTTCCAACTGAAGTATTAGATTTAATTGTCCCACCTAGCTGTAAGGAACAAAATGTTAATATGATTTCTACTTTTCATAGTTCTGCCCCTCACGATCATGACTATTCAATGGATGATTCATCTGATGATAGTGATGATAATGAGTAATAGATTTAGTTCTTAGATATTTTATGCATCTGTTATTAGATTTTATAGCGACGTCGAGGGATAAATCACTTTATAAAATGTTCAAAAAATATATTATACACATATGCCCGATAAATGTCTTTTTTTTCATGATACCAGCTCAAATGACAAACTGCCTTGAAAAAAGTACCAAAAACCTTATATCTTTGCTTATTAACCGCATCTAGACATAAAAATCAAATAAAATAATTTTGTCTAGCTAGCTTGTTCTAGACGAACCATAGTGCGATGCCTAAGCTTGTCCGAATCTGCTGATAGGTCACTCTTTTGTCAGTCTCTATCATACGCCGCACAACACAGATGTTATTTTCAGTCGTCGCCGTAGAAGGCCGTCCCTCACGTACATCATCATTGAGATTAGTGCGACCACGTTTAAACTCATTAAACCAGTTGTAAACAGTCGCACGAGATGGGGCTTCATCGTGAAAGGCCAATCGTAGTCTATCATAACTTTCTTGTTGACTTAAATGACATCGAAAGTCATAAAAAATCATTGCACGAAAATTTTCTCGTGTTAAATTCATGTTGACGTGACACAGACAATTTTCAATTTGCCGCCAAATCGTAAAACAAATGACAAATGAATGAAATATATACTCAGTAATATTGGCAAAGAGTTCTATTTTCAAATTTTAGAATATTTTTTTTATTATATTGTTTGTAAGTGGCCAGTTCTAAGAACTTTCAGTTTGACCCTCGTATTGCATCGGTGAATATGTCTATAAAGCGAAAATCATACGTGTAAAACAGCGCAATATATTAAATTTGCCTTTTTCGGAATATTGATTTAAAAGACAGGTACCCGTAACAGCGTTTGAGCATTCAGTTTTCACCTAAAAATCCAAGAATAATGGACAAGAGAGACTAATTGCTTCATACGAGGTAACTCGACAAAATAATTATTATAAAATGGAAATACACTGAATTCACTAAGAAATAAAGTATATTAACTGCCTAAGTAAACTAATAGTTAAAACTAAGGTGCGAGAACGCGACGGCTACTTAATTATGGTAAGCAATCGCGAACTCTATGATAAAATGAGTGAGAAGTGCGGCGCGGATGACGGCCTATAGTAACCTGAAGAATAATATTTTTTGAGCGTAAATGCTGACTGTGCACGCGTGCCTTTTAGTGCAAACGTACAAAATTCACTGTTTTCCCTACATGCTTGTCTGGTCAACATATTTAGTTTGATAGAAACTCCAACACATCTCAACTACCTACTATTAAAAAAAATAACCGTCTCTATGTTTTATTGATGTTAAATAGACGTGCGTAAACTCATGGACATGTGCGTTCTCCCCATTCTCACGTATGGTGCACAAACATGGTCTTTGACTGCTCAACAGAGGTCCGCACTCGAGGTCTGCCAGCGAGCAATGGAGCGTAGTATCCTAGGAGTCCGTTTAACAGACCGCGTAAAAAATACAATACTACGCTCCAAAACAAAAATCGCCGATGTCACCCACAAAGCCTGCAAACTCAAATGGGACTGGGCAGGCCACGTTTGCCGCATGCCGGAAGACCTTTGGGCCAAAATCGCCACTAATTGGGTCCCCGAAGGTGCTAGGCGACAACGTGGAAGGCCGAGACGACGATGGCGGGACGAACTGGACTCGTATAGGAAGGACTGGCCTGTGCTAGCACAAAATAGAGACCTATGGAAAAAGGAGAGGGAGGCCTTTGCCCTGCAGTGGGACACTACAGGCTGAAAATAAATAAATAAATAATAATAATAAATAGATCATAATCAACTTACCTAGGCTTAACAATTTCGTTTTCGATGTAGCCCAACCTGTTAGGATGGAACGCCATTCTGCTGACGTCTTTCCCGTCCAAACATATGATGTCGTAGCACAAGTAACGAGGTATCTTTTGATTATTTAATACGTCTATCACCATTTCCTGGAAAAGTCGAAAAAATACCATTTATAGGAGATTGACTTGGAGTTTAAAAGGAAAGCAAAAATACCCTATGCTTAATGTATTCTGGACTCATATCGGGCATTTGACCACCACTATCAAAAATAATTTCAATATGTATATAGCCAAGCCAACATTATATAATTATTCATTCATACAGTAACCGCCTATTCACACTACAAGGGCAGTTACGCACTACGTATGATCAGAACTCGTGGCTTTGCACTGGGCACAGAAGAAACCAAATGCTAGCCAACTTAAACAAGAAATAGTGAAAAATCCCCAGTATATGTATAAGGTAAGCCAAAAAAAGTAAAATTTGTCAAGGGTCAAAAATGAAAAAAGTTGCTTATTGCTTTTTTTTTACTTTATACATATTTTCCTTTATAATAAACTAGTCGTCGCCAGCGGCTTCGGCCGCGTCAATTATACATATAAACCTTCCTCTTGAATCATTATATCTATTAAAAAAAACCGCATTCAAATCCGCTGCGTAGTTTTTAAGATTTAAGAATACATAGGGACAGACATACAAAAGACAGACTGTTTTATACTATGTAGTGATCACATAATTACAGCAGCAGTATATTTATGTATCTAAGTAAATGGGACAAACAAATATATATGCTCACCCCATCAAGTAATGTATTAGCGAGATGCCTGTGGAGGTTGTCCCTGTGCAGGAACTTGAGGTTGTGCACTTTGAACGCGCAGTTGTCTCTGTCCAACATGTATACCTCGTCCTCGCCGTCGATTAGCATCATAAACCTGTGGAAAATAGTTATTATTTCTTTCAATACTACTGTTGAGCAATTTAGGATAAGACCATTGAGAGATAAGGATAATGCTAAGCGTCCACAGGTCGGCATCGGACGCATCGCATTTAACGAATCGTAGTGTTCTTTATATAGAAAGTCACACAAATGCGTCCACTGATCCGCATCGTACGGATCGCACATCGGTAATACCGACGCCGATGCTCCGATAAATGTGCGATCGTGAAATACGATGCGTCCGATGCGTACTATACCGACCTGAGGACACTTAGCATAAGGGATCTAATGAGAAAGGCTGTAAAGTAAACATATATGCTCTGTGCCACAAATTTCTAATAGTATTTTCATCCGGAAATTTTAAATAAATTTTGTTTATTATAATTTTTTTTTTAATCTGCCAAATACTAAATCAATGTCAAAATGTATGTCTCATTCATCTGTAAACGCCAAATTTGTGAAGAAGAATGAATGAATAATTGTTACTCTCTCATGCTAAAACTACTGAACAAATTTTGATGAAACTGCAGTAAAAAAATAATAGATAGAGCACCTTTTGCCACTGGCTGACACTAGTTTCTTATAAAGTAGAGCTACATACACACTGGAACAACACATGCAGTATTGTACTAAGCATAGCCAAAACCCAGTAGCGCTCACAGCGCGACTTGGCTTGCCGTTCGTAATAAGTCGGAAAAGTTAAGCAACGCTTGCACAGGTCACCACTTAGATGGGTTACCAGGTGTGGCATGAGCGCTACCGTGTTTCAGAGAGTAGTTATACTCCATTTGGTTAGGTACTTAACTAAAGGTAAACAATCTTGATGTGACTTTTTTATCTAAAATCTGTTTAAAAATAAAATGCTGCTAAAGATCAATGTAAATACAACAACAATAATTTCTAAATTAATTGAACCCCTGGTTTAAGCAGTAGTTTATTTGTTTAATATGTGGTAATTTAAAAAGTCACATCAAGATTGTTTACCTTTAGTTAAGTACCTAACCAAATGGAGTATAAATCCGTCTGTCCCGGCTTTTGTCTCAGGACTAGAGTCGTTAGACCATGTCGGAGGCCCCCGGGGTCTTTGAAAACTTCGACACCAGAATGGCCACACACTCACATGAGAAAAGTAAATGCCAATATACAGTCTCTTTCTACAAACATACCTAACTCCATCAGCCTTCCACGACACCCTATACGGTTTCTCATGCAGCTTCCTCAGATTGGACCGTTGCATAGACACCGGCTGCGACCCAGGGAACCCAGTGGTGTTCCATCTGCAGAACTGTTGGGCTTTCTTCTGGACCTCGCTGAGACGGGGCTGCTCGTCAAATGGTTCCACACCTGACACATCGGGCATGAATATCTCCTTTTTGTGTGTTGTTTCTTTCCTGCCTTTGCCTTTTTTTGGGTGACTGTAAGGAAATTATTATAAATTTAAGTACCAAACAGAAATTGGCTTGCAATATTTATTTCTTGGTACCTTAGTTGTATGCGATAATATATACAATAGCTCTTGAGTGGTCTAGTGGCTAGTGTCTACCGGCGGGGTTGATGGACACCGCTGTGGTTTTATTGAGTAGGCACTGAATGTTTTCAGGGAAGAGTCTTACACACTACAGCCGCATACAAACTCGAACCCTGGAGACCAGGTGTTCAAGCGTCATTGTAAACATGTTTCATTCATCATATAAGTACATTCAATGATTACTAAACTAACATGATATGAGTTTTAAATCTATATAAATTTCTTGCGTTACCGACAGTCAGTCGGTACTTGGAAGAAAAGGTTAAATTAGAAGAAATAGTAGGCATAGCTTGGATCATCCTCTGGTAAATAATAAAACAAGGGGTAAACTCACCTAGATGTCGACGTGTTTTGTGAGTTGCCTGGCACATCGTCGTCGACGTCCTCTTCTTCCTCTATAACAAAATATATTTTTATCAATCTACTCAGGGCATGTAGGAAAAGCACGGCTTTTATTATAACTTGTAATTTAGTGAGGCAAAAAAGGCAGGAAAACAGGCACATCCCTCAGATCATAAAATAGGTAGATAACTCGTAGAAAAGAAAAAGTGCAGCCACTTTTTTATCTATGTTTAACTTAACGAAGAATCGTCGAGCTCAAGTGGCAGTGGGCAGGGCACAAAGCTTGAATAACCGATGGACGTTGGAGCAGAAAGGTTCTGGAGTGGCAGCCACGTACCGGATGACGCAGCAGGGGTCCACCTTGCGGGCGGTCTGCCCGCAAGGTGGATCGACGATCTGGTTAAGATCTCGGGAAGCAAATGGACGTGGACGGCTCAAGACCTTCCAGCTTTAGCTGTGGACGTCTCTTGTACTGAGATCATGAGTCTCTGATATACAAATTCTTTACCATTATTGCAGTGGACTGCAGGACGTAAATCTCCACCAGAACACGACACACGACACTTACTCCCGTTTTCACCATCCAGCCGTGAGAACTCCTGATATCGTGGGTCCAACTAGCTAAAGAGCGTCCAATACTACTTTAGCCAAGATGCAGCACCTATTTGAAAGGCTGTTTACTCCGCTGACCATTGGTTCTACAGCAGATAAATCTTGCTAATAAGCTAATGTTGTAATCACTCACCATGACACCAGTCTGGCAAGGCGGGGGCGGGTGGTGTGTACTCAACCTCGCTGTATCGTCGGCACAACTCTTCTAAATAGTCTTGCTTGTATATCCCTGGAGGCCTAAACATAAAAATACATTATTTCTATTGATTAATACTGAATATAATGGAGTAAATGGGAACAATGCCAAAATCAAGCATACATAATCAGCATTGTCATAACTGTAATCAGCATTACACTAATTGCATCCAAGGCTTAAACCTTGGAGCCTGTGATCCACTTACTAGTCTAACCAGATTTGACAGAATATTTAATTTCCACAGAGCGACTGCCATCTGACCCCAACCTAAAGGGATGCCAATGTTTCACGGCTTAGAGCCATGGAAGTTAGCAGTACTAATTCTGTATATGTTAAGTTAGTATATACATACTGTTGGAGACCTTCATGACAGCCAGGACCAACAGTTTATTAGTTTTCATACTGAAATATGTTTACGTTATAATTGCCATACCTCATCCGAGCAAACTCAATGATAGCGGCTTCCACACTGCAGTCTAACTGCTCCACCATGTACGAGACAAGCAAGAAGCCAGTCCTGTTGAACCCGTGAGTACAGTGCACGCCAATCATCTCTAGAGGCTTCTGGCTCAAGAATTTGCTCACTAGGTTTATGAATTCCCTGAAACAATGTTTTATTTAAATATTTATGCCAATATTATAAAGCCGAAAGTGTGTCTATCCTTCTTTTATGTCGCATTTCAGCAATCATTACAGTAATTGAATTTGACAGATTTTTTTAAGCAAATAAATCTATTAATTCAGTTTTAATGTTACTAAAAACAATTATGTAGTAGCTTTGCAATAGATACAAAAGTAGCATTTTGATCGATCTTATTATTTAGATCACTAGATAGGATTGAATAGAATGTAGTTAGAAAAGCAGCAAACAATGAGAAAAATAACACAAAATAATGGTAAAAGTTAAAAAAATCACTAAGGGCCTTATCATACTAGCGGATTGCGAACGTTCTCAAAGCGGAGCGGGCGCGCAACGAATTCGTTACGGGCTCACAACAGTCACAACGAACACGCCGCGCATGCGCAACGAATTCGTTGCGGACGCACAAAGAGTAAAAGTAATAAAGTCAACAGCAGTGTTTCCTCGTCGGCATCCATAATGTTACTGGATGTATTGTACGTCGATAATTTGCTACAAACATGCGACAAAAATGTAAAATATTTGCCACGCATCCGCGACGTCCGCCGCTCCCAAACCGCGAGTATAATAACGCCCTAAGTACATATGCCACTAAAGAAGAAAATTAAATAGTACCTATGCTTAAACTAAAGAAATTATTTACTACCTTGTTTGTTCGGGTGATGGTGTTTCTCCATGACCACGGCACTGCATTTTTACATACCGGATATCAGCTTCCTCAACCTCTTTCTTGTTGTAAAACCTGCTTGTGTTTGTCAGATCTACCCATAAACCTAGTTTAATCTGCAAATAATAAAAAGAAAATATTTTACATCTTATCAGGTATATAGGTACAATCCCGCTAGCAGTCATGTTAAACATTCTTCCTAAGTAGATATCTATGTCATAAAAGTAACTTGCTGTCTAATATTCATATTACTAGCCACAGAAGATTGGGCTCTATAACAATGTCAATCAGGACAAGTAAATTTATGTGGCGATATAACTAGAGGATGCCAGCAGCTACGCCTGCATTTTTTTCACCCATTTTGGCCGATCCCGTGGGAATTTCGGGAAATCCCTTCTTAGTGCACCCCTACAGTCAACAAGGAACATACATGCCAAATTTCAGCTTCTTGCGCCCAATAGTTTCGGCTGTAGCGTGTCTGTCAGTCAGTCAGTAACGCAAGGATTTTACATATTAAGATGAGGGTTGTAGCACTTTTAGCTGTGTTACAAGTTGGCTGCTGAAGTATAATTTAAATAAATCTTTTTTCAAGGTTTTGACAGTTATAACATTCAACTTAGATTAACAAATTAGTGCACTGCCTATACATAGTGTAACCTGCCTGAGAAAATATGAGTGGTGGGTATTCATCATGTTGCCTTCAATTACTTATACTGTCAAATTTCAGCTCATAGCATGTCTAAATGGCCCAGGGGATAATTTAGAATGAGGACTGTTACTCTAGTCATCCAAGAGCACAATCTTTGTCAGGTCAGCTAGTGAGCAATAAATTGTCTTCAGCTTATTACTAAATAAATTGTGGTTTAGTATGAATGTTAATACATTTCTCAAAACATAAGTGAGGAATATTCATACTCTATAAATAGAATTTCACAACTGAAATACTACTAAAAGCATAACCATCAAATATGATCAATTGGACTATTATTTTTAATAATTCATACAATTTATAACGGATACAGAAATAACAAACTGACTAGCTTTGAAGTACAATAAAAACAGCTGACTAAAAAAATATGCCTTACTTTCATGCTCTTTGTGTAAGCCATCAACATGGACGGCGTGAAACGGTTTTCTTCAGGTACTTGGTCATTGAACTGAGGTCCAAGAGGAGTCTTGAACGCCAGGAACTTGTCTGCAACGAGCCCAGTGGCTTTCCGTGGACATCTCAACCACCTTTTAGGTATCGGTCCCGGGTCTCTTTGCGACATTTTGATCAGACCAATAAACGTTTACAAATAAATAATAAAATCCAGACTCTGTTTATCACGCATTTGTACTTGTTATACACTATGCGAACTATATTTTCAGTAGAAGATAAACTAAACAACACAGATTACTGTAGTTATCACTCTTCTTGACAAGTCAAGTCGACACAGCAATACACAATACTTTCAGAGGGCCTAGTGATGTGCATGCATGCATTTACCTAATATTTTTTTGTACTGAAATGGATTTTTTTAAATTATATTAATACGCCATGGTATTTTTAATTTTATAAATTTTTATCAGTACGTTTATATACATACTAACATATAATTGTGCTTTATAAATCAACATAACGTACACATTCATTACTTTTATTATGCACTAAATTTAATTTTAACAAATAATTTTAACAAATATTTATCATAACATATATATAAACAAAATAAAACTACTTATATAACAAAACTACAAAAACTAAATAAGTAAAGGCGCACGCAAACTGTTCGGACGCGACTTACTGTCGCGACAGTAAGTCGCGACACATAGTGTGCACACCCTTTCGGACGCGGCTTTCTGTCGCGTCCGCGTCCGATACAACCATAGACACGCCATGCTGTCTATGCGATACACTATGGCTAGGTAGGAGCTTATTTTCTTAATTCAGGGCACTAGCAGTTAGCACTATTAGATTATATTATTGGTAGATCTTGAAGTAAAGCAGAACTGTTGAATTGAAAGTGAATTTAACATTTTTTGACTATATTCTGTATAAAATCAATATTAAGGCCGTACCATGGACAATATACGGATGACAGTAAACGTCCGCGGACGTTTGCTGTCATTTTCCCAGATTGCTTTCGGACGTCTGAACGCTCAAGGTCACGTCCGCGACAGACGTCCGATAGTGTGCACACTTGAATGGATTTTCCTTGTCCAGATACCCTTCTGTCGCGACCGTAAGTCGCGACAGTAAGTCGCGACAGATAGTTTGTGCGGGCCTTTATGATAACAAAAGAAGAGGTAAATCAATAAAAAAAAGAAAATTGGCTACGACGCGTTAAGAAATTCCTCCGCATCGCTGTCGGCTGGTAGCGTGCCCAGAAGGCTGGCAGCATTGCCACGTTGAATGGCAAATCATACATTTACGTCTTGTTTCCATTTAATTGCGCTGAATACCATATACTTCTAAAAAGTTTTAAATTTTGTAATCAAATGTGAAATGTTAATATTTGGCTCATAAGGCGATAGCCCTGTGGTGTACGTAACAGACTGCCGAGACGATGGTCTCGGGTTCGATTCCCAGGTACCCCGGGCACACACCTCTGACTTTTCGAAGTTATGTGTGTATTAAATTAAAAATGTTAATTATCGCTCGCTTAATAATGTGCCCGGTAGATGGCAATAGGCTCGCCCCCTATTACGTTGGGACCGAAACATAACTGGTGAAAAGTGGGTGTGTAATACACCTCCGCCTACCCCTTCGGGGATAAAAGGCGTGAAGTTATGTATGTTTTTAAATGTTTCATTTCTGTATTACTACAAACTAACACAAATACAGCTACTTTTACAAGTTTGATATGTTGTGTTGTGGCACCGATAGATTAAAAAAACATAACCGTTTTATGTATGAAAGTTTGAAACTATGAATAATGTTCACCCGCGGCTCCGTACGCGCGAATCAAACACGTAAAGCTTCCTCATGAAACAGTCTATCTATTGGTGGAAACCGTAAAAAATACCGTTTGGCAGAGTTTGAGTTTATCGCGCTCACACTGACTGACAGGAAGGATAGGAAACTTCGTTTTTTAATATGTATCATAGTTTATATTATTAGACAGGTATGTATAAAAATATATAAATCTGTCAACAGTGCCGTGTCACTTTTTTATGTAGGTAAAATGCTATAAACGAGCAGACAGACCGCTGGATGTTAAGCGCCCATGGACACAAGCAACACCAGAAGTGCGTTGCCTCCCTTTAGGTTGGGATGAGGAATATGACTAGGTGTGGGATGGAGGAGAAGGAATAAAGTATAGGGCCTCTGGCACTCTTACTCACCGAACGAAACGCAACAGTATAGAAAATGTTATATTACGTAGATTTTCTGTGTGTAGAATATTATATCATTATAGGTTACGAATATTCTATTAAACGCTGGCGGCACCGAGATAAAGGTTCCACTACAGAATTAGAACGTATAAAAGTGGAAAGATTGAAAGATAAGGGTATGAAAGATATGTACAAAAAGCAATTGAGCGAACGGATGGACAAAAGTTGGAATCTTGTAAATAAGGAAAGTGTGAGTGAGGTATGGTCGGTATTTAAAACCAACATTGTGAAATGTGCTGAAGAAGTATGCGGTTTGAGTAAAAGAAGAAGTAAGAAATGCGAGAAAGCTGACTGGTGGGATGATGAAACTAGAAGAATGGTTGAGGAAAAGAAAAAAGCATGGCTGGATATCCTAGCAATAGAGGCGACGAATAGAGCTAGTGGTGGTATGAATGAAGATAGTGTTAAAGAAATGAAGGACAAGTATAGATGTGTGAAAACTAGAGTCAAAGAATGTATAGAGAGGAAGAAGAATGAGAAAAAGGAGAAGTATGAGGAACAATTCGGCGCAAGTTTCCGAGAGAATATAAAACTCTTTTGGAAACTCGTGAAAGAAGCGCGAGGTAAAAATATGAGTACATCGATGAAAGTGATTAGGAATGAAAGAGGTGAAGCCATGAATGAAGAAAGAAAGATACTAGAGCGCTGGAAGAATTATTTTGAGAGTTTATTTGAGAAAGATGTGTGTGAAATAGAGAAAGAAGAAACTATAGATATGTTTGTGAGCCCGACTGATGAAATTGGCATGGATGAAATTATGAAAGCGTTAAAAGGTATGAGGTCAGGAAAGTCTGCTGGATGTGATAGAGTGACGACTGAGATGTTGAAGGCTGGCGACGGACTCATAGTTAACCTGCTGCATCGCCTTTTTAATCTATGCTGGAAACAGGGCCAAGTTCCAGATGACTGGACGAAGGCAGTGCTTGTTCCAATTTATAAAGGCAAAGGTTCGCAGCAGGAATGTCAAAATTATCGCGGGATCAGCCTTCTTAGTGTTGTTGGAAAAATGTATGCCAGAATTTTGATTGACAGAGTAGTAAATGTGACTAATGACAAGATATGGGATGTGCAAGCGGGATTTCGGAAGGGAATGGGATGTACGGATCAAGTCTTTTCCTTGCGCTGCGTCACCGAAAAATTTCTGGCAAAAAACCAGAAGGTGTATTGCGCGTTCATAGACTTGGAAAAGGCTTATGATAGGGTGAATAGAAAGGAATTATGGAAGGTGTTATCCATGTATGGGGTAGACAACTTTATAATCAGGGCTCTGAAATCCCTGTATAGGGGTTCTAGAGCCTGTGTCCGAATCAATGGTGCCTATTCGGACTGGTTTGACATCTCCCAAGGTGTCAGACAAGGGTGTGCAGCCTCGCCCTGGTTGTTCAACGTATTCATGGATAGCTGCATGAATGATATGAGAGAAACTGAATGCGGGATCGATATGGTAGGAGTGCGTGTTAAGTGCCTCTTATATGCCGATGATCAAGTCATTCTTGCATCATCGGCGAATGAGTTGCAAGACATGATGGACTGCATGAACAAGAGTTTTAAAGCGAAAGGTATGAAAGTTAATGCACGAAAGACGAAAGTGATGGTGTTTGAAAAAGATGAAAGTGTGACTGAGTGTAATATTACGATTGGAGGTGAAATTGTAGAGCAAGTAAAGGAATTTGTATATTTGGGTAGCGTATTTACAAGGGACGGAAGATGTGAGGGAGACATTGAAAGGAGAGTGACTGCGGGAAATCGTGTAAATGGAGCACTGTGGGCGTTTATGAACGGTCAGACGGTGCCAAAAGAGGCACGATTGGCGGTTCACAATGGAGTGCTTGTCCCCACTTTGATGTATGGAAGTGAGAGCTGGGTTTGGCAGAAAAAGCATGAAAGTAGAATTAACGCAGTTGAGATGCGATCACTGCGTAGTATGTGTGGGGTAAAACTGATTGATAGAATTCCGAATGCAACTATACGAAAGAGCAGTGGACTGAAAGAAGATGTGGTGACAAGGATTGAGAAAGGAATGCTTAGGTGGTTTGGACACGTGCAGCGAATGAGTGAAGAAAGAATGACGAATCAGATATATAAGGCAAATGTGTGTGGGCAAGTCGGTCGCGGCAGACCTCGGCGGACATTCTTCGACCAAATTGGAGACATCCTAAGAAACGGAAAGGTCCGAAGTACCCGCAACCGGCGAGCATGTATGAAAAGAGTAATGAGTGTAGAGGAAGCGCGTGAGGTTTGTAAGGATAGGAGCAAGTGGCGTTCTGTTGTCTCTGCCTACCCCGACGGGAAAAAGGCGTGAGTATATGTATGTATGTATGTATTCTATTAAATGTACTCTAAGTAACATCACTACTTTACACAGATAACAAACATTTCGCATCTTGCATCATTTTGTGTTATAAAAATGGATAAAATAAATAAACTAAATTATTCAATTGCATAATTTCACTTGAATAAATAAATAATTTAATAAATATAATTTGATTTATATTTATATTTGGCTATTGTGTGGCGTTCAAATACTTAAGTTCATTTTGTGACGTATAGACCTAAACATTTTAAGGTGTCTGGTATATGATTATTTTAGTGTTTAGTGTGCCAAAATAAATGTTATAACTGTCATAAGTATAAACAATAAATTACATAATTTTACGTGTCAGCTTTTTTCTTAATTGGAGTAGGAATTTGTTTATAATTACTACGTTTCGAACGCTACCTAAACTATTTTTGGCTGTTGACAGAAGTAGCAACTTTACGAAATATGAAATGTACGTATTGTTATTTCAGTCTTCCATGTGTAAAAATGTATATGTCAGAAAGAGTAGTACGATTGTATAAGTTTTATGTGTTGGCCACATTTGAAGTTGGTATTTGCCAAGAGCCTGCCATTTTGTAAGATAGAAGGGAGATAAAAAATAGTTTTATGGTGTTAAAATTTTACAAAAACTCCGTTGCCATTTGTCTTAGGGCCAAAAACAAATGTTTAAATGGACGCATCGTCCATTATAACTCAGGTGTCACGGGATGACGAGCAATTAAACAATTATGGATCCGACAGAGGTAAATCCCAACCGAATTACACCTGTTACCTACTAGCATCAAATTAGAGCGTATAGTGTTACCTCCTCACGACTCGTAAATATTTGCCGATTGTGGTCGATGTTAGATTAGCGGATTAGTGAACGTTTTGTACTCCTCGGTTTCGTTTCGCGTGCGTGTGCTTTGAGGTAAACAATTGGATCGTGTGGACGCGATAACATTTACGGCAACCTTGAGAACTCCTCTTTTCTTTGGGTCCCACTTGTGATATCCATTAGGGCTGCCGCGTGTGTGCTTATGTGTTGGAAGTGTTCTGATGTGCGATGGTTGTTTTAGGGTCATCCCCTGGCGGCCAGCATAATGAAGGGGATGGTACGCCAGTGTCGGGGACAGCCCCATTGGGAACGAAGAAGTCGAGTGGCGGTGGCGGATTCTTGCGTTCCCTGCTGTGCTGCTGGCGCGGTGGGCGCGGCAAGGGTCCGCCCGGCAGCAATGGCGCGAACAGCATCGATGGCAGGGCTTCGCCGCCGCTCCTGGTTATGGCGGAACATGCCCCCAGACCATTGTTGCCGCCAGTAAGACACCAGGATATGCATAAAAAATGTATGGTCATTGATCTTGACGAGACACTAGTTCACAGCTCATTCAAGGTATGTGTTCAAGTTTTATATGCTTTACTAATATGACTATCACATCTCATACACATCTCAATCTTCCGATGACATCAATGCAGGATGGGTAATATGAACAAGCCTGATTAGGAAGTTCATAATTATTTCTTGCAGTGGGTCATGTACTATCTGCCTGGTTTAATTAGTTTAATAACCTCTTAATCATTCAATGTTACATAGGATCATTTCGCCTGTTCGCGTCCATTTAGTGCAGTTGGCAAGTTTGAAGGAGAAAATAAAAATGTTCCAGCAAATTGATGCAATGAGAAATTTATGTATTGCATTCATTATATAGTCTATTTTAATAATAACTTTCAGTTTTGTTCGAAACTTGTTGTGTTTGTTTTTAAATAGACAAACTTCAAAATATGGCATTTTACCCAGTTTGCGTCCAAAAAATCCAAATTGCGTCCACCTGTGGACCAGTTCGCGTCCACCAGCTTAGTCCTAACAATATCAGCTTTATAATCCTTCATATAAGGGTGACATTGTTATGACAATCTAAAGGAAGATTGGCTTTTAACAATTTCTACATTTAAGATTAAAGTTATAAAAAGTCTACATCATTATCATTATTAAATCACTTTATAAAAACTATAAATAACTATTTATTGTTCTCAACATCGATAGAACTTAAAATCTAAGATAAAAAAAATAACGATACATGTTGTCCAATATTGTGGTCTTCGGAATAGCATAATTTTTACATAATTATGTACATATTTGTCTTATCGATTTCTTCTTCTCACGAATATCACAAAACGCTTTCTTTATTTAATCATCTTTTGTATTTTTTTTCCTTCTTCTTTCTTGTCTCCTAAGAACTCATCTTGAATAGAAAAAATATGGAATAAAAGAAATTAAATGTAATAATTCAATTTTAAACTCAGTCTTAATCAAAAATGCATTTTAAATTATAAAAAAATATACAAATAGAATGTATTTATGCGATCGTTTCTATTTCATGAAAATATGGACGCAATTTGCTATATATTATCCCTTCCACGTATAGTTTGCGTCCACTTGTGATCGATTATTATATCGATTGTATCTTTAATTAAAATCATAATAATGTGGACGCAAATTGGTCATTACCATTGCATACTATTAATGTTAAAATAAACAAAATCCCAATTTCTCTCTCATATTTTAATCACATAAAAATAAACAACTAAAGAAATCATAAATAGACGAGTTCGCGTCCATTGTGGACGCAAAGTGGAAGTTTTATAAATTCGGTGGTGTAATTCGCGTCCACCTTATTTTAATTGTTAACTATAAAAAAAATAAGCTAATTCATAATTCATACTATTCGTCTTTTCATTATTAATGTCTAGAAACAGCTATGTATCCTAAAATTCACATAAAAAAATAAAATACTTACCGTCAAACACGCCGCTGCACACTATTTTTTTATTTATATCCCGCGCATCTGCACTCTTTTGTTGAACAACCGAGATTAACTAATTTTTTTAAACAGGATAAGCTGGGCGCACGGGTCTTTTGTCTATTTGTGCGTGTCTCTTATACGTCGAGGTATTGGCGATACTGACTTTTCATTTTATTAGTGTGTTAGTATATTTATTTCCGAGCATTTTTAAAGGGAGGTCCGCAAAATGGACGCGAATAGGGGGTTGGACGCGAACAGGCGAAATGACCCTACATTTTATTATGGACACAAGTATATCCGATGTAATCACTTAATTATTCTGAAATTTACACATATCTCAGTTTTTTATGAGTTATCTTAATTGTGTGGGTTGTACATTGCTGTATTGTTTTATATTTTATTTATGTAATAATTTTTATTATTACAATAATTCTGCCATCACTGTATGACTCGAACATTAGAAATATCTTTTACATCATAAGATAATGGGGTGCGGCCTATGTGCCACAGTGGACATCTTTCGTCAGACCTGATGATAAAGATGATAACATAATATGAACCTAACAAATTGGAAATCTGTTTTTATGTAAGTAGATGATCAAAAAATTAGGATTCACCTGTTTTTCTTAAGAAGTAGGTTAATGATTACTGTATATAATTATCCTAAATTAACTATGACATTAACATTTACAGTTGAATTTATGTATCTGATTGTTGCTTGGAACTGTTTTCATTACAGTAACTATTAATTAATGACAACGTAAATAATGATAACGAGACACAGTTGTTCTAAGTTTTGCAAAAAATGTTACTAGAATTGACATTACTACATACATGTTTTCATAACTCATTAGTCATATTCAGAGTAGTACTTGTGCAAATCAGTACACCGCTGAAGCTAAAATGTTTTAGAAAAATAATTCTGTATTATATTTGCCAATTTTATTATGTGCACTGTTTTAACAATATAGTATAGCATCTGCACCCATTTTGAATCACTTTGCTGAATTTACAATATTTTATCATTGTAAATTCATTCATTAAATTATTTATGCTTTTTAGTTTCTTCATTGTATTCAAATTGAAATACAAAATATACAGATGGCTTATAATATCACAAGTACATCCTTGTCTCTGTGAATTGTCTCCATGACTCATCTAACTAGTTTAAGCAGTTAGACAATACAGCAATTATGTTTATTATGTGATTAAATTCCGAGCTCAGAGCCCCACTCTTTTTATATCTCCAATTAAACCTTGGGTTTCTATGTACATGGTGTAAAAACTTTAGATTGTAAAGAAAAAAAATAATGTACCTTCTTTGCCCTGTAAAAAAGTTATCTCCAGCCAGTACAAGTTTTGTTTTTGATATTAGAAATATCTTACATTCTTTTTTTTTTCTCTGCCATTGTGTCTCTTAAGCCCTTTCACTTAAACTTTTTACTTTCTCTTTTGTAGCATAAAGCTGACCCTTTTTGCATATCTTTATAAGAAAATTGTTTTGTTTTATTCCGTAAAGGAAAGTGGCTATTTTGCTTTGCCTTTCTGTTTCTGCAAAATGACTAAAGCTATTTGTATGTTAATCTATCGGGTCAAACATGCAAAAAATATGAGTTGTTTTGTGCCTGTTTTTAAAATAACTTAAAAGCTTATTTTGTTATAAATATCATCAAAGGAAGTTGGGCAGTTTATTTTCAATATGTTTAATTAAAGTATTGTTACTGTGAAATGTTATCAGTACTAAAAACAAATTGAGATCAACCTAAGGAAAATATTTGTTTTTCCTGCCGAAAATATTTTACGCGGTAACTTATGAGTAGGTACTACCAGACCTAATAAATGCTATAATAGTAAAATCTCATAAAAGTCGCGACAGAGTGAAAGTATACAACCAAAAACTGCTGTGATTATGTTTATCGATGACTAACATTGAGATATAATCGAAAAACCGGTATTCGCGACCTACATTTACTATTTTTTTTTTTCAATATTTTAAATTAATGCAGCTGCTATAATTTTAGATTCGTATTAATTGATCGCTGGATTCAAATTTATTTTATTTCGCGCCAAAACACTAGGGTTGTTTTTACTTACTAAACTACATAAGTTATCAATGAAAAGTTCAAACTAACTACGTTACGTTTAGTGGCGAGTGATTATGCAACGCCGACTGTTTACAATTTTTTTGTAAGACTCGACGTAAAACATCGTAAATTTTATGTTACAAATGGACTTTACCATTTTTACGATTTTATAATGACGGCGATTGTGTCGAAATCATAGGTTCTTTTGCAAGTTGGATTGAATTTGCATTTGTTGTCTGTATTATCATAAACTATATATACCTACTGTTCGTTCACTCCTCTTCTAAAATATGGTCATAAACTTAGACTTCGTAGCCCAGTAATAGTACCTTAGTACTCAAGTAGAATAATTATGTATGTTGAATAGCTCTGTTTATTTTGATATGTTCCACAAGCAGCATTCCTTATTACTATCATTGCAACATAGGGCTTTTCTCTACCTATTTTATTCACATTGGATACGACATTATCTGCTAATTTATTGAGCCATCTCTCTTTTTCTTTTCATAAAATATCCCATTCAATTGAAAGAGCAATCAGTTACCCCATTTTAAAATCTTTCCTTCTGATTTAAGACATCCACGTATTCAATGCTTCCTCGTTCATGACCATTTTATTTCCTCGGTTAGTCTATAAATATTAGATTAAATATGTTTTGATTCATAGGAATATTTACCAGTCATTCGTTTTCTTACGTAAATTAGGTGTTAATAAAGTCTAAACCTGTTTACTTTTAGCCGTTATTAGCAACGAAAAATTTTTTTGCAAACGAAACATGTGGCTGAATATTATTTGACGTACGACGACAAAATAAAGGAAAAGAAAATCAAAGGAACATTCAACGCAAACATAATATTAAAATTTTAGCAGCTAACATGCATTCTATTTTAATATCGCCACGTTATTTGGGCTCATCGCCATCTTTAATAAAAGCTAGAATCCATGTTGTGACCTTTTTACAACAAACACTTCAAACCTTACACTCGAGAATAGAACCCGAGATCACGCGATCTGTAATAAAAGCGGTAGTACATACCGCTGGCTAACGAGGCCCTCAATCAATAAGACGCTAATTAGCAAGAGGACACGATCATCTTGTTGACCATAGTTAAGTTTCTACCATTCGATGTTGATGCTGATCGCGTTTCAAAGGGACAATTTAGTAAACGAGTTCGCGAATTTCGTCACAGTAATTGCGCCGTCTCAGTTGCGATCGAAGCACTTCGCCTTGGAACTCTATAGACTCCAGTAAACTTGTCACTGAGTATAAAGTATAGGCATTGATAGCCTGGTGGAGATAACAACAGACTACCATGCAGAGGGTATCGGGATGGTATTCATAACGCACACCAGTGACTTTTCAGAATGATGTGCATGTTGAATTGTTAGTTATCGCTTGCTCCGTGCCTTGGAGAGCTGTCGGTTCCACCTGTCAAGGAGATCTTTGACAGTCGTGGTGGTAGTACCTCTAAAAAAACTGACACTAGTCTAAACCTTGGCATATCGCTATACCTTTAGGTTGCGGAGGTCAGACAGGCAGTCGCCCTGTGGATAAGCTAATATTCAGTCAAATCCACTATTAGACTAGTAAGCGGACCCCGGGTTGTTACTGGCATAACGCTACGATGATGATGTCTCCAGAAGCCTGGTGAGCAGGTACGATTGATATCAATGCTGGCTGGATATGCCCGTGATGAAGTTTCTTATAATAGTAGTTATTGGACGCATACATTTTACCATTGCCCATCTTTGTTCTAAGAAAAAATCTTATATAACGAGATTTAAGCGCGAAAGTGTTTGCCAAGCACACATTCACACAGGTGTTGGTCAAAAAATACGTCAAACACGTGTATTCAAGACATGTTAAAAAAATTGCTGTTTGCTTGTCTGGGCAATGAATTCATTTTTCATGTTTATTTTGTACGTTTGTCTTTTGAGGTTTATTCCCCGATCCGCCCAGGCAGCTTAATTTCAGCTTTGCTATTTGGTTGATTGTTAGTTATTTGTTAGGCAAATTTCAGTCAGATCACACCTTTTTACGTTGATCTCCGTAATTCGTGTTCACGGTCTAAACTTATGTTTCTTTAAGATCTGATGCACCGATACTAGTGTAGTATAAAAAATTGCACCTTATAATAAATCAACAATGAGTCGTCCAGACTGCAACTCGTGTTACTAATCGTTACTGCTACAAGTTGACCTATCGTCAAAATAGATTTGCTGCTAACGACAGTTCATTTTATTTTGGTTTCATACAACTTGATGTACTTATAAAAAGGTGCATTATATTTATTTGACATTGGCCGTTTTCCGGCCATACGGTACCCATATCAGCAACGATATCACATTGATATAATTATATTATCGTAACGCTATCGCTATTTCGTCCTAACATTACAGATAATGTGCCTTTTACCGAGACTAATTCATTCATATCATGTTTGATAATAACGATAACCTTGAGAGATGCATTGGATTATTATTGTATTCTTATATTGTTGTGATTTTATATACACATTGTACTAGACTTTGTCTGCGACTGTGCCCGCGTGGATTTTACACCTTGACTTACCTTTGAATCACACTATCTATTAGTGAAAACAGTAGAAAAATCGGTTCAGTATTTTTTGAGTTCATCGCTTTGATACAAACAGACAGGACGTAGGGTTGTTCGAAAAGTCATTTTATAATAAGTAAAGATTCTTTATCATGTGATAGCTATATTGTTGCGCTAAGATTGCCAACGTTAATAAAATGTGCATACAGTAATAACAAATAGACTTTACTAGACTGGCGTGTATTACGCGTCAAGTAAATTACTCTGTGTTTATACGTAATTTATGTATGACATACATACGTTACTTATGCAATATATCATATAAATGATAAAGAGACGGAAATCGTAGCGTACAAGTACATTTTAATCGACATAATTATTTTCGTGTGTATATTATAATTATACTCTTTAGACGCGTATAGAGGCAAATAGTCAAGAAGGTATGTTCAGAATTAATGTACCCAAATTTCGGGAACTATATTTTTGCCACACGTAGGAGTTAGCTAAATTAATGTTTGCTGGATGGATTATGGATTTATTTTAGAGTCCTGTTAAGATTTTTTTAACTGACCATATAGTTTATTATACTCTAAATATAGTCTTTACATTGACATAAATTTCGATCTCTAGGTACCTTTAATTAAAACGAAAAATAAAATGGGCAAGTTTGTACTGACTTCTGGTCGTTATGACAATTTTGTAAATTGCGTTGCGGCACTGCGAAATGGTGCATCCACGTTGCAGTAACTTTTAGTTTAGAACGTTTCAGAATGTTAGAATACAAGTAACACAACATTCTGTTATAATTATAATAAAGTCGTGATGTATAGGTACAATGGCCAAACTTGACACTGGTACACCATAAAGGCGAAAATCGCTTATCGGGTTGGGCGAAGGGGACTGTCAGACTCTTACTGAGTAAAAACCAACACGTGTTCCTCATGTACCCGTGTGTCGGAGGGTCGGGTATCACCGAAGCATTCCTCACGACCGACCCCCGACGGGGCGTCCAGTTCCCTAGTCAAACGTAATATGGGGGTGTGGTTTTGTATTATTGTGCGTGTGCCTCAACTCTATGAGCGAGCCAAAGGATAACTGATCGACCACGAACTTCTTCTTCTTCTTGAGTCGATGGTATAGAGATCAAAAGGCACCAGCCCAGTGTGTGGCCACAGCAACTGCATTGTCGGTGGCTTGGTGTAAATCGGCCTCCGAGCATCTGTGCGGACATTTGGGACACTCCAGCAGGTGACTCATGGTTTGTTCTGGGATGCCACAGTCGCAATGCGTATTGGCCGGATCGATTATACCCCATTTGGCTAGGTTATGTCTGCAACGGCCAACCTGGCTTCGTAATCGATTCAGGGATCTCCATACGGGCCATTGCAGATCGCTACCGGGGGGTAGGTGTTCGTTGGCATCAACATAATTGGTGGGGGGTGGGACTGTCTCATTGCCACATTTTTTTCCTTAGGTTAGCTGGTTGGTCTTTGCTAGCCTCAGTAGATCGCAAAAAGATTTTGCGGCTTTTTAGTCTGCTACGGGGCAGGTTATGGTCGTGCAATGGATGTCGGGGGTCCTCCTCCTGGCGGCGTTTCTCGACAATGCAGGCCACTTCTCGGCAAACCGCGGGTGGGGCAATGCCTGCCAAGGGGTAAATTTTATTTAATGGTGTTGGCTTAAGGCATCCTGTAATTATTCGACACGTTTCGTTCAGCGTCAAGTCAGCTTGTTTTGCGTGAGCCGACCGATGCCAAACAGAACACGCAAATTCACCCGCGGAGTAACATAAAGCCAGGCCAGTGGTTCGGGCTACATCAGGCGATGCTCCCCAGTGTGTGGAAGTCAATCGTCGGAGAAGGTTATTTTGGGTACCAACTTTCTGCCTAGTAGCTTCGCAATGGCGCCGATAAGTGAGAGACCTATCAAGTGTAACTCCCAGATACTTTGGGTTTGGCCTATGTTGAATATCACCACCACGAACTTGTTTGATTGTAAGTACGTAAATTGTAGCTAAACGTTACAGAATTTTACCACACATATTATCGTATTTTAATGTTGGCTAACAAAATAACTGCTATGGATTCAATAAAAGACAGCAGGTTTTCCAATGCTCTCCATAATTACCAGTTGGGTTAACCCTAATGGCTATCATTTTCATTCCTTGTCTAGTCTCACTATAAACTGGATTTTCCTCATTGTTACAATATCATCAGTTTTATCACATACTTTTATCGCGTAAATGTCGCGTAAGTTATAAAAAGTCATAGGTCGATGTCGGCACTGACTGACAGCAACGCGGCGACGTCTGACTTGCATCGGTCCCCCACTAAGGTATAACATGGATATGTACTAAATCTATTAAACATACTTTTATAGCGGCAATAAACATAATCGATACATATAAAACGAAATTTAGCGCGCTAAACTTGACGCCGCCCAATCACAGATTCGTGACGGGAGTAGCTACCAATAAGGTCGCGTGACGAGCCGCCGTTTAAGTACCAGAATGCAATAAAAACCGAATTTCCATATCGGCGACACCTGACGACTTAGACGTGATGTTTTATGATCTCATATTCTCAGCTGCCACCAAGGGCGCACACCGAATTTGCGCCTACGAAACATTCTCAGTTTGCATAATAGCCTTCGCCTAAAATTTACACGCTCGCCACTGATCGTAGAACTAATTCAATAATTTGTCATGTAATACTTAGTAGATATATTTTGACACAAGCAATTCTAATAGAAGTGACGCAAATATCAATCGCTGGTCTAGTTGCGTCGTAGGTGAAGGTGAATAAAATGTGGGTGACGCATATTGGTTTGTTTCTAATCCGTGCGGGTGCCCTTGCTGTTTAAGGTGCCTTAAAAACAACTCGCCTTGGTCTGCCATATTGGGAGTGCATTATGAGTGCTTACAATGTGCGAGCACGTTACAATCAGTAACAGGTTGCATAGGAAGTGTCAGACATGAAGAATTGTATACGAACGATTAGCGTTTCATTTCCGTTTAGCCCGGTAATGACTGAGTAAAATGGGAGCCAATTTACACTTAGCGTTTTGATGTCATCAATAGAGTTGTAAGTGCGGTATTATACCATTTGTACTGAAATGTATTAAACGAAAAATACCGTATAATACGGTATTATACCATTTACTACGGTATTTTATGTATAAATCAATTCTTCTATATTTTTGAAGTAAATGATCATAGAAATCATTAAAAATACTGAATACGGTATAATTGCACAGGAATAAAGCAAGAAATTATATTTTAAGTTTGAATTATTAATAATTATGGTTAAGGTTTCGAAATACGTCGCCGTTTTTAGGGGTTGTGAGTGATTGGAGGGGGAGGGGGGGAGGTCTCGGAACCACCCCTCACAATTTTCACTTGCCGGAAATACTTGGTTTCCTCTGGAAAAAACAAACTCCAGACATCTGTGTGTATGGCATTGCCAACTTCCACATTCTTCACACTAGTTTAATAAACTAAGTTTGGAGGAGCCCCGCTTCGCAGGGCTCCTATTTTCGGATTAAGGGTCAAAAGAGAACCTAACACAACCTATTTAGTTACTTATTACAGTCGCACCTAACTCTAGGTACTCGAAAGCAATGAGGCACAAATTTGACATTAGCTGTCAATATAATTCATACAAGATGGCGGTTGCGTTTCGTTTCACGTTTTTCACATAAAACCTAAATATCGCTTTTATTGATTCCACTAGTTTAATAAACTGAGTTTGACGGAGCCCTTTTTTTTTTTTTTTTTTGGTGTCGGCTTGGAAAATCCTCATGGAGTCCCTTCGCCCTGGGGGGGAAGGACGAAGGGGACTGTCAGACTCTTACTGACTAAAAACCAACCCGTGCTCCTCATGTACCCATGTGTCGGAGGGTAGGGTTTCACCTAAGCATTCCTCGCTACCCCCCGACGGGTATTGGCCCGCCAGATGGTCAGGCGGGCCCCGAACGAAACCCCCTTGGCGGCGGATGAAGGTGTTGGGCTCCGCCGCCAAAACACCCAGCGGCCGCAGAGGATAGGGAGGACGGCAACGCAACACCGCATCTCCTCTTCCTCTGCGGCCCCACCGCGACGCAACGATGGTGCGCCCCCATTTGGCCGCGGGAGATAGGGCGCGCGGCAACGCAACACCGACACGCCTCTCCTCCCGCGACCGCACCCGACTGCGAGGGACAGAAGAACTGTCCCTCGCACCCGCCCCTTTGGACGCATCCTGCGCAGGCCTCCGTCAAGCCCACGCGGAGCGTCCCCTCCTGGATCCCTCTTAGCTTCACCGCGGGTCACCAATCCACGGTTACTAGGCCCCCCCACCACGACAAGGTGGAGATCCCACGGGGGGGGAGTTTGACGGAGCCCTGCGAACTCCTATTTTCGGGTTAAGGGTCAAAAAAGAACCTTACACAACCTATTTAGTTACTTTCACATAAAACCTAAAATTACGTTCCGTTTTTCATATTTTAATGAAGAGTTTTTGGAAATTGTTTAAAAATATTTAGACGCAACTCCGGCAGCCAAAATTACTTTTAGGGGATTAAAACTAACTCCCTTAAGCCCCCTACACCACCAATACCCTCAAATTCGGGCGACGCGTTTCGAAACCCGACCCATAATTACTATTAGCTACAACAATATTACCATAAAATCATGGTCAAAATATGATTTAAAGAAAAACACGTAACATTTTAAGGTACGTTAGAGCAAAGGGGTCCTTAAAGTTATTTGAATCATCTCTCTATTTATTCTAAATAACATTATGTTCCTCTCTGCGTGGAGACACGTACAGCCCGAACCTTAATAAAAGATCCATAAGAAAAGCACAGACGTGGCCCACGCCTTTTGTCTTCCTAGTTCGAAAACCCGAGATTTAGAGGATCTTCTACTCCATATCTAAATCCTCTTGTGTTGCTACGTTCTCGGCAGATGACGACGCAGTAATGCATTCTAGCAACATACTTTCAGCTAAATCATCTTCATCACCACTTTCTTTAACTTCGAATGTGCTGTCAGGAACACCAAGATTTGTGTAAATCAAGACCAATTTAGAAACACGTGATTTATCTACGTGTTTCGACGATACGAATTTCGGGCTTTGCAATGAATTTTTCCAAAAGTTAAAATTCCAAAATTATTAGGTAATTAGTAATTCTAAAACAAAGAATACAATCGAAACTTAAAATATATTTAATGTTTTAAACTAGAACTCGTCGCAATATCGCAGGCTCCTATAAACTGAATCAGAATATAAAATACATAAAATACCAATAATACCGTAAGTTATAATAAAATACCGGTTTAATACATAGCCTTTTGGTATTATACGGTATTTTTACAACACTAGTCATCAATGCGTCCTTTTTAGAGGGAAATACATTAACACGTTCGATTACAGATGTCTTTGTTCGGATGTCAACGACTTGAGTCGTTACGGACAAAGTATTGATGCCGAATGCATATATCGTCAAGTCTATGTGGTGTGCTGACAACCACAAGACATGTTTACTACTAATGAAGCTTTGAGCTGAGTAAATCGTTGAAGTACTGACGCACATGTTCCTATATAGATGTTGATTTCAAGTGGTGAGAAAGATTGTTAGGATAGCGTTTGTGCTGTTAAGGCTCTAGACAGACGGACTGCATTTCAACTGCAATGCAACCGCAAAATTGAAGTTCAAGTGCAGTTAGAATGCAGTTGACACGACTGCAATAGAACTGAAAACCAAACGTACAGTCCGATTGCAGTTCAATTGCAGTTGGCGTGCAATCGTGTGAACTGCACACCGACTGCAATCGAACTGCACGGAGAACTACAGACCAAACGTGCAGTCCGATTGCAGTTCAATTGCAGTCGGCGTGCAAACGTGTGAACTGCACACCGACTGCAATCGAACTGCACGGTTGGTTTGCATTCAAACTGCACTTGAACTGCAATTTTGCGGTTGGATTGCAGTTGAAATGCGGTCCGTCTGTCTAGAGCCTTAGTCGTACTGTACGCCAGGCGGTAGCGGATTCATATTTTAAGATTAAAATTGGTCTCAATTACTGAAATATAAAAAGGTAAGGTAACTAGATAATACTAAATTCCCTCCGCGCCTCCGCTGGCCTAGAACACAATTAAGTATATTGATAACAAGTATCTTTAATTTTCTGTCTGTGCCATATGCCATATCCAAATCCATTCAGCTAATATTCATCGTCATATAACGATTGAATATATACTTAATTAAAACATACAAACTTACTTTTTTAGTAGAATTTATCAATCGCAGTTTATAATGCTAATTTAATTGTTGTTTCGAGATCTGTTTTTCTCAAAATACAAGCTTATTGCCTAGATATGTTGTTTTCCCACGGAGCGCTCACAAATAACCCGACCAATAAATTACACCAATGTATGTAAATATTGTTATGATAAACTAGTGGCCTTCATTAGCATTTTTTATATTTCAAATTCGTTTCTATACCTAATAAATGTTATATTTTATTTGCGACATAACTATAAACTAACACTGATTGAAAAATATGAAAGACTTCATGTCCAACACAAATGCTTTACGTTTGTCGCGTTCGAATAATACGTGTCGTATTCGCAGTTGCAGCTGATATGTATGTATGTGTGACTAATAAGGTCATAATAGGATGAACCTTCTGACCCAATTAGATACACCAAGTTATACAATCGTTAGGAAATATAACATTGTATGTTTTCAGCCTCCGTTACATCAAACATGCTTTGTTTTGGAATATGTTCCGTGCGTGTGTTCAGCGTTTGTCCGGTTTGTTCCCGTTCTAAAAGACTTGCTCTTTTTAACGTTTCAGTTTGGTAACTAGAGCGTATAGCCGCCCAAGGGCTCGCGACGCCGCACTATGGTTCGTCTAGAACAAGCTAGCTAGACAAAATTATTTTATTTGATTTTTATGTCTAGATGCGGTTAATAAGCAAAGATATAAGGTTTTTGGTACTTTTTTCAAGGCAGTTTGTCATTTGAGCTGGTATCATGAAAAAAAAACATTTATCGGGCATATGTGTATAATATATTTTTTGAACATTTTATAAAGTGATTTATCCCTCGACGTCGCTATAAAATCTAATAACAGATGCATAAAATATCTAAGAACTAAATCTATTACTCATTATCATCACTATCATCAGATGAATCATCCATTGAATAGTCATGATCGTGAGGGGCAGAACTATGAAAAGTAGAAATCATATTAACATTTTGTTCCTTACAGCTAGGTGGGACAATTAAATACTTCAGTTGGAAGCGTACCTATTTTCTTCCGAGGAACTTCTCGTAAACCGTTTATTACAGGGTCAGATGTTATCAATAACATATTAAGTAAATCTCTATTCGTAGCCTCCCGTGATCGCTTTCGTGTGTTGTGCTCACGAAATCTTCTGCAGTCCTTATTCCGAGCTTCCTGTGCTTCCTCGGAAAGCTGGCCTATAGGTAGAAGGGACGATCTAATTACTTCGCCACTGTGCAAAAGTATTTTGTGGACAGTAGCGGGCATGTAATACCATGAATAGAGATTTACATAAAGTTGTCTAGTTTCTTGAGCTAAGTTAACGAATTTTTCAATATTTATATCATATCCCGATGATAAAGTGCGAAGTAGTATGCCAAATTTTTGTATTAGTGAAACATCTAACCCTGTAATATCGGCACTAGCCTCGGGATTTCCAAAAAATCTTCGCGCGGTGTTCCCGTCATTAGTGTTACCGAACCCTGGTTTTGGTTTGTCTACAATCAAGCCCATTTCGCTTTTAAATCGTTTTTTAATGTCATCTGAACGTTGTTTCACACTAGCTTTGTCTTCGGCTGTTCTTAACTGCCATTTTTTTATATTTAGTCGATAGCTAATGTGAAGCAAGCATTCAAAGCACCTTATCCAAGCGTGCAACGTAGACAAACCAAAACCAAGATTATCTTTGTCCGCAGCAAACTCTTTTGACAGATCATTCATCATTGTTGGAGTTGCCCCACAAATAAAACATTTTTGTGAGGAAGAAGTTTCGGTCAGAGCATTGCAAACTTTTCCGTCAATCATTGTTAAAAGCATAACATGTGTGACAGATACTTCGGTCTCCATCACCTTGCAGGTTGTCGGCAATAAAGCGTTTATCTCTTCTAAAACCTTATTGGTTTCCGAAATCGTAAAATCTTTCGTTTCCTTAGAAAAGATAAACTTTATTGGCCGACAATACATTGTAGAACAGGGCCGAGGATTCTGCCACACAATATTACCACTTTCATCTTTCAATTGAAGAGGAACGAAAGAAAATACAAATAAAAACTCGTCACTATCGTCACAATTAGTGAATTTTTGTTTGTACATACTATGACCGGAACTTCCATCACAACCCCATTTACTGATTAATGTGAATGACGTGCAAGGTAACAGACTATGAACAACTTCTTGTTGTGCTGAAACTAAACGTTCGGCAGTCTTATCAAGAATTGCCTGAACTTTGATTTCAGCATGCGTTTCATTGACTGTAATTTGTTCACCTGACGGGTAGCAGGCTATTTTAGCCTTTCTAACACTGTACATTGACGGAAACACCTTATGTCCAGCTTTAATACTCCACTTCCGAGTCTGCTTATAGCTATGGCTACTTGATTTACTATCAACGTAGTACGCTAAAGCTTCCTCACTTGTTAAACTCCTGGGGGCACTTTCTTCACTCGTGGTCTTGGTTATTGAAGGATCACTAGTCACATCTTTAATTTGACGTGCTACACTTCTCTGACCCGAGATTCGAGCTGACACTTCAGCGGCGTAAATTAATTCACTAGCACTTCTGGACTGTAATAGATCGTCTACACGTCGTCTCTTCGTTTTGAGACTAGAATGTTCAAAATCTTTAGTAGGTCTTCCGGGTCCCGGTTCTCCAGATGTAGTTGGCAGAGATAAATAAACGGACACATCGAAAGATATGTCAAGACCCTCCAGCCACGTCGAATACTTTTGTAGGAATCGCTCTCGATTTCTTCCACAGCTGCTCCACTTTTCAGCAAATTTCGTTGAATATCTTGAGATTAGTACTTTAATATCTCGCAGAGACTGCTCCGTAACACCATCAAAATTATATCTCAAAGATATAAACCGAAAGAGCTCCTCATTCCGCGTTTCCTTCGGGTGTTTCAGCCATTCTTCGAAAAAATCCATTCTTGAGACGGTAAAAACTGTTGAAAGAAAAAAATAAATAAAAATTAGTTGTGCAAATATATCGCAATGAATTTTTTTACGTATAACTACTAGACACTTATGAGAATCGTATATGATAGGTTCTACGGTGGGGACAAGTGGGGACATGTTATTATTTGACCGATGAATTTGAAAAAATGAGTAAAAAAGTGGGTGAAAATTCAAACATTTCATTTTATAAGACTAAAGAATGAAGTTCCCATGTTGAAAATGAAATAAAATATAACTACTTACCCTTACGTATACAATCCATCACAAAAACACTTTCACAAATTTCTTTTAGTGACATAAACAATGCTATCAAATATGATGTAAAAATGCAAATGAATGCCCTTTAAATAGTCAACATCTTATAAACATACCTTAATGACGCTCTTAATGAGGGTAGTATTGATAATTAATAGGTGTAATCCTCAATGTATAGGGGTAATGAGTTCGTAATAGTAATTAACTTCCAGGAATTTAAGAGTTGTTTTTGTCTAGCTAGCTTGTTCTAGACGAACCATAGTGCGCCGCGGGAAAATTGTCAGAATCATAATATAAAACTAGATGAGCCCGCGGTTACATTCACAAGGCTTCTGCTCCGCATCCGTGGCTTGTAGCGTAATGTTATATAGGCTAATAGCCTTTCTCGATAAATCAGCTATGTACCACAAAAAGAATTATTGAAATCGGACTGCGAGTTTCTGAGATTAACGCGTTCTTCCAACCCAACTCTTCAGCTATGTTATATTAGTATAGATAACACTGAGATAATGTGAAAGTCTGGTTGTCGTTTCACTTTGAGCGTGATTAAAGAATCTTTGCCAATCTCGGGTGTGCTATAAAAACGGTCATCTTCGCTTGAATGTTACATTAAGGCGAAATTACACCAACGCGGTTACGGCAATGTTATTAGATTATTGGGAACGCGTTTTATCAAAGTCGATTGCCGATATTTTGTAATCGATGTGGTACATTTCAATGTTAAGTAGACGTAAGATAAATGCTGTTGAAATAGTGTGAATGTATTTATTATCATTTTGTAAACGAGACAGAAGAAATATAGTTCAAATGGTTTAGTAGTTAAAGTTTTTTAGGGTAGAAATTCTAAATCAACCACTTCTTGAAGAAGATACGATCTGTAAGAATAAAATAAAATTCTATGTTTTGAATAAAAGAGGTTGTAGTGTCAGCGGTGAAAATTGATATTTTCCTTATTGAATCGTTTGCGGTGGTAGCACAATGACCCCTGATGTGCTAAATCATGCCATCGTATATACTGCTAGCTTCGTGTTGGCAAGGTTCTGTCCTACGATAGTCGTTCACTACATTAAAACATAAGACTTCTATCGTAGGCTTGCTTTCAACATAATTTAAAAATATTGCAATGGACGGATATTGCATGATTCACTGCATAAAAACTACAGGATCCCGAACACTTACGAGGAAACATTCCAAGGCGAAGTCTTGACTGTGCTATGCATGTATAAGAAAGGCAGTTTTGTGTGTGATAAATTGCCTGGATTTAGACAGCACAAGTTTTAAAAATATTAACGATATTCATACTAGAACGTTTTGGAATAAATCTAGTAGAAGAAAAGCTTGGTAACCATATTTCGTTACTGTGTTTTTTGTTACTATCGACCAGCCAAATGCGAAGAATGAACTGCACTAAACAGGATCGTGATTACTAGAAAGTCGGAATCGTTGCTCGACCATTACCAAACGTAGGTCTATCAATGAGAAATGGTATTTGTCTGTGGCTGTCCGATACTGGGCACGATCTAGATTGATGGATTGAAGTAGAGGCATATTATCTGCCCACGGTAACATGCCAAGCGCTCCATTTTGGGTATTAGCTGATCTATCTTTGCACTTAGGCTTCATAGAAGGATATTATATACCTTTATGTATGAAAAGTCATTTCCTGACGGTCATCGCAGAGCCTAAACTACTGAAGTGAAACACATGATATTTGTTCAGTACGTTATTATTTTTTAGCTACACTTAGCACCAATAAAGGAAAGATTTTTAATAGTTCTGCCCTGCAGGGTAATATAGGAGCGCGAGACAATTTGAAATCCGTTGAATTTGAAGCTAGCTTTCTAGTATGCGGTCGACAGCTACTAATTGTATCATCATCAGCCTTTAACAGTCCACTGCTGGACTAGGCCTCTCCTTCGAAAGGCGGAATTGGCCTACTATACCACGCTGGCCAAACGGGTTGGTATAGGGTATGTATCAAGTTTCCTTCTCTGCATAATATGCGCCCTCTGTCGGCTCTTACGACACCCATGGGATGATATGGGGTTGGTGACATTCCGTATTCTTAATCCGTCACCACACGGAGAACGCTACTGATTGTATACGCACGCCTATTTACTAAATGGTGTTACTGGAGTGACCAATCTTGTTCAAATACCATGTTTTAATACGAACAATTATGAGTAAGGGTACAATGTTTAAATGTCTAATAAACTTAATGAAGGGGCCAGTCCTTAATGGTTACTGTCCTCGTGGTATTTCCATTAGCCTAGATTTTATGTGTCGGTTCCAATTTACTTACAGATTATGTGTACATTTCCTTTTAATATTAGTCTTGTGGAATTAACCGGATCATGTTATTATATTGGTATTTAGTTTCGGGTTTTAGAGCTGTAGAGCCTTATTGCTTTCAAAATGTGTAAGTCGGCTTGGTATAGGAATATGTTTAGCATGGAATATCGGCATAACTTTATAGGTCTCCCTCGACGCCCTTAACATAGCTATCGATCCTGAGCCATTTTTATACATTCGCTTCCCGCGGTCCCAATAAGATTGTTGGTCCACCTTGCAAGAGGCCTACCTTTGCTGCGATTACTTAGTTCTAGGTCTGATAAACAGAATCTGTCTGGGTCGTTTTCGTGGTGCTTAGTCTAATAGTTACCAGCTTTTTTAGAGTCTACTAAGTGTTTTTTTGGCCTCGCTTTGTATAACCTGGCTACATCTAGGTGTTACATGTAAAATAATGCCAGCAGGGCTCAAATAAATTATGGCTAAGTTTTAGAAAACCAGCCGGAAACCGGAACGTTCATTAAATTCAATATTTTGCATCACAAATCAAAAATAAAACAGCAGCAGGTATCGACTAATGGAATCATCAATGTCTTTAGTATGATGACCTTTTATCTAAAAACAATAAAATACAGACACGTTGGAAATAATATGCAAGTATGCCATTGCCGTTTATTATACCTTATTATGATTATATAATAGTTAATGAAGTTGTAGGGTCGGACAAAGCATGTTTTATGGTTATAATGGATTATGTTTGTGTGTGTTCACTTGTAATAGTTTAATACGTTTTTACTTCCGATCGTACCACCCACGCCCTTATCCTATTGTTGGGTGCTTCGTTCGTCGAACATAAAGGATTTTTTTTTACTGACAGCAATTTAGTGATTATTGTTTTGCCTTTTTTTTGCGATCGACTTGTTGGTTCGATGGTAAGTGCGAATGCTTGCGAAACCACTGATCGTCACGTCCTTATATTGTGTGTGCGTGTAATTGACGGTTTTCTGTCAGGAAATTCTCGGTAGCTGCATGGACTACAACCATCGTTTTAAAATTACAGAACACTTTTGTCAATTTGCAAAGAAGTCCAAAAAATAAATGAGATATATTTCCTATAAAAATAGTGCGAATACACTTGAGCATTGCCGTGTATTTCCTTACGACACCTACGAAATGTCATTTTATTTCATAGTGACACTTGGTGCTCTTAATCCGTCCCCTCAGTGCTTTCTAGCTAAATTGAAATGTCAGATTAGGTGTGCTGTGTTTTGCTCAAGACAAAATGTTTCAACATTACGTTCGTTAATTTGTAAAATAATGTCGAGCGTTTTGCTTGTAATTGTTTCATGGAAGGGTGACACAAAAGCGGCTCCTAGTTCTGTTACAAGTAAATGCTTATGTATGCGCATATCATAATTCATAATGGACGTAAAATATTACCCCAAAAATACTAAACTCGTACTCCATATCAAATTGCACAAAAGCCGACTGAACTCATAATTCTTTTCAAAGCTCCTTCAAAGTTACTTTCGTTCCTACGAATATTGTGAATGTAAAATATAAGTTCATTTTGAAAAGTATCGCATTAACGCTATCCGTACTGGCGAAGCCTTTCAAATGTGTACGCGCCACTAAAAATACTTCCCTTCGTACTCGCCACTACACGCCACGAACGACTTACCGCACTTACCGCCATTTATTTCAGACACCATTTTGATATTAAACGTACTAATATCGGTATTAAAGCTATGCAAAGTAACGACAAGGTGCGGCCGTATTTAGGGATACTTTATGCATCCTGTGACTAATGTAGGTTGGTTGCGAAAATGTTATTAGGTTTTGGCAAAGCTAAAGCGTTTATCGCCGGTGATTTTGTAGTCCACGACTAAATTAAATTCAGGTCCATTGCACTTCTGCCCCGATCGATAAAAAAATATGTAAGAAATGTTATACCTATGTTAAATTAAATTTAAAAACTTATTGACGTAGTTTTCACGCGAACTGATTTTTTCGCATTGTGTGTTCGTAAAAGAGCACGAGATTGATATCAGCTTAGTCAGTTTAACAATTTAAAAACGACCAGAGATTTAGTCTTAGCCTTGTTTTGGTCCATGGAAACTAATCAGATCACAATCACACATTACTTCTTTTTATCGGATGGCAATATTTATCAGTGACGTAAATATCCATGACAGTATTTTAACTAAAATTGTCAAAGCAACGTAACTTATAACAACGACGATGGCGAGGTTGCTGAAACCTTGCCAAACAATTTCGTTACTGCCACGAGCTGGATTTGCAGGCTTTTTGAAGACATTTCATATCGCAACCCGGGTTTTGACTGGTCTAACCAGATTTGACAGAATATTAGCTTGAAGTGAATAGTTTTAAAATATCCCTGCGAAATATATTGCATTAATGAATTTATGTATATGTTGTCAAATTCTCGTGATTGTACGGTACGCGACTAATCGATTTGTTATTATTCTGTCATTGTCACTTGTCCTTATATTGGAGGTTATCTCCTCAGCAATCAATTCTAATATATTCATTTGCCCTACATATTTATATTCATCGGGATACCGAGACTGGATACAGTCTGGGGCCCAATTCTCCTAAATATATTTGTTCAAAATACAGTTTCGATATAATGTCAGTGTCACAAATGATATTCTTGTAAATTAACTGATATTTGAATGAAATTGTAATGAGATCGTAAATTGAAACAAGTGTGAAAATATGTGTCAACGACGAACAATTATACGATAATGACATTAGGTTAGTAGAATACCGATTCTCAGTCAATTCCAAATATAATCTCATTTCGTTCAAAATATAATCTAATTTAGTTCAAAATATAATTTCAATGTCATATAAAATAGCAGAATTGGGCCCCTGATGTACAATTTGTTCACAGCATCCTTATTTTGCGAAGTAGAGGAAGAATATTATAGAAAGATAGTTAAATAGACACGAATGATATTTTTTCCATCTTTTTCTTTCCAAGAAATGAAAAATAATAACAGAATTGCATTGTTAGGAGACAGCAATCACACCCTACGCACGTACGTGCGAAAATGTTCTTATCGTTTACACGTTCCTTTCGTTTTGCCTAACGAATTTGCTTCTTGCAAACAGGAAAAAAATTGTGCCTAGATGCGAAGAAATGTAAAATGATGTGCCATTTTCCTATGCTAATCAAAGTTATCATTTTTCAGTAGTTTTCTTCCCATTCACAAAAACCTATCTACTGTTCGATCACGCGCCTACAAAAGTAGCATAGAGAATCTATTTGTATCTATACGAACTCAATTCAAACCATCCTACAAACATCCTATATTTATTCCCAATGTATACTCGAATAAATTTTTACTCGAGTGAAATGATTATGCTATTTATAAACATAACCCACGTAGGGTATGTGCAGTGAACTTTGACACCTACGTAAATAGATTGATTGGTGCGATTCACACGCCGGCCGATACTATGTTTTGTAACATTCACGAGCTAAAATTGCCTCTTAGTTAATAGCTGATAGCTAATAGCCGTGTGACGTGACGTCATTTAAAAGATGAGCAACGCTTTCAGCCTTTCTTCGTTGGGAGTAATCAGCGTTATGCGTGCCTTGGGATATGTTATCTCCTTGTTTACCTTAGGGATGGAGGAAATACGGATAATTCGAGATACCTTTCATAATTACGTTTAAAACATCTTAATTTCTGCAACTGTCTGTTGGTTATGTTTTGCTGGCTATGCTACGGAACCGATTTTAATGATATTTTCATGGTGGTGGAGGATTAAGAAAGAACTTCATAAGGTGGCTACTTAACGACTGGCATCTAATACAAAGATAGCAGCTAGTACATGATAGTCAACAATTGGTGTTAACTCAAGTTTCAGCCGCGTTTATAAAGTATTAGTAGTAAGTAGTACTTTTATTGACATTACCGTTTAAAATACGCGTCATTAGCATTACCAATTAATAAAAAAAATAGATTACATCACACCAAATTCCATTTCAAGGTAGCAGACGATGAGACGCCCCCAGTCTGTTAAACATTGTGTCGTAAAGCAAGCAATGATCGTGCATATGTTTACTATGGTCCGAGTCGAGCCGGACCGCTCCGTAAATTAGTGCGCAAGTGACGGTCGCAACGTACTGTAGAAAATGAGGTGACACCCTTCACTTCCGATCCCTAATGGTTCTCGCTGTTACTGCACGCTTAGAAAACGCAAAAACTCCGACGTTTCTTTACAAATGAACCTCTTGATGGTGTTTAGACATGACGTGGTGTTTTTATTTTTGTTTGGCTAGTGATATTTGTTTGTGCGTTTTGGAAGCAACGTTTTGGTTACAGTCGGCCGGCAAAGCAATTTTGTTTCGGGGCGATGCCTAGTAGATAGTAATGAAACAATAATAGCTTGATAATTTGCTCTTTAGCCTTATAATAGATAGAAATATTGAAAATACTGGCTTCGGAGTATTCAGAGAATTTCGATCAGGATTACCGGATCTTAAGAAATTCTTTCACACGATACTTGCACCAGATCTTAACATGTTATCAAGCTCTAGAACTAACATTTACTCCTGGCTCCTTAGACAGATCGTCAATCGTCAGTCGTGAAACGTGAACATAAAAAATAATGGTTACTTGTCATGTCCCGAGCAACCTTATAAATAATCTAATTATATCAAAAGACGTGTACTAACTTAATCTAGTAGGCTTAAAAGAGCGAGATTTGTCGTGAGCTGAGCAAGGTTATGTTCGTGCCAACTGATACAACCAACAGTTTAATAAAACTTGCAAACGTGGTATTGTTAGAACGGTTTCTATACCATATGTTTGTGGGTATTGTAAGTTCGCATTTGGTTAGCCTGTGTCAAGGTTCCAGCCTTGGAATTGTTTGGACATACAATCGGGAATCCATTCTCTTGCTCGATACACGATCGCAGTGTGGACGGGGCTTCAACTACTGACTTTTGCTCTGGATATTGTTTTATTTTTATTGAATGGCGTTCTATTGTTTTGCGGGATTGAGTTGAAGTTCATTTGTAAACCTATAATGGGTGAATAGGGTACCGGTAATTGAGTACACAATAAGAAAAAAATAATCGACTTGACTAGGGTAAGAAAGGACTAGGCATAATTCTATTTAGAAATATCCATCTAAACAACTTTATATAGGGAATTTATGGATAGAAAATATATCGGTGAGACATTAGAAAATATAAATTTAAAAACCTTTTGCTCGATTTGTGGGTGTTTACACTGCCATATTTAATCAACATGACTACTGCCTCAAGCAATTATTGCCCTCGCGGGCGATTTCGCCGATAAGGCTACAAATCTCTGATGTAGCCTTCATAATTTGAATACCAAGAATAATATGGACGAATAGTGATGTCAGTTATTTTTGCAAAGCGATGCACATTCACATGCATCGCGTGGTGCTCTATTATCTAAATGTGTTTATGCGGTAGGCACTTTATAAAAATTTTTTATGTCCTTTGATGTAGATTTAACCAGTTTAACTAATTTTGTCAGCGTTATGGCTGTGTGGTACATAATCAGGTAATCGTCAAACATGACGGTATGCTGGTTTGTCTCTACACTGTAGAGTCTACGGTATAATAAAAATACAACAGTACTATATATTACGAAAGCAAAAAATGTCAACAATGCTCATATTAAAACAACAAATAAAATCAATAATTTACCACTAAACATATTAAGAATAGTACTTTTCATCTCGCTTAATTAATTAGTTTTCCCGTGAAAGACTACTGCTTAATAAATTTTCCTGAAAAAGTAGGCCAAGCCCGTGCATGCAATCAGATTCAGGCAGCAAAACCAAGCTATAACAAATTGGATTAATTACATTGAAATATTTCCTACCAATTTCTTGTTTGTATGTGAAGTTTTTATTCAGTATGAAGTGTGCTGCAATGTCGCATAGGCCAATCATCTCTCTGTTTAAAATGAAGCTGGATTTTTTTATCAAGTTTATTAATATTTATTAATCTAATTTTGTAGTTATTTCAATTTGTTCTCGCGGAGAATAAATAGATTAATTTATGCGTGACTCTAGATCTGTGTCTTCCAATAAAATACCAATCCAGTATAATTCAAGCTCAAGTCTCTCTAGCCTGAGCTTCTCTAGCTTTAGCCTCTAGTTCTAGCTTCTTTGTCTCTAGGGTATATTATAGCTCTTACACCTCCAGGATATTCAGGTTTGTCCATACTGTCCATGTCTTGCTTGGATTAATTTGATTTTTTAACTGTTGCGAACTGGTAGTAACCAAGCCATTATTCTCCATTCATGAATAAAATATCGCCAAATTACTCGATTTTCATCCACTAAACAAGCTGCCTGCGTGATATCAATACCGTTAATACGCACAAATCTAATATGAATACTGACCCGTCTTGAATCGCCTACTAACGGTGAATAATGGAAAGTTATTAAATTGTGCCAGCTGTTTATGGTGCCATTAGATAGCCATTGATATTGCTTACGTACGCTGCTTGATAGACAAAAACATATGCAAATATGTCTTGTGTAAAGGTGCTTTAGAAACTGCACCTAGCATCGCTTGGCTAGTGTGTCGACGGTTTCAGTTGTTTTGTACTTTTGATACTGGTGACTATTGTTTAGATGAATATTGAATATAGGTACCGCTGATGTATACTATGATTTCCAATTAGACTCTTGAGAATTTGCAATAATGTTTACAATCAAATATGTGTTTAGGTTTTGATAAAAAATACGTACGTCCGATTCAAATAAATATATTTAAAAGTGAATCGACTAATTTGTTGCTAAGCACAGCATTCGTAACGCCATAACCAAATTCGAAAATTTACTTTTTTATGACCGTTTAATTTCGACGAAGATATAACCACGGCCTTATAGCTGGCTGTTCTCATTGAGAAAATGGAACTTTGCGATCAGGTGACCGTTCCTAGAAATCTGTTCTAAGGATATTGCCTTTTTTGAAAAGTCATAAAACAAATTAAATAAAACCATTTTGGACACAAGAAATAAAATCAAGTTTATATTGTAAATGACGATAAGCCATTTGTTTGGTGCATAATTTATTGTACTGGTATCATTAATCGATATACCAATATTGTAATTGCTAAGACGATTAATGTATCAGTTTCGTTATACTTCCTCGATGTTCTTGCGTAAGTAACGAAGGTATGCGGTAGTATTCATAAAACTCACTCCGTATGCAAACTGTTTGGCGGGTGTAACAATACTTTCAAAGTACTTCAAGTCTCGTTCGGTAGTTTCGCAGACTTATATTTGCTTATGAGTTACGACACACTGTGGTAATATTACGTGCTTGCAGAAACAATAATTTAGATATGACTGCTAGATTTTGGCGGTTTTACGGTTTTACCCGTGTCGTATGATTCGTATGTCGATAAAAGGTATAATAATTGTGAAGCCCAATTACTAATTATTAGTTTGCCAAATGTTATACAAAGTTCCCTTTTTTTTTTTTTTTTGGTATCGGGTTGGAAAATCCCCATGGAGTCCCTCCGCCTCGGGGGAAGGACGAAGGGGACTGTCAGACTCTTACTGACTAAAAACCAACCCGTGTTCCTCATGTACCCGTGTGTCGGAGTGTAGGGATTCGCATTAGCATTCGTCACTACCCCCGACGGGTATTGGCCCACCAGATGGTCAGGCGGGCCCCGAACAAAACCCCCTTGGCGGCGGATGAAGGTGTTGGGCTCCGCCGCCAAAACACTCAGCGGCCGCAGAGGATAGGGAGGACGGCAACGCAACACCGCATCTCCTCTTCCTCTGCGGCCCCACCGCGACGCAACGATGGTGCGCCTCCATTTGGTCGCGGGAGATAGGGCGCGCGTCAACGCAACACCGACACACCTCTGCTCCCGCGACCGCACCCGACTGCGAGGGACAGAAGAACTGTCCCTCGCACCCGCCCCTTTAGACGCATCCTGCGCAGGCCTCTGTCAAGCCCACGCGGAGCGTCCCCTCCTGGATCCCTCTTAGCTTCACCGCGGGTCACCAATCCACGGTTACTAAGCCCCCCCACCACGACAAGGTGGAGATCCCACGAGGGGGATACAAACTTCCCTATATTATCTCTTTGGGAGTTCAGTTTTGAATATAAATCAGCTTATATTTGAAACCTGGTTTACACTACTTTGAAACTATTTTTTAACAAATTTGGTTCAGCTGTTTAGGCGTGTCAGATACGCAGACAGACGCATTTGTAATAATAGTGTGGATGTGATATCACACCGACCCAGCGGGTGAGGTGATTACGTTTCATCGTAGCCAATATTGATGGCTTTACCACCTTACTCGATCATGTTATGGACCATATAATCTATTACACGAGGCTATAATAATACGTCTTTGTCGTCACAATTGATTTATATGTACTGTTTTTATAATGATATCTTTACAAACATAAAAACAATATCTCATTTCGTACCCCATGTCAAGGGCTCCGTGATCCGTCTTTCTGAATGGATTCTGAAACCATCTGATTGCCAAAAAGGGTAACATTCTTGTACTCCTAGTTGATAGAGCAAGTCTTGAACTCGACGTGGCTACTGCAGTTCCAGGCTTTTTAGAACACCAAAGATCAGTTATCCAGTATCATTTTATCATGATCCTTCGGCTGATATTATGGTGTCTACTATCACACCACCACTGTAACTATCATGTCACTGAGTAAAGGCCTGGGAATATTGGGGCAAAGGCATTTAGACTTTCATGCCGTAGGCATTGGTCAGTGTGTGCTCAGACAATTATCTTAGATATAGCCGAGATCCCTATGAAACGCCCAAAAGGATTGACACGAAATATTGACACCTTGCCTTAATCGCTATAACTTTTGAGTGTTATAGAATTCATAATCAGTTACAAAAGGCTTTATAACGCTTTTGACGTCAGGCTAATACGCTTTTGTTATCACAATTGGTTTTTGTTATTTAGGTATAGTGTTTTTCCTCTTAATAAAAGCGTCCAGCATAATTTGTATAACAATAGGGTCGTTTCATCTGCGTAATGATCCGATAAGTTAATCCCGTGACGTAAGCATACGCTGACCGACAATTGTGACGTTATCGTTTGTTGGAGAACTCGACACGTCATAGGGAATTTGTCTTATTAAATTAACAACGGAGTCATGGTGATTACTTGTTGGCTGGACCAACAGAGCAAAATCGCATGCGTCATCAGTAGTTGTGGTATATCGTGCCGTTAAGTCGCTTAATGCTTACTTCGCAAAGGAGTACCCGAGTCTAACAAGAGCTAATTCGCGAAAAGACTTACTCGCGAAACAGATAATTCTCAAAAGGCCTAAATGGCAAAATTACTAATTCTATAGAGCCAATTTGTGAAAGGGCTAGTTGAAAAATTGGACAAGTTTTAATACAAATGTCGTTCAATATATTATCTCGAATAACGAGAGCTAGAAAATAAAAATTGCTTGGTATATTTGTCATATATCCTCCTGAGGCCCTCGGTATCACCTTTGATACTACGGAAAATATATTTTTAACAACGCCATTTATCGCGATTTGTTTGAATTACTATCAAACATACTTAAAAGAGTTATTAAGCTATGCTGCTAGGTGGCTATGGCTTGTTTTTGTAGCTCTGGGTTTTGCTTATTATTATTTGAAATTGAAGGTGCGCGTAAAAACCGAAATGGCGAATTCGATCAGAGGTAAATATTATTTTCTATTGTTTTTGCGTGTGTATTTTGTTGTAACTATTTAGAATCATCATTATACTAAGTATTTATGAAGTTATACTATATAAGTTATGCAGTTAAATATCTTATTTTGTCATATTTCTTTCGGTATCATAGGTGATACTTTGGGCACTCGCATTTAAAAATGGTATCTTTTGGAGGGTTGTGGGATGGTGAAATTTAGGAGAATTTAATCAATTTAGATGAATCAGACTGTGAAGATATAGATGAAGAAGATGAGGACGAACTAAATTTAGAACAAAAAGATAACTCTGAGGAAGTAATACCTCGGTCTTTAGACGAAAGTGATTGGGATTCTTCTGACGATGAGCCGCTTTCTTCCGGTTCACGTACTAATGCTGCGAGAATATCAAGAAACCGTCCTTTGAGATGGGATCATACTAACAATTTTGATAATTCTTCTAGAGACCTTTATAAAGATCCACCACTCGTTGATCCAGTCACTGTGAAACCTGCTCCTGAATATTTCTCCAGGTATATCGATCCAAGCTTTTTTGAAACTATGGCAAACTGCCCCAATATTAATAGTGTCCATAGAAGAGGAAGGTCTCTTAATACAGATGCTGAAGAAATAAGAACATTCATAGGGGTTTCTATGGCTATGGGCATTTTAGGGCTCCCTCGAATCCGTATGGTCTGGGCTGCTGAAACCAGAGTGGCCAAAATGTAGCCATTGACGAGCAAATTATCCCATTTACGGGAAAATGTAAACTAAAACAGGTTGTCAAGGGAAAGCCTAATCCTGAAGGTATAAAAGTATTTATACAAGCTAATCCTAATGGGCTTCCGTTAGATTCATATCTTTATCAAGGAAAAGGAACCAGTGTGGAGTCAGTATTGTATCCCATGACAGATAAAATTGATCTGGGCGGTCGTGTAGTGTTGAAGCTTGTGGACACATTGCCTAAATACAGTTCAATTTACATTGATCGGTATTTTACCTCAATTCCTCTGCTTGACACATTGTTGAACCGAAATATCTATGCCACAGGGACATTTATGAAAAACCGAGTTCCTGAGTACCAAAGGCCTAACACCAACAAACAAAAGAACCAAGGCTTTACTTAAAACTGATAATCAGTTCGATCGAAAGCTAAAAGACTAAAAGAAGCTCAACACTTACCAATGTGCGTGAAGGGCACCCAAAACAATCGATCTAAATGTAGACTCGATAAATGCAGCCAATTAACATTCGTAAAATGTCCTACTTCTAACATTTTTTTATGTTTCAATGTGAACCGCAATTGTTTCTTTGAGTTTCATACCAAACATTATTAATTTTTACGGTTCGTTCATTAATATTTAAGTTAAGTTAAAAGTCTGATTAAAAAACCATTCAATAGTTTTAATGCCTTTTAGTACCACAATGATCCCATAGTATCACCTGTGATACCCCCTATTCTGTAGTTTGTGGAGGGGGTGGATTTTTTTAAATATTTTTCCCGTAGTCTCTGTACCAATATTAAGCACAATTCCAAAAATTACGAAGATCCTATAACTTTTGGGGTCCTGGGTCTCAGGAGGATATATTTAAGTATTAATACAAAACGTTTTAAAATATTTTCTGCAATAGTACCTACTGTATAAACATACAAAATATTAATAGTACTAATATATTATTTTTCACGCTCCTGAAATACTATTTCGATAAGTATTTGCCATGTCGTAGTTTACTATTTTTACTCCAAGATATCACTATCAAACAACGCTGAAACGTTGGTCACGCTAAATAGATTCTTACAAAAACTTTCCTTTTAATTTTTTCATCCTTGAAGCTTTCTTGAATCCATTTATACAAAGTAAAGTTGCCTCGTGTCACGCGAATAATACGTATCTACGTGACCTCTACGCCTTACTCACAATAAGTACCTAGTATTATGTAAATTATCAATTAATAGTACGTATATAGTCATTGAAATGGTTGCGGTTTTTAATGTGATTTTAATAGGTACGTTTGATATGACTTATGCATAAAACCACTAGGGTTTTGTGACGTATCTGTGCATGGGTTTGCATATCTATTTCATTAATAGAACTATACTATTCAATGGGATTTTCAAAATTCTATGATAAAATTGTACTGCTATTGCTTTTATTGTAAGGCAGTTCTTGGTAGTTTAGGTTCAGGTACTCGAACCCCTGTTACTGTAATTGTTGTAAGGATTTCTTGTTAGTGCGAAGTCTGAAACTGAAACGGTTATATACCTTTTACGTAGGTCTATATTATTTGTTAAACACTGTCATCTTCGAGTAGGTATATATCGCATTATTCTACGTAGTTCAATGTCATGTGTCCAATGGCATATTTTTATTGAATGCCACTGACTAATGCTGGGTTTCCCACTGTTTATTGACGCGCCAATTTCACTGCTTCCCCCTCTATACAAGTAGATATCTAAAATAAACCCCCTCGTGGTTTAATTAGTTTGCGTTTCTTCCCTGATAAGATTTATAACGTTTGTTAGTTTTAATACCTGTGAGTGGCTATAAATTACAATTATATGAACAGGTGTTTTCTTCCTAAATGTTTACTTAAAGTTGCTTAAATTGCTCGCGATCACGTTTCGGGCATTCATTCCGTGAACGTTACCTCTCTTAATTATATTCGTTGGATTCAATAAAAGCGTTTGCTGGAGAACTAGGGCACAGTGGGATTCCATCTGTGCCCCACTAAAAGTATAGGCGCTAAATGATTGTTTGGTAGAAAACTATTTGCGTCTGCTTGCGGTAGAAAAAAGGCTTGTACTGCATTGATAAGTTCAGTGGCATCATTTTACTTACATTCCACAGATGAGACAAGTATCAGATATAGCGTATTCGTCCAACTAAGCGTGGCACGTTGACAGCTATGTGTGCGTGACCTTTGGCGACTGGCACTGTACGGACACGCGCGTCTATGTGTGTGTAAAGTTGCCAGATTATGAATAATCTCCCAGTATTTTGCATATAGTTATGTAATATTCTTATATTCATTTGCGGTTTTGAAGAATTTACCATGGATTTAATTAATGCTTTTATAAATACATTTCTTAAATGTAGGTACCGAGTTAAGTTTTAACTACTTCGTAAATCTGTATATATAAAATCCTTGCGTTACTGACTGACTGACAGACAAGCTACAGCTGAAACTACTCGGCGCATGAAGCTGAAATTTAGCATGTATGTTTCTTGGGAACCGTAGAGGTGCACTAAGACGGGATTTCTCGAAATTCCCACGGGATCGGGCAAAACGAGAAATACGAAAATATGTGCGTGCGAAGCCGCTGGCGTCGATTAGTTGAGAACTAAATAGTATGTATGTATACACGGCACCAAGTCAAGCTAAACAGTTTCTGTACCATTTTGATACTTATTCCCTACGCCATAAGTATGTATGTACACACGGCACCAAGTCAAGCTAAACAGTTGCTGTACGATTTTGATACTTATTCCCTACGCCATAAGTATGTATGTACACACGGCGCCAAGTCAAGCTAAACAGTTGCTGTACGATTTTGATACTTATTCCCTACGCCATAAGTATGTATGTATACACGGCGCCAAGTCAAGCTAAACAGTTGCTGTACGATTTTGATACTTATTCCCTACGCCATAAGTATGTATGTACACACGGCACCAAGTCAAGCTAAACAGTTGCTGTACGATTTTGATACTTATTCCCTACGCCATAAGTATGTATGTACACACGGCGCCAAGTCAAGCTAAACCGTTGCTGTACGATTTTGATACTTATTCCCTACGCCATAAGTATGTATGTACACACGGCACCAAGTCAAGCTAAACATTTGCTGTACGATTTTGATACTTATTCTTTACGCAATAAAAACGGTGCAAAGGTCAAAGTGTATAAGCTTGACGAGTAGCAGGGTGTACACGAATATTTGGATCGTTTGGGGATCGAACTCAAAACAATATTATGTAAGGTATATACTTATGGAAATTGAAATTCTATTACTATATTTATGAGAAAGAAGATATATCTACAATATACTTTTATAATACGTTAATGTATTTTTCATTAACATGACAATCATTATCACATAATGAATTGACAAGTGCATTTTCCCTAATTCAGGCAGGCGTCGACAAAAACTGGCAACACTTACATATTTCTTGCACAAATACGAATTTTATTGGAATTAAATTAGGAAACAGTCAAATTATCAATAGTTACCTGTGAAAAGATATTCCATTTTCCTGTTTTTGTTTTTAGGAACAACTTTTACGGTGTTTAAGAACACAAGACAGCATTTTGAGAATTTAAAAGTTGAAGTGATCGTGACGCGTGAACTGTACGATGCTTCGTAGCGCACTGAGACGAGTTTGTATTCGCTTTTCAATTTTGTATTTGCTTTAGTGGCCGCACGCAACAGTGCCGCGCGTTCCATCTGATAATTCTCTCATCTGTGTTACATTCTATCTGTTCAAAAAAGGCCCCCTTAGTGTAACTGCTCAGCGGCGGTTTCTACTATCTCTTGCTCAATATACATTTTGCAGATTATCCACAAAATTTAAGTCAATGCTTCTTGTTAGCTTTCAAGCGTGTTCGTAGTTATACATACAATACTGTCCTTACATATTATTTCAATAATCACATTGTTTCTACAATACTACTTCGTACTCGTTGATCACATGACACCACCTGTGCGTATCAAACAATACAAATTATACACTGGGAAATAACTGCCTTATTAAGATTGTGATACTTCCCTATGTGAATGAGATTTCATAGAAGATATTATGTACACTAAAATTGCCCGCTCTGTAAATTGTCCGATGTCTACTTTTGTTGTACTGTCATGTTAGGCATGATTAAATGTCTACAACTGTTCCTATTGAGTCAAAAAAAGAAAAGATGGTATATAAAAACCAACCACACTAGATTACAGAGAGCATAGTGTTTTCTCAAACTGCCTAGAAACCCTACCAACGCGAAGCTATTTCTTTATGCAGTGTCGTCGCGAAGTCTATTATCTTTTGTGAGATGTGGGTGCTGTCGTAAATTCGTCATCCCTCTGATCTAGCTTCCTATGTTTTAAAAATGTCAGGCTCACTGGTCTCTAACTCTCGTAGCATTACGATCTTCATTAATTTCAATTACCTGCGCCAATAGGAAATTCCGAAAACTCGTGCAAGATCTCGAGTTGATTCTTTAATTAAACGCCTTACTCACATTTCAATGCCTTGCTGCTGCGAAAGTATTATGTTTAAACGAATGTTTGTAAGTTCAACATGCAATACTTAAGTAGCGTAAGCGTGACTTTAGTAATTAGCTATGTAAATAAACATACTTATTGGTTATTACTCATTTCTATTACCAACTGTGTCCTTTGGGTCTGCGAGCAAATGTGTATTTTTATTTTCAAGGAACATGTTGGGCCTCTAATTAAATTAGCTACTTGCGATATTTTACTTGAGGCTTATAAAATGTTGCTCTAAGAATATTTCGAGAGGTTAACGTATAATACCAGCTCTTAGATCTCATCTTAGATCTCGACAAGTCATCGCGTAAATGATTTATCACATAACGCGATAATTATGCACTAAGTGAACTTAAAATTAGATATGCATCAGCCTTGTAGTTAAGAAATTAGCGAAACTCAAGATAATAAAATAAACGTGTCAAAAGGCCTGACCTTTCGTTTATAGGCGTGTCTGCATTGCTGACGGGTCTAGTTTAGACTGGTTACGATGTTTGTAATCTCCATGGTTACGAAATGGCGAGCAGAAATCATTACACGTACCTATTGTATCTATGAATACTTTTACATTAAGCTGTCATGCTGTACCTATTTTTAATTATTTATGGGATAGACAGAATTTACACGAATTATGTTTTAAAGTTATTTGGACATATTTATTTCTCTCTATGGAGATCGTAGTTGTTTCAACGGTTACATGCAAGATTAAATTTTATCATAGTTTCAGACAAAATGAGTGTCTGGACAATGAGTGTCGTGTCCGTTGTTCCAAATTCCTAAGTTTTCAAGAGTTCCATTGGACGGAGGCCCAATGCTTTATGCAGAAATTTTAGTACGGCATAAAAATTGCTCTAAAATTTTCTCAGAATATTTCTCTCGCCGAAAGTACACAATGCCTCTCGAATCGCGAGCTTACATCACTAGCTGAGACTCATTAACATATACGAACACAATACAAACTTTTTTCTCTTATCATGTCTAAGTAGGTCGTAGCATTTACTTTCGTTTTTCGCCGAAGCTGTTATTCTATCTGATAAAACAAAAGTTCCATTCTTTCACGCATCGACAGAAGCATGTAACTAAAACAGTTACCGCAATCGGTATCGTTTGAAATTCGAGACGGAGGAATGAAACGATCATCGAAATCGTTTACGATTACCATATCGAGATTAAGATGCTGATATTACATTTTAAAAGCTACATTCGGACATTTTTGGCGGCAATTTACAGCTGCATGTATTTAAAAATGTTATTGCAATACTTAATTTTCGAAATATTGTGAGCACAGCAATTTCAAAACTTAAGAAAATATCCAGTTTTAGCGAGTTGCTTGTTGACAGTCAATAAATTATTTAATAATTGGGGAGTGCGTCGTCATAGTCATTATACGAGTATGAATCATCTTCAGAATAGTAGGCGCTTAAAGCCAGACAAACAAAAACGTCTCGGAATGTTGTCTATTGTTATATTATAGTATTTACTAGTGAATATTCCAATATTGCTATACGTGTGTCTTTTCATCCGGTTTTATCATGGAGGTTAATCCCAAGCTGAACATCTATCACCCGTCGAATGTATGGAGTGGAATCCTATTCCATCCGTAAATTTAGGTACATCGCAGCATAATAAATAAGTCCGTAATCCTGTATGGCAACCCTAGAAATGGACGCAAAGCCTTTATATAATATAGCTAGGAGAAAGGAAGATAAGCTAATATTATTTCTTGATATCAGACGCCGAAAGTTTCTGGAAATTGGCTCGAACTTGGACGGTCTTGGGGCTAGCGATAACGATTCTACCTACTTAGGTACTTTACCCCCTAATCGAAAAAAGTCGGCTAAACAATTGTACCGGACGGAAAATACTTATATTTTGTTTCTTTTAAAAAAGTTGTGAGCTTTTTTTATCTGTTCGAATTGCGGGTGGAATAAGTGGTTGAGTGCAAGTTCTCAGTACCAGGAAAAGTTTTCAGAGCTATCAGGTACAGGGGCCGTAGGACACATCATTTTCCGAATTGCAATGCGGAAAATGTTAACTTGGTATTATTATTAAAACTATAATTGCTTCTGAAATAATTCATCAATCATTTCATGCCTGCTATCTTCCCTTTATATTATCTAAACTCTTTTCGAGATTAAGTACTTCATAGTCCCCGACCGACTTAATGATCTTTAAAAAGCTCTAACTTGTATGCCTCAATTCTGGACGAAAGATTGTTGATTTTCATTTATGTAAGGCAGGATTAATATAATGTAATGTGGGCCACCTGTTCATGTTTTCGAAGAGACTGTCTTAATACAATTTCATAGAAACATGCTCAGCTACGATAACAAAGGCCGCGCTGCAAAGGCCGCGCTGTAATTTTTTTAATCATCATGGAAAATTAGTATGATAACAACAAACATTTCTTCTTAAAAAACTATTAATTTTAATAAAAATGGAAAAAATCTTGTAAAATCTAATCATTAATAATCAGTGTTGCCACCTCTTACATTGATTACACATCGACATCGATTGTTAATACTTAAAATTAAATTGTCAATGTCTTGCTGCGGTATGAGGTCCCATGTCCTTTGCAAGTGTTCGTAAAGTTGTTGTTCAGTCGTCAAATTTGGTGGAAAATCTCTCAAAGCTTTTCGTTGTAACATGTCCCAGGCATGCTCGATAGGATTTAAGTCGGGCGACTGTGCAGGCCAATCCAAAACTTGAATATCGTGCTCTCGGAGAGCGGTCGATACCAGCCGCGCCGTATGGCAAGGAGCATTATCGTGCATGAGTAGAAATTCATGGCCTATTTGAGTTCTGTGTGGGACAATAACGGGCTCTACTACCTCCTCGTGGTATTTTTGTGCAGTCATGCTGCCTTGGATCCAAACGAGTTGGGTTCGTCCGCCAAGACGAATTCCTGCCCACACCATGATTGTCCCGCCTTGGTATGGGTGGACCTCCTGAGGGTGCCGTAGACGGCTAACTCTCCCTGGAGCTCTCCAAACGCGTGTTCTTCGTGAATCCGGGTGAAACCCAAACCGGGACTCATCGGTGAACAGCACCAAAGACCATTGTTCGTCACTCCATGGTAAATGCTCCCGAGCCCACGAAAGCCGCCGACCGCGATTGCCACGTCGCAATGCTGGAACACGCAATGGTCTTCGAGCATGAAGATCAACTTCATGTAACCTTCTTCGCACGGTTTGGTCGCTTACCAGCAGCTGGTGGTCCTCCTGGAGCCTTTGCACTAGTTGCAGCGCTGTGATATTGGGTTGTCTTCTGGCGGTCATTTGGAGAAATCGATCCTGTCTCTGCGTAGTAACACGATATCTACCTGTGTGCTGTTCGGCCACATCTCCAGTACTGCGATAACGTGACCACAACCTTGATATCACATTTTGACTGGTATGTAGGGCCTCAGCAACGACGCGTTGAATTGCACCATTTTCTAACATGCCCACGGCTCGTAACATTTCATCTCGACTCAAATGACGACGTGACATGACTTTTAAAGTTCGTACGTCACGTTAAATTAAAAAAGAAAAACAATTAAAAACCCTTTTCATTAATAATTATAATAAAACAGTTTTAACTTTCTTTAATGTAACGAATTACTAGCAAATTTGCCGCCATATTTTGTTTATTATTTTGTTTTTTTTCTTTCCATGTTCAAATTTTGAAAATAGAATAAAAGAGGTTTTAATCTGTATATAAACTTTTTGTGGAAACTAACAAGGTTCTAAACTATAAACTCGTAAATAATTTAGGATTAAGATATCCCTAGACTTTGTTGATGTGTGTATAGTCCTTTAACCGTATCAAATATTTATTGCAACGAACATGTTATATACGACATCGTTAGGGAAACGTGGACAAATAGACTCTTCGGCTCTATATTTCTGGAATCGCAGTCGAAGTGTACGAAGCCACGATTGCTTCCGCAATGCTTATTGCCGTTTTTTTATACTTTAGGTACAAATCTAACTCGGATCCAGACGAAAGCCTCTTCTTGTTAGACTTAAGTATTAGATGATTATGAAACTGTTTTTCGCAGTAACAGTTGCCTCTGCTATATAGCGACAGAATTATCTAGTAGGACATGAGCAAAAAAAATAAAAAAAGTGAATGAATTTCGCAGTAGAGTGTCCGGGTCCGGTATACATTTGATGACTCCTACCCACCTAAATCTTTACTTCTCCATAATCCACAAATAACATCGCCGCATTCCAAGTCCCCTTAGCGGCTGTTGCCATTTGTCAACGGAACAATAAATGATATATTATGTATTACTTCCAGCCAATAAACAACGCGGACTTCGTGGTCCCCGTAGAGATAGACGGGGCGGTGCACCAGGTGTACGTGCTGAAGCGGCCGCACGTCGACGAGTTTCTGCGGCGATGCGGCGAGCTGTACGAGTGCGTGCTCTTCACCGCCTCTCTCGCTAAGTACGCGGACCCCGTCGCCGATCTACTAGACAGGTAAGACAAACAATGTCATTCATAAAGTTAACTAGGGCTCATCAACCCCGCTCATCTCATCACAAGCTAAACAGAAGTCTGTTATGCGGGTGTGCGAAAGTGCCCGTCGGACTCAGGAGCCCATCTACTAGACAGGTATGACACACATACAGCCATTCATACGGCCATTCATACGGCCATTCATTGTAGGGAAAATATGGCTAGATGGGGATTTATAGACTGGTCCATTGCGACTGTGGAGCTCCATCTCAGTCTATGGCGTATTTGCTTTCTTGCCCTCTTTGCCCATCTACCTGCAGCAAACAAGACCTTAAAGTGGCTTCAGACAATGCCGTCACCATAGCCAAGTTTTGGGAACAGAAAATTTAATTTGAACCATTGATACGAAGAAGAAGCCATTCATATATAAAATTACGGCTCTTTCATGACCAGCAGCGCCGGGTGGCAGCGGCAGTGTTTTCGATGTACATGTCGCGCTTTCCGCTGCGGCCGATTTCGCGTCAGAGTAGACCGCGCCATGGACATTAAAATCGCCGCTGCTGGCCGTGAATGGGCCGTTAGGACTACTCACTCATCTCATCTCAAGCTAAGCCGAGTCTGTTGCCATGGCCATGCTTATTTCGGCAAACGTTTGACGTACAGGCAGACCACGTGTAACCAACGGGTATGACATGAAAGGAGAATTTCTGTAGTAATATCAAGTCTGGTCGCCCTGCATTTAGGAGGAACCAGCGTAAGCTACACAAGCGCGTAATACCACGCAGCAGCATAACTGTTCCATTGCTCTAAATTGATCAGTGCATTATGCATGGATAAGGTCACAACCCTTCTGACCATACATATCTACGGACTACCGACGAGTGACTAAATTTTCATTGTGACAATCGTCATGTCCTTCACGGGCCAAGACAAGGTTAGAGGCTCAAACAATTACAAAAACGGTCATCAACTATCGGTCATCAGTACAAAACTGACAAAAAGTATCAATGTCATCAAATCATTCACAAGACTGATTATATTTATCACAATCAACGGGGCCTTGGTATCTAGGTACTATTGGCGACAAAGCTTTTTACAAGTTGTATACCTTGACGATTTGTAAACACAGACTAAAATTGATGGAATCTGTCGAATTACCTCAATCCATTATAACTAGCTGGTATACAATTAAAACTAGCAAAAATTTTCCCCTATAGCTTTAATGTCGTGTTTACGAGACGCGAATCAACTTCCCAATTTGTTTAGAAGACTCTTACATGCGATTTTAAATTTTCCTAACGTGATGTTAAACTGTCTTATCGTCGAATACAAACTGAGATTTAAAACACGCAATCAGTGTTTGCTCTTTCAACAAATTGCGATTTGTTTATTTTTCGTTATTCTAGTTTATTTTTTTTTAAACTTTGTTTAGGCCTTCTTTTTTTCTTTTTTTTTGTTTTACGAGGTGGAAAATCCCTTCGGATCTGCGACTCTTGGGGAAATGAGAGCCGGAGTATGTGGTGTTACCACTAAAAACCACCTCGACTTTCTCATGTACCCGTGTATCGGAGGGTCGGGTATCGCCGAAGCATTCGTCGCAACCCCCCGACGGGTATTGGCCCGCCAGATGGTCAAGCGGGCCCCGAACAAAATCCCCTTGGCGGCGGATGAAGGTGTTGGGCTCCGCCGCCAAAACAACCAGCGGCCGCAGAGGATAGAGAGGACGGCAACGCAACACCGCATCTCCTCTTCCTCTGGTGCGCAACCATTTGGTCGTGGGAGACAGGGCGCGCGGCAACGCAACAACGACAAGCCTCTCCTCCCGCGACCGTACCCGACTGCGAGGGACAGGCAGAACTGTCCCCGCCACCTGCACTTTGGACGCATTCTACGCAGGCCTCACCCAAGCCCAGATGGAGCGTCACCTCCCAGGATCCCGCTTAGCTTCACCGTGGGAGTACCTCAAACCCACGGCTACTGAGCCCCCCCACAACGACAACGAGGAGATCCCACTGGGGGGAAACTTTGTTTAGGCCTAGAGCTTGGTTTATAAAAGCTATTAAGAGAGTTTTCTTTTCTTATACCTCAGTATATCTTATAGTATATTACTAGATTTTGTTTTATAACCTATTGGTGCTGATACATTTGAACATTCAACTGTAATGAGCATTCTTGCGAATGTTACATAACAGGAAAACAAACGAATTTGTTTCAGCCAGCATTCTTACAAACTTTCTGGCGAACATACCAGCAAATTGACGGTTTTGCTGATTAGAGCGTTCGCAAGAAAGATCGTGAAAATGTTCGTAGCAATGTTCGGCTCTGTTCGTTGTTCAGTTCGACAAAACAAAACAGTTTAATAGGGTAGTTTCCAGGGTCAAAATAATTACATTTTATTTAGTCCGTATTTTAGATTATAAAAAAATATTGGATACGTATTTTTTTCTTTTTAGGGTTCCGTACCTAAAAGGTAAAAAACGGAACCCTATTACTAAGCCTCCGCTGTCTGTCTGTCTGTCCGTCTGTCTGTCACCAGGCTGTATCTCATAAACCATGATAGATAGAAAGCTGAAATTTTCACAAATTATTTATTTCGGTTGCCGCTATAACAACAAATATTAAAAATAAAAAAAATAAAAAAATTAGGGGGGGTCCCATACAAAAAACGTGTTTTTTTTTCGTATTTTTTGCTCAAAATTACTAACTGTTACAGGTAGACGTTTTAAATTCTTACAGAATATGTAGTTGTATATTACCTTTCAAAATAAATAATTAAATTTTATAAAAAGTAAAAAATAAAGGGGGCTCCCATACAAGAAACGTAGTTTTTAAGCAATTTGTTACTCGATCTTAATAAACAGGTAGAAACATATAAAGTATTTAAGTATACATACAACGAACGTGATTTTCTTTTATAGATGATGGTACGGAACCCTTTGTGCGCAAGTCCGACTCGCACTTGCCCAATTTTTTCGATTAAATAAAAAGATATAGCCCATTAAAGTTACGTGTGACGTCATCCCGTGTGAAAAAATGCAGTCATTTTTTTCGTCAACTAGCTTATTACAAGTGAATGCTCAGGTATATTAGCACCATAAGGTTATGTGATTTTATGTTTTGCATATTATTAGCAAGACGATTGAACTAAATGTGTGTGCTGTGTTCCAGATGGGGCGTGTTCCGCGCGCGGTTGTTCCGCGACAGCTGCGTGTTCCACCGCGGCAACTACGTGAAGGACCTCAACAGCCTCGGCCGCGACCTGCGGCGCGTCGTCATCGTCGACAACTCGCCCGCCTCTTATATATTCCATCCGGATAATGCTGTGAGTATCATTGTATATAATTATAACATTCTTGCGTTACTACATCATCATCAGTCAGTCGATGGACAAAGCAATGCCGCCCAACATGGTCTAGAACTCTAGAGTTAGAGACGGCAAAATCGACATCAAACTAGTTATATAGTAGTTTTGGTGTACAAAAAAGAATATTAGCTATGTATCTATAGTACGCCAAATCCCCCTATTGACTCACAATGTCATTGTGGCTCAAATTAGAAAAGTATTTTACAGAATAATAGCCGTATAGCGATATTCAATGGTTTAGACTAGCGCCTATTTATTCAGAGGTACTGACTATCTATAACGACTGACGAAGATCTTCATGACAGCCGGAACCAATGGCTTAACGTGTTCTCAGAGGTACGGAGGCAAGCGATAAATAATAATTCGATACATAACGCCGAAAAGTCAGTGGGGTGCAACGTGGATTCGAACCTGATAACCTCTGCATGGCAGTCTGTTGGTATCTCCACTAGGCTATCGCCTCTACCTCATTATTGTACGTGAGAGTTGCAATCAGTAGAACAGCTTAATATTCTGAACAATCCGTTTAGCCTAGGGCCCGAGGCAACTGAGAGAAAATTAGGCCTATGATGTAATGATAATGAATTGGCACAGTAAAATAGATCAGTATATAAAAGTATATGACGCACATTGACCTAATATACAACGTACATAATACGTCGTATCGTGGCAGGCCACAATGAGGCCAGATATTTCCCAGATACGTCATTATTATTGTATTTATCGGTCAATGCTTGATGCGACCAATATTTAATTTATGAGAATTTCTTATTAGAAATAATTTGTGCAAAACGCACGCCGAACAAGGCTTAAAATAGAGGAGAATAGCAAAACAATGAGTAGTCCCAATCTCGGGAAACCGAGGCATTTTACTATTTTCATGCAGCTTTTTGACTTAGTTTAGTTCAAAGTCGACACACGTTTATAATTGATTTTCTCGATTATAAAATCAAATCAATAATTTATTTAAGTGTGCCAAATGTTATGTTATGTTTATTCTGCACTATCTCTAAAACGGTTGTTCAGCAGTCATTCGGCTAAGTGTAGAAACATTCGGACGAAAAGATCGCACTTTTATCTTATCACCGCACTCAAGGCAATGCCGAGGTTGACGATCTTTGTGTCCATTGTTATTTATCAAGTGCGCTTATCTACGGAGATATTTAAAAAAAGCTTTCATCTAGTACTTAACATGAGTAATCATTGCACCCAACAATCAAGTACTTTGTTGTATTGACTGTTTCTAGTCGCAATACATTGTTTGCCGTAAGATACAACAATGTTATCGACAAAATCATACCATTTTTATCGCAACTATTTGCCCGTGTGTCCTTTATTCAAGTGGTGTTGTCGTTTCAGGTACCTGTCGCGTCATGGTTCGACGACATGACAGATTCAGAACTTTTGGACTTGATACCGTTTTTCGAGAAACTAAGCAAGGTGGACAGTGTGTACACAGTGTTGCGCAACTCGAACCATCCGTACAACCCGACACAGAACTCGCCGGCCACATAGCCGCAGTGGCAGTGGGACGCGCCGGGCCCGACGCCCCGGGCCGGCGGCGGGCTGGGCCCGGCGGTCCGGCCCTGCGCCGGGGCGGGCCCGGCGGTCCGGCCCTGCGGCGGGGCGGGCCCGCTCAGGCCCCGCGCCGCGCCGCCGACCAACCCGATAGCGACCTTCCTCGAGACGATCATCAAGAAAGGAGCGAACTTCGTCTTAAGTGCCAATTTTGCCTTCTGGATAGTAAGGACATTATTTATACCTATTTTACATTTTAGGTATTTCTTAGTGCGTAAGTGGTCTGTATGATGGATTTGTGATGATATATAATTTTATTTGTTATTTAACGTTTCCCACTGGTGAGCTTGCAACTAAAGTGTTCGTATATATTTCGACGTAATCTATCGATATTCTCCGGCTGACTAACGTAATTTAACTTTTAGAGGGCAGTTGGCCGTTCATCAAATTTCATTTCTCATAATATTGGACAAGTTTATATCGTGCTTGGGATCAAATACAGATAAGTTAGGATATTTTACGTGTGTGGGTCGCTGTCATGTGCGCATGTCGCTCGGTCCTGTACGGTGTCGTACCAACTGACGGTGATCTGTCGTACTGTCGCCGCGTGTTATGATTTGCCTTCAACATTGACTACGTATATGAATGTTTAAATGTAAATTATAGACTTGTAACATAATCACGGATTCTAAAATTCGACTGGGATAAGCAGTAGTACCCTGCACTAGTGAAATGTGTAAATATTTTTATAAGAGAGTAATAATGGTCGCCGCTTGAATCATGGCTTAGAATTAATATGATTAATGTACATACATTTTACTTATATGTAAACAATGGGACTGCTAGGTCCTCGCGAGGGTGGCAGAACATCAGCACTTAAGGTGAATTGGGTCGCACTCAGCCGTGGCTCGTATTACATTCGTGTTCTTGATATTCGTGGGATGCTAATCTTCCTAGATAGTCGCTCAACAAGCGGCTTATTTATTCAATAAAAAACAAATATTATTTTATATAAAAGAAATACATTTTATATCTAATTTGTAAGTGCATAAACTTAATTATTTATTATAATTATATTATTTGTGAACGTACGTATTAAATGTGGATCATAGTGGACGGTCAATTATAATATAAAGAAGTGGTGTGTAATACGGGTCACTTTAAGGTTTGTGCACATTAGAGAGATCGTGTATTGCATTACCCCACATATTCTGTGTACCATATAAACTTTAGTGTGTACATACCTTTGTGTTTTATGGTAAACCGTAATATCCCCCCCTTATGTAGTTATGCATTGGTGACAATAAGAAGTCAATCGCGTCAGTGTCATATGAGTGTTTTTAATTATTAATAATTATTGAAATACTTTTTAATTGTATGTTTAAACACGGGTGAACGTAGTATCGGAACAACTTGGCATCTAAACTGTTTATTTATATTGTTTCTGCTCATGTAGAGAATGTTACTGTTCACATGGAATTATTAGGGTCTGGTCACGATATCGGTCTAAGCGGCGAGAGGCGCGGCAGGGGCGATGTACATGGCTCGTTTACTCTGAGGCGGCCACGCGCCGCGTCACAGTAAATGCGCCATGTACATTGAAAACGCTCGCCACTGCCGCCCGCCGCTGTAGGCCATGACCGGGCCGTTAGAAGTAACCGATTGTCCGTTCAATTGTGCTTGCTATTTTGTGAAGATGTATTGTTCACGTTTATATAGTTAATAAGTTCTTTCAATGAATTTACTTATATCAACAGATTTTCTGTAACATTTTTATTTACCAATATGAAATTATATTAATACAAATTTACTGAATTTTATATCTTTCACTCCCCTTTTCTATACGAGCAGAAATAAATGCAATCTTTAAATACTATATAATAATAAAATTCATCATCTCAGTATTAATCTAGCTTTGTAGTCGATGCCATTTTTACAAGAAACTTAAAATGATTATATATCTATGGATTTTTAAACAAAATATTTTTATGATGGCAATATTTTTCTATTGTAAAATTATTCGGTGTCAAGTATTACAACTTATGGGTGACGACTACACGTGCGAGTAAAGCGATAATAAATATTATCTGATCAAATTGGCGCCAAATTATTGATGAGTTAGTTGTAATCAAGTAATATTAATTTTAAAATATATCAATGTACGATTATCTTTGTCGTATGGTTAATAACTTAATATATTACTTCTGTTGTAACGCATTTACTTAGCATAACATAGAATGCCAGAATGTTGGTGTAAGCTCAATATTTCCGTCTACGTCATTGTATAGTAAACAATATTATCGTATATTATCGCATATCTTCGCTTGAAGTGCAGTCGGAACCGCATCTAAATTCGAAATTATTAACGGATTTACTTAAGAATTGATTAAAATTAGGTAATACGAAATGGTGCTTTCAGTATTAGTTGATTAAGCAGCTTGAAATTCTTGACTGTCACACACGGGAACTACGCACATTCGGCATAAACAATCGGTGTACGAAACTAACAGAGCATACTGAGAAAAAACAAAATTGGCGGTTAAAACATAACCTTAAAAATTAATGAATAAAAACTCCTTGGCTCATCCACGACATGTATTTATTGTTTTAATTGCTTAGCAAAAAAGGTTTTATTGTTTTTGTATTATCTTTTGATGTGGAACTATTATTGTTTTATAGGAGCTTGTAAATAAGATTTTTATTAACTTAACGATGATAGAAATTGATGATTTGTTTTTTAAATATCAATGTAGATGATCACTTTCTCTTAATATACGCGTTAGTTTGTTATTTAGTGACTACACAGGTGTATGTAAATACCCTTATACATATATTTTAGGTATATGTACGCTTAATACTAAGTATATCCTCTTAGACAGCCACAGCTTGTAATCCACTCGGAACAGAGGCCATATAAGTTAGACAATTATAGTCCTCCGGCAGCCAATATTTGTTATGTCCTTAAATATTATTTGATATGTCTTTTTGAAACTGGCGCGCTTTGTACTTAGGATATGATAGTCGCTGCAACATCTTAAACTTTTACCTGATATTCAACCAAGGCTATTAATTTCTCTATTATTCGCCTTTCAGAGTAAATGAAGCTAGTATGCCCAGCTTTTAAAAATAGCTTTTAATTCCTTGTGGAGAGAAAGAGATAGAGGAAACGACGAAAAATTGTTTGTGGTTGTTGCTAGATTGGGTAGACTAGAAAATACTAAGCGCTTAGCAGCTAACATAAGGATTCATCGGAATTTGTCTGCGTTTAAGCCTAAGAAGGACAACGAATTGTTGTTATATGCTAGAAATGATTTATGAATCTGCTATACGCATTGTGCGCCAGTTTCTAAGTCGCTTGCACATTATAGAAAACGAGATTCAAATTTTATTTTATCGACAACTTATCCACTCATTTTCTCTAATGTGTATGCGGCTTTACATTTTAAAGTCCTGTAGATACACGCCTTTAAATATCATTCTTGCAAGACCCTTAGATTAATGGAAGCTCAATGTGAAGACTTGCGGGCTAAACTGAGATCCAATATTTCGATTGTGATAGTTACGGATCCAAGGAAGTCGACTTTTAGTATGTCTCTCAAGCCCCAACAAGCATATAGGTTCGTCTTATGACACCCCCAATATGCCATGCTTTCAATCGACTCATTGGCCTCGAAGTATAACGAAGTATAAATCTGTTGCATCAAGCCTTATTCCTGGATCCGATATGGTTATGCGTAGGTAATCGCGTTATAAGCATAGGCGTATTCGATATAATTACGGTTTGAACCTTACTTCTCCGATATAATTTCTAATGTCAAAAAGCGTGTTGGAACTTAAACCCAAACCAACTACCCGCTTGAAGGATTATATGATTTGGCAACCGTTATTACAAGATATAATGTAAATAAAATAAGGCAAGTGATTCTGCCGTAGAGGTTTCTGATAGCTATTGTTCATGGTCTCAAATACTTCATCGATTTACCTGAATTTGCGCCTGCTTGCTACTACATAGACCCTATAAAAAGTGTGACAATGGAACATACTCGAACGAAAGCCAACCACAACGTACTAACACATCTTCACCATTCGTTTGTTCAGGAATACTTTAGCTTAGTACCAGATCTTCCACCTTAGTTTAGACCTTTAGTACTATAACGCTTGCCAAATCATAGCCCACATTCAAACCACAGCAATCCATTTACTTCCATTACTGACTTACCACCTAGTATGTTTAGTGTGTTTGACGGACTACACGCAATATGCACGTTACACATCCATAGACCCACTATAGAACAGCATTTATTTGTAAGCATTAACATAGACCTAGGATGTTATAGTAATATATACGTTGATTTCTTTAGACATAAGCATTCTGTTGTTTAAAACAAGCGTTTTCTTATAAATGTGTATTTAGCTTGGTAGGAACCACCACCCTGTGACTGTAATTTAATACTTTTTATCAATTTATTATCGTATTTTTTTATCGTCCAACAATGTTATTTAGGCTTATAATTGTTAACGTTTATTTAAAAATGCATGCAATAAAATTCGATTGATATTTTGCTATTAATATCGTATTTTGTATTAATGGATATAATAAAACTAATTTAAATAAAATAAAAAATATATACTTTATGTCTAACATTATAGCGAGATTTGGTATCATTGTTGTATCATTAATTTGGATTTTTTATTGTAATTTAACATTGGTGTATAAGGACTTGAAATGGAAATGATTATGCAATAACTTGTTTTATTTTAACTTTCTGAATGAGCTTATTCGTTGATATAGTTTGAGAATTGTTTCTATAGCGGTGCTTATACAAGTAGGTATTTGATGTCAGTGAGATTCTGAACTGATAATGGTATTGTGATCAATAGCTATTGAAATAAGAAAGAGGGAATTATGTTAACGTAGAACTGCAATAAGGTGAGAACAATTCTATAACCAGCGATCACTTGCGTACAATATACACGCTCTAAATGTTTACTAATATGGTTTATAATTGCGTATAAAAATATGAGTGAGTTGATTGAACTCTTTTCAGAAATCGTAAGGTCTCCATTTAACTATATGCGTCAACATCAGAAAATAGGACTTATTTGTGGTCAAATGTTAGCGAAAGCAGTTGCTTATTTTGCTGAAAATAGTGCCGCATGAGTCCATAGGCACATGTAGTTAATGGCCTTAACACTGAGCCATCCACTTGTATCATTAAAATTCATAGCCACATAGGAACAGCACGGTGTAAAGGTGCGCATTCTTCCGCATCCAATGTACCACGTAGTCTGTGGATGCAGCCATTATTCCCCATACATATGCGTAGCTGTACTACTACAATTACGTGGACGTGAAGCCTATTGCAAACCTTGGAATGTGCTGTACCCTAAATGGGCTTTGATATTATTGCTACAAGTGTTAAGAACCGATAGTCAAAACGTATGGTGATCGCGCTGAATCTAGAACTGCAATATAAATAATTATGCAAATTTTAATATCGCTACGTATACAGAAATAAGCTTGGTGTATAGCTTGCCTCTCAAATTTAAATTCTCTCAGTTTATAAATAAAGTACAAAATACTACAGCTGGTTTTAACTTTGCGAACAAAATGTATGAGTCAGACTAAGATTGTTTAATATTTAAGGTTGTGCTTATGCTGTACCACATATCTTTTGTATTCGAGTCGTTGATCATTAATCGGTTATGAATTTCTTGCCTCTAGGATAAAATTTTGAAAAATACTCTCGAATTTCTATATATTGTTTTCTAAAAACAACTCCTAATACTTAACTCAGAACATTGAATAGACATGTCTTGAGGTTCGTCAAAATGAAGTCGACCCTAGTAAAATAGTTTAAAGTTTCAAATTAGTTTGTCTAGAAATAAGAAGAATTAGATTCATAAATATGAGGAACAGCTTCATAACACCACCAATTTTTTACTGGTCGGCTTTTCGTATTCACCGCATACTACTTAATTGCTTCACTTTACATCAGTATGTACTCGGTACATAGTAAGTACCTAATGTAAACAAAACGAATATTGTGCTATGTGAGTAGCATGTGACTTATCGTCTATTGAAAATCCAGGCTCGCGTTTGGGCTCCCTTTTAAAAAGCGAGTTGTTTTAGACATGTCCTCTCAATGTCTTAGAGTAAGAGGATTTAGGTATTTCTATTGAACATTATACTTGTATTGATTAACAATAGCTACCCATCAGTGTCACTGCCTTATATGATATTGCCCCATATTATGTCTAGTGGTTATGGGCGGTAAATTCAACCGTAACAATAGAAAGTTATTTATTGATATTATTATTATGAAAATATAACACAAACTACCTAATTTGAAGTCAATGTGATAGACAATTTTATTTTAATGGACATATTCACTGTTTTGTGCGAGGTTCGGTAATTTTTGAAGAATGTAAATATTTGGGCTCTTGCGGTGTCTAGGTTAAAGTCATTTAAGTGTAATGTGTTGCCTGCATCCTCCGTTAATTATTGTCTTCCCTTATCCAGTAGTTTTTGTATTATTAACGGTGATTTACTTAATTATAAATTTATATGATACAGTGAACCTCGCATAAAATTGTGCTACATAATTCTGTTACCGCTCCTAACCGAACAAATTATGTATAGTAAACAATTATAAATATATATCCGATACTATCAATATGCTATGGATGTAATTTCCGCTTATAAATAAAACAGTATCAGTGCAATATTGTTTCTTTTTAAAAGTAACGTGTTTATTATAATAAATGTATTTTGAAATTAAAAAGCTTTACTATAAGGTTCAATTTCACATAACAATGAATTTTAACAATAAATAGGCGTTGGCATATTGTAGATATATTGTACAGCATTATGTTGACACGGCATATAGAAATACAAGCGATTCTTGTTTCGTTATTGTGTATTTTTATAATGTTGCGTCCGAGTCGGTATTATGAACATTTTGTACCTATCAGAGACTAGGCACGTGAGAGGACTATAATTATATATTATGTAATAATAGCCATGAAAATAATAGGGGGAGACACGAGAGTAGCTAGGTAACATTTACCTGAGACGAAATTTATATAATGGTGTACATTTTTGATATGACGTTGTACAAAAGAGACATTTGGTATGTTATTTTATAGGAATGAAATAAATAGCATTAATAAATATCGTTTGACTTTTATTTTTTACCTTTCTTTCTTATTATTAGTTTTGTATTAAGCAGAGCATTAAAGTAATATAGTATAGATGGGTAGTTCTATTGGTTAGTCTCTAGTTTGTTTTGAGCTTGCAACATTCTACTTCCAAGCATTTGCTTTCAAGAATTCAGCTCATCTCGCTTTCTATCATATCCATATCTTGCACATCAAACAAACGAATTCAAGTCGATTTTTGATGGCAACAATTTCCATACGCTTTTAAAAGTGCCTCTAGCGGATAGTACCTAACTGTCAGTAGAAAAATAAAAGTATTGTTTGTGGTTGTGGAAGCTAAATCATAATATTATTCAATAAGTGTTGCACGTATTAAATTTTTAATTAACGCTTGCTTATCGGTGAAGGAAAACATCGTGAGGAAACCTGCATGTCTGAAAGTTCTCCATAATGTTCTCGAAAGATGTGAAGTCTGCCAACCCGCACTTGGCCAGCGTGGTGGACTATGGCCTTACCCTTCTCATAGTGAGAAGAGGCCTGTGCCCAGCAGTGGGACGTATAAAGGGCTGATGTCTGATGATGAAGTGTTGCACAGGTACAGAAACTGCCCGATGTCGCTACTACTAGATCACAGCAACACATCTAAGGCCCGTATTAATAAACCGATATCGACATGAGAGTAGGATCTTAAGAGCTGGATTGAGATCCCGACATAATAATAAACAAATCTTAAGATGCGGTTTAAGAGCCTGTCATCACTTGAGATCGCTTTGATTAATAAACAGTACTCGAGTTTCAAGATCGGTATCAAGGTGGTTCTCAAGATCAGGATAGTTGAGTACAGTCGATCCGGGACTTGAGATCGTGAACTTGTATCGGCGGTAACTATGGACTTCGAAAATATTATTTCCGAAATCAGTTATTGCGATGAAGTAGATTATTATGATGATATTCTATGGCCTTTTCAAATTCAACAACTAAAGTTTATATAACGGATGCGGCAAAAGCATTCAAATTACCTCCGCAAAACTTTAAAAACGATTTCGATTTAGCCAAGAATCAGTGCTATATACATATTGTTTCATTAATCTATAATATAAAAATGAATCGCAAAATGTGTTGGTAAGCGCATAACTCAACAACGCCTGGACCAATTTGGCCAATTCTTTTTTTTAAATGTTCGTTGAAGTTCAAAGATGGTTTTTACGGCGAGAAAATTTCTAATAATTGCCGGCAAGACCCTAAAAACAGCCTGATCTGAATCCGGACCTGAAGTCTCAGTGCTGCCGCCCACGGGCTTCATGTCAGAAGAAACCCATTGATAATCCCTACTTAATATTATAAATTCGAAATTGTGTATGTATGTATGTTCCGTTTTCACGCTAAAACGGCTGAACCAATTTTGTTGAATTTTAGTATAGATATACATTATATTAGACCATGGAGACGGATATAGGCTACCATAAGTTGTAAAAATTAAACTGGCAGGGATTGTAGGGAGGGTAGAAGTTTGTACGGCACAAATTTACCTCTTGGAAGTAAGAACGCATGCGCTGATAATTGATTGCTGCGCATGTGCTATCGCATATCTGTCAGTACTGTCACGTCATACCTACTTAATGTCATATTGTGCACATTGATTAAATTGTTCGCATATCTTTACTAATATAATAAAGCGGAAGAGTTTGTTTGTTTGTTTGAACGCGCTAATCTCCGGAACTACCGGTCGGATCTGAAAAATTATTTTTGTATACGATAGCCCAGTTATTCCGGTATAACATAACGCTTCGACCCTTTGGGGCCGGGCAAAAGGCTAAAAAGGCTAAAAGATAATGTCGGCTAATCTCAGGAACTAGCAATCGGATTTTAAAAGTTGTTATTGCCTATGATAGCCAAATTATTCCTATATAAAATTACGCCACAACTCTTAGGGGCCAGACAAAAATAATAAAATGGTCAAACGAGAAGAGGGAGGGTTGGGTCAAAGGCAAAAAAAGGCTAAACGAATAGGATACAATCTATATGGGTATCTTTTTCGAGATTTTCGGGACGCTGATTAATAATATGAAATGTATTTAGTGATACAAGATGGCGGATGGGAAATTAAAGATGGCGGATGAGAAAATTTTTAAAATCAATATGGGTATCGCCTTCGATATTTTAAGGGGTGGGGAATCTAAACACAACATCTATTTCGTGATCAAAGATGGTGGATGGGAAATCAAAGATGGCGGATGGGAAAATTTAAAAAAATCAATATTGGTATCGTCTCTGATGATTAAAGGGATGGAGAATTTAAATACAACATCTATTTCGTGATCAACGATGGCAGATAGGAAATCAAAGATGGCGGACGGGATGTTTTTTAAATTCGATATGGGTATCGTCTCCGACATTTTAAGGCATGGGGAATTCAAAAACACCATCTATTTCGTGATCAAAGATGGCGGATGGGAAATTTTTAAAAAATCAATATGGGTATCCTCTCCGATGTCTAAAGGGATGGAGAATCCAAATACAACATCTATTTCGTGATCAAAGATGGCGGATAGGAAATCAAAGATGGCGGACGGGATTTTTTTTAAAGTCGATATATGGGCATCGTTTCCGATATTTTAAGGAATGGGGAATTCAAAAACACCATCTATTTCGTGATCAAAGATGGCGGGTTAGAATGTTATGGATGGGGAATCCAAATACAACATCTATTTCGTGATTCAAGATGGCGGATGGGAAATCAAAGATGGCTGATGGGAAAAAAAATTAAAATCAATAGGGGTATCGTCTCTGATGGGTTAAGGGATGGTGAATCCAAATACAACATCTATTTCGTGATCAAAGATGGCGGACGGGATTTTTTTTTAAAGTCAATATGGGTATCGTCTCCGATATTTTAAGAAATGGGGAATTCAATATTATATAAAAATCTATGTTTGTTTGTTCATCATTTATAGACTCTGAAATGATAAGAGATAGCGCTAAGTCAATTGTAACTTTGGAAAAGGGGCTTGGAAAAAAGGGAATTAAATAAATACTCTTAAAGAGGCGATACGGAGTTCGCTGGGTCAGTTAGTAAGAAATAATTTAGTAAAAGTGATAACAGACGTCTGCCAGTTGCACCGGAAATAGCTGTTTTGTTAACTTTCAGGTAATTTTTATCACTTGAATTGTAAACACGAAAATATGACTTTGTTGTGTATACTGTGTTCAGTGAAGTAATGGTAAAATGATTTATTAATAATGTTAAAAACCTTTCAGCTTGTCTGTGGAGATCTCATTAATTTATCACAGTCTACAGTGTCAAATATAATAATTAAAAAAGTATCGCGACTGCAAGCACTGCTACACACTACCTATATTACAATATCCACACAGAAAATTTTTTTTAGAAATACTCTATGCTAGCTTGATCTTAAGCTAGCATAAATAGAGTATTTCTAAAAAACTTTTCTCTTCGTCGGGCTAAAAACCTGTTTCCATTTTTATTATTTAGGTTTGTATTCAACTATTGTATTTCTATTCAACTAGAAGAGTAAACAAACACTTTGCTGATGCTGAGTAGTCAAGCACAGATTGCCACAGATTGTAATATAATGATCAATGAAGTGATGGCGACGCGCATTGGCAAGCGTATGCGTTTTGTTGACTTATAAAATTCAAAACTTCTTAAGTAAATAAATTGTACTTTTTTATAGTTTATATAACTTTAAAGTATAAATGATAAACTTTTAATTACTACTAGCTGACCCAGCAAACTCCGTATCGCCTCTTTAAGAGTTTTTATTTAATTCCCTTTTTTCCAAGCCCCTTTTCCAAAGTTACCATTGACTTAGCGCTATCTCTTATCATTTCAGAGTCTATAAATGATGAACAAACAAACATAGATTTTTATATAATACTAGCTGACCCAGCGAACTCCGTATCGCCTCTTTAAGAGTTTTTATCTAATTCCCTTTTTTCCAAGCCCCTTTTCCAAAGGTACCATTGGCTTAGCGCTATCTCTTATCATTTCAGAGTCTATAAATGATGAACAAACAAACATAGATTTTTATATAATATTGAATTCCCCATTTCTTAAAATATCGGAGACGATACCCATATTGACTTTAAAAAAAATCCCGTCCGCCATCTTTGATTTCCTACCCGCCATCTTTGATCACGAAATAGATGGTGTTTTCCATATATCGTCTTTACAAAAAAAATCCCGTCCGCCATCTTTAATTTCCTATCCGCCATCTTTGATCACGAAATAGATGTTGTATTTGGATTCTCCATCCCTTTAAACATCGGAGAGGATACCCATATTGATTTTTTTAAAATTTCCCATCCGCCATCTTTGATCACGAAATAGATGGTGTTTTTGAATTCCCCATGCCTTAAAATGTCGGAGACGATACCCATATCGAATTTAAAAAACATCCCGTCCGCCATCTTTGATTTCCCATCCACCATCTTTGATCACGAAATAGATGTTGTGTTTAGATTCCCCACCCCTTAAAATATCGAAGGCGATACCCATATTGATTTTAAAAAATTTCTCGTCCGCCATCTTTAATTTCCCGTCCGCCATCTTGTATCACTAAATACATTTCATATTATTAATCAGCGTCCCGAAAATCTCCATTTTGCGATTCATTTTTATATTATAGATAAACTGTAAAATAAATGTTTTTTACACATACAAAGTTGAACATTATTCTTCTGCAAAGCAAGTACTAAACGTACCGAACAAAAGATGAAATAGTTCCTTCATTGTGACGTAGCAAGTCTTGAAATCAGGATTTCATTGGGTGTCGAATTACGAATCATAAGACCGTGATCTTAAGCTCGGTATCATCTGAGATGGTGTTGATATAGGTTTATTAATTAGCGTCGACATTAAGATGCTGGTCGCATCTTGAGACCGTATCAACTGATATCGCTCTTGAGATCACTATTGAGACTTGTTTATTAATACGGGCCTAAGTATTCGCATTCATTGATCGATACCGACCAGTGGCAGCGCTAGGCATCGGCGACGTCGCGTCGGCCACCGCCGACGACGTCGCGCGTGAGGGGCCTTGCAAAAAGTTTTACAAATTATCTATTTTTGTTTCGTCAATCATCCAGGCCCGAACAATTCAGCTAGCTAAGCAGATGACTTGAGACTTAACTTCATAATGACTTTTATTATTTTCGGACACCTGCGTGTGGTGTGAAGTGAAGTGCAGTGAAATGAGAAGTACCTACTTTACGGACGGGTACCTATTCAGAATCGTCTGTCTTGCAATACGATGAAATGAAACTTGCCCGAATTAGCGTTTGCACACACATTTCACGACACGATATCTGCATCTACTGGGTGCAAATGTCTGTTTAGTCATTTATTTATCCATACATTATTTTATAATTTGGCTAAATAATTTAACGTTTTTTACTACGAAGTAAAAGGGGCCTCGCCATAGATAGGTATATAGGTAGGGCCTTGCGAACTTGATGTCGCCGACGTCCACATGTGGTCTAGCACCGGCACTGATACCTGATGACTGAAGCTGCGCGTCCACTGGATCGGAATCGGAGCGTACGGAGCGTCGTCATTTACAAAATGCCGATGGGGTGCGTCTACTGCATTCGGATTCAGCATCGGCAATTTAGGTATATTTAAAGCAAATTTTATAAGCATCATTAAAATTATTATTAGTAAATAGGTATTTACTCACCACTTTCATTCATTATTTGCCCAATTTCGTCCCAAATACTGTCTCTCCTAAGTTGATTATGATAATGTTCATGTTTTAGATTATGAAGTTCTTCATACCTTTCCACTAAAGTAATTAAAACATCGTCGTTCATCGTGGCCTACAGTTTAACGTCGCAAAAACGTCAGAATTTGAAACGCTCGGAATCCGAATGATGCGTTCACTGCGGATGACGTCATCAGCACAAATACCGGTCTCAGGCGCAGAAATGCCGATCCAGTGCACGCATTTTCATAGAAATTAATACAAAGCAACAAATCCTTCCGCTCCGTACGCTCCGATTCCGATCCAGTGGACAGCTTTACCGCTGAATTCAATATTCGATCTATCCATGCATTTGGCGATTTGAGATACAAATTTGACATAAGCTTCAAACAAAACGTGGAATATTGAGTGATGAAGACAAGGATTGCTCCTTGGATGAAGACAATGAAGATGATATACGCCGGAGAAGAGATGAGTGCTCCTTGGTTAGTGCTGTGTGTAGAATATACAAAGGTAGGTACTCTGTGGAAGTAGATACCTACCAACAGTTCCAAACAAGACCAAGTGAAGGTAGGTGCCGAAATGCGCGCTTCGCGGAGAGGGCGCTACCGGACATTGGTCTGCCTGTGAACACGGTTGGTGTAACCCATGCCGAAATGTCGGGACAAATAGGTACAAGGTACTGTACCTTTATTTTCAAATATTTACGCGATTCTTATAGAGCCGTTAACTAAAAAAAGGTATGTGTACGATTCGCAAAGTTTTTAAGTATTCATTCGATTTTTGAAATCGTTTTTATCATAGCAGCCGATAGACGTCCATGGCTGGGCCTTCCCTAAGGCTCTCAACAGTCTTCACATAGATCGTTGCCTGCGATCTTGCAAGATCATCGACGCACCTTGCGGGAGGCTTACCTCTCTGCTACGAGATTCCGTACCCGTCTGTCCAGAAACTTTATGCTCCAACGCCCATCAGTTCTTGAGCTCACTGCGAATTCAAGTAGACCATTCGGAGAAGAATGTCAGTAACTTTGGTTCGCCTGCGGATCGCCTCATTTCTGACTCGATCTCGCAAGGAAGCTCCGAGCATTGCTCTCTGTTCATTCGAATCTGAGCGATGGTGAGACTTGGCCCTCTCTATGGGCTAATCAGAAGGTCATGAGGTGCTTCCTGATGAGATCTATAGGGAGGGCCAAGACTCAGTTTCGTGTAACAACACTGGCAACACTGAACACACACTGCTAGAGTCTGTGCGGAAAGAGAATGGGCGTGGCGAAAATTGGAACTAACAATTTTACAATTACCTTTAGTAATTTTTAACTTATGTACGTACGATTGAAAACCCTTCTGTCTGTCTGAGTAACACAGGTTCAACAGATCAAGATTTTTAGTCGCACTGTAATAAATTAACAATGTTAAAAACATGAGAAATATGGTAAGTGGGCATTTTCGTCAGAACATGTACAAAATTTCAAAAATGCATGATTGGACCAAAACTTTAGTAAATAATATAATTTTTATGAATTTGCATGCTCGTTTTTATAATCTTTGATTTAAAACATAGAATACTGATGAATTTCAGTTACTTTTATTTTAATTGAATTAAAAGGAATTTAGTGCAGTTAATTTTGTCATGTTCGTTACTCATAAAAGAACTGTTGATAAAATAAAACGAAATGTTCGTTTGACATTTTAATTATTTCAATAATTTGTAACTATGATGATAGTCAATTAAAAATGAAAAACTGTTTTATAGCAAAATATTTAATTAACATTTTTGCAATAAATGCGTCCTTACCGTTACTTATTGTTGGATCACAATATTTCACTTTAATGTATTCAATAAATTACTGTACGTAAAAATCCAATTTTTTGTTTATTAGTATTTACTAAGCTATTAATTCTATACATACAGAAATAAGTTGGAACATCTTAATAAAAATAGGAAATAATCAACAAATACAGTAAACTTTCGTAAGGGACAGTAACGTTACCTGACCTACCCGTAACAAACAGGACACAGTAAAGTTGAGATCACACTTCGACATTTTAGAAGTAACGCAAAAAATATTTTTGCTTTTTATTATCTAACATAGCATAATATCTAGTAGTGTTAGCCTGCAAAAAACAAAATAAACGATTTCTTCAATTTTGACAAAACAAAAACATAAAAAGTTCTAGTTTGCAACAGCTTAATTTAATAAACTACTCAAAATAACGTACATTATATAGTTATCAGCTCTTTAATTTAAAACTTTGGGTTTTCTATAAATTAATAAAAATAAACTTCCATCAAGCTGTGGCTTCGAAAAATAATAGTCATGTAACAATCAAGTCAATAACAGACAAACAGTCGCTACTTTAATTTTATTATCTTGGCAAGAGATCAGTACAAAATACAGTTTAAATCATTTGGTTTGTCCGATTGGTTTAAAAAAACATCCTATATTATTACACCATTCAAAAGTGTCGCCAATAAGGTTCAAATTCTGGCAAGTAATAACATATGGCAAACTAACGGAAAGTGCTCATATTTAACGAAACATCATCATCATCCTTAGTAGCGATACCAGCGATACTTTCGAATGGTGTAATAAACAGAGTGTTATTTTTTAAATCACATTAATAATGATAAGTATTTGATACGATTCATTTAAATTAGAATTATTTCGTTGATTCAAAATCCATCAAACACCAACCGTGGCACCATGGGCTATAGCTTCTTGTGTGTCGCAACTTTATGCGGTCATGTTCGTTACTTTTTTGGTCCGGCTTATACGTTACCTTTCGTATGGTATCAGACAGGACGTAACGGAATCACAATACTTAGCAAAACTTTATTAATAATCAAAAATGTTGTTTTGTTTTCTTATAATGAATAATGTATCTTGCTGTAGAATTAACTAACCTATATGGTACAATACATATCAAACTGAGGGTGATAGTGATTGTTTGGTAAAATCGTGATTACTTACCGGACAATCGGATAGGAAAACGAGGGATCGCCTGCTGTAAAGCTCCGGCCGGCTCCTGACACGACGCTAAAATGGCCGACAGCGAATGACGGCTTCGACTTTGGTGTTACCATTTTAATAAAACACAACGGAATATATAGAAAATATTTTTAAATTGCTTAAACTTCGGTAACAATGCAGGACATGTCCGTTATCAATAAAACGATGGGACAATATTTAAAATTAGAAAATAAATTATAATTAAGATATAAATCTGCATTAATGTGTTTTTTATTAAATAGAAATTTATTTTGCCATAGAAAAGTTAGAAATTATAAAGCATTTATAGAAAAAATCATCGAAATTGGCAACTCAAAAGTAGTTTAGTAGAAATGGGACAGTACTGTATAGAATATTTGACAAACTTTGAAATTAATTTTCATGTCTTTTAATCAATAAATGTTATATTTTATGTATGGTAAACGAAAGTCCGGCAGGTCGTTCAAATATATACAAGAAGTTGCAGTTATTAAAGATACATTGACTTCAGTTAAAAAAAAATAAACATGGGACAACCAAAATTTCAGGATGTACATGTTTTTATGAAAATGCCCAAGTACGTATTGTGGCGCCTGACTATAGTCTGTGCGGAAAGAGAACAGAGTTTTTATTTGAAGGCGCCACAATACGTACTTACCGTATAGAAGACTTTCGTCTTAAGATACTGCGGGGCATCAGACATGAACCTGTTGTGATGCCTGCCCAAACGAGTTGAGTTCGATGATTGACCTTTCTCGAAGTTTGACCTACCCATTTGGTATACAAATACATCGAGCAAATAGAGTGAGCATACCTACTGTGCATGCAATTACAATGTACCGCTCAGTGGTACCTACCGAGACTATGCTATGCGTAAAGAACAATGGCAGAATTTGGTCTGGGTTTGTTGTGGCGACCTTAAACTTCATATGAACAAAACAAATTGTTTTTTTTTCTACGAATTTTAATATTTTCACTTTGTCTCGTTAAAGCTGGAGTATTTTATGATGATAAAAAGCATTCCAATTGATTACGAATACTTTATTCTTTGATTGTTGCCATAGACAATGGTGTGACAGGAATAGACGTGAGTGCTATATCCGTATCGATTATTAAATAAGTAATTGACACGATCGACCTTTATAGAGTTGGTTTGGTTTAAAATGCAGTTATTTAATATTTAATCAACATTATATCAATAAGCTAATATTTTTGAAGCAAAACAACGTTTAAATCAAATAAAAACGTCACAGTATCGTATTAATGTTGTATCGATTGCATATAAAACCGATTTAAAATGTGCAGCTCTGCTTTTGTCTTTGGCTGTGACAGTTAGATGCTTCAAAATACTTCCGCGTTTTGATGTCAATCTGACATATGTCAATTGATAATTCAAACGTAGGTACCTACCTACATTGTTTAACTTTCATACTATAACTTTCCTTTTACCTACATTGTTCCTTCTTAACTAAAAATTCAAACACCGATATCTTCTTTTTCCACCTTTCTTGAGTAAAAATAGAATCATTTATAGACTCTGTTACTTACGCCAAATTTTTTGATATATTTTTTATTACTGTTCGCTTCAATTTAATTTCAGACATTTTGATGTATGGAGATCTGCCATTGTCCTTTGACTAGGCCAATACTTGCATACCTACATGAACCAGCTCTGTAGACAATTCGAAAATAGAAATCTATACATACAATCATCAGAGAGATTCAGAGCTCCTGGCAAACTATCCAAGTAAAACTACTAAATAATAAACTAAACTACATACTTAATATACGGTTAGGAAGAAACCACTTATCAGTGACACCTAATGTTATCTCAGTTACAGTTCGTGTTCCACTTAGGTACTAGTCTAATAGGATGCGACTGAATATTAGCTTTTCCACAGAGCGATTGCCGATTATCAGACCCCCGCAACCCAAATGAATAGCGCCATTCCATGTTTGAGATATACCTACCTAATTCTATTATTATTTGCTGTCTACCCAGTCTCATTGCAGGGCAAAGGCATCCCTTCCCTCCTTCCACCTCCCTCTAGATGGTGGTTGACATTAGTGTCAGTTTATTCAGAGGTACTTACTCGAAGATCAGAGTGTAACGTAATCTTCGAGGCACGGGGCAAACAATTCAAGACGCACACAACTTCGAAAAGTCTCCATGGCAGTCTGTTGGTATTTCAAGTAGGCTATCGCTGCCTATCAGAAACAGTGATGACTTTAAACTTTTGTTTCTGGTACAGTATTACTCTATGGCCTTTGATGCTCATCGATCAACGACCGTTTTAAAAATTCTATCTATCGTTGGATTTGGCTACTAGAGATATTTATTTGACGTATTTTGGATGAGAGAGATATATATTTGACATATTTTGAGATGCTCAATTCAAAATATGTCAAATAATATCCATAGTACTCAAACCCATGGCACTAAATACAGATTTACATAGAAGCGCATTTCTTAAGGATTTCGTGTGCCGATTCCAAGTGGCGACTGTCGCCAGTGTAGTTCGTAGTTGGCGCCGTTGGCGGCGCTGGCGTAGTTCTCCGTCTCTCTTGCTCTCGTAGTTAAGATACACAGGAGGAAGGTTCGTCTCTCTTGCTCTCGTAGAGACAGCTGTCACAGCGCGACTGCCACGCTGCCAAGCGGCAATTTGGGTCACAGAAAGTTTGTCTTAAGAGCGCCCATAAGAAATGCGCCTCTATGTAAATATCTGTGCTCTTTGCCCATGGTAGGGTATTATATTATCTGTGCCCATGGAAAGATAGAATATTGGAAACGGGTGCAAGTCAACAGATGAGTTCAGTTTTACAAGAAACTTCATAAAATGCATGTGAATAGGGAATACAGAACAAAAAAAGCAATGTTTTACTGCGAATTTTATTAAATGTTAAATATATATTTTTCAAATATTTAAACACACTTCACATAGGACAAAGATATAAATATAGTTATTAACATATTATGTAACATTAATGATATGGTATTTATCAATCGCATTATCTCAACAATTGATTAACGTTTTATAACAATCGATTCACAGAATTTCATGGTATAATTTTATTTATCGATAAACAACTCGATAAAATAGTGTCGCTAAAAATCATGTAATAATGATGTACAAAAATAATTTTAATAAAAACTTATTGATTTTGTGCAATAAAAACAAAACACAATAATTATTAAAAAACGGACTATATTACTAACAAAATACAAAAACATAAGCAACACAGCTTTTAATAATAAAAAACAACAATTTGATCGCTACCGTAACAATTGTCTTTTGTACTACAGAACCTTTGGATTATCGTTTAATAACTTTGATATTTATTCTATTTAAAATAAAAAGAACTACATAAGTCGAACAGGGCAAGTACGTACACGAAAGTGGACGAGGACATAGATCTACTAAATTAAAATTATCTACAATATTTTATATTATCATTGATTGTAGGAAAATATATTTAGAACTACATTGCGTACCTAGTCCTTTCCAATCGCTAAATTATTATTCTAGAGCTAAATCGGGCGTATATTGTAATTTTTGGCACGCAACATAATCAAAAGTCTTCGAATGTAATTAAAATAAAAAGGTACAATACAAGTCCTAAAACTTACTAAAGTTTAAACAATAAATACTTTACGATTAATAATGAATCCTGTTTCTAAACCTAAGAGTATTTTATGTGTTACTTAATAAATAAAATTATGTTTTAAGGTGGGGTGAGGTTATTATTAGCTACATTAGGACCCTTAGCACTGCTTTACCAACGCGACACCGTTTCATAAGAAAGTGAAATGATTATAATCTGAGGGTGGAACAACCAATTTCGGTCTTGTATCGCATTAGTTTCGCTAGTCTCATGACAGAATACGTCGTATTCGTATTATACAGCGGTTGAATTTCTATGGTTCCGCAGTGGAGGTGTGCTAAAGGCGTAAGGGAATGTTCGAAATAGTACCTACTTTATGACAACTCATTTTCAAATAAGCAAAGAAAATAATTTTCGGATGTTGTTAAATGTTAGCTTTTAGTACTGATGATAATTTAAGTCATTAAAGGACAATGGCAGATCTCCATACATCAAAATGTCTGAAATTAAATTGAAGCGAACAGTAATAAAAAATATATCAAAAAATTTGGCGTAAGTAACAAAGTCTATAAATGATTCAATTTTCACTCAGGAAAGGTGGAAAAAGAAGATATCGGTGTTTGAATTTTTAGTTAAGAATGAACAATGTAGGTAAAAGGAAAGTTATAGTATGAAAGTTAAACAATGTAGGTAGGTAGGTTTGAATTATCAAATGACATATGTCAGATTGACATCAAAAAGCGGAAGTATTTTGTAGCATCTAACTGTCACAGCCAAAGACAAAAGCAGAGCTGCACATTTTAAATCGATTTTATGTGAAATCGATACAACTTTAAAACGATGCTGTGACGATTTTTATTTGATTTAAACGTTGTTTTGCTTCAAAAATATTAGTTTATTGATATAATGTTGATTAAATATTAAATAACTGCATTTTAAACCAAACCAACTCTATAAAGGTCGATCGTATCGATTACTTTTTTAATAATCGATACGGATATAGCACTCACGTCTATTCCTGTCACACCATTGTCTATGGCAACAACCAAATAAAAAGTATTCGTAATCAATTGGAATGCTTTTAATCATCATAAAATACTCCAGCTTTAACGAGACAAAGTGAAAATATTAAAAATCGTAGAAAAAAAACCAATTTGTTTTGTTCATATGGTTAAGGTCGCCACAACAAACCCAGACCGAATTCTGCCATTGTTCTTTGCTCCGTTATGCAGCTCGTTATTGCAGTTAAAACATATTTTAATGTTAACAGGGTTCATAATTATTATAAAAATGTCTTTTATCTGACAACAATTCATTTAGGAGTTCTGTTAGGAATCTCTTCTTTGTTGCTAAGTTTAGATTCCGTGCATTTAGCATTATTTTAACCAAGAGTATAAGGTACATTATGTACTAATATATTATACGATACCTATATATAATTCATAGAGCTTTATAACTCACAAATTCAAAAAAAGTAAAAGAAACTAAATAGTTGGCAAAGTCAACTACACGTATTAGTATCGATGATGTATGGATTTAACTCGTAATTTGACAGAGTAAAGAAAATCAGCATAAGAAAAAGGCATAATAGGGTAGTTTCCAGGGTCAAAATAATTACATTTTATTTAGTCCGTATTTTAGATTATAAAAAAATATTGGACACGTATTTTTTCTTTTTTCGATTAAATAAAAAATAACAAAGATATAGCCCATTAAAGTTACGTGTGACGTCATCTAGTGCTAAAAAAATGCAGCACGGCGTGCCGTTATACGTAACTTTAATGAGCTATATCTTGGTCATTTTTGGTTTAATTTACAAATAAAAAATACGTATCGCTTAATTTTGAATAATCTAAAGGACGGACTTATAAAATATTTTTTGTCAACTAGCCTATTATGTAAGTAGATATAACTATATTTGAGAACATATTAATAAAATATTCTCAAATATTCAGAAAGGTAAAAGACCGTTATGTCTTCCAAAAGTATGATGCATTCGACAATGATGGCGGTATGTCGAAGTCTTTCTAAGTTCTTAACATGTCTTGTATTAATTATTAGACCAATTCACATACTTATTAATAGCTTTGTCCATCTCCTCCCAAAAAGACCGAAACTGATACATGCAGTTGAATAAATAATGCTAACATATAATAAGTTACAAATCTCTTTGCTACCATTTCCATAGACAAAAAACAGCCCATGTCAACCTCCCTACTCTACAATAACACTCTTAGAACTTCGTTGACTTCTCTAAAACAGTTTGAGAAAGTATTTGTACGTTTCCTAACGTCACCTAGCATAGACATGTAACAATTACATAACAATTAGACTCTCATAACAATATATGCGAGGACGTATACCAGCTTAGAGATACTTTAGTTAGATTATTACCATTGTATAGAAATGTTTAAAGCATAGAATCTGCGTATATAAAACTCTTGAGTTACTGACTGACAGCGCGCAAACAAAACTATTGGGAGCCAGAAGTTGAAATTTGGCATGTATGTTCCTTGGGGGGTGCACTAAGAAGGGATTGCACGAAATTCTCTGGTGATCGGGCAGAAACGGTTACATGAAAATAAAGTGCAGACGTAGCGGAGGGCATCGTCTTGTAGACTGAAATAATAGTATCATGTAGTTTGATTTGTATAAGATGAAAGAATGGTTTAGTTTTTATCTGATAGAAGTATTTAGATACTTATAAAAGGCCTCAACAAAGTTCCTATAAAAATGAAGCAAACCAAATGAAAAGGTAAAGAAAAAGAAAGGTATTGTTTTAAATTAGTACTAGATCTATAGTCTGCTTATTTCTAATCAATTCCTCAGTTGAGTAAGACACTATTGACGACCGACTATGAATTATATGACTACTTTAAACTTTTTAATCTAGCTGAAAATAATCTATACCAGCTGTACACAGGGGTGTAAAACTATACAGTATTACTTAACTGTGATACATTGTTACATTAGTACAAGTTTCACCTTTGCATCTGATTTCGTGGAAATCATCTATCTGTATAATTATCTGTAGGTACCATCTATGAAAAATGATTATTGGGAATAAAAATTATCACTAGTATTTAAAGACATATTGGCTGGCTCCGTGGTCCAGTGGATAGCGCCTCGGGATCGCGATCTGCCGATCGGGATGGAGTTTAGGAGGAGTGGTTTCGATTCCCAGGTCGGGCAAAAGTATTACTGAGTTTTTTCGAATTCTCAGTAAAAGCACGGAGTCTGGCAATGTTTCCGGTAACGGCAATAGGCCCTATTACGTGGGACCTAAAATTCATACCATGGCGAAATTTGTGTGTAATATTACACCTCTGCCCACAGACATAGATCTACATAGATAACGCAAATGCATGCACTTCGCGTGTCTGAACTCCGACCAAGCGTCGAGCTTGGTCGCCACTAACTTCAGTCCCCGCGCGTCCGTTTTACCGTTAAGTAAACTTTATTCACATTACGTTGCCGCGTTTGCTTCGGACGTTTGATCTGAAGTTGTGTATTAGGAGACGATGAATATCGCACAAGCGATACTGTCGCGCATCGCTTCGACTTCGTGATACAGGCAACGTCACAGTAGGTATTAAAAAGTCGGCACGCTTGGTTTCAATACAAATCGTGATAGTTGCGTTATCTATGTAGATCTATATCTGTGCCTCTGCCTATCCCTTCGGGGATACAGCCTATAAAAAAGTCTATAAGTATCAGGTATACGTCCCCGTGAAACTACAAGCTAACGGAACATCTAGCGGTGTCTTACAGAGCAAATTATTGCTGAAGCTACAACTAAACGTGGCGCACCATAAGTATTGCGAGATCATTCATTATTATATAGTTAGTTTGTCGTTACAACATTAACAGTTCATCGACATCTTCTCTTGTAGGATTTGGAAGTAACACGCCTGAAAAGAAAAAAAAACATTATCGATGTGTTAACTTGTCGACTGCCGATGCACTGATCAGTGCGAGACACAATAGATTTTCTATTGTGACGACCGGTTGGCGCCGCGGGAGTGTAAGCGACAGCTACGCCGAAGGTCGCGGGTTCGATTCCCGCTCAAGTCAAACATTTGTGTGCATGAATATGGATGTTTGTCTTGGTCTGGGTGTTTCTTTGTATAATATGTATGTATTTACAAAAAAAAAAAGTATATATATATGTTTATCCATTATCTAGTACCCATAGTACAAGCTTCTGCTTAGTTTGGGACTAGATGGTGTTGTGTGAATGTGGTAGAATATTATTATATTATATTACTATATGTTTGGTATTGCGGTATTCAAGAGGTAGTGCTAGGGAAAATTAGTTATAGGTGGCGCTACAAGCTAATTCAGTAAACAGAGTATAGTAGGTAGTAGCGCCTTACTGATTACAGCATCTAATGCAATTCTATATCAGGAACTTAACTTATGGGCTCTGTAGAATTTAATTGTACATTTTATAAACAGAATAAATTGAATTTGAGCATGAATGGGCCGGCTCGACTGGGGAAGTACAGTAGGCGCTTGGTAATCCGGCAGGCATTTTTTTTCGCCGATGCCGGATTATCGCAAATGCCGGATTATCAAATTTGTATGGGAAGTAAAAGCTTTGTTCATGAATTGTAAAATAAAACTTACATATCATAAATATGATTCTACAATAAAATACTATATTATTATATGGTAAGGTCATAACGAACATCGGGCTTTACTGTCAAGATAAGGCTCGGACTGCCGAGCGACAGCTAAATTAAACAAACAATTTCACCGTTCACATTCGGCTGTATAAATGCCGGATTATCAAGCGGGTTACCTGCGTCGTTGAGTGCCGGACTACTGAGCGTGCCGGATTGGCGAGCGCCGGATTACCAAGCGCCTACAGTACTATCCTTTCACAGAATAACGATATACAGTGACAGTATTTATACTGTTGCGTTTCGTTAGGCGAGTGAGAGTGCTGGAAGCTTTATCCCCTTTTTCTTCTCCTTCATACAGTCCTCATATTTCTTTCCAGTCTGTGCGATAGACCGCGGCTTGATTGCGTTTTCGCACACAGCCATGAGTATAAGCCGGGATTACCACTTACCAAAGTGAGCCATTAGCTTTTCTGCTTACTGATAGAAGTAAAAATAAACCTTCAGTCTAAACGAACAGGGTGCAAATTACGCCATTAGCTTTTCTGCTTACTGATAGAAGTAAAAATAAACCTTCAGTCTAAACGAACAGGGTGCAAATTACCTTAAGCGTGGTGAACATGAGGCCAAGTTCGCCGTGTTGCATGCCTGGCTCTAAGAAGTCTTCAATAAAGTGTATCTCAGAGCCCAGCTGTAGTATACGACCGGGGTTACCACTTACCAAAGCTCGTCTGTTTATTGCTAGGAACAAAAATAAACCTACAGTCCATAGTAACAGGGTGCAAATTACCTTGAGCGTGGTGAACATGAGGCCAAGTTCGCCGTGTTGCATGCCTGGCTCTAAGAAGTCTTCAATAAAGTGTATCTCAGAGCCCAGCTGTAGTATACGACCGGGGTTACCACTTACCAAAGCTCGTCTGTTTATTGCTAGGAACAAAAATAAACCTACAGTCCATAGTAACAGGGTGCAAATTACCTTGAGCGTGGTGAACATGAGGCCAAGTTCTCCGTGTTGCATGCCTGGCTCTAAGAAGTCTTCAATAAAGTGTATCTCAGAGCCCAGCTGTAGTATACGACCGGGGTTACCACTTACCAAAGCTCGTCTGTTTATTGCTAGGAACAAAAATAAACCTACAGTCCATAGTAACAGGGTGCAAATTACCTTGAGCGTGGTGAACATGAGGCCAAGTTCTCCGTGTTGCATGCCTGGCTCTAAGAAGTCTTCAATAAAGTGTATCTCAGAGCCCAGCTGTAGTATACGACCGGGGTTACCACTTACCAAAGCTCGTCTGTTTATTGCTAGGAACAAAAATAAACCTACAGTCCATAGTAACAGGGTGCAAATTACCTTGAGCGTGGTGAACATGAGGCCAAGTTCTCCGTGTTGCATGCCTGGCTCTAAGAAGTCCTCAATGAAGTGTATCTCAGAGCCCAGCTGCAGTATACGAGCGCGGACGACCACGAAGTGAAACACAGGGAACAACTCGTCCATACTCCACAGGTAGTTCTGACCTGAGAATGAGAAATATAAATATATTAGGATATTTGACTCTTTGACTGGCCACACCTTGTTCGTCAATACAATGTCGACAGATGGCGCACCGAAAAAGCAGCACAAAATACGGTAGTGCTCTGAGGTAAATGCTACAAGCGGCCACCCATCCAAGTGGCGACCTCTGCAAACGTTGCTGTACTTGGCGATCTATCACAACCGGTAACTCAAGTCACGCTATGGCCGCTACTCCTTCAGAGCACAGTGGTCATGTGCAACGTTTCGATGGGAGGAAGGTGGTCTTGAAGAGTAGTATCGTTATATACAGGTGTCACAAGACCCATCACCAAGCCGAAGTCTACTCGTTGTGGACATCATGCCAAGTCATACTAACCAAAAATAATACCTGGGAAACGAAATTTGTTTGACTTTTAAAATTTTTAAACCGCAATTAAAAGCGCGCGCGTGCAATGCTCGAAATACCTACTTATTCATGGGGCTATAGGGCATCTAAAGAACATATTGGCGGGGTAAATGCATCGATATTGTACCTAATTAGAAAAAAATCATACTAACTTTGAGCCTCAATATCTCCTGAACCAGTAATTTCCCAGGTATGGTGCCGAAGTAAAAAATGGTCGTAGTGATTGGTACAACATGGGATTTCATAAAGGGTTCAGTTTTCATTAAGGGTCTTTTTACACCCTGTATAAATTTCTTACGTTATTGACGGACGAACAGACAACGCACAGCCAACACTGTTGAGCGAAAGAGGCAGGGATTTACCCGAATTCCCAACGAAACGAGCAGAAACGGTGAATTAAAAAAATGGGCTGGAGTAGCTGCGGGCATCATCTAGTAAAAAAGCTATTTTTCAGTGAAGAGTGTACATACCTAGTTCTTGTTGCACGGCCGTGGTCATCTTCTGGAAGGTGCTTCTGATGACGAGCAACTTCTCGATAGGAGAGAAAGTGGTCTTCAGCTGTTGTAATGTTTCTACAGCTTCTTGGAACAGCTGCTCTTTCATAGGTGACGTGGGAGACAGCTGGTTGGCTGGACATGTGTAGCCTACCCAGAATTTCCTGGAAGATAAAGATTTATTTAAGTTTGGAGAAATGTGCTTCAAAAAGAGCCGGTAATAACATGTGGGGCGGCATTCTCACTCACCGTTCTAAACGCAGCTATACATATACCTACTGTTACTTGATGTCAATAATCTGTGAAAGCTGGGGTTATTTCTGTGTGTCTCCTATGGAGGCAGCCTAGTAGTTGTAACATAGAGCATAGATATTTACATAGAGGCACATTTCTTATGAGCGCTCTGTAGACAAACTTTCTGTGACCAGTGTGACCCATATTGCCGCTTGGCAAGTCGCGCTGTGACAGCTGTCTCTACGAGTGCAAGAGAGACGAAAGTTTCTCCTGTGTATCTTAACTACGAGAGCAAGACAGACGGAGAACGACGCCAGCGCCGCCAACTACGAATTACACTGACGACAGTCGTCAAGTCGCCAACTCGCCACTTGGAAATCGGCACACAAAATTCTTAAGAAATGCGCTTCTATATGTAAATCTGTATTCATTGGTTGTAATCTTATCTATACTAATATAATAAAGCGGAAGAGTTTGTTTGTTTGTTTGTGTGAACGCGCTAATCTCAGGAACTACAGGTCGGATCTGAAAAATTCATTTTGTATACGATAGCCCAGTTATTCCGGAAGGCTATATAACATAACGCTTCGACCCTTTGGGGCCGGGCAAAAGGCTAAAAAGGCTAAAACATAATGACGGGTAATCTCAGGAACTACCAGTCGGATTTAAAAAATTGTTATTGCCTATGATAGCCCAATTATTCCGAAAGGCTATAGGCTATATAAAATTACGCCACAACTTTTAGGGGCCAGACAAAAATAATAAAATGGTCAAACGAGAAGGGGGAGGGTTGGGTCAAAGGCAAAAAAGGCTAAACGAATAGGATACAATCTATATGGGTATCGTTTTCGAGATTTTCGGGACGCTGATTAATAATCAGAAATTTATTTAGTGATCCAAGATGGCGGACGGGAGATCAAAGATGGCGGATGAGAAAATTTTAAATATCAATATGGGTATCGCCTTCGATATTTTAAGGGGTGGAGAATCGAAATACAACATCTATTTCGTGATCAAAGATGGCGGATGGGCAATCAAAGATGGCGGATGGGAAAATTTAAAAAAATCCATATTGGTATCGTCTCCGATGTTTAAAGGGATGGGGAATCCAAATACAACATCTATTTCGTGATTCAAGATGGTGGATGGGAAATCAAAGATGGCGAATGGGAAAATTTTAAAAATCAATATGGGTATCGCCTTCGATATTTTAAGGGGTGGGGAATCGAAATACAAGATCTATTTCGTGATCAAAGATGGCAGATGGGAAATCCAAGATGGCGGATGGGATAATTAAAAAAAATCAATATTGGTATCGTCTGCGATGTTAAAAGGGATGGTGAATCCAAATACAACATCTATTTCGTGATCAAAGATGGCGGAAGGGTTTTTTTTTTAAATCAATATGGGTATCGTCGCCGATGTTTAAAGGGATGGGGAATCCAAATACAACATCTTTTTCGTGATACAAGATGGCGGATGGGAAATCAAAGATGGCTGATGGGAAAAATTTAGAAAAATCAATATAGGTATCGTCTCTGATGATTTAAGGGATGGTGAATCCAAATACAACATCTATTTCGTGATCAAAGATGGCGGATAGGAAATCAAAGATGGCGGACGGGTTTTTTTTTTTAAGTCGTCTCCAATATATAAAGGGATGGGGAATCCAAATCCAACATCTATTTCGTGATCAAAGATGGTGGATGGGAAATCAAAGATGGCGGATGGGAAAGTTTTAAAAAATCAATATTGGTATCGTCTGCGATGTTAAAAGGGTAGGGGAATGCAAATACAACATCTGTTTCGTGATTCAAGATGGTGGATGGGAAATCAAAGATGGCGGATGGGAAAAAATTAAAAAATCAATATGGCTATATTCTCCGATATTTTAAGGGGTGGAGAATCCAAATACAACATCTATTTCGTGATCAAAGATGGCGGATGGGATTTTATTAAATCAATATAGGTATCGTCTCCGATATTTAAAGGGATGGGGAATCCAAATACAACATCTATTTAGTGATTCAAGATGGCGGATGGGAAAAATTTAAAAAATCAATATTGGTATCGTCTGCGATGTTAAAAGAGATGGGGAATGCAAATACAACATCTGTTTCGTGATTCAAGATGGTGGATGGGAAATCAAAGATGGCGGATGGGAAAAAATTAAAAAAATCAATATGGCTATCGACTCCGATATTTTAAGGGGTGGAGAATAAAAATACAAAATCTATTTCGTGATCAAAGATGGCGGATGGGTATTTTTAAATCAATATGTGTATCGTCTCCAATGTTTAAGGGGATGGTCAATCCAAATACAACATCTATTTCGTGATTCAAGATGGCGGATGGGAAATCAAAGATGGCGGATGGGAAAAATTTAATAAATCAATATGGGTATCGTCTCCGATGTTTAAAGGGATGGGGAATCCAAATACAACATCTATTTCGTGATTCAAGATGGCGGATGGGAAATCAAAGATGGCGGATGAGAAAGTTTAAAAAATCAATATCGGTATCGTCTGCGATGTTAAAAGGGATGGGGAATGCAAATACAACATCTGTTTCGTGATTCAAGATGGTGGATGGGAAATCAAAGATGGCGGATGGGAAAAAAAAATCAGTATGGGTATCGTCTCCGATATGTTAAGGGATGGAGAATCCGAATACAACATCTACTTCGTGATCAAAGATGGCGGATGGGATTTTTTTTTAATCAATATGGGTATCGTCTCCGATGTTTAAAGGGATGGGGAATCCAAATACAACATCTATTTCGTGATTCAAGATTGCGGATGGGAAATCAAATATGGCGGATGGGATTTTTTTTTTTAAATCAATATAGGTATCGTCTCTGATTTAAGGGACGGTGAATCCAAATACATCTATTTCGTGATCAAAGATGGCGGGTAGGAAATCAAAGATGGCGGACGGGATTTTTTTGTAAAGTCGATATGGGTATCTTCTCCGATGTTTTAACGGAGGGCGAATCCAAATACAACATCTATTTCGTGATCAAAGATGGCGGATGGTAAATATAATGGTATAAAAATTGTTATTATTGGTGGTGAAAAAGTGGTAGTGGTATCAAGGGCGGATCCAGGGGGGGGGGTCATGGGGGTCATGACCCCCCCTGGGCTGGTTCCAGAACTTAGGTTGACCACTAATTAAACATAAAGATTTTATTTAAGTATATATTTTGTCACCATACAGATTTAATGTAACTACATACCTTCAATATTTAATTAGTTTAAAATATAATAACTTTGTATGATGGTAAAGGTTTTAGACCAGGGTAGATAATTTTTGAAACGATAGAAAATTATAGTAGGATGAAACCCATTGGAAAAGAAAGAGAATATAGCAAAAATTTAAGGAAAAATAAATTACGGGCGATCTGAGGTCGGGAAGAGGATGGGGTTGCGATTTTAAGGGTAAAAAGGGTTTATCTCGATTGCTAGCAAAACCTCAAGTCCTACGGGAAAAACGTCAATGGCAAAGTTGTAGGTAATAAAAAAATCTACAACTTTTGTATTTACACTTTATTCACACAATGTCTTAATTTATATGAAAAATTCAAATAACCAAGTTTTTGGTTTTTTATTTTTAACTTTTACAATAGTTTTTTTCTTTTACACGAAATTTGGTGAAAACTTGCCTTATTATGTTCCAAACACACTGTTAATGTTTTTAATTTAAAATATTTATTTTTACACCTTATTTTGACTTAATGTCGAAATAAAACCATAATTTTCAATTGAAAATTCTCACGTCAAAATATCAGCTTTCTTTTTTATATTGTTCGGCGTTTTGTTCGTTGAAATCTCTACTTTCTGATGGTGTGAATAAAATATACATTACTAAGGTAAACGTTCTCAGAAAATGCAAAGAAATGAAACAACCTCGAGACCGATTATTTTAATTATAATGTACAATTTGGAGCGATTTATTACAAATTAACACTTTAGTTACTCGAAAAATTTAAGATTCCTTGCTTCATTGATAGAAAAGAACTTGCAAATCGAAATATACTACTAAAATTAACAACCAAATAAGTCTATATAATAGGACATCTACAATATTTTGAGAAAGTTATAGAATCTTCTCTAAATTACAGCGTAGACCGCCCAGATCCACCTACCCCTTCCCCTTTTCTCTATAAAATAACTAATGATGGGCTAAAATTTTCTGTGGGTCACTCAGGTATCTACATACATTATCTTAAAATAGCGAAAATAGGAGTTTACGCTATAATTTAAAGAAGATTTTATAGATAGATGATTAATTATTAAATGAAATGAAATGAAATTGTTTTTTATTTGCAACTCCAATGCAGTAGTAACAACATTAACAGTAGTATTAACTTATTTGGTTGTTAATTTTAGTTGTATAATTTATCGATTTTTAAGTTCTTATTTATCACTGTAGCATGGAATCTTACGTTTTTCGAGTAATTAAAGTGTTAATTTTAATAAATATCTCAAAATTGTACATTATGATAAAAAAATCGGTCTTGAGGTTGTTTCATGTCGTTGCATTTTCTGAGAACGTTTACCTTAGTAATGTATATTTTATTCACACCATCAGAAAGTAGAGATTTCAACGCACAAAACGCCGAACAATTAAAAAAAAATCTGATATATTGACGTGAGAATTTTCAATTGAAAATAAGAGTTATATTTCGATTTAAGTCAAAATAAGGCGTAAATATAAATACTTTAAATAAAAAACATAAACAGTGTGTTTGGAACCTAAAAAGGCAAGTTTTCACCAAATTTCGTGTAAAAGAAAAAACTATTGTAAAAGTTAAAAATAAAAAACCAAAAACTGGGTTATTTGATTTTTTTACAGAAATTATGACGTTGTGTGAATAAAATGTAAATACGAAAGTTGTAGATCTTTTACCTTCAACTTTGCCATTGACGTTTTTTCCGTAGGACTTGTAGTTTTGCTGGCAATCGAGATAAACCCTTTTTTACCCTTAAAATCATGCATTGCCACGTTGTATGGCAATGCTTATTCTCTCTGCGAAATACAAACCAGCCTTCTGGTCACGGGAAGCATCAATCAGCCTTTGGCGATTTCTTTATATAGAGCGTGTGCACTAGGGCCCCATGGCCCCAGCGTTTCGACCCCAAACGGCTCAAAAACGTAATTACCCGCTAGGTTTCCATATTTACGCCGTTTGAGGGCCTCCGCCGATGCAGCAGCAGCGCCCGCTGATCCAGCTGTACTTGAAAGATGTGATGGCGCAAGAGTATCGACGCATGTCGCGTCCCACACCAAAGGCCTACCCATCTTCCAAGGTAATAACGTCATACCGTCTGGTCTCTTCCCATAGTCGCATACCAAGCCATTAGGTTCAAGATGAGCTGGTACTCCGGCGGTGACAAGAGCTCGACGGAGTATGTCATTAATATGGGCATGTCGGGAAATACGCCCAGCACTCCTGCTGCACGATAGGCCATGGTGGCCAAGACTGTCGACGGCTTCACTGCAGTGACAGCGATGCGGAGAATCGCAAACAGCTCCCAAGCGCAAGCAAGAAGCGATGCGGAATCTGCACTGGTCTATTACGTACATTAATTAAATACCAATTTTTTACTTGTATCTATTGTTATCAAAATTAAATTATAAGTTCTTGACTTGACCACGACTATGTGACCCCCTCCTGGCGCCAAAGCTGGATCCGCCCTTGAGTGGTATTAGATGTTCGATGCAAATAATGGCTATGTTCAGTGGATACCTCTCCTACGTAACCCTTCATGGGCGAGTCAGACTTGCACTTGATTTAATTATTTAATAGCCATAGTAGTTAATAGTATTAGTAATTTTATCATATCACTAGATCAGTGATCTAACCATATCACTCATATACCACGTTCTCATCTCCTTACAATAAGTTAGTTTTTCTACCCTAGAAATAATTTATATGGCAAAACAACTTTGCCTGGCAATTAAGAGATTAAACACTGATGTTCTTGGTAACTTTGTTCTGAATAAGTTGGAAAAGAGTTAAAAATTAATATGAAATGTAAATACATTAAAAAGGCGATACGGAGTTCGCCGGGACAGCTAGTACTAATATATAAAGCTGAAGAGTTTGTTTGTTTGGTTGAACGCGCTAATCTCAGGAACTACTGGACCGATTTCAAAAATTCTTTCAGTGTTAGGAAGCCCATTTTTCGAGGAAGGCTTTAGGCTATATAACATCACGCTATGAGCGTAGGGAGCGGAGCAGTAGCCTTAAATAACGCGGGTGTAACCGCGGGCATTGTCTAGTAACATTATAAAAGTTGTGGGCAGAAAGGATGTTACAATTCCCGTTTGCTCACAGCAAATTGTTCTGAGAGGGAGCGGCCTACTACGGGCAAACAGGAATAACCCGAAAGGTGGCCATTTTCACTGTAATGGGGAGTCCTCATTTGGTTCTGACATCGATGAAATAATCAAAGGTGAAAATATTAATAAATACTGGTGAAATATTAGTTAATCATAATGGTGAAATATAAGTAAATACGACATTGCATTGGCATAATAACTATTTAATTTGCAGATTAATCAGAAAATATAAGTATTTATGTACTAACTGGTCTATCCCTAGGAAGGCCATGAGCGTGAGGTCAGGCTGTCGGTTCCACTTGAGCAGGCGGCGCCAGTACAGGTCGTCCTCGCGCTTGTTGTGCAGCGCGTACAGCACGAACAGCGCCGGGTGCACGCGCGGGAGGAGCGTGGGCTGCAGGAGGGACGCCGCTGATACTACCTCGCTGGGAAACAACATTTAGACATAGATAATTCGATTTTGTATATCGATTTTAGAATATTGTTTCATTTGGATCTGGTAGCAGTTACTTAAGGCGCTGACAACCGCTATTGAGTTGAGCTGTTGCTGTCACTGTCGGATTGTATACATAAGAAAGAGAAGCGCGACGACGACGGGACGTTCAGATCTTTTTACAAACCATAAAATAAATTAATTACTCAAAAATAAGTTGAGTAGTGAAAAATAATAAAAAACCAAGGTCTGTATTTAAATATCATACATTATCGTTAAAAATTTTACTAACGTATGTTGATAAGTAGTACAGATATTTTTGTTGGAAGATAATTTTAAGAGGTTAATTTACTATTTTTATTTGTATCGAGAAAACTTTTCAAAAACGTGTTTTGAATACAACAGTATTCTCAGAAATATGTTCAAGATTAACATATATTTTTTCCGCCGTCACAAACATTATAGATTTAGCAAAAAAAAATTTTGAGACAAGCCTTTTTTTGCCATTTGGCTGTTGTCAGCGTCTTAAAATTGGCATTTTTATTACACCTATCTCGGCCATGAGGGCTTAAATGACGAAACTCGCAAGCGCGTGCGTCTCTTTTTTAGGGACTAGTCCCGCACACATACTCACTACTGTGTCATCTGTGTAGCCAGGTTCAGCAGCAGTGACCAGTGTCCGCTTCCCTTCCTAACAAAGCGGGAGACAAGCGACCAAGACCTACATTGTGAACTATACCTATACTATATGATATGTATGTATGTATGTAGTACACTTAATTAATTTACACCGAATTTGTATCTACCAATATTTGCACAATAAATAATAATCTATCTATCTATACCTGTTTTCAGTAATACTAGAGGACCCGTGCTGCTCCACAGCATATTTTAATATTATAAAAAAGCTCTTACATATAGGTATGATGAGTACATTGTATAATACTTAGTTTTTGAAGTCGGTGCCAAACCAAATCCCTCTAAAATCCTATTGTTTGGCGTCATCCTTTCCAAACCAGCGCATTTTTTGAGGCTTTATTGATTTGATACATTCGTCGCATTATTTTCTCTGTTTGCCAGTATTCTTTTTGTTTTTGTTGGTTTGGCACCGACTTCAAAAACTAAGTATTTAGTTTAATTTAGTAATTAGTTTTTGGGAGAAATTCGAAAGGAAATTTGAGAGGATTAGCGTATGTAAAAATTATTTCGCACTTTTCAGTGGGTCGATTTTTGAAGGCGGTTCTCTTTTTTTTAAAAAGAAACTAAATACGTACTTAGTTAACATATTTGTTGCGATTTTTAAGTTTTCATTTTCGTTTTTTTTTATTATTTTTATTTCATACTTTTTAGTGTTAGGTACTTCGTTCGTTTACTTTAGGTTTTGTGTTAACTACTCCTTTATATTTCATACTTTTTAGTGACAGATACTCCATTTACTTAAAGTTTTGGGCTAATTAATAGTTTGTTTATAGATAGATTCTTCAATTATTTTAGTGATAAGTTTTCTGCTGGTATCAGTCTAGTCTAGTAGGTACTTTTATTCTGTGTGCCTATGGGCTTGGGCTTGATGCTGCAAGAGAGAGATGATTCTAGGGAATCAGCCACATACGGAAGGACGCCCTCCGCAAATGCTGCTCCGGCTGATCCAAACAAATGCGGCGGACTTGTACATACTATTGAATTGGCTGTGAGCTCTCGTATTATGCTCCGGAGAAATATGTCAATAGCGGATGGCTTAGCGAATGGGGCAATGGGTGTTCCTAAAGGATTTAAATGTCCGACACTGAGAAGAGATCAACTTGAGCCAGGTGAACTGCCTGATGCCATTTTGATATTATTTGATGATCCATCAATAGCATTGCGTCTTAAAGATGATGATGGATACATGATATCGAGAGGAGGATGATTTGGGCTGTGACGGTACACAAGTTGCAAGGATGTACACTTAGTGCCGCGGTTATCGACCTAGGGCCTAAAATCTTTGCTAAAGGCCAATGCTATGTTGCCTTGAGTCGGGTTAAATCCCTAAAAGGCATGGCTTTAAGTGATATTGTCTAGAACAAATTACTCAACCATCCTCACGACAACAGAGCCTTAATTCTTTCACCAACTTTCTTTGTTTTTAATCGCAGAGACATAGACACGTAAACACACACACACACTCGTACACACACACACGCACACCCGCACGCGCACGCGCACGCGCACACGCACACGCACGCACACACACACACACACACACACGCACACAACTTTCTCCTAAGTGTAACAAATACTTTTCTGAAAACCGCATCAAAATCGGTTCAGCCAAACGCGAGATAATCGCGCACAAACATACATACATACAGTTCAAACTGAGAACCTCCCTTTTTTGAAGTTGGTTAAAAATACGCTAAGTATTTAATCAGAAACTAACTAACTTACGCTAACTTCACTTTTTTCTTTATCTGTCAAAATTAAAAATATAGAAAAACGACTTTATTTATAAGGGCCTCCGCAAACTAGCTTCTTTTAGCATCGGCGACCGGCGATTCAGTCGCTTTTTAGCATCCAGATGCAGCGTCCGAATTCTTACACCGCACACTGGAAGATGCCGATCGCGGCGACTTGTCACTTAAAATAATAACGTAGGGGTCGTCCATTAATAACGTGATTTTATGTCTTTCCAACTTAAACTTACTCTGTGATGATGATACCTGGGTAGGTTGCAGGCTTTACCACCTCTCCTCATTCTTTATCAAAAGTTTTTTTTATACAAAGTAAATAAAAAATATTTTATCCAAAAAAGATATTGCGAGCTACTGGTGTCAAAATTGAAGCGAAAATAAAAAAATATGACACTCATTATTCTCTTTATCTCTTACCTGACTTCAATTTCTTTGGGTCGGCGCTGTATGGACATACATTCTCTTCCATACTTCTCTGTCACCAGTCATCCGATCACTTCCCCCTTTTCTTACATATCTATTCTCACACAGTTATTCCATCTTTTATTTGGTAGCCCCCTCCTTTTTCCTCTCTACCCTCCTATTTATCACTTGTTTACCTAAATACATAATCATCTACTCTTCTCATAAGATGTTTCTAAAATACAAATATTTTCATCCATGGACACTACTTGCAGACTACTTTGATATTTTCTCTATTTTGACATGGTAAAAAATATTAATATATCATGCATCATTACCTTTAAGAACGCTATTTTAAAAGTATACTGGCTCATTTAAGTCTTAACTTGCAATATTGTAATTCGATCTTGCAAAATATAGTAATCTTGCAAAATATAAAAAGCATATCAAACATAAAAAAAATCCAGAAATGGATCAGAAAATTCAGAGACCGGTGCACCTACATAAAAAGAAAATATCCAGTCCAAACTGAGGACATCCTCCTTTTTGAAGTGGGTTGATTAAAGCATCCTAGAGCATCCAAAAGCAACGAAAGATTTTAATACAGGACTTTTCTGAATCCCTGCCAATCGAACGAACGATCGTTGTTTTAGAATGCGTATAGGATAAAAATCTCTGGCTCAAGAAAAACAAGGACACTTGATATCTGTCTACACTTATTTGTCCCTTCCACCTATTAAGACTCACGTGATTAAAGGACGACTCCTTACCATAGGTTGTCACTTATTTGTTAACCCTTAAATAACACTGTGGGGTAATAAAATTCTTCACCCCAGGGGCACAAGTAGTGTCATCTCCTAAAGTTGTTATTTTTTCTTGCGATGGTAGTGTCATCTCCTTAAGTTGTCAGTCACGTGGCGTTAAAAAGAACTTCCATGTAATCTGCTTAGCTATGTGAGAAAATTACCCCAGGGTGTTAGTTGCGCAAGCATTAATTTCTCATTAATTCAGTCAAATGTTTGATAAACTAAGTTTACGGAGCCCTGCGAAGCTCCTTTTTTGGGTGCAGCGTCACAAGAAAACCTAAGATAACCTATTAAGTTTTCTGAGTGGATAAGTTTCCGGAGCCGACGAGACTTTTCATATTAAATGATATTTTGTAGAACGATCGTTAATTTGGTGCACAATTAGTAATTTAATGAAATAATGAAGTTTTTAACGTAAAGCACTTTAGTGTTATTTAAAATTTTTGATGCTTTGTTAAAAATATCCCCATGTAAACTACAAAAATAATTTATTTTGTACAACTTTTAATAGCCGTTTGGGGTAATTTTACCCCAAAGTTTTATTTACTATTCTGTATCCGAAAATAAGGATGTTATTATAGGGTTTGGCTAGTGACTGGCTTAAACAGAATAAATGTCGATAAAATTATGACAGCGCTTATAATAAATATGTAAGTTTTTATTAAGGCAGTCAAATCAATCAATCAAAATCATTTATTCATCTAGGCCACTAAGTGACGCTTATGAACGTCAAAATTTAAGTTAATTACTTAATGATTCTACATTTACATTTACTGCCACGTTCGCAATGCAATAGGTAGAACCACGAGAAAGAACGGGCAATAAAACTCATGGCCACTCTTTTCAAACAAATATAATGGTGGTACATTTTATTTTTGTAAGGAGCTGCAACTGTTTCACATTGTAGACATCTACTAGTAAAATTTTTAGTAGCTATTGATATCATACTCAAGCAGTAAATGATGTTCATATGGTAAGCCTCCCAAAGTAAATATGGTGAAACAGGAGCATCCACTAACGTCTTTTTAATGTAGGCAACTCGTGAACATGGTCAGAACTATGGTAAAAGTGAATGAAGCAGAAAGTAACGGTATTATGAAACCAAAGCAATCGACAACCTATTAGTTAGCCCATGACCACGAGTTACCCACATTTTACAAATCCGCAAAGTTATAATGAAAGTGTGGAACATGAATGCAAAATATCGTATGAAATGAGAATATCGTAATTAACTACACTATAAAATAAAACTACTAATTATTGACCTAGTCAAAAGCGAAGAACTACTTCCAAGCGCTCCTATCATCAAAATAATCCTTCAAACTGTAATATGCCTTATTTATAAGATTCTTTTTAACTTCTGCCTGAAACGAACTTAATGGCAAGTCTAAAATATAAGTTGGTAATTTATTGTATATGCGAATACTGAGCCCAATAAAAGAGCTATGCGTTTTGTGCAAACGAAAATACGGAACACATAATTTATGTCTATTTCTAGTATTGATATTGTGTCCGTCACTATTCATTTTATAAGAATTTATGTTTAGTCTTACATGCATAACACTGGCATAAATATATTGTGACGCTACAGTAAGAATACCAATAGTTTTAAATTTTTCTTTGAGTGAGACTCTTGTCTTTAACTGGTAAATGGCCCTAACTGCCCGTTTCTGCAATATAAAAATATTTTGGATATCAGCAGCTCTACCCCATAACAATATGCCATATGACATAACACTATGAAAATAACTAAAATAAACCAATCTAGCCGTATCGACATCGGTCAACCTACGAACCTTCTTAACGGCATAAGCAGCTGAGCTAAGTTTCCCTGAGAGATATGTAACATGCGCACCCCATTGTAACTTCGAATCAAGTGTTAATCCTAGAAATAATGTGGATTCAGTTGTTTCGAGTACATCGTCATTTAAAACTATGCTAGGACCAAGGTTTCTGACATTAGGCAGAGCAAACTTAACACATTTTGTTTTTTTGGCGTTCAGTACTAGATTGTTTACATTAAACCATTTAGTCACTTGAATGAGTGCACTGTTTATTTCGTTAAAGTGTTCCTTATTTCTATCTTCTTTAAATATCAAAGAAGTATCGTCAGCAAACAGTACAACGTCACAAATGTTTCTCAAGTAAAAAGGTAAATCGTTTATGTAAACAAGAAACAAGAAAGGCCCTAGGATGCTGCCCTGTGGCACTCCTAAATCAACAGGTAAGCCACTGGATTTTGAGCCATTTATTTCAACACATTGGATCCTGTCACTTAAGTACGACTTAATGACATCCAATGCTTTAGTCTGGACGCCGTAATGTCTTAGCTTGCACAAGAGCGTTTCATGGCAGACACAATCGAATGCTTTCGAAAGGTCGCAGAACACACCAACAGCATTTTGGGAATTCTCCCAAGCACTGTAGATATGTTTGAGTAACGCTACTCCTGCATCTGTTGTCGAAAGACCCTTGGTAAAACCATATTGCTCACCATGAAGGAGGCTGTTTTGATTAAAATGTCTTAGTAGTTGCTTGAGTATGATCTTTTCAAAAATCTTACTAAAAGCAGGTAGTATCGATATTGGCCTATAATTACTAGGATCAGTCTTATTGCCGGATTTAAACAGAGGTATTATTCTACTATGTTTCATAAGATCTGGAAAACTGCCAGATTTAATACACTTATTGAATAAGTTGCTTAAATAAGGAGCCACTACATCAATTATACTTGTCAAAACCTTAACAGAAATGCCCCAGAGATCACCTGTATTTTTAGACTCTAAAGACTTAAAAGTATTTATAATATCGGTAGAACTAATACTATGAAATTTAAATATTACTTCACATTTTCCTACACTAGACTCTAATAGGTTTCCTGCGACTATAGCTGATGATTTTAATTCTCTAGTAGTAGTAAGTGGTATGCTAGCAAAAAAGTTATTAAATGTGTGTGCGACTTCTTCGTCATTATGAATTAATTTATCATTATCAAGAAGACTAAAACTATTACTTCTTAATGTTGTCTTACCTGTTGTTTCATTAATAGCTCGCCAGGTTGCCTTAACTTTATTCGAAGATTGTTTAATTTTATTCCTAACGAATATAGCTTTAGCTGTATTGCACACTCTTTTAAATATTTTAGAATAATTCCTAACATACTCAGTGAAGTTTAAATCAGAATTGTATTTTTTCATACCATACAACTCATACATTTTTGCTCTGCTTTTGTAAATACCCGCAGTAGCCCACTCATTAAAAGCTCGAGATTCCTTAATTACTTTCTTCTTAGTCTTAAAAGTATTCTGAAACGTGTTATTAACTATATTAAATAAATTGTTAAAATTCTTATTTGGCGAATCTATTTCTATTAAGTCAGGATTCATAGTATTCATTCCAATCAATACTTTATTCCGGAATTCATTAAACTTATGCCTAGGTAATGGCCTAACCAACACTCTCTGTACGATGCTATCATTGTAATATGGAAACCTAGCTAATTGACCACAGTGATCCGAAGTTAATTCAGAAGTAACTACTCTATCTGAAACAGTACAATTACTAAATATGTTATCAAGACAGGTGAAAGATGTTGCTGTGATTCTAGTTGGTTCAAGAAATAAATGTTTCAAATTAAATGATCTAAAAAGGTTTAAAAATCTACAAGTCATTATTGAATTTTCAAGAATGTTAACATTAAAATCACCACAAACTATAATCCCTTTCTTATTGCTCCTAATTTTACTAATTGCATCTTCCATAACAGATTCAAACAAATTAAAGTCACTTAATGGAGGACGATATACACATATAATAATATGCTGCTCAAGCTCAATGCATGACAGTTCCACCGTGCGTTCTATAGACAAGCTAGCTATGTCTTTCCGTTCTTTACATGTTAAACTGTTTGAAACAATAATCAATGATCCACCATGAATAGCTTGTTTCCTAGAGAAGGCACTGTGTACTGTGTATTGTGTGTTATTTATGAATTTAATCTGGTATTCTTTAAGCCAGTGTTCCGTAATGCACATAACTTTAATACTATGATTTTCTAAATATAAACCTAATTCTAAATCCTTGCCAGATAGACCTTGTATGTTTTGATGTGCTACAGTCAGTTCAATATGTCTACCTTTTGTCCTGTTCTTAAGTTTAAAGAACTTGTGTCAGTATTCTCAATAGAAGAATTATAAGGATAGGAACTATTTACAGAAACTAAATTCTTGGATACCCTACATGTACCTGTGTCATTTTGTATATTATATGCTAATAATTTAGCAACTTGTCTTTTATAAAATAGTGACAGATACATAGTATCTTTAGTCAATGTAAAATTATTAATAAAATTATTGATATCAAAAAATAAAATAAAATCCTTATATTGCCATGTCAAATTGTATAACATCAAGTTATGTTCATGAATATGTCTATTCATCATAGTATTTAAACTATAAGCATAAGGCAAAGTCATACTAATAAATTTGCAATCATATGTTCTGTGAAGCGATAACATAACTTCTGTTAAATTAATTATATCTTTTTTAGTCACCATTTGACTATCACCGTATGAGATAATTATTGTGGACTCCCTATCAAATATTGTTGTATTTAATTTATCAATTAGATGTGAAAAAGAAGACTCTGGATAGCAATAATTAATAATATTGTGTTGTTTCAATTCACAATTTATTAAACTACCTAAGCCTAAACCTAACCTATCAGAGAACATATAAACTTTATTTGTGCCATTCCTACCTAAGGAAGACCTATCTGTTGTATTATTTGCTAAATAATAACTTTTGTCAATATCAAAAATATTCTGAGACTCACAAGTGGGTATGGTTGATTTTATGCTATTTAGGCAAGTATTGGTGTTTGTCAAAGCTTTCACATACTCAAGATTTTGCCTACCTACCTGCGCTATCTCATCATATTTCCTAATATAATCCTGAACCTCATTTTGATATTGGGTGTTCATCCTATCTATTTGAGACTGTAAAGAGGTAATTTGACCTTTGAGATCCCTAGTATGTTCATCATACAGCATTTTACTATTTATCAACTCTGTGTTGTACTTTTCTAAGTCTAATAACAATTCTGAACGCTCAGAAACTAAAACTTTATATTGCTGGGATGTTACTTTATTTTTCTTGTATTGTTTTAGGCTAAACTTTAAGCTACACTACCTAGGGTGATGTACTAGATTTTGAGGAGGCGACTCTTATCATAGGTTATGATAAAGCTACACTACCTACTGCTTTCTTTATACCGATGAAAATATTAAGCAAGCAAAAGTCAGTATTTTTACCTACATACAAAAACCAGTTCTCGTATTACTTTCAGAGAGCATCATCTATCAATTCAAACGTAAATATTAATACGAAGAAATGAGTGCATTAATGTCCATGCCATCTATTGTTTGGAACATAAAATGTAGAGTATAACTTGCCAGTTTTCGATAGTATAAGTCTATAAATAATAAAACATAATTTAACATCATTGTAACGAAAATCATTTAATTACACTGGTATATTTATGCTTTTTGATAGAAACCTATATTACTGATATTGTACAATTATTGTATTACAACGATGAAAAAATCGGGCAAGTGCGAGTCTGACCCGCGCACCGAGGGTTCCGTACGCATTTTACCTTATTTGAGGTTGAATTACGCTAGTCCTCTAAATCTGTATGAGCGCCCATACAACTTAGAGGACTATCTTAAATGGAGTCTACTATGTATGTATGGAGACACCCTTAAATTTTCAATTTTTTTATTTTTTGTAATTTTTCCTTTATTTGTGCTGTAAGACCCTGCTTTTGGCCAAATTTCGTGATTCTAGTTCAACGGGAACTACCATATAGGTTTTCGACCCAAAACCTATAGGGTACTTACGGTTGACCTAGAATTGTCAATTTTGGTCAAAACCAAGGTCTTACAGCACAAGTAAAGGAAAAATTCCGAAAATTAAAAAAAGTTGAAAATTAAGGTTAATTTTGGTACTTACAAGTTTTCGCAAAAATCTAATTTTGATCATATCTTTTTATTGGGTTCACCCAGGACCCTGATTTTCATACACCTAATAGCAACCATAGACCTCAGTATCTGGTATAAATTTCAATTTGCTAGGTCTATCCGTTCCTGAGAAAATCGGTGGTGACACACGGACAGACAGACAGACAGACAGACAGACAGACGGACAAGAAAGTGATCTTATAAGGGTTCCTTTTTTTACCTTGAAATTGATTTATTTTTAGGGTTCCGTACGAACCCTAAAAATAAATCAATTTATCGATAGTCGACTCGGCCGATCACCAACAACACACTACAGCACTACGGTCGCCGCGTCCGAACGCAGAGAGTCGCTAAAACGCGATGCAGCATCGATACAGTTGCAAAATCGCCGGTCGCCGATGCTAAAATAAGCTAGTCAGCGGTGGCTCTATAGTAAGAAAATAGGTTTTATTTCTGTTATCCAGCTAAATATGTCTGTTAGAAGCACGACTTATTTTGTTTTGTGTATGGGTGTGATAAATCCATCATAATTTAGAAATGTAATAATGACGTTTATAATTTTGGTCGAAATTTTAGTTTTGGTAGGAATGGTAGCTTTAGTAGCAACTGTAAGTAACATTGCTACCAAACCTACAGTATATGCCAAAAATACAATTTCTATCAAAACTACTATTCCTACCGAAAATATTTTTCTATCAAAACAACTATTCGACTAACACTATCATATCTACCTTTTTTTTAACTACCATTTCTACTAAAACCGCCTGTGTTTAAAATACCATTTCTACCAAAACCTACCATTGCTCTCAAAACTACTATTCTTACCAAAACTACAATTTCTACCATAACCGCCACTATAAATAATAAAAAAAAAATCAGGCAAGATACCCATAATAGAATAATATAATTATATGACAATAGTACTATGAACCGCTGTAATATGTTCCACATAAAAAAAATTAAGATGCCCGAAGAAAGTCCGTCATTTAAAAACACGAAAAATCAGTTCACCCAACATTAAGGGTTAACTGGTAACATTCGGGGAATATTACCTGCCATCAGCGATAATTTACTATAGTGATAATTTGACCACCATCGGATATAATTTTACACACCACCACACTCAAAGGAGGTATAACGTTTTTTCCTGGCAGTTACCGCAAGGAACTTATTAGATGCCATAAAAATATTTTTGAATTTAGAACCGCCCATGTAGAGAGAAAGCAATGGAATCTTAAGAAATTTATAGGAAAATTTTGAAAAATAAGTTCAATGTCCACACTTATCTTCCTTCAAACTTACCCAATTTAAATGAGCATACCATCAAATGAAAGAGCTCTTTTCAGCGCGTGTTTTAGGCCTATAACGAAATGGCTGCCTCAATGAGAACCAAATATATAGAAGCAGAAAGTCATTGACTACGGCTACGAAAACGTACAAAATGTATGGGAGAAAACTGTTTTTGCATATAACTTGATGAATGTGCAAGTTAGGTAATTTCTAATGCTTGATGACAAATCTACGCAGCGAGACCTTTCATTTAAAAAAAAAAATCATGTGAATCGGTTGCGTAGAACGGGCTGGCCGACTCGTATTATAAAACACAAATTCTTTAGATTTAGATGTTTGGCAGAAAGCAAGGGCACGGAAATTCGTCCTACTTGCCACAAGATCGATACAGTATACTATCCAGTATATAAGTATGTATCGATAAGTGACCTGTAATTCGTTATTATTACGTTTGATTTGCCAAACATAACTCGCATTGAATGTGATGAGCAGATTGGCACATGCGACTGTTACAGTTACGTAGACTAACTGATTGACTCCCTTGAGCTTAACTCAGTCTTAGCAGAGGTTTTGTGGATTTATAAACTCTAGTGGGATTCGTTTCTCTAGACGGTTAATGTCAACTCCGCTGCACTTGCTGCGGCAGTACGGCTCTAATGGGTAGTAGCGCGAGGAACAGTAGTCTAGCAACGTGGTACAGTCGCGTAGTCCCGCCATCACGATCCTGAAGGGATTAGCAACCAGTGGTGATTGCTTGGTACGACTCACCCATCGAGAGGGTTATCCCCCTGCTGGTCTTGCAGCGGCAGTAAGGCATCAGCTTCCCGTAGGTGGCAGTTCTAGGAGCAGCAGTCTAGCCACGTGGTACAGTCGCGTAGTGAGGCTTTTGACATCAACAGAATTCTAGCTGGATCTATAAGTAGATAGGACTCACCCGTCGAGAGGGTTATCACCCTGCTGGTCTTGCAGCGGCAGTAAGGCATCGGCGCCCGTAGGTGGTAGCGCCGGGAACAGCAGTCGTGCCACGTGGTACAGTCGCAAGGACACACCAACATTTTAGAGGGATTAGCAACCTGTGGTAATTGTTTGATAGAGCTCATCCTTCGAGACCTGCTGGTCGTGCAGCGGCAATAAGCGTCAGCTCCCGTAGGTGGTAGCGCGGGGAAAACCAGCCTTGCCACGTGGTGCAGTAGCTTAGACACCCCAACATTTGAAACACAGAAGCAACCTATGCTGATTGTTTGGTAGAACTCACCCGTCAAGAGGGTTAGTGTCTCCCTGTTGGTCTTGGTCCCAGCGCGCTACATGGTACAGTCGCGTAGACACGCAAATATTCTAAAGGCATTAGCAACTTATGGTGATCGTTTGGAAGGACTCACCCATCGAGAGGGTTATCACCCTGCTGGTCTTGCAGCGGCAATAAGGCATCAGCTCCCGTAGGTGGTAGCGCTGGGAACAGCAGTCGTGCGACGTGGTACAGTCGCGTAGTGAGACTCTTGAGCTCCTTGACGGCGTGCGATAGCAGCAGAGGGTGGACCCGCACGCCACCGTATGTCGTGTTGAACGCGTTGGTCACACCCAGGACAAGCTGGCCCAAGGGATGGTGCGTCGACTCGCATGCCTAAGGATATGAAATTGGGTATTCATCATCATATGCATTTTGTGGCAGCACACTGGACATACGCTACGAAGTTGTGTCACCAGGGCCGAACCGTCCCTGTACCTATGTGCAATGTGCGCGGCGCACACAGGCGCCAGGGTGACAGGGGCGGCGCGCGCCGAGATATGCGTTGATTATAACAGTTTTTTTCGAAAAAGGATGCCAAAAAAGTCGCTTCATAGATGTCGCATACAGGCGCAGTGGCGTAGGAAGGGGCGGCGGCGTTGGCGGTCCGCCCTGAGTGCACCCATCCGAAAAAAATATTAAACGACGAGAGTTAGCCCGGAATTGTTAGGTATCGACTAAAAAAAGAAAAAGGTCATCCGCCAACTTCCGGGTGCCACCCAAGTTAGCCTACGCCACTGCACAAGCGCTTCATAGATTTCGCACACAGGCGCTGGATTGGGTCGGCACGGCCCTGTGTGTCACATAGCATTGTGTTGCATCAAATAATATGGCAAGAGTGGTATAGTAGGCCAAACCCTTCTATTCTATCGATTCACTTTTTTGGTTATTATAATTACGACAGGTAATTCAAGAGGCACTTTTAACTTAGAGGAATGCGAATGTGCATTTTTGCGGTTAGGGATGTGATTGTATTGCGTCTCACGTAATGTACGAGTAAGGTAATTATTAAAAAGGAAAAAAGCCACTCACATTGTATAAATACTGTTTCAATTCCGTATAACTCTCTAAATTCAACGTCTTCTGTCCGAATTGTGGTATCAGTTCTAAACAATCCACCGACTTATCCATATCGCTGCCTTTTCTTTTGATGGACATCTTCCCTCTCTCTTTGTGCGAGCAAGAGATTGCCACTGCAACGTTTTGCCAGATCTTGACGTTGTCTATGGTATTGCCGGATGGTCCGTTGGCAAAGTGATTGCCCGTTGGAGTGAGGACCGATTCTGAGACTCCTAAACATTGGAAGCATTGTCTGAAGAGCGCGTTCCATTTTTGGTTGGGTGCTACGCTTAATTTGCCGAAGGAGCTGTAACGATCGAAATATTGTGTATGAAATAATATTTAAGATTATCAATTTTAAATACTACGGCAGAGAACTAAAGTAAAAAACATAGCTCAGCAAATAAGCAAGCTGAAGTGGCAGTGGGCAGGTAATATATGCCGCAGAACCGATGGTCGCTGGAGTGGTCAGGTTCTTGAGTGGCGACTGCGTCTCGGCAAACGTTGTGTAGGGCGTCCTGTACCTATTCTATGTGCGCTGTAGCATGGTGCGAGTGGCAGTTTCAGTAACGTTTCATTTCACTTTTGAAAGTTGCCGCGATTTTCAAATTATGACTTAGTATTTCAGTTGAACCACATTCGTAATATTTTAAATCATTAATTACTGTGGTACATTAAATTATACCCATCCAGAATGTTCTATTCTCCAAATAAAATCTAATGAAAAGAAAAAATAAGCAAAATGTTATGCATATAACATAACGCCATAGACGTGTTTAGTGATGGGATGTACTGCTACGATGGATATTCGATGTTTTTATAATAAAAAAACGTATATTGGGCGTACTTCAAATCATATTGTAAAAAGTATATTATTATTATTAATGAAAAAACAGAACATATAAAACACTATATATATATATATATATATATATATATATATATATATATATATATATATATATATATATATATATATATATTATATGTATCTATGACGGATATTATCGACGATGACTCCATTATATTGTCAATGTAGATGTCACGTTCCCAATCAGACAATGTCCCTCTTTGTTTTATTCACAACCTTCGACCAGTCTTCAGGTTGAACATTGTTGATGGCCGCTTGCAATAGGACCAACATTTAATTTGCCGTAAATGGCGTCAAAGTATTATTTCTTGCGGCGTGACCTTTTATTTGGGCCCAAATCATCTCAATAGCGTTATACTGGCAATGGTACGGTGGTAGTCGAAGGACCTGGTGGCCTTTTTCTTTTGCCATTTCGCCCAGAGCATAGGTAGGAGTTGCTGGCTTATGACGCCGTACTAAGGCAATAAGCTCTGCCTTTAACATTTTATATCTGCTGTAACTCCGTTTTCATTCAACCACTTCACCAACTCGCTTTTGCGGTTGGATTGGTTTGGGGGTTTATTAACTTGTACCGAATGGTAGGGTGCCAACTAGTTTTATATAAGTACAAAGATATTATTATGTAGCCATAAAATATATATATATTGACAAGTTTATACACGTAGTTACACTGCAAACCGAATAACACTCAAATTAATGTGAACTAGATTCATACTGTGAGTATCGTTAGATCGATAAAAATGAATTGCATAACGTCACATCCCTAGTCATGTGGTACTGACGGATGTCAACGTCATATAGGCAACTATCATCCGCACCATGCTACAGCGCACAGGGTTTAGGTCGGGCGATTATAATCGAAGGTCAGCGGTCAGGGATTGGAAGAGGAAAGCTGAAGATCGAGCTCATTGGCGCGCCATAGGAGAGGCCTACGTCCAGCAGTGGACTGATATAGGCTGATGATGATGATGATGAATTTTAAATAAGTTTTATTTATATAACGTCAGAAAAAAAGAAATATGTATTTATACCTTATGTTTGTTAGTTAATGCGATTAAGACAGGTTAAATAAACCTGTATGATGTATAGGTATGAATCGCGAAAATTTAAAATCGATTATATTTAATGGATTTGATATTTATAGCAATTAATATGCATTAATTATCGATTCAAATACCAGTTTTTTTTAATTCACACGGGACGTCTTCCGTTTTTTGTTTGACGGATGTGTATGGACAGTTGTTCTAGTTTGTAATAAATTATTACTCGTTTATATATTAACAATGTACTAGGTATGAATTTAAGACCACGAAAGTTTATAAGAATCACTATGTTTGATTTGGCTATATTTAGATATTACTCTTCCTTCCTATTGCGGTTTTCATAAATGCGAAACCAACATGAATCACTACCAGAAACAATGTTTAACTTATAATTCATTCTTCCGTTAAAATATACTATAAACGATATAAAAGGTCAAAGTATATATTTTCCTCAAACAGGACAATTAAAAGTGAAGCATATCAGGACTTACTTAGGTTTAGAATTGTTTGGCAGCACCGGGTTTGACACGTTCAAATGCATGGTGGCATTTGATATCTTGACCCCCTCAGTCCATGCGCCACTCAAGGAACCTTCGATCTTATCTCCACTGGAGAAGGTCAGTGTTCCCTTGCCGGAGAACACGCCTGCCGATCTGAACTCACCCTCGTAATGTGTACCATCTTCGAAAACCATCACACCGTGACCCTGGAAAATATTATAATGAGACTACTTAGAACTTGATAATTATTTTGGAACTCGTGACTAATATGGCCAGAATTTATATAAAAAGACTGGCTACATGTTATATTGTCGCAGAGTGTAAATAACGTAAGTAAGAAACCGGAAATTTTATCTATGATAGCCTTTTATGAGGTTGGCACCCTTTAAGAAAGGATTTTTTGCCATTCCTCGCCAAAAGGATAGAGGTTTAAAGTTTTTTTCCAAAAGATACATATTTATTTTATAACTATCAAAATAAGGGAAACAGCTATTAGTATATAAATAACATTTAACATTTTCTTATGAGTTAAATTGCTCACCGTCAACACATCCTGCATAAACAGCCCTTCATAATAAATCCCGTCTAAGGTCACAATCAATCCACAGCCATGCTTCTTATTATCACTCCAATTACCAAGATACTTCTCCCCTTTACCAATATCGTCCATGACTCCGTACCCTTGTTTGACCCCATTATTCCACTCGCCAGTGTATATCGTGGCAGAGGAAGAAGTGAAGTCTCCTTGCTTCTTGATTCCATGCCCGTGGGGCAGACCATCTTTGAAGTAGCCCTCGTAAATGTCTCCAGTTGTGTACTTCATGACACCGTAACCGTTTTGGAGATTGTCCTTCCATTGGCCTTCGTAAACTCCTGAAATAATAACGTAGGTTATGCAATATAAATAGCTTTTTTTACAGACGATTCCGCTAGATGGTTTTCAAATCTGAAGGTGACATTAATACAGTGTTTCCTGTGGACCACTTGCAACTTGTTTGATGGCAATGGATTGTTGTAGCTCATGTAGGCATACAAACCCAAGAGTTAATAAATGTATTTTCGTAGACAGTCAACTTCCGCATTAGAAAGAATTTTGAGTCGCGTAGGGAGGCTAAATCTAAGACAAACGTTCAATCAACTAACACAGAGTATAGACTCGAAACGGGTGGATAGCACAAATTTTATCTTGTGAGGGGATCGAATTCACAACAATTGATGCAGGTCAGACCAGCTTCTTTTTTTTTTAGTTTTGACCAGCGCTGATAAAGCTACCGCTTATACCACAACGCCATGCGTGCCTCCTGCTTATATAATCGCGTCATATTTACATTTCGTTAGTCGGGTCGAGTTTGACGAGGCAGTCAACCATTGTTTTCTTTGCGAACATCGACTTAGGCAGACTGATCTGATTTTCTCATAGGGAATTCCTTATAGGTGCGGTTGTCTGGTAAAGTACCCAATACGCAACAACATGCACGTTTCCTATAGTATGAAATGCGAATAGATTATGAACATATATCTAGTTACCTACTGCATTTGTGTTGATTTTATAAAGTTTCCTAATTGTTTAATAAGTATTGTAGTTTGCTGATTGGTGACGTGTGCAGCAAACAAAAAAATTTTTGCTATGTGAGAGCTACTAGTAAAAGTGGAAGGGTTTGTTTTAGTTACTTCCCTCATTAAAAGAAAAGGCTAGGTTTTATCTAGGGAACCCCCCCGTGGGATCTCCACCTTGTCGTGGTGGGGGCGCTCAGTAACCGTGGTTAGGGCACCCACGGTGGAGCTAAGCGAGATCCCGGGAGTGGATGCTCCGCGTGGGCTTAATGGAGGCCTGCGCAGGATGCGTCCAAAGGTACGGGTGCGGGGGACAGTCGGGCGCGGTCGCGGGAGGAGAGGCGTGTCGGTGTTGCGTTGCCGCACGCCCTATCTCCCGCGACCAAGTGAGGGTGCACTATTAGTTGCGTCGCGGTGGGGCCGCAGAGGAAGAGGAGATGCCGTGTTGTCGGGTTGCCGTCCTCTGCGGCCGTGTTAGCGCCTGTCGTCGGCGAGCGCTGGGACTGCTCCCTCTCCGCCAAAAGGCAAGGAGGCGGCGTAGTGTCCGCGCCGCCCAACCGCATTGCAAACGATCGGTAATCAACTAATCGAAGATAAAGTATCTAATTAGTTTAAATAAAGACCAAGCTAAATGATCTGATAAAGTGATGGACAAAGGCTGAACAAGATATTGTTCTCGGGGAAACAGCAATGAAAACTCTGGTTTGCTTTACTTTACTAACGAGAAAGGCAAATAATGATCTATACGTAGCAATTTCTGGTCCAACCGCTTTTTTCATCGGTCTTCTCTAGCGTTATCCCGGTTGCGTTCATGACTTTTCGTCTTAGAGCCTGGGTTACGCTTACTGATCTAACCAGACTTGACAGAATATTAGCTTTTACACCGAGCGACTGCCGCTTGACCCCCAGGAAACCCACGAGGATAGCGATTTGCCATTGTTTAAACCTTTAGACCAAATAAGACCAAGTGCTGTCTTATAGCGACAGCTTAATCGACCTATGTGTTGATCTGCCACGAACATATTATGTGAAACTGTATGACGCGCTGTCAATGACGCAGGATAAGCCATAAAAAACAATGACACCGATACGACACGGCACGTAAATATATTGTTTACGTAACGTGCGTAAACAAAACAACCCGCATCCTTACTCTTACGCGAAACCGTTCGATAAAATATTATGTAAGGGAACTCTAACATAAAGAATAAACAGCACTATTCTACCGGAAGGTGTATTGACCGAGTTAGCACTATTATCTTCTTCAATTTGTAACGTAAATAAATATAAACCGAGTAAATATTCAAGGTCTAAAATATATTTCGCAACACTACCTTGGCACTAATAATATTGGCCGTACAAGTAGTTTGTATAACAAAAAATATACATCTATCGTTACATACAATGACTTTGTTGCATTATACTTATTGATGGTGAGTTTTGGCGGCCGTTTTCATATAGGTACATACATCTAATGACGCGTGTTGGCAATTGTCATGAGTAGAGAGATCAACATTGTAGGTCATCTATTTGCAATATTTATTGTTAGTCAACATTTCTATTAGCGAGCGAAGAGAACATTGAGAATGATAGTTGTGAGTAAAAAACGGGTAGCACGGATACCAGAGATTTGAGAAACATCAGCGCTTAGAACAGGAAACAGGCTGTTGAGAAGCCAGTATTGGCCATTCGATTTCAAGAAGCGGAAACCACTACATAGAATTGCTAGAAATCAATAGAGGCGACATAATATAATATATACTCAGAGGCGGATCCAGGATCCAGGACTTTTTTTTGGGGAGGAGGAGTGAAGTTTGGTTTGCAGAGGCTTGTAAACATGAAGAAACGTTTTGTCACAGGAAACTCTAAAAAGTTGTCGCCTGTGTAAGAAAACACATGCTTTTGCGGTGCAGGCTTGAGCGCCTTAGTCATAGAAATTATTAGCCTCTTATATTTAATTTCATGCATTTTTTTATTGCGGCGGGTAATGAATTTCAAAGCTTTTTAAGAGACTGTCGTTCAGAGAAGGAATCTCAGTTTCTGGGGGTAGTGACAGTGTTCTTTTTATAGAGTCAAAGGGGAAAAGTACTACGAGTACACAATAGGTACATCAAACTTATCATGCAGTCGTAAGTCGTAAGTATTATTATGTTCGACACCTCGATATTAATAAGTTACTTAGACTTTTTTTGCGAGCTTTTATCGCGTATCGAGAATTTGTCCCTTAAAAAACTAAAAGAAGTTTATTATCATAATATGGTGCCAATAGATATATTTCGTGCGGCTGGCTATTGGAGAGGCCTTTAGTCAGCAGTAGACTATGGCAGGCTGAAGATGATGAGGGACATGATTATTAAACTCTTTGCTTCTACATAGGTAATTTGAATCAATGAGAAATCTATGGCTACATTTGGTTACGAAGTAAATAAATTAGCTTCCGTAACCAAATTACAACGCAATTAATATGAAGACAAATTCTCTGTTTGAATAAAAGCAGGACAAAATTAACAACGTATTTTGTGATGTTATTCCTGAATTGATAGTACAATCGTCGTCGTGCAACAGCATTGACCCGAAGAAATGTATTTATATTAGCGTATCAACGCACGTGAATAACAACTACTATCATAGTATTTACTGCCTACTTAGTACGTAAGAATTTCGCGTATAAATCTGACTCATAGTTTTATTATAGGTAGGAAGGAATATAGGTATATACCTATATCGCAAAAAATATTTCGCTCTATATGACTAAAGTAAAGAATAAGTACCTGTGTCATGCATTATAGAGAATGTCGATGTTACTGATGGCGGTGATGTGATGACTTATTAAGCGATTATTCCCGGTGTCCACCCCCTGCTTGTCCACCGCGGGTGGACAGAGACACAAATATTTAAAAAAATTCTCGCTGTGCACCCCTGGGGGACAGCGAGAATTTTTTTAAATATTTGATTTTTAATAAACTAAGTTGACGGAGCCCTGCTTCGCAGGGCTCCTATTTTTGGGTTAAGGGTCAAAAGAGAACCTAACATAACCTATCTACCCGAATCAGAAGTGATGAAAAAACTCGTGTCTTTGTCCACCCGGGGTGGCCAGCGAAAATAATTTAAAATTAATTCTCGCTGTCCCCCAGGGGTGCACAGCGAGAATTTTTTTAAATATTTGTGTCTCTGTCCACCCGCGGTGGACAAGCAGGGGGTGGACACCGGGAATAATCACTTATTAAGTAACTAATGACAATGCTTCTTATAGTACGACAGGCATGAGTCTTCAGATAATATGCGCTATTTAATGGAGAGGAATAGCCGTTACCATACACGTGCTATTCTTAGCACAACCAATATAAGGATTATGTGAATGTTTGCACAAATATGTGACGTCTATTCTCCACGTACCGGTTTAGAAGAATCCATACAATATGACATGCTTAGCACTATAATTCTTATTAATTAAACAAGTGAGAAGCCTTACCTACACCAGGAATCTCCATTTTGCCATGTCCACATAACGCGTTTAGTTGGAATTGTCCCACGTAAAATTTGCCGTCGGGCCATTCCACTCTGCCACTCCCATGGATTTTGCCGTCTAGCCATCTTCCTGTATATGTCGCGTCTTTATAAAACAGGTTCTTGCTTGAAAACGTATGAGTTGCTGTCCTTATAGCAGGTGGCTTGAAGTTTTCTTTCTTCAATGCCAAACGTATTGAGCTGTTCAAACAATGTGCCCATTCCGTCTTTTCCTGTTCTGTGGTCGTTGAAACTGATACCATTTCTTCTGGAGTTGTAAGTTGGATTACATTTTGAAGAGAATCCGTATTTGGAACTGGCTCTATCCACAGGGTTTGCAAAGGATGGACGCTTGGAGTACTTCCACTGACATGGACAAATAGATCGTTAAATAGAATGAACCAGTGCGATGAGAAGCGACCAGGGTTCACAAGATTTAGCGGCCGGGATTTCGATTCTCTGACTAAACGCCGCTCTGGCGTTCGGTATTGTTCAAGACCCTTCCCTATTGTGTCCCAAAATAGTTTCGTGACATCGGCTTCCTTACGTTTCTTTTCCTGCTCTTCTATTAAGGAATCCAAGGAAGCTATGACTTTGTTTAATCTTTCGTCGATATTAGTTTTTGTGTCTGCCTTTTTTCTTTTGGTCTTATACCTTAGTAACGATTGAGCGATGCATTTATAAGAGCTCAATCTTGTTAAAGGTTGAACAAATGCGAGACCTACTATGGCTTCTAAAGTCTTTTTATTGTTCTTTTGCTTATTAGTTGGCAGCTGATCACTAAACAAATTATAAACACTAGAAGATACATCGACGACACTGTTTATCTGGGTGAAACCGCCGATCACGATCAAATTGCTTACAGCTACGTAATACTTTCTGTACAAATAAATAAACTCTTCTAAATTTTTTATCAAAGAAATATCACATTCGTTTATGTGCTTCTCGGCGTACTGCCACATCGAGAGCACGTTCAGCGCAGTTACGTTTAATATGTCACCAAAAATATCACAAACAGTTTCGTAAATATTGGAATGTGTAGTTACAGCTTTACTCTTCTTAAGAAAAGGTTTAACTAGATTATGATATATCAAAAGCATTTCTTCCAGGTATCTTTGAGCAATAGATAGATCCTGAAATTCTGGACACTTGGACGACTCTTCTATTGAGCAATAGCTGATGTTACCAGATGACAATATCCGCCAGTGATAGCACATATTTTGAGGTTTGTTGGAAAAGTTTTGAGGTTCATTCATCTTAACAGTCATGTCTGTATGGTTTTCACTGGCTTCTTCCTCTTGCTTGACATTTAAATTAACAATAGATTGTGTATAACCTTCAGTATGTTTCCCCATATAAAAAATATTTTCATTGTGAGTGTATGCTAGAGTGTGGTGATCAGTAGCTATCATATCTCTGACTCTATCACTGTCAGAGTTTTCTGTAAACTGTTTTGGGCCACTTTTATCTTCCCTAGAATCAAAACTCACCTGATGAAACTGGTTGTAGCCCCACATGAAGAGTCGTCCATCTAAGGTTAAGGCTGAGCAGTGCCATTTACCACAAGACACCTTTTGTAGACCATACCCTGATAGACTCATTACTACCATAGGCTTTATTCTTTTGACTGTATCACCTATACCTAATTGCCCATATGATATGTCTCCCCAAGTCCATAATTCTGTTGCTAAAATATTTTTGCCCAACTTTGTCATATTTTTGAGGTTTTCATTCTTTCTAGCAGCTTCAAATTCTTTTTCACTGCTTATTGTGCTTGTAGAAAACTGCAAATCTTCAAGATTACAATTGGAGGTGCAGCTGTACATGAGAGAATTAATCTCATCATTGTGAAAACGCATTTGTAGATCAACAACATCATTGGTGTCACTGCTGCCACTTACATGTCTTGAAAGTGTAGCAACCTTGTCTCCAACTGTCTTCACACCTTCATAGACAAAGTTTGTGAGGTTTGATACATTTTCCTTTATTATTCTAGTAGGTTTTTCTGTGTATTCTACTAAATAATCTTCACCAGCTGACACCCAAGAGAGCTGCCTACTCAAAAATTGCCTAGCAGCATCAGTATTGATAAAAATATTGTTTATTTTATCAGCATTTGCTTCATCTGTTTCACTCTCTTTATCTGTCTGATCATCAACATCATCTGTTGATTTTGCATCTTGAAAACTTTCATCAATTACTTTTTGTGAATTTGTTTTTGCAATTTTTGATTCCTCTGATGAGGGACTAGAATCTTCTGTAAAGCTGTGTGCATCAACATGCACATCAGTTTGTGGGGCTGTAGTACTACTGGAGTCTTCACTAGACTTACTAATTTGAACACCTAAAGGGCAGGTTTCTGATAGAGATGGCACGGATGCGGGGGATGCCAGGCCTATTATTGTCTGACACTGTGAGCAATTTGATGCAAACACTTCTTCATCATCATTATCACTTTCTGTATCACAGTTGCCTGACCTTCTCACATTTTTACGAGCTATCACTGCAGCAAAGTTCTGACCTACAGATGCACTATACACTGTCCTCCCCTCAAAAAATGGAATTTTCTTAATACTACTAGTGTCTAACGCTATTTGGGGCATAACACCAGATCCCCATAGTTGCCCATCACTGCCTATAAATAACTGTCCAAAATCACTAGTCACTACATTTCTAAACTTCACTTTATAACTGGAACTTTTGAAACCGTGGGGACAGCACTTAGCATCCTCCTTAACAACAATTTCTTCCTTGTTTTTAAAACTAGCATTTGTTTTGAATAGCCTTCCATGAACATCAATGATATAAAGGATATCATTATGGTAAGATATGTCTATTGCTGAAATGCCAGTAATCTTTTTCAAAGTTAAGGATTCTTCAATTATTTCACAGTGGTAAAGACCATGGTCATTGCCTAAGACAATGAAGTCTGGACCTAGTGAACATAACTTTACAATTTTGTCAGGTACTTGCTGCGACGGCGGTATATTTATTGGTATTAATCCTCTCCAGAAGTTATGCTGACTCATTATTTAATAATCAGTTACTTTCTTCATTGAAAGTAGGAGTATCATCGATTTAAATTAGGGCGGAAGTACTGATGAACGCTTTCTCAAACCAATATAACACATGATATGCGTTTAACTGCAACTATTCACGTTGATACACATTTACAAACAAAAACTGATTTTGTTTCTCCCCTAAACAATGTTTATTTATCTTCGTTCCGTGGGATTTTTATTGCAAGACTTGATTGACAAATAATTGAACTGACATTTGACAGCTGATCACACCATCAACAATATAGAGTACAGTAGGGTCTTGCAATAGTGTTTACTGTTTACAAGAGTTGCGCGTTCTGACTTTTTTACTAACGTCGTGACTAAAACTACAGCTACTCAACAGTTAGTATTATTTTTTAGTTGGCAATACAATCAAATAATGTCAAATTGTCAAATTGAGCCTATCAAAATCAAACATCAAAATCAAACTAACCTTTTGTAAAAATGGCGAACCGTGGTGCATCTGCAAGACGCGTTCCTGAAACTGAGGCTACAATTACGTACGTTCAGTGCGATGGATTGGTATGTACATATTTATTAACAGTTTTTCCGTAATTTGTCTACTGAAATACCAAGCTAAAATTTCTTGTCAAGATTAAAAGCTGTTACTCGTAGACACGTCATGTATTCTCTGTTTTCTGCGTTTGATACTAATTTTATTGATACTTTCATGTAGAATACGCAATATTTATATCTATTTTTGTATTATGACTCGTTTACTAGCAGTAGATAATGTTTCAACATTAGTTTACTTTTCTGCGGATAGGTTATGTTGTGGATAAAAAGTTGATGGATAGCATCATGATTTTTTATATGACCTATAAATAATCAAAATAGCTGGAATGATAAACAAACAATCGACTCATTGCCTATATTTCATTTGTGTAAGTACTATAGGCATAATGTAGGTACTGTTCAATGAACCCATAGTTTTGGGCTGGTGAAAGTAAATATCAGTTAGAGAATGAGTCATGTACTCTTTTGGGACGTTTACCTCAGTGACCCGAGACTACAGAGTACAGACTATTAAAGAGATGATCTCACAACTGTGACATTGAGTAATTGGCCAGATAAATTAGCATAGATAGTGGATTTGCATTTGTCTTGTGGTTAATTCTTATTTTTATTTATTGATGTTTGGTACATAACAAATCAACAACTGCAAACACTGTTGGAATGTTTTGTTTTTAAAATACCACATGTGATATTTTGCAAAGGAATGTTAATACCAGTAGTTTTCCTATTTTTTGTAGATTTGCTTGAATACACTTTTTATTAAGTCTATGTAGAGTATGTCTTGATTGTCTTGTAACTAATAATAATAGGCCAAAATACATTGTCTCTGATTATGCACCCTAAATGATTTCTTCTTCTTTGATTCAAGATTAATCTATTGTTAGTTTTCTGACTCAGTAATATTATGAAGATACTAGATGAGCCAACGGTTACACCCGCGTTATTTAAGGCTACTGCTCCGCTTCCGTCACTCATAGGGCAATGTTATATTATAGCCTATAGCCTTCCTCGATAGATGGGCTATCTAACATTGAAAGAATTTTTCAAATCCAACCAGTAGTTCCTGAGGTTAGCGCGTTCAACCAAACAAACAAACAAACTCTTCAGCGTTATATATTAGTATAAGATTTAGCCAGTGAATTATACTAGAATAAATATTAGAAGTTAAATTTTATTTATTGTTTTCTAACAATGGTAACCTAATGCCTTTTGCCCTAATGCCAATTATATTTGGTACCTTCAATAACAGTAAATTAAATAACCATTGCCAACATTGCTAAAACTGTCAATTATTTTGCACATTCCAGGCGGTAATGAAAATAGTGAAGCACTGCCATGAGGAATCATGCAGCAACATGGAGGTGGCTCAGGGAGCCTTACTCGGGCTTGTGGTGGAGAACCGCTTGGAGATCACCAACTGCTTCCCATTCCCCAAGCATGATGACACCATGGATGAGGAGGAATACCAGCTGGACATGATGAGGAGGCTCCGCCGTGTCAATGTTGATCATTTTCACGTAGGATGGTTAGTTTCACTTCCAATTATTTTAATTAATTTTAAATCTTTGCATGTACTAGTCGACCAAGCCAACTAGACGAATGTCAACGTGACAAAATTCAACATAATTCAATAATTATAATCCAGAAATTCCTAGTACCGATTGCAGGCGCATTGTACGTTCACACGCCGCGTTCGCACGTTACGATAAATAATTTCTGGATTATAATTGTTGAATTATGTTGAATTTTGTCACGTTGACATTCGTCTAGTTGGCTTGGTCGACTAGTATATTGCATTGCCCGAAAATATCTGTTGCATAATTCCACTTGGATGAGTAATATCTATATCTTTCTATCTTTAAAGAATGAAAATTGATTTGACTGCCTCTGTAAAGATGAAAGGTGATCTTGTGTGACCACAGATGCATTAAAATTTACATTTACATATCCAAACTGTTTGTTTTTACATAATATAACAGTATGTGCAGTCGGAGATATTTTATCTTTTCAAGTAATCTGCACTTTTATTTGTAGGCAACAACATTTTTAACAATGTATTGAAATACCTGTGTCAGAAGACCACACTGATATTATTCATAGCCACAAAATGCTTTTGAATATAATTATGTTTAAAAAAAGTACAGGCACTTCTACATTTTGGCAACAGTTCTTACAAATAAAAAGAGATTCACCTTTTTGTTTTCGTAAGGTGGTCAGTAGAAAAACATTACTATATAACTAACATATTTCTGTGTATCACTTTTTTGGAAAAGTTCAATAACTAAAAATAAAATGAGCTTTTTGAGACTAATTGAGTAAAAAGACTTAAGTTTGCTTTGAAATCTGTTTGACAATTACTGAAAGTTGCAAGTCAGGGATTATGGATCTTTAATTTTCTTTATTAATCTGTCTAAATTTATATTATAACTTTTACTCCACAGGTACCAGAGTGCTGATGTGGGCAATTTCCTGAGCCAGTCACTGTTGGAGTCTCAGTATCACTACCAGACCTCCATCGAGGAGAGTGTGGTGGTCATCTATGACACCAAGAAGTCTGCTCGAGGCTTCTTGACACTCAAGGCTTACCGCTTGACTCCTCAGGTTAGTGTTCTAGATCTATTGGGATTCTCTACTTGGAAATTTTTTTGTAACATTGAGTAAGATAAAATATCTTAAACATTGTGTAAAGATCACCATCAGGTGGAAAGTTGAACTTCACATAAAATCCTGTACCAACCTGTCTGTCCAGCATGGTTTAATAGTCCATGTCCTGCTAAAGACTCTTAAAGCTGCTGTGTCGCAAATTATGTCTATGCCCAGCAGTGGACAGTGTAAGGTTGTATGAAGTTGATGATAATGAGTAATATGTTAGCTCTTAAGTTGAATTGAAGCAGTTAGGCTTGTATTGTACAACTATGTTCACAGGATAATATCATACAGCAGTGGTTCCCAAACTTGTCTGTGCTCTGACCCATCAAACAAAAATTCAATCTTGAGACCCACTTCTTAACTGTTTTTTTAGACAAGAAATGCTGGTTTGCGGGGTATAAGTGGGCGGATAAAAGCGTAAAGGGGAGGAGAATCTCGACCAGTCGGTGTCGCCTTATATTTCAGGACGCCCCATTCGCTCGCGTCCCACCACTGAGTCGCGACCCATAATTTGGGAAATGCTGTCATACAGTATTGTATTGTGATAGAATTATATATGATATATTGTAATCCTTATGCAGTTCTACAAACTCTATCCTTCAGTGAGTCTCATTAAAATTGGTTCTAAAGGCTCCTACACAGTGGCGCCGGCCAAGCCGCGGTGCACCCGGCGTCAAACAAAGCCGCCGGCTTAGCCGCACAAAGGAGCCGCCGGCATGAACGCCCGGTTGCAACTTACTACTTGTGCGTGGTCGTTCTACACGACTGGCACAATTGGAATGATGCTCGGCGGCATTCTGCGGCAGATGCCGGTGGCACAAACGCGCGGCACTGTGTGGAGCAGCAGGAGCCTTTAAGACTCCTGCAGACAATATTGGCATACTGACGGTTATTGAAAAGAGTGACCATGATTTTCTAGAATCTGGATGGAATCGAACATCTGACTCTCCCATCTGCAGTCCTGACTGTGTGAATGGATAGTGATAGCATCAATTATGCAATGTCTTCAGGGCATGACTAAGATTCCATGACAAGTGATATCATCATCAGCCTGCCATAGTCCACTGCTGAATAAGGGCCCCACCATACAACAGCACGCCACTGAGCCCGATTTTCTACAAGTGATATACATATCAACCAGAAAATATTATTTTATTACACTTTGCTCATTATTTTGCTTATTTACTGTAGCTGACAAATCTGGTATATCACATTAACAAAATGCTTGCTTGTCTTTCCAGGCCATTGCCATGTACAAAGAAGGAGACTACACCCCAGAGGCCCTCCGCAACTTGAAGATCGGCTATGAGAGCCTGTTCATTGAGGTGCCTATTGTCATCCGCAACTCTCCACTCACCAACATCATGATGTCGGAGCTGTCTGAAATGATCCCTGAAGAGGAGGGATCCAAGTTCTTGGACTTGGGTACCGCATCAGTATTGGAAGGTAAATTTTATATTTTGAAAATGTTATTTAGATAAGAATCAACTTCAAAATCTAAAGCTGTGCTAATGGACCAGCAGTCAGCTACTGTTGGCTGGCGACAACCTGTTTCCTTGATCGTTAATAGGTAATATGTTTTGTATCAAAAGTCTGCTGGCCTACCTCAAAGAGCTGGGGTGGCTCGAGTGAAAACACTATTCCCACCCGTACGCAAAATACATGCCAGGACGTGGAGTTGCGGAAACAACCTGTACTACCATACCATCGAATCTCTGCACAAACTGACATCGTGGCGGTCATTCACTATTTCAATTGAAACTTATCATATCAAGCGGCGGCCATCGACCACCTTCGTTTGCGCAATTCCAAATGAGGTAGTTCGCAACGGCCACTTTGCGCGTGGTCGGGTGGCCCGTTCGAGCGTAATCGCCAAATCTCAGAGTGCCCCATTACTTAAAGATGCCATTGTGATATTTATGGTATAATATATTTGTTTTTTGTATTTTTGATATACCAGTATTCTGAACATATGAAGGGCAATTCTAAAGCCCCTTTCTGTCACGTGTAAATACACTACATACTGGTAGCCAAGAATTTAGTTGCAGACTATATCGACAATTGCCTCTCCCGCAGGTCAACTCCGTAGCCTTATGGAGCGCGTCGACGAGCTCAACCAAGAAGCGATCAAGTTCAACAGATACCAGCAGTTGGTCGTCCGCCAGCAGCAAGACAAGCACCGCTGGCTGCTCAAGAGGGCCCAGGAAAACGCGGCCAGAGCTGCCAAGGATGAACCTGCATTACCCGAAGAAGACGTCAACAAACTCTTCAAACCACACCCGGTTCCGCCCAGGCTGAACCCGATGATTGTCGCCGGACAAATCAACACCTACAGCCAACACATAAGCCAGTTCTGCTCGCAAAGCCTCGCGAAATTGTATCTGACGCAAGCTCTTCAAAACGCGAAGGAATCTAAACAGAATCAATAGTTTTGTATTATATTAAAACTGATGTCATAAATTGTTGTTTTTTTTTACCTTCATCCAACCATCTTTATAATAACACTCACATAAAGCTAAACAATTTTTAGCAGTTTAAAACACAGACTCTGCATCTGAAGACTTGATCCCACTAGTAGGGCCGGATTTGAGAGAGCCTTAGAGGCCGCCTCCACAAGAGAGCCACCACAAAAAAGGATATGCAATATAGTTGATTGAATCAGGCGTTACTTGGCGGAACTCCATTGTAACGTACGACTACGACTGAACTGAAAGTCGTTGCCCATCGCTCCTGAGAATGCCTCGTGCAGAGGCGAAACACGTGTCGAAGAATAGTCGGCGCATACAGCGGGATACTGCAAGTCAGGTATCTTCCTGGAACCCATACCATTCCTATATCCCTTATCCTTTTAGAGGAGTTCGGTATTGTCAACCTTTTTCTATTGCAATAGTTGGGGTAGTCAATCCGAGGGTGCGTGGTGGGTTCCTCTTTCCTTCCATTAGGATATGCAATATTAAAATTTGATGGAGGTACATATGTTTGTTCACCTCAATACGTAAAATAAGAAAGCCTTGGCGTTTCACCCCGAATCGTTCGGCATTCGGTGCCCTGATTGGATCACTTCGAGTACTTAATCGAAAAATTGCTAGAGGTCTCTAGATATTTTTGCTCCTAAATTGCTAGCGCCTGCAGAACTAAACCCGGCCCTGCCAACTAGTGTTTTTCAAACATACGCAATTTCTAACATAAGACCAGCTGCAGCAGCGTAGTTTCCGCTGCAATTAGTTGCAAGGAGTAAAAATTCGGTTAGAGCTACACGACCGCGACGATGTAATACAAGTTATCACTCGTAGGAATTTCTGAGAGTATACGAAAATTGCACTAATGGCATAGTTTCAGAGATCTCGCTGCTTAGCACTGCGCCGGTGATGGTCACAGAGTACCTTGAATGGGTTACAATCTCACGCGCTGTAATATTATATTGTATGATCTGATAGATCTTCGTTGTATTCCTCATTTTAAAATTCGTGTAATGTAGGGTGTGGTAACTTGTACAAGTTAAGGCCGGCGCGCACTGACGTTGCGGCATGGCAAAGGATTTTATTACTGATCGTCATTTTAATTCTTATTTCAATGAGCTTAGGATTCATATTAATTTGTTTCGATACAATCGTACCGCAGCCCGCCGCGGCACGTCGCGGCATGCTGCGGCATACTTCGCAGTGTGCCACGACGTAATCAGTAGGTAAATAAGTTCCTGAATTCACTTTTAGTAAATCTTGTTCTCATAAATAATGTATCCAGAATTGTTTTCTCTTCGACATATCATTTTGTATTTGTCGTTCTTCATCTTCAGCAAGAAGTGCTATTGATAATAAATTACAGTTAATTGGACGCCTCGGGGTATGACGCGGCATGCCGCGACGAGCCGCGACGCGCCGTGGCGTCCCGCGGCATGCCGTGCCGTCAGTCGGCGCCGGCCATTAGACGCCTAAATGAGTTGATGGGCTAAAAAAATGTCCTGCAGGAAATGTGGTGAATTTCGTGGTCTTATTCTTTACACGGGGGCCGTGCCCAGAACGATTTCCAGCCTGGATACGCGCTCACCCTAAGACATGGACTATAGCGTCTATAGCAAACGTTGACTTAATTAATGTTCTTATACAGGTTGTAAAAAGCCGCTAACGAAAACTGAAATCCCATATTGTGCCAATCATTAAGATAATTTTTTACTTCGGCACTACTATACCTGGGCAATTACTCTTCGCCATACAATTTTTCTAAGTAGGTACAAAATCGATGCATTTACCCCGCCAATATGTTCTATAGATGTCCTACTCACCCATGGGTAAGTAGGTATTTTCCTAAGTATTATTTTTGCTTAGTATGACTTGGCATGACATCCTAAACAAGTTAGTAGACTTCGGCAGTTCGGCTTGGTGATGGGTCTTGTGACACCCTGCATAACAGGTGGGTTCAGTAAGTCCTTTTTTTTTTGTTCACTACGGTGAAAACTCTCCTTATGAGCCATCTCAACTCGACGCCAACCCGGCCAGAGTGCGATCGACCGGGCTTGGGACTGGCGAAGGAGGTGTGTGGAGGCTTTCCCCTATAGGCGGGGCATACCCACTAAAACAACCGCGGTGTCCCTACGGGTCCCGTGTAGTGGCGGTGTCACGCGATTCGCGGATAGCATAATTTTCCGTAACCCCGCCCGGGACTGGCCCGCCGTTGGTGTTGGCGGGCCCCGTCTCGTTATGACTTGGGAGGCGGCGCGGACACTACGCCGCCTCCTTCTCTTTTGGCGGACGGGGAGCAGCCTCAGCGCTCGCCGTCCGCAGGCACTAAAGCGGCCGCAGAGGATATAGGGAGGATGGCAACCTGACAACACTGCATCTCCTCTTTCTCTGAGGCCCCACCGCGACGCAACAAATGGTGCGCCCCCATTTGGTCGCGGGAGATATGGCGCGCGGCAACCCAACACCGACACGCCTCTCCTCCCGCGACCATCTCGGGAGACTGCCCACCCGGACCTACAGTGCATAACCTTGGAATGGCTCTTCGTGGCGGTTGGTGACCAGACGGTGCGATCCAGCGACCACTTCCGGGAGGGCGGGAGTGTACGGGGCCCTTCGGCCCAGCGGTTCTGCCATCGCTAGGTATTCCTACCTCACAGTCCAATGACAATACAATAGGTACGCCGCGTTTTGACACTCGCTGTTGCGGTGACTGCCTCCTCTATTCACGCCCACTTCCTCGTTATCCCGTAAACATTTCCTTGCAGTGGTATCGGTCACACAGCGGTGTAATCGTTCTACACCAACATGCTATTTGAAGTGGAGCTCGCTAACTTTCGCGGACTCAACGCCGTTCATTGCCGATTTGAGACTAGGTCATTCACTAATTAATACTTAATATTGGGCGGCATGGAGTCAATTTCATGGACAGTAAAAATATAGAAAATACGTTCGAGTTGTTTTACGATCTTTCTCCTAAAAGTGAATTGATATCTAGGTACTTAGAAATACAGCATACACAATTACCTATTTTCTTTGTCCTATTTTGCAGAGTTGTCAATTTTGTTAAGATTGAAGTCCATTTAATCTATGCCCTTGACCAAATCACATAGCGAGCATTTTGATAACATGGCGCAGCTGCTTTAAATAAGTCAGCAAATTATTTTAATAAGCGGCCTTCTGCGGCCTTCCCAAATTAGCTGTCATTGACTTATTACTAAGATGTAGGTAGAACGTCAGCGATTAACCACAGGAGCCCGCCAAAGGATAATAGTGATAAATTGTGATTGTTACTTGATTGCCACAAATTACTTTATTCGGCGTCCTTTGTGATTAAGGGCATGTATCTGTCTCCATAGTAAATTGAATAAATTGTATGGGTGGATGATGCCTTTTGTACTTTTAGTTTGCTCACGGTAATATAATCTAACAGTATTGTAACTCGGCCGTCTTCGTGAGTTATATACCTACCAGACGCGCCGCATGCGAGCTGCGGCACGATAGCGGCTGCGGGTACTGTAGGCACGGTCCGCCCAGTCTAATGGGTACTCTGCTCGAGGCGCGTAGGTATAAGTCGAGTTTCGTGCGTTTGTATGGAGTTACAATACTGTTAGATATTATTACCGTGGTTTGCTGTAGGTAGAGATGGCACAGTGAACGACATAGGTAGTATATCTATGTGGGTAGGTACCTATCTACGTAATGTTTCCTTTTCTTTCAAGACTTCTCCAGCACTACAAATAAATCATGTATCGCGAAGAACCTTACAAAAATATAACTGACGGATAAAATGATTACCTACCCAAGCTAAAAATAAAAAGTTATGGTAACACAATGATGTCTCATGTGGGGATCGAACCTTCAGTACTCGGCGTAGGGTTAAGCGACACGGCTGCTTTAACACTAGGCCTACCGAAAATGTGTATACATCTAACTTTCGACTATGTCGCTAATCGCTAACTGAATATAGCTGATATTCTGCAATGCCTCTCTGGAAAGATCTAAGGAGATCTAATTAAAATCTTGTGTAGGTTTAAGTAATTAGGTACATTTTCCTGTTTGCGCCATCAAATCATAGTATGTAGCTAAATTAAATAATAATAGGTAACCAAGTCACTACATGGAAATACACGGGCTTACCTCGTATATACCTAGGTATAACATATATCAATTTTGTACATACACATCATAATTTTTCCGCACCAGAGATGAAGGTTGTAGGTACCGCAGGCGATTCTTTGAAATTGAGCCCCCATAGCTAATAGTAGCATTTGTTGTGGCAATTTGCAGGGATTGGATATTGGGATACGCAACGTTCGGCGCATAGTGATGAGATAAGTAATTATTAAAGGTATTGCCAGTCTTGTTTATCGCTCAGGCCTACCACACGTAGATAAAAACATGGACTGAGACATTACCTACTTAGGGACTGAGACTTGTCTATGAAAATTATTAGTTTCTAGCTAGTATGCAAATATACCTACTTACATAACATTTTTTGGCTCGTATTTCTTTTATTCTGAAACGAAATTCTTTAAAATATACATTTATTTACTCACTGCTAAACTACAGAAAAATACAATGTAGAACCAGGTTCAGCATAAGATTAGGTAAGTGGTATCTATACCTATCTTTTCTTCAGGATGGGCTGAGTCATAAAGATGAGAAAAAGAGTTTCATTACCCAATTACAACATACAAAATTGACAATATTCTTATCTAGGTATAAGTCCTTTACTTCGCATTTTACGACTCTAGTTACATTCGTAATTAGTAAAGATCCAGCTACAGATTACAGATAGACATGATGATGACTACTTAACGATGAAGTATCTATAAATACTTAGTTTATAGATCAGAAGCAGCTGGCTAGCGCCTAAGAGACAATCGATTACAGAATACTTAATTGTTCGATCAAGCCCAGTCACACGCAGTTTCCATATAACCTTGTAGAAAAAATGTCACGAATCATAATTTCGCGTGTATATTTTTTACCAAGTAAAATTATATAAATTGAACATTCGCGTGCAGCGGCCGATCATTATGTTGTTTCGATCAAATTCGTAGACCAAGTACTTTTAATAAAGTCATCATGCTCGGGAACAAGATGTCTTCTTACTTGGACGTGACGTAAATTGGGGCAAACATTAGATAATTGGACTGTAGATTGTAGAATGGATAATCCTGCGGTATCCTAATCGTAACCGCAACATCTGTATAATATACTAATTTTGTTGTAAATACCAAGTCCGAAATAATTTGTGAGGTGGGTTTGATGGCGGTGTGACGTGTCGTTTCCTTCGCTTGATTTGATAATGATTGTCGTGTGGGTTTGGTTTTAGGTTAATAATAGAGCCTACTCGACTTGTGGTTGTGACTGTACCGAAATATACTTAATAAACCTATTGTGGATTTGCAATCAAACTACGGTTTACGGATTATATCGCGATATATTGGTTTTAGTTAATTTACATTTAAACCGAATGATCTCGAACTTTTTTCATTATTAAGTACTAGCCGACACATTTCAGTTTCTTTACAGGAACTGTGGTCACGGCAGACTGAGGTGATATGTGTCTTTGTCTTGAATTTAAAAGTTATCTCAAAGATAACTCTCTTTCATACATTGGACAAACCAAGAGAAGCATAAGCATTCGACTTAAGGAACATATAGCTGACATTAAACACACGAAGTCTGCTGTGTGTGAACATGTAGTACAACAAGGAACCGACCATTAGGTACCTGCGATTTGATGAACCACAGATACTCGCAAAAGAACACCGCTTTATTTCAAGAACGATACGTAAGCTATTGAAATTAAAAAACACCCTAATTTCAATAGGGAAGATGGTTGAAATGTTCCTCCAGCTTGGGACCCTTTTATCAGGGTACCTAATGAAACCCAAGAAGGACAAAGTCACCAGAAGACATCAAGACACAGTGAGCACATTGTGCGTAAGTAGATAGTAACACCAATAGTTGAAAAATGTTTGAGATAACTTTTAAATTCAAGACAAAGACAAATATCACCTCAGTCTGCCTTGACCACGATTCCTGTAAAGAAACTGAAACGTCGGCTAGTAATAATAAAAAAATGTAGTTCTGGATCATTAGGATTTTTAATGTAAATTCACTAAAACCAATATATCGCGATAGAATCCATAAACCGTAGTTTGATGTCAATGTGTTTATTTATTTAGCGATTTATTTATTTACTTGAGAATGCCCGCATTTACGCTCGCACATTTTATTTTAACCGTTTCTTCTCAATCCCGTGGGTATTTCGGGCAATCCATTCTTGGTGCACACCTACGGTCCCCAAGGAACATTCATGCTAGATACCAGCTTCCTGAGCCTAATAGGTTTTGGTTGTATACGATTGTTAGCATGGAATGCTAGGAATACTAACACTCGATAATTTTTGTCGAAACTTTCATTATTTCCTTACATTTCAATCAGTTTGGACGAAAATTGTAATGTGTGTGTGCGTGTGTGTGTGTGCGGCCAAACGCCTCGTCGTTTAGCATTTGCATTGGTTTAGCTTTCCCATACGAAACAACACTTTGTGTGATCCACAACTTGTTGTTTCCAGTCTGGCTGTTCCTTTTGTTTGTTGATTGAATGTTTGCAAAGTACCGCGCGACACAGAAGTTACTCCTAGTGCGGGAGCGGGAGCTTTCTGGACAAAAACATGGCTGTGCATTTATTTTGAGAGCTTGCTCTTCTGGCGCCATTACTAGTAAAGACCGCTTTGCCGCCCTTTAACTTGATCTAAGGGCGATTGCAAGATCACCAATAAATATATAAACTTACGGTAATTAATTACTTACCCTACTTAACATCGTGATCGAGTAATTATTGAAGAGCCAATTGCCATAAATTTATAGTGTAATTTTAGTTCGTTAACCATGTAGCTACAATTAAATTTCACCTTTCCCTTATAGTTTATTTACATGCTGGCCTCACGCACGACATGAATAAGAACGTCAGAAGAAGAAAGGTTTATGACATAGTTTGTTAATTATTAAATAAAAATATTGATTTAGGTACCCATTCAATATTTTACTTACTTGCAACGATTCTTTATCACGTATTTGCCAGACTGAAGATACTAAATCGTGGGCAGCGGATGGATGCGGTTGGCTCAACTTTGATCCGTGTGGAGAGCCTTGATGGAGGCCTATGTCCAGTAGTGGATGATGAATACACTAACAATTTGATCTATTTAGGTATTTTAAGGGTAAAACTTCCTCTATTGGCCCCGACGACGCGATGGGTCGATCGTCTTATAACGGTATTGATTACGGGAGGACCGATGAGAGTGAGAGATCAGCGGTGTCTTCGTGAAGTACCTACAGGTTTCGGGAATCAACCCTATTTAAAGTTTTATTACTGCCTGTAGGTTAGGTTAGGACGACATACAACACTACCGACGTCTACACAGTAAAAAGGCCATGATATTGCTTATGGCCAGGTTCAATATCGATGGCAAACAGTAGGTAGGTACCTATGCATCGTCTATTCCTTTCGGTTGAAATAAATTAAATAATATCTAGGTATATTTCATAATATACTTTTACGTACTATCCTAGAGTAAGAGAGGCGATTGGTAGATGAGGTATTATGTGATTGACGTAAAATAATTAACTCCTGTGGCGTATAGTATTATATTTATCTATGCCTGTGGTAAGGTTCAGCCTCAGTTCAAAAATCTATAATTACAACAATCGATTGATAGGCAGTTGAGCAAGGAGGGGCAGCTGCACCTCCCGCCTTAAAACCCTACTATTCACAATTCTTAATTGTTCTCATTTTCTATATTAACTGCCTCCCCATCTCCCTAGACCACGAACTTGCCCTCCCCTCCTAGGCCCTAGGATCGGCTGTCGACGCCCTTAGATGTTCTCTACCTCATTTATGCCGACTGTTATTTTGTGACGCTAGTTATTTTGTACACATTTTTCATTCCAGCATTGACATCCCAGAACAAATAGGTACAGCGTAGGCATATGTAAACCTTTATGTACTTAGTCCAGGCCGATCGAATAAAATAACGCGACCTATCCTCAAAAGTTACACGTAATATCGACTGCGCAGTTCAAATAGTCGGTCGGTCAAATTACACACAGTTAAAATTATAGCGCTATACAATAAATACGTAGTTAAAATTACAAAGTTAGTACTTAAATGAATTTCAATAAATTTTATTAATCGTTATTATCATAAAGTAGATGCTTATAGAGTGAGCACGTTTCAATCACAAACGCATACGAAGCATCAATCTTATATTGTAAATACTAATTGCGACGGAAAACTGCCGCTAATTGTGTGTTGCCAGTAAAAAATAAATTACACCCAGTGTCATTTGTGGGAGTTTACAAACAAATGTCTGCAACATTGTATTTTTTAACACGATTTTATGTGAGACCTGTGAATAGTTGACAGAGTTTATTGAATGTAATTAATGGTTGCTTTGTGAATAGTATCACTAATGACTTGTTTTGTTCTCCGATAGGCAACCTTATATGCTTTAATTTACTTTGTAAGTTTTATAACATGTGCGTTGTAAACCAAGATTTTATTAGTAACAACCTATTGTGAAAATTGCTATAGGTACTTTGGTAATTTTACTGTTTTTCTAATAACGCCAATTTTAAGTTGCCGTAATTTTCAGGCCATCGGATTTGGCCTTCTATAGGATAAGGTTTCATTTCATGGATATACAAGGTGCTCACAATTTAACGAAAATCCATTAGAACGACTAAGTACCTACCTATATTAAAAAAGGTCCATATACCTAAACAGAGTTGAACAATAACATTATTGAATTTGTTAAACACGAAGAATCTTGCTTACCTTTTTTTCTTTCTTTTTATTTGGACTAGCCAAATTAAATATTGAGATTGAATTCTTTGTTCCTGTTGCTAATATTTTTGGAAATTTTACACAGAGCTTGGCACCCATATAGATCTCATTTATTTTGTCGGCAATAGTTATTTGTGCAACAAGAGAGCAAAGTTGTTTTTTGTTTCGAGTGCTGATTTTGAGTCCCGAGCAAGCGAAGGATTCTATGATTGATTCACGAGCGTAGCGAGTGAATCAAAGTTAGAATCCTGAACGTAGTGAGGGACTCAACAGCACGAGATACAAAAAGCTTTGCTCTCGTGTAGCACACATAACTTTTCACCACAGCAGTGAGAACACATGTTACTTAGGAGACATAGAAATGAGCAGGAATAGATTGAATTCTGTATAATCACTTGTTGATTTAACTCTTCTGGTGTTAAAGTACACTCATCATCGCTAGTTTCACTCATCTTTTAGATTATTTTATATATTAATATAATTTAACACGTTACGCTATACCTACTGTATCAGCATCAGCGAAATTTTTATTCCCGCTACTTTTTTAAATCGCGTTTTAATACCGCGTCCCTAATGTTTATTTTTCAAATGTATCATTGTTGTAATTCTAAATAAAAATGTATTAGTTAAATACTAATTTTACACTATTAATTAGACTTATTTTTATTAAAATCCAATAATAAATTAAACATGTCAACAATAACATATAAAAAAAAGTAATTTCTTTATTACAAATATCTTTTTTTTGCGTTGCCGTAGGTGTTTTCTTTGAGGTCGAATTCCAAAATCGAATTTCGAATTCGAAGGGGTTTGTTTTTCACTCACTTTTTATATGCACATGTGAAAGAGACAGAGCACAGTAAAATTCGAATGTTTCAAATTTATGGCTGAACAAAGTCAATTCGTGACACTGAAGATTGAAAAATTAAAAAGCTACTTATACTCACGCTCGAATCAAAATCGCGTTTTGTTCACTGTTGTCTCGCAGCAAAAGCGGCATGTTTGAGCTGCTGTGGTGAAAAGATATATATCTAAGTAGCCCGCAGGACTTGGCTCAATGTTCACATTTATTTTTTTGATGATGTAAATGACATACCTAATTGTACTGTACCTATGTAGGACAGTATAATCGTCCTTGTGCACTTTAATATCAGAATACGTAGGTATGCATACAATGTAGCTATTCTGTGACTTGAATCAAAGACAAAGTTTGCACGACGTTGATATTTTAATTATGGGATCAAAATGTTACCAACACTTATAACAAACTTCACATATAAATTACTTTTAATTTATAACGTACCATTAAACAAGCAGGATAAATTGTCCTTCACCTTGTCATTTATAATGTTGTAATAATTTGCCATGAACGTTGATAATGTGTTAAACTGCTAAATTAAATGCTGTCTAAAACGATTGAAAAAATATTCATGAATCGCAATAAGCCATTTGTATGCACATTTAATACTAACATTTGCGTAGGTAAATAGTATAATATGCGCACTTCATATATGATATATTATATTATGTTCAATTTGTTCATCACAAACGAGAAAAATATTGATGCGCAAATATTCCAACACATACCATTAAAGTTTACTGTACGTACATAGTCTGAGCAGTATTTGAGTTAAAGGTTGGGCTGCTATGGCTTTCTTCTGATGTTAATGCGATGGCAACTTAGTAGCTCTTGGGTACGTAGGCTTTGATCGAGAAGTTACTGGTTACAATGACATATATGCATTTTAGCACTAAAATAAAGCTAGCTCACAGCAAGGTTACTGGCTAAGTATTATCAACTGAAAGTGCTAGTAATACTTGTTAAAAATATATAAGAACTACGTCTCAGTTTATATACCGTTTCTTTATAAAATATGGCGCACATGCGTGGTGTCGGTAAAATTAACAAGATAAAATTAAGTGTGAATTAAAGTTGCCAGCTACAGGAAACCTCCACTAGTTGGTGGAGAAAACTGGAATGATATCTTATAGCCATCGCCTCGGGCGTTGTGTAGGATTGTAAGTGCCTTGTTAGAGTGGCCTATGACGAGAGGGCTTGCTAAAACGTTGCTCTCATTAGCTTGTCTTGTTTTACGTGCTGTTTATTACGCAGGGCTGCCATGCAACCACTCACAAGCCGCAAAGATATCCGTTAAATTTTTTATTCGTAGTAAATTATACGTTATTGTTTTTTACTGAATGGTAATAATGTTTATAAACTGTCCCACTCGCGGCTGCTACGCGTACTTCACCTCATTATGACAAGGCATAGGCCTTTAGATTTTGTGATCCTGGATTACGTTTTTGGATTGGGTTAAAAGTGTTTTAAGTTTGTTTCAGCGATACCTTTATAATTTGTGTGTGTCATGGCGGCATTGCAGTAAGCCTTGATTGTAGTATATATAATTATTAACACCTTTGACTATTATTATTTATATCCCTGCATCTGCCTCTATCTACCTAGTCACAATCGATTTGCTAGTGGCTTTTTATTATGTCAAGTAAAAGGTCTGGAATAAGTACATCGCAAGAGATTATTTGATTTAAACTACTTTTGCGAAGATGTCATATGATAAAGCATTGTTTAAAAATAGAGGTACTATGTAGGCCGCTTAAGAAAATCGGCATACCTACTTCTTTAATAGATCCAGAGATCTGCCATTCATCTCAGGTGGCATCTATATGTGGTATAAATATGTGATGTTACAAAACGGAAATAAAGGCTATAGAACTACTTAGAGTGGTACCGTGCCCAATCCCATTTTTTTATAGGATTGCGATAATGTTTTGCTTTACCTTAATAAAAAAGAGAACTCAAACTTTAGTTTAACTTTAGTCTAAGTTATAAATCAAATCCATGGAGTAGAAAAAACAACTGAGTATAGAAGACAACATGTTACAAGCCTACTGGCTTTAAAGTAGTTTTTATTTGGTTCTGCTCCAAATTCAACCTAATTATTGTTCCAGCCAGTCTTTGCTGCAAATAAAAAATATCCAAGAAAGTACTGTTTTCCCGTCACTTTACTGCGCGTCGTCAACTTTAAAACGTGACGTAAATAATATGAAACGTATACGTACCTACGTATACATATAATATGAAACGTTCATAAATAATCTTAATTAGCTAGTTCCAAGTAAAAGCCATTGATTTCTTATAGTCCAATGCATTTAAATGTAATTTTCAGATAACGCAATGAACCTGGTACTGAGTTATTAACATACATAGATACATTTAGAACATTCACCGTTGCAGGTGCATGAGTCAAATACTCAGATTAAGTAAATAGAATCACGCTCTATATTGTGCAATTGAAGGCAAAAAAGGAAGCCATGCATCAGCACGACACGACATGCAGTAGTGTTCTTCACAAAAGTAATAGATTCAGTGGAATATATATTCCTTGATGTTCGTTTTTCTTCCTGAAGTTGAATCATCCGTCCAGCAGTTCTGAGGTTGGTTTAGCGGGTTCATTAAAGCATGTTTTCTTTTACTCGATCTGAAGTATGAGCGAGTGTACATACTTATTTACTTGAGCATGTCCACTTGATCTCAAGTCAAAAATGCAATCACGATAACTCCGTTAACTTGACGGATTTGGAAAGCGACGGTTAAAACTAATATAATGAAACACATTTGTAATTATTTTTCTTGGTGAAGTTGGTGATAATATTCCATAATTATGTTTTTAATTTCTATAAAACGTGATCATCCCATGTTAATTTATTGTAAGTAATTAAAACTTTAAACGTAATGCGATCGAAAATGATCACGAGAAACGTTTTTGTGGCGTTTTCACGTTCCTTCTTAATGAAGAAAAAACATATAATCAGTTCTGTTAGATTGCTACTTAGGACGGAATCTAATATTTGGAAGCATCACAAATTGTTCAACAGCTTTTTTGGAACTCTCGCACTTGGAATAAATTCCGAGATATGGGCAGATTTACATACATCCAATCAACAGACACAAAGTACAAGGAGATAAAAAAAATGAAAATTATAAGTTTTATCTTGTCCTTGTGCACAAGATAAAACTTATAAGTAATTTTCTTTTTTTTATATTACTATTTTTTTATATAGAACTCACAATATGTATTTGGTGCAGTTCCCAACGGTGTGATGACCGCTTAAACCACTTTGTTACACGTAGCTCTCTACATCGAAAAGGTATTGGTACTCGTCCGATTAGTCTCAATAATCATCTTAATATCGGTAGTGTACAAGACTACCTAAATAATCATGCGATTACCGTTGGGTACGGAAAATTCGATTAATAACCGCTGATCGAATCGATTTTGCATTTATACGGTAAACGATGGTGCGGCTCCGTGCCTATTTTTTATAAGCTGGATGTTCCAAGGGCCAGTGCCGTAATTTCATTATGCAAATGTAGCATAAAGTGTTGCCATAATCGCTCGAAACTATTAGCCAGAGACGAGAGCGCGGGAAAATATTAAGCTTAAAATGGCCGCTTACAATACTGCTACATAATTTTGAACCTATCTGATAGTTTGAAATAGTGATGTTCGAATCGCTTTTCTTCAATAGCGTGCTATAGGTTATATGCTTTCTATAGCTCGTTATTTGCCATGCTGTTTATGTTATAGCATAGGGTCCTTGCCACATCCCATTTTCGAAATTTGTTATTTGAGTCTGATCAATATAGCGTTAATGGATACACTGTTTCACTCACAACCTTGGCATGATTGAGTTAAAAAATTCAATTTAACCTTTACTTTGCACAGGAGTTTGTTAAATTATAATTACTACTATTACGTATAATTAATTTATTTATTAGGTACTAACACACTATGCAGACTTTAACTGTTAGTATCATTATGAAATCTATGAAACTCATAAACAGTTATGGGTCTTATTGCATGAGATTATGAAGATTCATGTGTACGATACACTGTCAGTTTCAGATTAGAGGTAAGATTCGCTATTTTCGTGCTATCGGCATCTATATTTGTTATGCCTGAGCTCTAAACACAGTTAGCAATTCTCCTTCATAGTGTTATGTCATATGGCATATTATTATGGTGTAGGGCCGCTGACATCGAAAATATTTTTATATTACAATAACGAGCAGTTAGGGTCATTTACCAGTTAAAGACAAGAGTCTCACTCAAAGAAAAAATTAAAAATATTGGTATTCTTACTGTAGCATCACAATATATTTATGCCAGTGTTATGCATGTACGACTACATATAAATTCTTACCAAATGAATAGTGCCATACACAATATTAATACTAGGAACAGGCACAAATTATGTGTACTTACCATATTGCCGTTTACATAAAAAGCATAGCTCTTTTATTGGGCTTAGTATAAGAATGTATAAAAATACCAAGTAATATTTTAGACTTGCCTTTATGGTCGTTTCAGACAATAGTTTAAAATAATCTTTTACTAAAGGCATAGTATAGTCTAAATGAGTATCTTGACGATAAGTACGCTTGGAAATAAATATTCTTTTTTTAGGCCATGTTTTATTATTAGGTCAATAGGCAGTTTAATAGTGTAGTTAATATACTACATTTGCATTCTTGTTCTACTCTTTTTATTATAATTTATCGGATTTGTAAGGTGAGGGTAACTCGAGGTCATGAACTGCTTACAAATAGATTGTAAATTGCTGCAGGTTCATATACCATTACTTTTCGGAACATACTGTTCCACCATAGATCTAAACAGTCATGTTCGCGAGTTGCTTACATCAAAAGACGTAAGTGGATGCTCCTGTTTCACCATATTCACTTTGGGAGGCTTATTAAATGAACATAATTTATTGCTTGAGTATGATATCAATAACTATTAACTTTTGCAATAGTAGATAACTCACAATGTGAAACAGTTGCAGTTCCTTACAAAAATAACACGTAAAACCATACTACTGGCAGTTAAAAAGAGTGGTCACGAGTTTTATTGCCCGTTCCTTCTCGTGGTTCTACCTATTGCATTGCGAACGTGGCAGTTAATGTAAATGTAGAATCATCTAGTAATTAACTTTAATTTTTGACGTTCATAAGCGTCACTTTGTGGCCTAAATGAATAAATGATTTTGACTTTGACTTTCCTTTACCTAGCTAACATCTTCCTCCTTTATATCATGCAAGAGAGACGTGCAAGTTCATTGCTGTTAAACGCTTTGTAAAAATAGCGTGCTATGCGTAGTGCTAAATGCTTTATTTACGCTAAGCGTCCACAGGTCGGCATCGTACGCATCGGACGCATCGCATTTTGCGGATCGTAGTATTCTTTGTATAGAAAGTCACACAAGTGCATCCATTGATCCGCATTGTACGGATCGCACATCGGCAATGCCGACACCGATGCTCCGAGAGGCAACTTTTGCGATGCGTGCCGATGACGTCATACGGAATGCGTGTATCCAGACACTATGTTTTCCTTTTTAGATGTTTTTGCATTTTCTTCCCCTTCTACTAACAAACAAGCAATAGCGACAAATTGTTCTTCTTCGCTTTCCTCCATTCTCACAAATACACGTAGGATCACTGGTACTTGCGTCGGCAATCCGATCGCTGCCGATACACACTGCCGACAGTGGACGCAGAATGAAAAAATAATGCGATTGATGCGATGCGTCCGATGCGTACGATACCAACCTATGGACGCTTAGCATAACCACCATTACTTACTCTAAAAGAAAATTAATAATGTAAATATAAATTCATTAAATACAGTGAGTAAGTATCTATATACTTTGCCACGCATCGTGCGTGAGAGATGCCTTGTCGGATTTCATTTATTTTTGTAGTTTTATTGGTCACGAAAGAGGTTAATTATTTTACCTTGTTAAGATGTTAAGCACATCTCTTTGCTTTCTTCATCTTGAAGTTGAAAGCAATTGAGGTTTTTAGGACTGTGCAACATGTGTTCAGTATGTTCAGTACGTATCTGTATATTTTTTTAATTTTGTTACTTAGTTCTGTTGTAAATTATAATATTATTGCTAAATATGTTTGCCACTGTTTACTATTTACTGAAGATGTTAATTATCGCTCGCTTGATGATGTGCCCGGTAGATGACAATAGGCTCGCCCCCTATTACATTGTGACCGAAACGTAACTGGCGAAGTGTGGCTGTGTAATACCTACACCTCTGCCTACCCCTTAGGGTATAAAGGCGTGTTCGAGCCTATTGCCGCTACCGGGCACATCACCAGACTCCGTGCTGCTATTGAGAATTCGGGAAAACCCAGTATCCCTTTTGCCCGACCCGGGAATCGAACCCGGGACCTTTGATCAGCAGGTGCATACGCTATCCACTTGACCACGGAGGCAATCTTGACCAAAAACTTTCAGGCTATTAATTAGGTTTGTATATGTGTGCTATGCTGACTATTGTAGTAGGATTTTAGTTCATATTCCTACGCTAAAAGACCGGTACAAAGATCAAAATGTATAGCTTGAATGTTGCTGTGTTTACCCTAGCCGTGTGTGATCTGTTTTTATTCTGTAATACAACACAACTATTTGCTAGCAAACTGTTCAAAGTACAAGATATATTGGTTTGAGCAAGAAGCTTTTTTGCGCACCCAATAGATCATCACATTCATCACCAATAATTTCCTCGAAATAACCTGTCGCCGTTCTTGATCAGATAGAATAAAAACACATTAGTGTTGTTTTAAACCGATGGCTTTCAAGACTAGCTACTTAATTATTCTAGTATTATTTTAATCACCTGCCTGCTCGCTATCTATATTTAAGATTTGTCCTGAGTTCTGACTGACATATAATTGCAGAGACCAAACAACTGAAGATAGAAACATGAAATGTATGCACAGGGTTAGTTTTATGATGTAGAACCAACTAAGAAAAATATTCTTAAGAATACGGAATGTCACCACCCCATATCATCCCATGGGTGTCGTAAGAGCCGACAGAGGGAGCATATTATGCAGAGAACAGCACTGTAAGAGAAGGAAAACTTGATTCAAACCCTATACCAACCCGTTTAGCCAGCGTGGTATAGAAGGCCAATTCCTCCTTTCCAGGGAGGGGCCTAGTCCAGCAGTGGACTGTTAAAGTCTGATGATGATGATGATTACTAACAGAAGAAAATTGGGTTTGCAAATCCACTGATTTTGAAGCTGGCGCTAGGAAAATGAATTTAACAGCTAGACATCGTCATCGACAATAAATAAACCTAAACAAAATAGCAACAATATTTACAACATTCCCAAGCATGAAGTTACGAGGTATCAAACGTTATTAAATATTTAAATCTAAGATTAAGATGATTAATGTAATAGCTTAGGTACGTTGTGTCAAATTAAGAGTGATTAGGCGTCATAAAGGTTTCGACTACTTAGCATAAAAACAATCTAGACAAAAACTTCGTTATCTTAACACAGAAGAGGAGGGCCATACGTCATTTTATTTCGCACAATGGTTGCCTGACGTCCACAAATTGTCCACGTGAAACGATAACTGTTTGATAACGTTTAAGTATTGGTTTTGGATGAATTTAATCAAAAACGTTGCTATAACAGTTATTACCGGGGTCGGGTTAATTTCAAAATATACGATAAAGGATGGAAAAATAATATTTAAGGGAATTAGGGCTGCCGGTGTCGGTAGAGGAGCAATTTGGTAGATTGCGCGAGCGCCGCCGACCGCGTATTTTCTGTGAATTTTTTAATTAAATTATGAGCCCAGATGCTGTAAAGTTGATGGGAGAGCGTTTACGGAGCCACTCTTAGCCTGACCTCACGAGACGTGCGCTCAAATTAATTTTATTGTTAAATTTTGTTTGGTTTATAATTTTATTATACCAAATTGAGATGTTTAATGGAGTACCGTGTTAATTCTTAATCATTTAGACTCATTAGAAATATAGGCTGCAATAATATTTCTGGGGAAAATGAAGATTTTTATGTTTTGTTTTAGGTTCTCAGATTTGAATTATCCAGATATGTTAATTTTGCCTCTGAACACAGAGTACCACATACCTACATATAAGAAGCTAGAAAATATTTTCACAAAAAAGTCGTTCAATGGAATACTAATCATAGGAACTAAGTAAGCTTGCGATATTCAGTATAAGATTGGCTGTCTGAAAAATTTGATCTGAGAAGACTATCGATTTTTGATCTTCATAAAAATTTACAATCAAAATCCGATTCGTCAAACCGTAAGATCTAACAGTAACCAGGTATAGTTTAAAAATCTAAATACATTTGTAGACAGAGAGAAAGTACGGACGAACAATAAATCTAGCTCCTATGACGTACCCTGGACAGTGTGATAAGAGTGCGCTAGGCATATTTCACACTAAGTGCACCTAATGTAATAATTCTGAGTTATCTATGCACTTTGTGGTCCTTCGGGTATCTGACCATATCTCGACTGATTGACCGCTTTCAAATGATGTTTTTTTAAAAGGTGTTACAGATGAAATAAATAAAATGGCTACAACTGCCATTTCTTTCCTACCAATAATATCCATCCAAAGGTTGCCTGGTAGAAATCGCTGTTAGCGATAAGGCCGCCCATTGATTGTACCTACTATGTTTGTAAAACGATTAATTTTAAATGTCCTTAATATAGTGTACAATAAAGAATTAAATAAATAAATATGGCGGAATTTGGTATTACAATTTTAAGTTTTTGTCTATAAGTTCCTAAAGGTGATAGTAAAATTCAAAAGTTTGAACACGACCTAAACAAACAGGGCGTCGTACTTTTATTTTAGCTGTGTTTCTGCTTTATGTAAGGCTCTGTAAGGTCTTATCTTCAGCCTATGATAGTGTGGGGGTTCAGCTATTATAAGTTGTTACAACAGTATTCTTGGTAATGTCTTATGATTTACACTACAATTCAAAATACTTCGTGGATGTCATAATATTATATTATATCCCTAAAATGTATTTTTTATGCCCTGTTAAATTGGACATATGGAACTTGTAACTAGTCAAGAATTTATATAAATCGCCTTTCGTTTAAAATACACTGACGCTTCTGAAAAAATTGGATGTATTAGTTTTGTAGTGTAATGTTACTTAGGTTCTCAAAAAAGACAAAAACGAAACCCATATAGGATCACCCGTGTCCTAACCACTACAGCACTTTTTCTCCGAAAGTAGTTTTATTGTAATTCATTCTTGTAAAAAAGTCGTTCTTAATAAACTAAAAACATTATCTCCAAAGAGGTTTTCTCTAAAGCTATAAACACTTTTTGTCATACATCCACGTAAGTTGCTAAACAGCAATTTTCTTCTCAACTAATATCAATATAAAGTCTATAAATAACTGCAATTTGGCATGCGGCTAGTTTCCCAATTACCAGTACTTACGGGAGTAACCTCAGTTTAAAGTTAAGTGGTTATAAAGCATAACTCGGGAGCTGTCTTTATAAGGATCCACAGCTTATGAAGGATAATGGAACAGAATGCTATAACGTTTTATAGCCATCGTAATGCTTCGACGCCAATTTCGTAACTATGTTGGTTAAAAAGTGCCCAGTTTTGTTGTAGGTAATGAAATTATATTGGACATTCTGTGATGTGGATGTGTGGGTTTTTGGTAATTTTATGTGTAAGGTTGAGATTATTAAACGGTGTTTGGTTTGTTTTTTGTTTGGTAAATGAAAATTCTGGTATATTGTCTTTGATGCAGTTGTCTGGATTTTGTGGTAAACCTTCGGTTGGTCATGTGTTACTTAGCAAGTAAGAGGACCCCAGGCTCCTAGACGAAGACTCTTGGGTGCAACCAGTATAATGCTAGAACAACGATGATGACTTTGGACTCTTTTAAGGTAGATTTCAAAGTTCGCATAATGGCTTCTGGAAATAGGTGCCATAGCATATAAATTGCACTGTTCCTAAACCAAAATAAACTAACGACAGCTTTTTTTACGATAACGTGTTACGTTTAATGGTTTCAAATCTAATTGAATATAATAAAAGGCTTCAACCAGTTTAATAAGTTTAAACAGCAAAAACCGCCCGCAGTATGGGTATTATTAGACACCTAAATAATAAATGACTGCTACTGCTGTTGTACATAATAATTTGAGTTATTTCATACGAACAAAACATGTTGATATATTATGAACTATAAATAGGTACGGAAATGACCGACGTATAAAAAAAAGTCTGTAGCGCTTATAGCGAGACTTCGCTTGCCGATCATAATAGATCGGCAAAGTTAAGCAACGCTAGCATAGGTCGCCATTTGGATGGGTGACCGCGTGTGACATTTACATCAGAGCGCTACTGTGCTTCGTAAAGCTGTCGTCCCGGTTCTTGTTTAAAGACAACAATCGTTAGGCCATGTCGGAGGCCTTCGGGCGGTCTGAAAACTCCGACAGAGTTGGCCACACACTCACACGAGAAAGAAAGAATAAAAAAAAGTCTGTATTTTTTAGTGCAACTCCCGTATTTCGATATTGCGGTGTATTTTACACACATTCTGCCAAAGAACATAAAGACTCGAAATAGTAATTTGTAGATCACACAAACTGTATTGTCCTTTGTGGAGATCGAACCCACAACACGCGGCCGTTTAAATCACGCTACCGACCGGTGTAGTCAAATTCAAGTCTGTCAATACAATTATGATTAACCACACTACAGGAAACTGCCAATAAAGTAATATTCATTTATTTAAATGGACTTGGTTCGTAAAAAACAATCAAGTTTATAAACCTGGATGCCAGACGTCGCGTCTAGGTTTTATGCCATTTGAAAATAAATATAAAATCCTAATAAAGTTCAATTGGCCAATTACAACGTCTGCTGTGCAAACTCCTTGATTCTTAAACAACAGATGCAAAATTAGCGATTTATATCGATTGATATCGGTAATTGTTATTCGGTACGGGTGAGTGCAGTTTTGCGATTCGCCTCACTAATTTCTCACAGTTCTATCGATGTAATGGCGGATGAATGGCGGTATCATTTTTGCGTTAAGCGTGTAATCATTGCTGTGGGTAATTCGGTGTTAGCACGTCGTAATTCATCACGATTTTGTGCTGTATACCGTTTCCATTCTCCGTTTTGGACTTTGTAGTTTTTTTCTGTGTGTACAATTCAACTTTTACATTTTTATATCCGTTCCTCTTTGAAGTATTCGATATCGTGCAGTTCTTAATTCAAAATAAATATTTGAATAAGAGAGTAAAAATTTTTTTTTAATTTATTCCTAACAATTCGTTTTCAAAAATATATTCGAATTGGAACCTTCTTTTTTGACTTTCTGAGCATAAAGTCAAAAAAGAATATTTCAATTCAAATATATTTTACTTTGACTAGCTAGCTCTTTAATGGTTTGAACACATTGATCTATAATATGTAGTTATGTTATCTCAATGTTTGAACAGGTCTATGCGTAAACATCAATTACCAAGTTTTGCGCATGGGTACGTGTACTTTCAATAGGTAGCAAAAGGAGAAAGTCAGACTAGACACAATTTAGTGTACATGTACTGACACTTACACACAAAATTATTACATTCACTAATTAAGCACAACGCGTCTGTAATAAACATGCCATTATTAGATATTTTTTTGACTTTTGACAAACAGACATGCGATTCAAATAATGGAACAGGACTACTCCCTCATGGACAATCATAAACGGAAGTGTGCATAATATGTATTTGTATAGCTCATTCAATGCTTTATATTAGGTTCGGGGAAAAGTCTTTTCGCATTAAAGTATGTATGAACTTGTAATAAAATATCTTTGGCTATACTATTTGTATCTGGCTGGTTTTGGTATCATTGAAAGTTTAAATTTTAAAGAACATAATTCCAAATTCAAATTAGGAAAATGTGTGATTTTTATTTGTTTTTCGTACTGTCAAGAAGAGTGAATCTAATGAAGAAATTCGATACATTTTACTACAAAAAAATTCGCGATATTTATGGATCTAGTGCAGTGTCTGTGAGAGTAGCACAAATTTGGTTTAAGCGTTTTAAATCCGGAAATTTTGATGTCAAAGATGCACGTCGCTCTGGTCGCCCTATTACGAATAAAATGGATGCCATTTTTGAAAAAGTGGAGCAAGATCGGCATATCAGTAGTTACGACGTAGCTGACGAACTAGGAATTGACGACAAAACAGTTTTGGCGCATTTGAAAATAACTGGGTACACAAAAAAGCTCGATATTTGGGTACCTCACGAGCTTACTGAAAGAAACCTAACGAAACCTGTACTCATTTGTGATTCTTTATTACGACGTAATGAAACCGAACCATTTTTGAAGAAGCTGATAACTGGTGATGAAAAGTGGATCATGTACGACAAGGACGTGCGAAAAAGGCCGGTCAGGCTTCACAGACTGTGGCGAAACCCGGGTTAACTCGCAACAAGGTGATGCTGTGTGTGTGGTGGGATTGGAAGGGCATTATTCATTATGAGCTGTTACCACCAGGCAGGACCATCGATTCTGAAATCTACTGCGAACAACTGATGAGATTAAAGCAAGAAATTAAGAGAAAGCGGTCGGCATTAATCAACAGAACGGGTGTGGTTTTTTTGGTTTTGGGCAAGTTTCAGTCGTTGCCCATCGCGGATGGAGGATACCTCGTGCAGAGGCGAAACACGTGTCGAAGAATAGTCGGCGCATACAGCGTGATACTGCAAGTCAGGTATCTTCCTGGAACCCATACCATTCCTATATCCCTTATCCTTTTAGAGGAGTTCGGTATTGTCAACCTTTTTCTATTGCAATAGTTGGGGTGGTCAATTCGAGGGTGCGTGGTGGGTTCCTCTTTCCTTCCATTAGGTTAATATAGATCTGTATAATAAAGTTAGAGGCGGCGATAGCCTACTGAACAGACCAAAACTACTACCCAAGGGGTATCGGATTCAAACTCACACACGCATCACTGACTTTTCGAAGGTATAACATTGTTACTTATCGCTTGTTTAATGGAGAAGGAAAATGTCATAAGGAAACATGCATGTTTAAGCATTCCCTAGAATCCTCAAACATGCACTGTCTTCTTAAAATATCTGTAAAATCTGCCAACCCGCACTTGGCTTACGAGGCGAAATTTGGCCTAACCCCGTTCATATTAAGAAGACTCGTACCTTGCAATGGGACAGTTTATATACAGGGTCGAAATTGGTAATGAGAATCAAGCTGACGATCAATTTACCTGCTTATGAAATGTGAGTAGATTAATATTAAGCGCACATGTGTGTACAATGGAACAAGGGAATACGGGCTCAATTACTTTATGCCAACCTTTACACGGAGGTGTGCTCGTAATTTAGACCGCACGAGCTACTTCGCTTCGAAATGTATGGCTATCACAAAAGTACTTACTTACAAGTAGCCATATATACAATGACAATCTTGCAATTGTGTGCTATTCTTAGGCGTACATAAGAATAGCTTTTCTGCTTAATTAAATAATAAGAAAACATCGTAGTGTTTTGTTATTATTCAATTATTATTCAATAATTTAAATTTAATTCTTATTGGTGATTTCATTTTGGGTTTGATGAGAGGTTTAATTGCTTTGTCGCTGTGATGATTGCGAAAATATTACTTAAGTTATTTTTGGCGAATTTTCGGGCTGTTGTCTAAAACTAAAAGAAAGTCGATATACCACTTCGGGCACTCAAACCGCAACTTTTCGCATCATATCCCGGGATCATAATAACAGATCTTTACATATAAAACGAATGTTCACAATCAGGTGGTATTGAAATTAGCGAATACTTAATGAGGTGTCATGGCATGTTTGTGAAAGCTTGGCACCTGACATTAGCCTAAGACAAGCTCATTTGAAAGGTATCGCGACCTATCGCTTTCTAATGGATCTATACCTACGAAGTGTGTGGATTTAGTTAAATATGTGTTATTCCTCAATATGATCATATTTTTTACTAGAGGACGCCAGCAGCTACGCCTGCATTTTTTTTTAAATTTACCCATTTTGGCCGATCCCGTGGGAATTTCGGGAAATCCCTTCTTAGTGCTCCCCTACGGTCCCCAACGAATACACATGCCAAATTTCAGCTTCCTGCGCCCAAAAGTTTCGGCTGTAACGTGTCTGTCAGTCAGTCAGTAACGCAAGGATTTTATATATTAAGATTTCTGTGGACTTTGCAAGACACCAAGATTTTAGTGGACTGAATCTGGACAAACAGCTAGTTGGGCGAAATGTTACCTACTGCCTTCATTATAATGTTAAAAGCGAGACAGCACATATGTAGGTTAATAATATCCGTAGGCTATAAGAATTAATCATCATCGTTCTAGCGTTATAGGTACCTACCAGTGAATTGTTTCTTTTGGAGCCCGGGTCTTTAAGAAATAGAATAGTTCAGATTTGACAGAATTACAACTTGTCCACAGAGCGACTGCCGGCTGACCACCGAAAATGAGATAGATATATTATTCAATGGTTTTCATTAACACTGGTCGGGTCGGCATATTCAAGATTACTAACGTACCATGATGTCTGTCCAATGTTTTATTTAGTTTTAACAATTTAATATGCACATAGATTCGATTAGCTAGTAGCTAATAGGCAGCGATAGCCTAGTGGAGATACCAACAGACTGCCATGCAGAGGGTATCGGGTTCGAATCCACGGCGCGCACCAATGACTTTTCGGAGTTATGTGCGTATTGAATTACTAATTATCGCTTGTCCCGTGCCTCGGAGAGCACGTTAAGCCGTCGGTCCCGGTTGTCATGAAGATCTTTGACAGTCGTTACAGGGCGCCAGTACATTCTAAATAAACTGACACTAGTCTAAACCATGGAATATTGCTATCCCTTCGGGTTGCAGAGGTCAGGCAGACAGTCGCTATATGGAAAAGCTAATATTCAGCCAAATCCGGTTAGGCTAGGAAGCGGACCCCAGATTGAAACTGAGATAACGCTAAGAGGATGATGGTGATAGATTCGATTAGCTGGTGGGTTTGCACTCAGACTCTCTAGGTGCATGACAATTCTCTTGGTATCTCCACAAATTGTCAGTGCCTCTGCCCTATGGCAAGAAAATTCTTTGCCGGATCTACGGACATAACTAAGGAGGTAAAATGCTGATTTTGCACAGAAGAGCAGCAAGCTAAGCAACAACACCAGACAGTAGACAGATTATTTTTTTAAATTAATACAAAGGCAGCGGAACAAGGTTGATGGTAACTGGTCACTAGTGTCCATCTGTTTAGCGACTTCTTCGAGAAGTTGGGATACGCTACTAAATAGGATAAAAGGTCTCTAAATGTAGTGAAATCAAAGGCGGCGCCACTTAAATCTGGCCCGAATTCACGGCGAGAGAAAATTTGATGCGTTTGATTTTTCAAACAAGGCTAGGTTCATGGTTAGCTGACAACCTACATTACATTGTCAGCTAGCGATAGACCTAGTGAGCTAAAAACTATAGTATCGAAAGAATCCTTTTGATAATGTACCGAACGATTTTAAGGCGAGGTTGCAGTACTTTTTAAGATTTTTGAACGTCTGAAAGTCCCATGAACTATGATATTTTTAATGAATAAAAATTAAAGTATAAAAGTTGAACATATCTTCTAGTAAATCGTAAAGATAGAAACACGATTTGGAATGATTGGTTCGATAAAAAAAAATGTCAAACATGGCACTAAATCACAATTTTAAACGTGTACTGCTTAGAGATTCCATAATGAATTTATATGAAAGTATAATCAATAGAAACAGCTCTTTATTTTAAAATAAATGGTAAAAACAGATTTCGTAATTTCGTTATCATTTTTCTCCAAGAAAAAAAATAGTCAAAATGTTGGCATTATATCGCTCGCCGGCCGTTCATCAGTGCCTGTCTAGGCGTGATTGAGGGCGGACGTACGTCGTTGCTCCGCAAAATCCCCCTCCACCCCCGCATGTACGTTTTCGCAAAAGTACAAAGTAATTCGTATTCCAAACTCAATCGTTCAAACCATAGACATACTAGTAAGAAACCGTAGACAGGTTACTGACAAGGTAACATAACGGAGCTTACGAGTGGCACGCATCGCGAAAAGCGTACGCACACTAATATAAATATGTCAAAACGACTCACTAAGAATTAGATAAGAAGTGTAAGTGAGATAGCACATCTAATCGCTTGCGCGAAATAGAGATAAACATAATATGTTTATCTCTATTTCGCGCTTCGCTTCGGTCCAGAGAGTATATTATACTCTCTGGACCGAAGCGCATTGTGACATCATGCTGACCGTTTCACAAACAATAATTTGACTCAGATGCGACATGATCACTTTGTCTGTCTTGAGTAAATTCAATTATCTAAATTGTATAAATTCAATCAAAGTAAATTTGATTAATTCATTTAAGGTAGGAAAATAAAAAGTCGATGTGATTTATTTATAACATTTATTAAAAAAGTACATTTCATTCAATGGAAACCTAAAACAGTACGTTAATATAAAAACTGTGCGCTGCGGACCCACCGTAGCCCTGGCAATACCCCTGGGGGTATGGTGGGTCTTTTAAAGCTTAACCGTACTCCTGGCTGAAATGCTCGTAGTGTTATACCAACGTGCTACGTGGACATTAAACTGAACAGTGTTATCTCTCGTATGATAATGACTTACTACTTACGTTTTTGTATTTTTAGACAAGCGAAGACAAGCGCTAGTACGATGATATAGTGCAACAAGGAGATAAATTAGAGAATAAAACGTTTAGGTATTACTGCTAATGGTTATAATGCTTTGTATATTATAGGTATAATCTGTGGTACTGTTGAAGACCCGTCATCATCATCATCCTTGCGCTGTCGAATCATTCCCATTAGTTCTATTAGCACAACTTGATGAGAAGAATAGAACTAATGGGAAACAGTTATAGGAAATTTACCACTAGTTCTATGTATGTTTTACAAGGGTAGTGTCACAACATCTCGCCCACAAATCCGAATAAATATGTATTTATAAAAATGTGTTAAACGAATGAACGTCTACAAAACAATTGAACGTCTACAAAACAAATGAACGTCTACAAAACAAATGAACGTCTACAAAACAAATGACTACCAGAAAGTGATCAGCTATCGATAGTGATTGCAAACAACAGGTGCATGCGATTTTCGACCTTATTGACAATTCATGACAAACTTTTTTTTTTGTTTTTTCTCGCTTTCTGGCAATATTAGGGTAATAAAATTATAAATTCTGACTAATGTCAATTAGGTTGAAAATCGCATGCACCTGTTTTCTGCAATCACTGTCGATAGCTGATCACTTTCTGTAAGTCCTTTGTTTTGTAGGCGTCCATTTGTTTTGTAGACGTTCATTTGTTTTACACATTAAACAAATGAACGTCTACAAAACATATTTATTCGGATATATGAGCGCGATGTCGTGACACTACGGATCATTCTCAGTAGTTCTATTGAATACCCTTGTAAAAACATACACAGAACTAGACTGGGACATTTCCTATTACTTATCCCATTAGTTCTGTTCTCCTCATCAAGTTGTGCTAATAGAATAAGGACAGTTCTATCATAGAATTGTTCAATACTAAATAATGATCCCACAAAATAGTAGAACTTGAAATTAACGAACTGAAATTAATAAACTAATTACACAACAATATTATCTGGGAGTACGGTTAAGCTTTGAAAGACCCACCATACCCCCAGGGGTACTGCCAGGGGTACGGTGGGTCGGCAGCGAAAACTGTGCAGTACAATCTACTTAGTTGTTTAATACTAAAAGGAGTAAAACAAGAACAAGTGTATGGACTTTGATCATCCGTCAATGTTTGTAACTTACGTATGATTTTGTATTTCTATATTATAGAAATACAAAATCATACGTAAAGTAAAGTAGTATACGTAAAGAGGCTGAATCAACACAATATATTATTATTATAGAATCTATAATAATAAAATATTGTGTTGATTCAGCCTCAAATCACTTTTATTACTTGACAAAAACACACATCAGTATTTTATTATTACGAATGTCCCATCTGGATACTTTGTTTTTTAGTCTTTGAACACGCACAATACTGCTTCTCTTTTACACTCGCTAAATGCCCATTTTTTATTCACTCTATTATTTGTGATACTGAATTTATTATAAATTGAAAATAAAACGTAATATTGTAATACTCATGAATGAGAAGTGATTCCATAACTTTTAGTCATTTTCCTACTATAGTTTAACTACTTTAGCAAAATCTCGTTACACACGACGGCATTTTCCAATGTAACGTACACACACGCGAGTAAAAGAGCGAGCGCTGCGCGTGAGCGACTAAAGCCAAATGAGACATTTAGAAAAAAAAAGTTTGTCATGAATTTGTCAGTTTTTAATGTGCCACTTTTGAAGTTCGCATAACTCATCTACGGTTTTTTTACGCTGCGCTGTGGCACACGCACACACGAAACCCCCCCTCCCCTCCCCCCGCTCACTCGCTGACGCCACCGCCGTGTTTTTGTTTTTGCAGGGGGTGAGGTCGAGCTACGCACTGTACTGCAACCTCGCCTTAAGTTCATCAAATTGCGTCTTGATATATCGATGAATACATCCATACTGATGAAACATTTTATCACTATAAGCATCATTTATTATGAGCGTTATGGCGGTAAGGGCAAAAATATGTGATTAAGGTGCGTCTTAATTTTGTTTTACCCATAACTGCGCGGACTTGATTACCTGCCTTAATATTGTCTTAATGACTTAATGATCTGTGGGATACTTTGTCCATCAATACCGCCTGAGGCGACATTTATACTTGCGACAAAAGAACACGATTTATTTGTCGGATATTCGTCTCACTCGTAGGGTGCGTCACGACTTGTATATTGACATTTGCAAAACTCAAAAAGCTAAGTCCATTTTCTTACCGTATTTTATTTTTTTGTCAGTTTTGTACATAAAATGTTTTGTAAATAAAATGAATTGTATTGTCTTTTTTTTCTAGATTTCAAAGTTATTTATTGAATAGTTTATCCGTTAGATCTGTTGCTAAGTTGATGAAATACGGGATTCCGTCGTGGAAATGCGAAACTTGTTTTTATTGATGTTCGTTTTATACACATTGTGTTAAAGAATGTACCGATTCAATATCTTTGTGTGAAAATGAATGATAATGTCGGCACTGGCTTTCTTTGAACATTGCCACAGAGCATTGGCCTACATAACAGAAAAAATATTATAAGATCTCGTAAACTGTTCTGAATAGTGCAAATAAAGAATTTTTATTCTAAACTCTGCAGACGATGGGTTTAGATGTGTAGTTGATCAAATAGAAGCTGACAGACTCATTTTAGAGCGTTATTGTTATCTAGTAGGTGAATATGAATGTCATAATTATTGTGAATGTAGAACAGTATTTGTTTTGTATATCGGTTCATAGCCTGCCCTACTTCACCTGGTTTCATCATCGTAGGATCTTATTTCTATACTATTAACATAAGTACTGTACAGTACAGTAGATTAGTTGGGCAGAAACGAGTGTTAACAGCGCGACGTTCCTATTGCGCTTTCTTTAGGACTTTATATAGCTACTTAACTAGTAACCATTGCATTGTTTCTTACACACTGACTTTAAGGCTATGCCTACCTAATCTGCGAGTACTTCGTAATACCACCTGTAAAGGGAGAGGATGAGGAAATTTTGGATTCACGTTGGTAAATTCCCAAAGTAAGCGTTCACGGTTCAATACAGGCAAATTTATGACTACTCTACTGGTAATTACTTTCACCTTGCAAAACTTGCAAAAGTCATTTTAGAATTTAACTTTTTAATGTCGTGACTCTAATTTTTTAGGGTTCTAGATAGAGTTTAAGTAAGGTTAGGCTCATAAGAGATTAGGAGTCACGCGGAGTCATGATGCTGGGTGGGTTAACAGCGATGCAGACGGTTTAACCAAACGACCATTACTTTTTCAAACCTATTTGTATTTGTTTGTATTAGATTGAAGCTTTAATTTCGCTGAACAGATATTTCTACACAAAATTAATGTCAGCAGCATCGTCAAAAGGTCAAACATATTTGTCAATACAAATATTTGTCCAACGTACCGATTTATGCAAATAACAATAATTCAATTAACCATATCGAATGCAGCTCACTACTTTCATGAGCGGTTAACTCCCGATGTCGGACGTTACTCGTTCGCTATCGTCAGTCAGCCGTCAGTACTCGTCAGGACATCGTCAGTCCGGACTGTAATCAGGCAGTTCGGTAATTGCTGAGTTCGCACGTCGTATGTCAAGCGGAGCCGCGGGCGATAGCCGCTCGATTAAACCACTGATTGCGTGAACAATTACGTGTGGTAAACTCTATTGTTATCGGTGAAAGACTATGGTGTGGCACTAGACGGTGATTTTAATTTCTCCTTGGATCTGTCAAGAACGATAAAGTTAATGTATCGGTATAATAAAACATTTAAAGGGCAAATGTCTTCTTATGATTTGAGAGTAAATTCTAAATTTTTCTTGAAAATGTTGCAAACTTTGTGCAAGATTGGGCTTTAATTTAACTCGTACGTCAATTCTATTAATGTTCAAAATTTTTTGCTGCTGCGGCTACCATCTTTTTACGCTTAAACAACTTCGTGTCGTGACCATCATTGCGCCATCTATCCATCACGATTAATCATAAAACAAACTAAACGCTTCATCATTTCAAATTTAAATATTTAAACAGGTATAATTTTTAATTCGTAATTTGAATTTTCTAAAGCAATTACTGGCCATTAAGACACGTATTAAAGCCACAGAGTATACTAGTTTGGCCTCAAATGGTCAGCCCACAGATAATGTACTTATGTCGCCAACTTTAATATAGTTTGCTATGCAAATTGGTTTATATAAATGGCCCATAATTTGATTTTGTTTTTATTTATCCGCACACCATAAGGTAATAATTCAAATTATGAAAGACAAGTCATACGGTTGTTATTAATCGTCTGTCGTGTGAGTGATTTGATAGTTAATTATAGTGTATCTTACCAGTTTAAAGATATAACTGGTTTTCGGTGCCAACTTCTTAGCAACATTGACGCAAGGTATTTATATGAATGGAATGATAATAAAATGTATTGCCGGTGTACACCGTTGGGAATAATTTGCACAGATTTAATCTTAATATATAAAATCCTTGCGTTACTGACTGACTGACAGACACGCTACAGCCGAAACTATTGGGCGCAGGAAGCTGAAATTTGGCATGTATGTTTCTTGGGGACCGTAGGGGTGCACTAAGAAGGGATTTCCCGAAATTCCCACGGGATCGGCCAAAACGGGAAAATTTAAAAAAAATGCAGGCGTAGCTGCTGGCGTCCTCTAGTGTTGAACATAAAGTTATAGATCATTCTTCATTTTGAGGAAGTTCTTGGCATTTATTAAATAAATACTTAGGTACATTGACTTGCCCAAAAACATCATTATTTGAAATATTTTTACTTATCTGAATCCTGTATATAATAAAAAAAGATAACAAAGTAAAAAAAAAATTCCTTGCTTTCGCTTCAAAAGCATGGATTCAGTCCTATTTCAGATCTCTCCCATACCCAAAATATGTAAATCGTAAGTTCAGAGTAGGTACATGTAGCAATTTAAATCTTTGTTAAAAACAAACAGTTTTTTTTTATTACATTAATGAACCTCGTTTTTTATGTTGCCGGCCTTTTGGGAGAAGGAAAAGGAAGAGCAACGGGATGGGAGAGAAGGGAACAGAGATGGGGCCTCCGGCAATTTCACTCTCCAAACAAAACGCAATTATTTTACGTTGATAATCCGTGGGACGGTAGGCCTTCCGTGGTGGAGCCGGCCTGTTCATGCTGATATCAGCCTGCATGTCAGTTATCATCAAGGTTTTAGCACAATGCGCCTACTAAACTTGGGCTTTAGAGGACAAAGTCTCCTCTTACTGCTCCATTGAGTTGAATGATTGTAGTCATTGACGTGCGTCTTCTACTCAGTAGCTTGGTGCCAAATTTATGAAACGAAGGATTGCTTGTCTTTATTATTGACGAGAGCAGCGGCGATAGCACAGTGGTGTACGGAACGGACTGCCGAGTAGTGCCAAGACGAATGGTCTCGGGTTCGATCCTCAGTTACCCCGGGCACACACCTCTGCCTATTCGAAGTTATGTGTGTATTAAAATGATAATTATCGCTCGGTTAACAATGTGCCCGGTAGATGGCAATAGACCCGCCCCCTATTACATTGGGACCGAAACATAACTGGCGAAGAGAGGGTGTGTAATGCACCTCTGCCTACTCCATTCGGGGATAAAAGGCGTGAAGTTATGTATGTTATGTTATAATTGACGTTTTAAATCAGAAAGGAGAATTCCTTGGAGTGAATACTTCAGTAAGTGTGTGTTTGAACACGACCATTCAATCGTCAGTCTTTACCGTACATACCTATCATGGCTCCGACCGAACTATCTGCAAATGCAGAATCAGGATGCTTTATGTTGTAAACTCAAATCTCATGCTGGACAAAATTTTGTGAGAGACATATTCATCAACAGCTTTCTGTGCTTTAAACAGATCTTTCTTTAGACGTCTCGCGTTTCATCACCTGTAAAAAATTAATACACGTAAATATAATGACCTCCAAGTTTTATTATTTTCCTGTTCACCGAGCAAGTTCAACGACCTTTTCATTTATTACATACTCGATGTTCTTGGTCTCAATAAGAGTTGTAATATTCATATCACGTGTTTCGTAGACAAGCTAAAGACAACTGATACATATGCATACACATCACTATACATGGTTGAGTAATCTTAATATATAAAATCCTTGCGTTACTGACTGACTGACAGACACGCTACAGCCGAAACTATTGGGCGCAGGAAGCTGAAATTTTGCATGTATATTCCTTGGGGACCGTAGGGGTGCACTAAGAAGGGTTTTCCCGTAATTCCCACGGGATCGCCCAAAACGGGTAAATTAAAAAAAATGCAGGCGTAGCTGCTGGCGTCCTCTAGTTCTGCATATTAACAATGATGTTTTTAAGAAATTTCTGGAAAATGCAGATGTGATTAGAACTTAGAAAAGAATCGACCCTAAAAACTTTCAAACTGCCGCGATTTATTCATGTTTTTTGCAAATTATTTGTGAAGTATGAAGATACTTCACTGATAATTTAAATGCAGTTCTGAGACGTTTGGGCAAATAGAAGTGTTTACCTAAACGTCTTAAATTTGCATTTGGGATGATCAGTCAAACTGAAATCTCGTCGCAAATGAGTATCAGGTATTATTAGCCTTTATTTTTAGAAATTACGAGATAAGGACATATTACATAAATCTTAGTTAGAATTGACAATCATCATCATCAACCCCTTACAGTTCACTGCTGGACTAGGCCTCTCCTTTGAAAAGAGGAATTGGCCTACCACGCTGGCCAAACGGGTTGGTATAGGGTTTGTTTTAAGTTTTACTTCTCTTACAGTGCTGTTCTCTGCATAGTATTGACAATATTCACTCACAAATAAAGAGTCACCGTCCCGTTTCATTCCATGGTTGTCGTGAAAGGCGATTAAGGAAAACACAGGAAGCAAATAAATAGGAGTTGCTGGATGGATGGAAAAATGGGGGATGGGATGGAAAACTCGATATGAAACCTTTTACCTACCCGTCTGGCCAGCGTGGTATAGTAATAGTAGGCCAAATCCAACTATTGACTTACAATGCTATTACACAAATTTGGAGAGGCCAACATCCAATAATGGGCTGCAAAAGGTTGTAACGGGTGGCGCAAAAGTAATGACCCTATTTGGTTCAGCTACAACTTCGTTTATAAATTAGAAAACTAGCATTATAGTTGTTTAAATATGTATATCTGTGCCATGAAGTTCAGTTGCATTATGTTTTAAATAATATGATGTCTATTAAATGTTGACCTCCCGAGTCGAAGCACATTTGAGCCCTATTTATGACATTTTCCATAACTAGCCGTAACACTTCCTGCGATATGTTTCTTATTTCTTGGTGTATGTTTTCTTTTAAAGCTGCGAGAGTCTGTGGTTTGTTCACATACACCCGAGATTTCAAATAATCCCAAATTAATTAATTTTGAAGAAAAATTATCCTCTTCAAGGTTGAGGTTTATGACGCACTGGCTGTAATCTAGACGATCTCGGTGATCAGTAGGCAGCAGCTGATGACTCATCTGAGTTTTACACGGAAACATCTTTAATTCTTTGACCAAAATACGCTGCAGATTCAAATTCATGTTGTATTTTTATCACTGATACACGATTATTCCACGTTCTTGGGGAGTAAAGCGGTCCTTGATTATTTTTAGTGAATTTTACATTTGATTACTACAAAATTCCTTTATACAAAATCCATCTGTATAATGCATTTGTAGTCCACTGCTGGCCTTTCTTAATTTGCGACACAATAGCATTGTAAGGCAATGCAAATATTTTTGACAGGTCTAGTTCATAATATCGACAGTCACGACATCGATGGTCGCTGTATCGAAAACGTTCCATCGACAGGCTAATGTACCGACAGTACCCCAAATCGATGGTACGCTACATCGACAGTACCCCAAATCGTTGGTATGCTTCATCGTTAGTACACTAAAACGACGGTATGCTACATCGACAGTAAACCAAATCGATAGTACGCTGCATCGACTACCCGAACAAGTAACTCCTAAGATTGACCAGCATGAGTTGGTAAATGTCCGAATTTTTAAATAAAAAAAACACTAAGTTGACGGAGCCCTGCTTCACAGGGCTCCTATTTTTGGATTAAAGGATGTAAAGACATCCTAACATAACCTTCTTACTTGAGTTACAGTCGCACCTAACCTTCATTTATTTTTGTCTTGGCAAATTGTGATTAAAACTTTAAAAAATCCTGTGTTTTTATTTAAATCTGGCTCGGGTCGGGTAGTCGATGCAGCGTACCGTAACCAAATCGATAGGTTTACTGTCGATGTAGCATACCGTCGTTTTAGTGTACAAACGATTAAGCGTACCAACGATTTGGGGTACTGTCGATGTAGCGTACCATCGATTTGGGGTACTGTCGATACATTAGCCCTTCGATGGAACATTTTCGATACAGCGACCATCGACGTAGTGACTGTCGATATTATGAACTAGACCCATTTTTTACGTGTAGGTAAATGCGAATGTGTTTTTAAATAATTTATTATTACCAAATATCGTTTGAGGTATCGTTAGATAATGTCTTTTTAAACATTAGTGTTTTCCCTGAACACTCTTTCACTTTCTGCCTGAGGCGCCGTTTGCGAAATATTTAGCTTGGGCCATCAATCATTACGTTGCCCTCCCTCAACTACCATTACCTACCTTGTTATTTAGTTATTAGCAAACAAATTAATTGTTATATTTTAAATGAGGGATTTGGAGAGTGGGTACCCTTGGTTTTACTGACACTAGGTATAGAATATCCATATCTCCGCGGCAGTCAGAAGGTAGCCGTTCTATAGAAAACCTAATATTTTGTCAAATCTGGTTAAAACCAGTTTTTTTATATAGTAATAGGCGGCAAACGATCAGAGGGATCGCCACCCATGGACACAAGCAACACCACAGGAGTCACAAGTGCCTTGGGAAAAGGGAAAGGATAAGGAGTGGGATGAGGGAGAAGGAATAGGGAATAGGGCCTCCGGCACTCTCACTCACCGAACGAAACGCAACAGTTTAGGTACTGTTACTTTACGGTACCAGTAGGGGAGACCGGGTATGGTTGTCACACTGGTTGGTTGTCACAGAGGCCATAACAGACAATTAAACGGCGTGGTAAGAGCGAGGGAGTAGCACATCCATTTGTACCTCATGTCAGCGTACTCCGACATGCCGTTTAATGGACTTATTCGACCACTCGATATTCTATTATGACCTCTGTGACAACCAACCCGTGTGACAATCATACCCGGTCTCCCATAACCGGCCCGGGCTGCAAGAAGAAAAGTCTCGTATGCAACCGAGATAAGGCTAGAAGGATGTTGAAGATTAAAGGAATATTGTGATTGGGTTATTCCAAGGTACATTACAAACACATATTCGCAAATACAGATCGCGATATTGTGCGAGGCCTAAAGGCACGGTTCTAGATCGGTTTTTATTATGTAATTGAAATAGCATCTTGTGAACCCTGGTCTCCAAGGCGAAGGCTTTCAATTTGATACCCCAAGGGTGATGATGATGACGAATTTTCATTTCATACCTATAGGTTGTTCTACTTTGTTATTCTACTACAAGGCAGCGATAGCCGAGTGGATATACCAACAGACTGCCATGCAGATGGTATCAGGTTCGAATCCACGGCGCGCACCAATGACTTTTCGGAGTTATGAGCGTATTGAATTGTTAATTATCGCTTGTCCCGTGCCTCGGAGAGCACGTTAAGCCGTCCGTCCCGGTTGTCATGAAGATCTTTGACAGTCGTTACAGGGCGTCAGTACCTTCTAAAATAAACTGACACTAGTCTAAACCATGGAATATCGCTATCCCTTCGGGTTGCGGAGGTCAGACAGGCAGTCACTCTGTGGAAAAGCTAATATTCAGCCAAATTCGGTTAGACTAGTAAGCGGACCCCAGATTAAAGCTGGGATAACACTAAGAGAAAGAAGAAGAAGGTTGTTCTACTTATACAACATGGGTTGAAACCTTTCGTTATCACATTAATATAGAGGTACAGGCCGTACAGGCGCAATGCTGTATCAGAGTGTGCTGCCAGTAGATAAATATATTTCGTACAAGAAAACTAATAATATAGGGTAAACCATACTAATGTTGGCACCCCCTCAATGAGTAAATAAATAAAATATAATATTGGGACTTCACAGCTTTTTCGTGGTTATCAGAATATTTTCTGCTTTTTGTGACAGAATTACACAATCATAAGGAAAATACTCAATCTCTTATACTGCCAACACCTATTTTATGTGTCTAAAATCTTTCTGTAAAATTTGCGTGTGAACAAATGTATAAAATGTTAACGAGGTACAGTAGCATAACTTTCGATCAAAATAGTGATTGCGGGGAAAGTTTCTATATAAATTTTGGTCTATTACTAATATTGAGTAATAAATTTAAAGCACATTAAGCATTATTTTAGCGTTGTAAACTAAATATAACCAATTTTTCGTGGGTGCCAATCACTATAATTTATTTTGTTTGATATTGTAATCAATGGCATATTCTGCCAACCATTACACTTTCCAGCTTTTATCCAAAATCAATTCCTGGCACACCCAATAACTATATTATCCTGTGGGTAGTGTCAATAACTATACCTTGCCTACTAATGATTCATCGTCGACCTAGCGTAATCCCTCTTGCCTCCAAGACTGTCGCTTTTTATCCTGGGGTTCGCTTACCAGTCTTACCAGATTTGACAGAATATTAGCTTTTCCACCATTTTTCATCATCATCATTTTTCATCATATTCCATGGCTTAAATTAGCGTCAGTTTATTCAAAGGTTTTGACTACCACTTATCACTGTTAAAGATCATGACAGTCGGGACTAACGGTTTAACGTGCCCTCCGACGTACAGGGCAAGCGATAATGAACATTCAATACGCACATAACTAGTTTAATATTCAAAATTGGACTTTGCTTTCAAAATTAATATTACTGCTAAACAGAAAGCCAAACAAAACAGACCATTAACAAAGCTAAAGTCAACCAGAGGATAGCAGAAAGAAACATCGTGAGTATTATGCTGAGAGACCGCAAACCTACACCTGGCACTAAAACAAAAGCAAGTCTAAAGTGGCAGTGGGTGGTTCTCATAGCTCACAAACATGTATATGCATGTAGTTCGTGGGTACGGAATCTTGGCATAGAGCCCTTAGAGGGAAAAGAGACTTAGATGAAGACTACAAATGCAGTAGACGGAGGACATTAAGAAAACTGCAGAAGCGGTATGGATTTAGGTTGCGCCAGTGGGACTGTGTTTGAAGGCGCAATTTGAAGTAGGACTACTCGTATATTCGGCTAGGAAGTAGAAAAATATGAAATATTGTGCCCATTTACTTAGTGGAGTACACGTTGTGTACACAAAATGTGTAGATAAATAGATAAGCAAGAAAATAAGGTGAAATAGGATGAAAAGAAACAAAGATTTTCTTCCACAGAAGATTGAAAAAGCAAGAAAAGAGAAAAAGATACTGGTGGACAAACTAAATCTCTATGGAACGAAGATCATCCACTAAACAATTTAGACGTGTATTAGTTTAAAAAATCGAACATAATTATCAAACAGGAAATCATCTTATGTGCAGCAGGTACGAAAGTACCTACACCCTTTGACGGACATGGGCCTTCGCTTATTTGCATCACAATACCATTGTAAGTCAAAAGGAGAATTTGGCGCACTATAACAAACACGATGATTGGACGGGTTGGCACAGGATTTAATGTCGACTTGGCCGTCTCTTCGCAACGATTCTGTATTTATCCTATGATGAAAGAAACAAAGATTTTCTTCCACAGAAGATCGAAAAAGCAAGAAAAGAGAAAAAGATACTGGTGGACAAACTAAATCTCTATGGAACGAAGATCATCCACTAAAAATTTTAGACGAGTATTAGTTTAAAAAATCGAACAAAATTATCAAACAGGAAATCATCCTATGTGCAGCAGGTACGAAAGTACCTACACCCTTTGACGGACATGGGCCTTCGCTTATTTGCATCACAATACCATTGTAAGTCAAAAGGAGAATTTGGCGCACTATAACAAACGCGCTGATTGGACGGGTTGGCACAGGATTTAATGTCGACTTGGCCGTCTCTTCCCAACGATTCTGTATTCAGATCTGACTGTTTTTCTTAGTGGCCTCTTCCTCTTATTGTAAGAGCTCAGCTCGAAGAATGAAATTTGAAAAGAATATGTCACTTTTCAAAACTGCCATGTGTCAATTATTATATTTTATTCATATGCCAATCACTGTACTCGAGTGCCAATATATTCTACCACATCCACACAACACCATCTAGTCCCAAACTAAGCAGAGCTTGTACTATGGGTACTAGACAATGGATAAACATACATAATTTATACTTTTTTTTTTGTAAATTGGCAATGATTGGAATATTCCACAGAAGTAATTAGAATCACTACAGGAATTTAATAAATTATTATTTAAATTGAATTTATTCTTTTATCCGAAAATGCAAACAACAATCTTATCAACTTTGTTTTTTACGAGTAATACGCCACTTATTCAGAGAAATTTGCTTAGAGTGCCAATCATTATACTGTTTACCCTACTAAATCTACCACAACCAACGCTACGCTTTGGAAGTTACTACACTAGCTTTAAGCGTACAAATATTTAAATTTCGAATCTCAACTCCGAAAATAAGCGAAGATAACCGAAGCGCCTTATTCGATGACTACACCTTTCCGCCTCAAAATATCTTTAATCATGATTGATTGGTGAACTGTCCAAAAAATTTGCAAAGCATTGCAGTGAAAACTAGTTAATAAATCAAAGAATTAACATCACCTTTCTTAGTCCGGGCTCTGGACGCGGGGCCTCGGGGCCGGCAATTACGCGTCGCGAACTGCCGCACCGCCATTATACAATTTAGGATAATTAACTACCGGATTTGTTGTGCTACCCACAACGTAATTGCCTTCCATAACATACTACTACCACTATTATTAGGGCCAAGTTCATTTTGTAGCTAATATAAGGGAGACGTTTGTAATTGCCGCGGGATTTGTTTAGTTGCCGATCGGTGCCGAACGTAGCCGACAGTTGCCGATCATTGCCGATCGTACCCGATGTGCGTAATGTCGTGTAATTGGTTGTGAAATTTTGATTAACGTACTTAATTTTGTGTTTCATTGGATAAGTGAGGGGAAATTGGTAATTATGTGTTGTCAGTCGTCATTTTATTGCAGTTCTGAATTAAAGTAGAAATGCAGTAACTAGCGATTGCAATTTTATAAGGACAAAATAACAGAGAAACCGAACCGTTACTTCGATTGCTCTCTGATTGTGTCCTTCATTCAACCAAAATTCGTTGGGTCAGAGTTGATATTTTTATATTCTCGACCTTACGAAAATACTCAGCCAGACAGAAACAGTGTGGTTGGAAATCCACTTGGCAGGGGAAGACAAGCTGATGAAATTTGCTCCACATCTGACTAAACTGCGGCGTGCTTTTTTATCATTTAAAACGAGAGCAATTTAAATAAAGAATCCAAAACGAACTCATTGCCATCTTTCGGAACACAACAAAATTCAAAAATAACAATGAAAACAAAAGAAATGACATTTGTCAAAGATTAAAAATAAAACAAGAGCAGCAAAGTACCTATTCAAAACGTGTAAAATTTAACGGCACGAGACATTTTTTACCACCGAACTCGCGTTTGCTGTGGAGGTAACATTAAGTAAACCGTCATTACTCGGTGCCCCCATTCGGTGCGGAATTATTTAAATGTCAGCTAAATTGCTTTAACAGTCCGAGAGCAGTAATAAGGTGTCCATACAACCTATAATTTGCTCTCGCATTCAATCACTCAGGCACTGTGGAGGCGCGTCCGACATAGACTAAAAGTTGAAGAAGTGACAAAGCCGTGATTTTTGTAAGTAAAATCTTCTTTTGCCTGTCCTGTTCTCATATTACTTGGGGTCGGCGCAGAATGTCTTTCTCTTCCATTCTCTCCTATCAGCCGTCATCTGATTATTCACACCCTTTTCATTCATGCCATCCTTCACACAATCCATCCATCTTTTCTTTGGTCTTCCTTTTGCCTTATATCCCTCAACTCCCATATTCATCACATTTCTAGTCACATGCTTTTCATCCCTCCTCATCACTTGCCCATACCACGATAGACGATTTCCTTTCAGCTTTTCTTGCACCGGGCGGTGCAACTTCCAAACTTGCCCTAATATACTCATTTCAAATTTTATCCATCCTTGTCACCCCACACATCCATCTCAACATACTCATCTCTGCTACATGCAATCTTCTTTCATCCGTCTTCTTCACGGCCCAGCATTCCGATCCATACAGTACGACAGGTCTTATAAGGATTTGTAGATTTTGCCCTTTAGTTTATGAGGCATCCGTGGGTCGCAAGTTGTTCCTGTGACCTGTCGCCATTTCATCCAACCTGAGTTGATCCGGTGCGTGACATAGCGGTCTATTTCTCCGTCTCCTTGTATAAGTGACCCGAGGTACTGGAAGTCGGAGCAGACTGATAGGTGCTCTCCAGCAAGGGATATGGACACGGGACCGGATTGACCGCCAAAGTCACAAAACATGTACTCAGTTTTGCTTTTATTAACTTTCAGGCCTACACTCTCCACTCTCTCTCTTTGCCACCAATTTGTAAGTCTGCTCTGGACCTCAAGGCCACTCTCGGCAATTAATACAATGTCGTCGGCGAATAGCATACACCAGGGAGCCTATTCCTGTAGGTCCACCGTACGGGCGTTCATTATTAGCAGGTAGAGGTAAGGGCTAAGAGCCGACCCTTGGTGTAAGCTTACAGCCACATTGAAGTCGCCGGTATTGCCCGCTGTGGACCGGACATGGGTTGTACATCTACTGTACATCGCCCGGATCAACTGTACATACTTCCCAGGCACTCCTTTCTTCCTAAGGGCCTACCACAAAACCTCACGCGGGTACTTTTCGAGATCCACAATACCATGTGCATGTTTTTGTGTGCACTTCTGTAATTTGCGCATAGTTGGCGGGTCGCGAAAATGGCATCTGTTGTACCTCGACCAGGCATAAAACCAAATTGGTTTTGTGAAATTACACTCTTTTCTCTCAATCTTCGTTCAATCACTTTCTCCCAAGCTTTCATACTATGTGAAAAGTAAGTAAAACTAGTAAGTAGGTATCATAATTATCATGCGTATGACGTCGGATACGTCCAATGCCAAATTAAGGTCAGGCATTGCTATGTAGGCATTGTCACAATGATCTATGGTATTGAAGAATGTGTAATGCAATCAAGAAAAATAAAAGTTTGCATATAAATTTCTCAGGATTTCTTTTGACCCATCGAAAAACCACAGTAACCACAGGAACATGGTAGGTATATTTAATTGAAAATGTGGAAATTTATCACCTGAACATGCACCTTTAGTATATTTTTCATTAACGTAAATATAGTATTTTCTTGGGTTTTAAATTTAACCACAGTTTACGGATTTTATCGCGTTATATTGGTGTGACAATAACGTAGGTAAATATTTAGTAAAGCTAATAATCTATGTTCTTAATTTTAGCAAGTTCAACTGGAAGCTCGGCTGTAGATTATTACAAAATTGGACAGATCCCATTCAATCCAAGACTCACACCAGTGGCGAGATTTCATAATTCATGACTGATGTGTCCTCTAATCTCCCCAAAGATAAAACCTATTTAGCGATAAGTATTTTTAAATCTCCTCAAGATGTATGTATATTTACGTCACCGAGAACTTCATACTTATAGTGCGAGCAAATACTAAACGATAGATGCTACTTGTAACTCCATTTCCGAGTTCAATAATGTTGTCGTACTGTAGACGTAAATACATGATCGATGCACCAGTGTTGCAGTTAATAAATTAATACCAACGCAGACATGTCTGTATTGAATACTAAAGTTCTGTCTATCAAAAGCCACCAACCCCCTGTCTCCCTCGCCTCCCCATCCCACGTCAACATTCATACCAAAAAATAATCTCCCTATCCAAATAATGAAGCAATGCCAATCAATCCACCTGTTGCCTACCCTCCTATAGACTGACGTTTTTATGTATGTAGGTATATAATAATCCACATTTTCAATACTAGATGGCGAAACTGTGGCGAGGAAATTCACCCCTTGTCTCCTATCTTTGTCGCACTTCTTGCAGACTCAATATGCTGTCTCGTTTTTCATTCGGAAAATTGCATTTTCCATGAAAATGCGAGATTTAAAATTCATTATTTTGTCATAAACGGTATTTTTATACTCGATTACATAAAGAAAAGTACTCAATATATTCTCAAACAGTGAAAATTCTGCATCGCACTATCGAAGTTTTCGTCACGCGTAGCATAAATACAGATCCGCCTATTAGTTTATCGGAGAGTCCGTTTCTACGCAGTGATGTAGTGCCTGTGAGGTAGAGCTACTCAAAAATCTATCTCACCGATCACAACGAGGCTATAATCCAAGTTTAGTTGTGTGACGTTGGGGCCGGTCGGCTTCACCACAAAGTAACAGATGTACACTGACTTCATGAGTGGGATTTGGTCATTTGTCCAGTCTCATTCATGGTCCGCTGCACTGGAGCTTTTATTAATTATATAGAGTGAAGTCGATCTTGGATGTTGAAGGTGGTTGTTTCGGCAACACACAACTGTCGTAGAAGCCTTGACTTTCCTTTTGAAAAATCAAAAGTTGGTTTGGACTATGCATAAGTTATAGAATTTAAGATACTACTAGAAGATGGTTGATCATAATAAAAGCTTCAGCGTAGTTTCCTTAAGGGAACATACATATTTAATACTTACTAAAGATATCAATAGACGTAGCTTACGTATTAAACTTTTATGTGTTTGTGATTTGTGTTTCACCGGATACATTTTCCTCCTACGTCCAGGTATTTTTAGAAAATCTCAGTAATGAGATATTGACTTTCCTCATAGAAATATATAAAAATAAACAGGTAGGTATTCATTGTGTTCGTTAGTTGTATGTTTATAAAGTCCCCCGCGACACAGGATTTAGTCCAAGTGCGGGAGTTGTCTTAAAAAAAAACATGGAGTAGAAAAGCGCGGGCAGTCGTAATCAATAGCTGTTCTATGAATTGATTAAATAATGCGATATTGCTGCACTAGAGATGTTGCAAGTAGTGCATGCAATATGAGCGAGAAACGTAATTTATGTGTATTATGGAAAGAAGAATTTATTTTTTAAAATAGTACTATATAGTAGTAGTATAGTAGAGAAGAGCTTTGGGCCAAAATTGCCACAAATTGGGTCCCCGAAGGTGCTAGGCGTGGAAGGCCGAGACGAAGATGGCGGGACGAACTGGACTCGTACAGGAATGACTGGCCTGTGCTGACACAAAATAGAGATCTGTGGAAAAAGAAGGAGGCCTTTCCCGCTGTAGTGGGACGCTACAGGCTCAAAATAAATAATAAATAAATAATAATAGTACACTACTTTCGAATTAATGAACGAATACGAATAGCCAAATCCTGTGGTTTCGAGATTTTTTTTACTCTACAAACGCGCTGCAGAAAATATAGTGTGTGGGTACTTATATCTGTGTTTACATACACAATAATACAAAAAATAAGTAGGTAACTAGGTATCTACCCATTAGAACACTGCAAAAAAATGATTTAAAGTCAGTGTTAATGTTCTAACGTTTGCACCTTAAAATGTGTCAGAAAATTAAGCCGCGGAGGTAATATGCATCTTCTAGTAAGTTATGTGTAATGTGCAATTCTGTACAGCCATAGGGTACATTTACCTTACTAAGAGTCAAAACAAGATTTTGAGGTTCACAGAAATGTCTGTCTAGGAATCATGCCCACAACAATCGATGCAGTGCTAAACAGCAAAGTAGTCGCTAAGACCATTGTCCATGTAGTCATTTGAAACACTTCAATTCTGCCCTCTCCAACCTAAAGTGCAGTAACTTCAAAAACATGATATAGGAATTTAAACTTTAACACTAAACACGAAAGTTTAAATTCCTATGTCATGTTTGTGCTGTTACTGCACTTTGGGTTCGGGAGGGCAGAATTTGTACTCCCACTGCTGGTTAGGTGCATCTGTGGTATCTTCTGACTATTAGAAGGTTTAAGCCACAGTCCATATCACTCGCCAAATGCGGATTGGCAGACTTTCAAATGTTCTGAGAACTTATGGAAAACTTTCAGACATGCCGATTGCCTCACGATTTTCCTTCACCGTTTAGCAAGCGATAATTAACAATTTAATATGCACATAATTTCAGAAAGTTAGTGGTGTTCATCATAGTGTTGAATTGGCTTGGGCTGAGACCTTACGCGTAGCTTTATCTTGGACTAACCTATAGACTATTGTAGTCTTTAAACGTAAATAACTAATTTTTAACTATATTAGCAAGTATGACTGCCTCCGTGGTAGTAGCAGTCGATAGCGTATGCGACTGCTGATCGGAGGTCCCGGGTTCGATTCCTGGGTCGTGCACAAAGTGTTACTGGGTTTTTCCGAATTCTCAGTAGCAGCACGGAGTCCGGTTATGTGCCCGTTAACGGCAATAGGCTCCCCCCTTATTACGTGGGACCTAAAAATTCATGGCGAAATGTGGGTCTAATATTACACCTCTGCCTACCCCTTCGGGGATACAGTCGTGAGTCTATATATAATATACTAGCAAGTACACAATAAAATCGCATCTGCACTAACAGATCTTTGGCCGCATCATTGTGACTTTCATCTCGTTCAACCTGTCCAGAGAAGTTGTGATAACTTTTAATAGAAGCCGCAATCATATGCCTATTAATAAAGCCTGTAGTCAGAGGTGTCTTTTCGCTTTAATCAACATTTTCAATGAGATTATTAAAACGCGGCGTTTCCAAGATGGCGCCAGTTTATATGTTCACTGATGATCTCTACGATGTGATTAAATATGGCGGGATTGTGACGTATTTATGACGACATGGTGTCGTTAGTTTCGATCTTTCGACGTACAAATTATCGAGTGATATTTGAAACAAACAACACTCCCTTAGGCTCAAAGGGGTAGGCAGAGGTGTAATATTACACCCACATTTCGTCTTATGATTTTTTTACGTTCCACGTAATCAGGGTCGAACCTATTGCTGTTACCGGGCACATTGCCAGACGCCGTGCTGCTACTGGAAATTCGGAAAAACTTAGTAACACTTTTGCCCGACCCGGGATTCAAATCCGGGACCGATCAGCAGCCGCATAAGCTATCCACTGGACCACGGAGTCGGCAGTCTTAAATTTGTTGGTGATAAATTTATTGAGTTTTGAACTCTGCTAAAGTTGTTTACATGAGCTGTTAGTAAGTAGGTACTGTTAGCACAGTATAAAGACATACAGTAGTTTGACGCCATTGATTTCGTAGAAAAAGCCGACAACGTCTAGACAAGGGTAAGTAGGCTAGGGCTGCCACTTGAAAACAATACCTACTTATTCAAACACTGTCTATTTATTTTAGAAAAATATTACAATAAAATTGCTACGCTACATGAATAATATAGTGTAAATCACTCATCTATACATATAAATAAAATTGGAGTGTCTGTTTGTAATTTTAAAATAACCGCTTTTTACTAAATGCATATGGATGTATACACGGTACATACACCGAAATGACATTTTTTACAATTTTTGTGTCTGTCTGTTTGTTCTCGCTAATCTGTGGAACGGCTGGACCTATTTCGACGGGACCCTCACTGGCCTGATGTACCAAGGAGTAACTTAGGCTAAAAATTAATCGGGTACGCGAAGAAGTTCCCTCAGGACGCGGGTGAAACCGTGGGAAACAGCTAGTTTATTATATTACAATAATTAACGATAAATAATTATTATCAAACAGTTTGCATTTTTCGTGCGGTGACTGATTTGCATACAAAGTGTCAGTCAGCACCTATTTCATCCCGCAAGTGTCGTGGGAGGCGGTTAAGAATATAAAGCATTTTTCGTACAAACTAAGTTAAAATAAAGCGATTGACATAGCGGTGGTTTAATGGATGGGTAATCTTGGGATCAGCTTGCAGAGCTATGTTATCGATATGAAGTATTTTGCAGATTTTTTTCGTGCAAACTACGTTAAGGTAAAGCGATAGACATCACAGTCATTTTATGGATGGGTGACCGGGCTATGAGATTACGGAGAACATGTGTGGGGTTTATAAAAGGGGGCCAAAAATATGGTTATTTTTGAGCTAGGATGCGCCGTTACCAAGATACATAATAATATGTGATAGGTACTTACCTAATGCGAAGGTACTAGGTACTTATTGAATGAAATTAAAATCACACCAGAATCGAATATTACCTTACAATGCATATTTTCTTACGTCTAACATATTGTAAAAAGTTAGTAGATTAGTAGGAATGTGCACATTATTTTAAGTGGTTATAGGTACATACATTTCAAAATAATATAAATAATTATAATTAATGAAAATTTCTTTTTTGGTATAAGTAAATTGATGAAAACGCAGATTTTTTAAATCCTTATTGATTTAAATCTTCAAACAGCATGATGAATTTCAATGTCTCACAGCACAAGTCGTATGCACCATCTTAATTAATATTCATAAGCAAATAAATAACTAATGAACAAAAAACAAGCACGTGCCAGCCCCCAAAAACATGTACCTAGTTACGAACTAAGGCGATATACGTAACTAGGTACCGCTCTTCCCGCGTCTCACCTCTTGGCCCCCGCACGATTGACCCGTCTAGACGCGTTCGTCGAACGACTGTATGGATTATTTGACTGTGCTGTTAGTATGTTACAATGTCGCGATACTCAAGTACCCTGTGCTACATGTTCATTAATTTTCTTGTGACAGATGTCAGTATCGAAAATGTCATATTTAATTTCAAACAATTAAAATTTAATAACGTCAGTATTTAAAATTTTAAGCGCTATGCGCTACACATAATTGTATACCTCTGTAATATCGTAGAGGCTCATTTGTGGAGTCGTATTATTCTTTGTCGGGTATCCTAACATTTTACTATTGCTGATGGCAGCAGTTGGCTCATTGGCGAATTTGGAACTTAAGGAAAACAAATATTTTCAATCCGAACTTCGGATGCCGAAGCTTTTTAACGAAGAGAAAGCATCTGTTTGTTTTAATATTTACAATGTCGAAGGCTCTATCTTTGCAGTTAAGATTGACTATCGCTAGATATAAACAGTAAAGATTATGAAATCGTTAAAAGTGTCAAGAACTACTTAAACCGACCTATGTCGAGTATTGTGGGTGCGATTTCTACTTGTTGTGTGACCAAAACTAAAAAAGACCATTATAATTTATAACAAACGACAATAATAATATTACTAAATACTTTTAAACTATCACTACTTGTACACAATTTTATGTTCATGTTATGGATATCTATATCGTGTAACTATTTGAAAGAAAGCAGAATTTGAAAATAATGATAAAATACCTTATATTTGTCGGCGTCGACATAACACCATGTAGAGCCGCTACATAAATATAATTATTCAAAGTTTCAAAGGCTGGGAATTCTTGGGTGTTTCCGTTTTCAACCCATCTTTTCAACCCACGAATATTTTTTTCCGTTTTTAACCTAATTCTTATTCCGTTTTCTACCCGCAATAGAATTAATATATATTTTTTCCGTTTTCTACCTAAAATTTATTCCGCTTTCAACCCACTACATTTTATCATTATTTTGTACAGACAGAAAAAATATCATAAGCTTAGTATCTTCTTGGGTTTACGCGAATGTTACACATTGAAATTAAACTACAGTTTACGGATTTTATCGCGTTGTATTGGTTTCAATAAGTTATTACATTTGAAACTAAAGATCTAGAAACTATATTTTTAATTTATTACTAGCCGACGTTTCGAATTCTTTACAGAATTCATATTCACGGCAGACTGAGGTTATTTGTCTTTTTCTTGAATGTATAAGTTATCTCAAAGTATTATAGTATATAGGTATATTAGTAAATTCGAAACGTCGGCTAGTAATAAATTAAAAATATAGTTTCTAGATCTTTAGTTTCAAATGTAATAACTTAGTGAAACCAATACAACGCGATAAAATCCGTAAACTGAAGTTTAATTTCAATATCGTAAGCTCTTTAATATCGTTACTTGTAATTTCGTCGTCGTCATCAGCCTTTAACAGTCCACTGCTGGACTAGGCCTCTCCTTTGAGAGGAGGAATTGGCCTACTATACCGCGCTGGCCAAACGGGTTGGTATAGGGTTTGTGTCAAGTTTTCCTTCTCTTACAGTGATGTTCTTCGCATAATGTGTTCCCTCTGTCGGATCTTACGACACCCATGGGATGATATGGGGTGGTGACATTCCGTATTCTTAATCCGTCACCACACGGAACTTGTAATTTAGTGCAAGAGTACCTGTGGCGTTATTCGTTTGGCAAATCAAAAAGCAAGTTTAATGGATGATATTGCTATCTCTTTCTATTTCATGGGGCCCAGTAGGGAGTGAAAGAGAAAGCTACTTTGTAAAGAATACGGCTAATCTGGTATAGTTTAGTTTTTTATCTTGGTTACCCAGAAGTGCGAGATAGTAGTGGTACCTACCTGTTTTTTAGATAATATTAAAACATTTAAAATGCAAAATCCAAGTACCAGTAAAGATGTTAATACAGTCGGTGAAGATTTTTATTTTACTTTATCAAAGAGAAACAAGCCAGTTTTAGTTTGTGGTGGTAGAGACTTCTATAAGAAAAGAACCAATAAGGACAATACCATTACATGGCGATGTGCAAAGGCGCCTTCTTGCTTTGGAATCATAAAAACATTGGACAGTGTGATTACTAAAACAAGTGAACACAACAATAATTGTCAACCTAATACCAACAAACTCATCATATTAAACAATCAATGAATAACATGAAAGAACAAGTGAAATCTTCCAACGGTCGTCCTGTTCAACAGATCTACGAAGAAGAAGTTTTTCCAATAAAAGAAAAAGGTTTGATGACGCAAATTGTCGGCAAATTCTTATAGACGGTAACAAAATTTGTTCGAGCTCTGGAGGTAATTAGTTTCATATAATCGAGATATAAGGGTTTTAAAAGCAAACATGTGCTATGTACGCGTTACAGAGGTCCGATGAATTTTTTCGAGTTATAGAGGTAAAATATATACCGAACTGGCTTGTAGAGACGTACTGATTATTTCGAATTATAGAGGGTTAAACCTTAGAGTAATGGAGGTTTTGGGGCTTGAAAGGGAGGGAACACAAGATTTTTACAAGTTGTGGAGGTTTTCGACTTATCGAGGTTCGAATTAACGAAATTCTACTGTATATTGAGAACATGTTCCACGTAGCATACACGCAATTATTTTCATATTGATATGTTCTGTTAAAGATTTAGTGTTACATATTTTGTAGAAAGTTTGAAACAATTTGATTTTTTACAAGTTACCTATGGCTTATTTTTTACATTTAGATTATAATAGTTTCTACGAATCTGTGATTTTTCGTTGTTGATACGTTATACTTTAGAATAGTATATTAAATTTAAAATTATTGGCACATTAGTGGTGTTTTAAAAGCTATGATGTGATTTATATGTTTTCTATTTAAGATATGAGTGATTTTCTACCATTTTTTATTACCAATAATAAATATTATATAATATATGCGGAAATATTCCACGTAGCATACATGGAATATTTTTCATATTGATATGTTGTGTTAAAGATTTAGTGGTTCATATTTTATATAAAGTTTTAAACTATTTTGGCTTCTATTGTTATTTATATTTTGTTTAATTTGTTAATTCTAGATAATCTTAAGCTCAGTTACTCACTTTCTGTAGTGCATTAATGAATATTTTTATCAACGTCAAAATTTTTTTTTGTTGATCATACCTTAAGTTAGCCACCGGGTTGAAAACGGAATATTCGAAAACATCTTTTTTGTATAATTTTGTAATAGGTTGAAAACGGAATGTTTATTATTAATTTTAGCTCGTGGGTAGAAAACATGGGTTGAAAACGGAAACAACCGAATTCTTACTACGTCGCGAAGAAAAGTAGTAAAATAGTAAAATTTCCCTTTTTCCTTGCAAAACAGACAATATTTCTAGAGTCGGAATGTCCTGTTTGAAAATTGAAATACAATTCGGATTTCAGGCAGGCCAGGATGTATTATTTTGAAATGTTAATTCAAGACAAAAAACACTTGATTTTAATAAACAAATGTCGGATATAAAGTCGATGGTACGTTTCTTGATTATTTTAGTTCATTATTATGAGTCCAAATTTTATAATTCCTTGTTTAAAATTCTAATTGATATCTTTTTCTATTACGTGCCTAAGAAGGCAATATAAATATGGATTTTGTAGAGAACATGTTTTGAGTTTGATAGTAATAGATAGCGTTACTCATAAGTATATATTACACAACATTCTGTGTTATGTGATCAAAATTGAGGCAATAAAAGTAGTTATTAATTAATTACTATTAACGTGTGATTTTTTTATTGTTTGTTTTCGTTTAAGAAACCTCAGTCGGTATATTTGGTAAGTTGGGAGCCATTAGTTCTGCAATTTATTTACTGAAGTGAACAAGCATATAGGCACTTAGAATAATTATTTAATACTTATTATAATAGGCAGCGATAGCCTAGAGGAGATACCAACAGACTGCCATGCAGAGGATATGTAGATATGGGTTCGAATCCACATCGCGCATCAATGACTTTTCGGAGCTATGTGCGTATTGAATTATAAATTATCGCTTGCCCCGTGCCTCGGAGAGCACGTTAAGCCGTCGGTCCCGGTTGTCATGAAGATCTTTGACAGCCGTTATAGGGCGTCAGTACCTTCTAAATAAACAGACACTAGTCTTAACCATGGAATATGGCTATCTCTTCGGGTTGCGGAGGTTAGACAGGCACTCACTATGTGGAAAAGTTGAAACTGGGATAACCCTAGGAGAATGAATTACTTATTAAAATAATTAGGTATGTGACTGCACGGTTGGCGTAGTGGTTTAAGCGGCCGCCTCGCCGCTTGACACTGCGCCGAGTGTTGTGGATTCGAGTCCCACACGAGACAACACTTTGTGTGATCCATAAATTGTTGTTTCGAGTCTGGGTGTTAATTGTCCTTGTTAGATGTCTGCTTGTAAAGTCCCCCGCGACACAGGATTTATTCCTAATGCAGGAGTTGTCTTTTTAAAGAAAAAAAAATTATGTACTTTCCAATAGGTTCTGATTTAATATTTAGACTACTTACTAACATTGGCTTACTAGTGGGAGAGCTACTGAACCATTTGACTAACCCTCTTCCCACAAGGCTGGAACTTTTATAAACGACTATTTATTATCTGCCAATAAAGAAAATATCGTCCTGGCAGCGACCTTGGGGTTGCTTCATCATCAAAAAAATTTATGAAAATGTAAAAAAAATATTGATTTTAACCATCTTCCACAAGGCTGGAATTTTAATACGTTGTAATATAACTCTCCTTTCCTATCCCGAACGACACGTGCTGGGTTAAGGTGCCACTCTTAAACGGTAGAAGAGATACCGTCACGCACCAAACGGTTCGGCGCCTCTTATCTCTGCCGTACCATTAAGATGTGGAACTCTTTACCAGCCCACGTGTTTCCCTCCACTTATGATCCTGGGTCCTTTAAGCGGGGCGTGAAAAAGCTGTTCTCAAGGCCGTCAAGGTGAGGGCCATCATGTCATAATGCCATGCTGGCTGCTGGGATGATGGCCATCACTATGGGACTTCACTGACTGCTTAACATCAGGCAGCATGGAGTCAATTTGTTCGGCAGAAAAAAAAAACATCTAGAAAAAATATATGCTGTAGATCGTAATAAACACTTTAGATGTAGTCAGCAGTTTTTGAGATATAGCATTTATTAAAAATCCGCAACTATAACTTTGCCGTATAAACAAACACTATGGAAAACAAAGTTATTTTTGGTAGCAAAAATGTGATTGTGAAATTTGATTATAATCGGTCTACTAATTTACACACAAGGCTAAGATTTTGCCAGAACGGTATTTGCTTAAATTTACAGGTAATAAATTGTCGTTTATAAAAGTTCTAGCCTTGCGAGAAGAAGTTTAGTCAAATGGATCAGTATCTAGTCTATACGAACCGCTTCGCATTTATAATAAAGAAGTATTAACTAAAAACGTTTCTGTATTAAAACCGGCTTCAAAATTGAAAACACATCAAAGCGTCATTCTTTATTTTCCACACAAAGAGTGAAGTTTAATCTTTTATTTTTACAATGACGGGATCAAAAGGCTTGAAAAGAATTGGCAACATAATAGTGTTGTTGTGTTGGCAGCACGGGCCACTTCGGGGACAATCGGGTGTGTTCGTGTGTGCTCGGGTGGCGCTGTGTCATGCGCGCGCAATCTGCCCCCGCTGCGCCGCCCGACGACGTCTCACTTGACACCGCCATAGAATAAGCTGGCGGGAATTAATTAATAGTCGTGCAGACATGCCACTTATTACTTTGCAACCTAACAACACTATATAATAGGGCTGTTTCCAACTAGTCAAATCAAGCACTTTTAATGAAATATCGAAAACGACCTTTGCCATGGGTTTTGTATGAAATATGATGTAGTGACGTCATTTTGCTGTTAGGTAGACTACTTATTATCAATAAATTGACTATAAAAAAATTTACTTAAATAAAGTTTTATCATTAATTGATGAATGAAATTACTATTATTTTGACATGTTTCACTAGATACAAATAATTGTATTATTTTTTTCACTTGCAGGAAACTTCCCTAGTGGAGGGCTAGTGTAGGATTACTGTGACATCCAGCAGGTTGGTTGTCGTGCATGCACTGACACTAAGTTGATGAGGACTATATGAAAGTTCGATCACTGAAAACAGTGTCTAGTACCTGTATATTATTAGATACATATCAGTCAATGATTTTCTTGGCGGAAATTTCTTTAAAGAAAGTGAACGGTTCATTTACAGGTGTAAGTCATAATATATTCAACCTAATTTTCCGAAAAAAAAAATTATGTACACTTGTCATATGAAATAAATAAAACAAAAAGCTCGCCTTTACCTTTTTGGCTACGACTATGTTCTATACCTATAGCATTATAAGTAGGGATGGGTGAGGATATGATATTTCTTTCTGCCCCTCCTCGCCTTGGGTATGAAAATGAAAACACACGAGCGATGGACTCGGCTGGAGTGGATGTGATTTACCTACATATTTTATTTTATTTTTAAATATAAAGCGGAATGTCACCACCCCATATCATCCCATGGGTGTTGTAAAGCCGACAGAGGGAGCATACTTTGCAGAGAACAGCACTGTAAGAGAAGGAAAACTTGATACAAATCCTATACCAACCCGTTTGGCCAGCGTGGTACAGTAGGCCAATTCCTCCTTTCAAAAGAGAGGCCTAGTCCAGCAGTGGACTGTTAAAGGCTGATGATGAAATATAAAGCTCAGCCTATCTGCGACTTTAATCTATGAACAGTCGGCAATTCACCCTTTGCTATTATCATTGGTAATTGAAAGAACCGATAAAAAGTAGCAGAAAGGAGTCTGAATTAGACACAAGTTCATTACAGTGGTCTGCGTTGTTAGATTGATCGCCGCACGGTGCCTTTGTCAACACAAATCAAATAAAAAAACTTGAAGCAATGATCTAATTTAATGCATCTAATATAGATGTCTTGATACGGTTGGACTAGCAGGAAATGGATGTAAGTTTATTTATTGATATACTACTGATTTGAAATGCGAGAGCTTTTTTAGAGCTTTTTCGCTTTAGCTGTATGAAAGGGTGAAAATCATGATTATACCTAATATCATGATTGTCAAGTCACACTGACACTGCGGTGATGTGTAGTTTTAATTTCCAAACCCATAGACTTTTATGAAGTTAATATTCTGAGAGACAGTTTTCAAGGTGGATTGCTGAGCTTAGCGAGAAACGAACAGCTGTCCTTAGTGGACGTAGGAAAACGCCATATAATCTTGTCTCCTTGGTAAATGTATATTGGATTATCTGTTTCTTTGTGAAACGTCATAGGTAGATCCATTATGATCCTCCCACAATCATTAAAATAATTAATCTGTACGTGTAACATTAAACAAATTGACATACATATAATTTTTTTGCGTTACTGACTCACTGACTGACAACGCCCAGCCGAAAGTATTAGATATGATCCATGAAGTATAGTCAAACAACTTCCCGCTAGACCACAATAAGGGCGAGAATCGCTCAGCGAGACTTTATCGCTTCCAGTGCTAGGTACTTTAAACGTACATTGACACTCGTTTACAAAACCAGTTTCTAGTGTGCCTCGACTCTATGAGCGAGCCAAGGGAATTTTTTTTTCAAACTGGTCCAGCCCCGACTTGTTTGATTGGTAGGTATGTGCCTTAGGAGGTGTAGGGGAACACTAAGAGAAGATTTTTGGCAATTCCTCCCTTAAGCGGTTAAAAGGTCCCACGTGGGGGATGCCACGGGCGTATTTAATGAAAAATATTACGGTAATATTTCAAATACGATACGCATAGGCACCCTCATAACAACTGTTTTCTTTTTCAAACTGGTCCAGCGCCGACTTGTTTCATTGTACGTAGAAGTGCACTAAAAAGGGATTTGCCGAAATCCGTGCAGGTGTAGCTGTGGCCATTCTCTAGTATTATTTGTAATTATAGTTTAATTTTCCTCATAGTGAGAAGAGGGCCGTGTTCAGCAGTTACAAAGTTTATAAACAAGGCTCTTCAAGTTGTAACTATTTATAAATATGTAGATGTATACCAGTGTATACAGGTTTCACAGTTTCTGCCATTTGAAAATGACTTTGGCAGACGCCAAAAGGACCTTGGCTTACGCACAGTACCTATTTAAAAAAAACAGCTGCGAACTTGGATTACTAATTATTACACCAATGTGCGCATCTGTCTACCACTGCGAGAATACGTAATACAGGCAGCTTATAGACAATTAAAGGGAATCTATTTAATTGTTATTACAGGTAATATGGTCAATATGAGTGCCACTTAAAGGTAATCGTATCACAAGGTACTCAATTGAAAAGCCGGTATTACTCGCTATCCAATATCGTTTCATATGTCTTGTATGGTGAGTGACAGCCCTACTTGAGCGGACAATATTGTAAATTAGGCAATTATTGTTGATTGCCATATAATTCTGATACGAGCATGTATCATCTGTGCAATTTTGCAAATAATTAGGTTGCAGATGATCCCTTCATCGGTGAACGTCTTTTTCATAACGTCTTCGTTCCTGGGTTGATTGTCAATCTCTGTTAAGTGCTGCCATCTCCTTGGCTGCCATCATTGTTGTCGACAGTTTGATATTTTTTACTTTATGGCCAAATATTTTTATTTAATTTAATACGCACATAACTTCGAAAAGTCATTAGTGCGTGCCGTGGATTCGAATTCGATACCCTCTGCATTGCAGTCTGTCGGTCTCACAACTCGGCTATCTATGTGCGTAATAAATTGTTAATTATCGCTTGCTAATCGGTGAAGGAAAACATCGTGAGGAAACCTGCATGTCTGAGAGTTCTCCATAAAGTTCTTGAAAGACATGTGAAGTCTGCTAACCCGCACTAGGCCAGCGTGGTGGGCTATGACCTTACCCTTCTCAAAGTGAGTAGAGGCGCGTGCCCAGCAGTGGGACAGTATAAAGGGCTGATGATGATGATGAAGTTCATGCAACAATTTTGGAGAAGAGTTTATATTAAATTACGGCGATAAATATGCTGCGCTCGATGAGGGGATTCACGGGGGCGTTCGCACTAAGAACTTTTCCCTTCATGGCAATCTTTATGTTCGTGTAATAGGTAGTAGACAAAATAGAAACTACTAAAATGATACTAATTAATGCCTTGGCGATATAGCGGATGAAGAATACATGGCAATCGTCTCACGTCATTGACGGTTATTTATTTATTTTATTTATAGGCTCACGCCTGTATCCCCGAAGGGGTAGGCAGAGGTGTAATATTACACCCACATTTCGCCATGAATTTTTAGGTCCTACGTAATAGGGGGCGAGCCTATTGTCGTTACCGGGTATATCACCAGACTCCGTGCAGCTACTGAGAATTCGGAAAACCCAGTAACACTTTTGCCTGACACGGCAATCGAACCCGGGACCTCCGATCAGCAGTCGCATACACTAGCCACTGGACCACGGAGGCAGTCATTATTACGGAAAACTGCGTTCTGTGGTCTTGGATGGCTAATACGAAAAAGCTGTGATGATACAGATGATGACTTCTTAAGATGCGTTCAGTATTCAATTTTATGTCTACTAGAAAAAACCTGTAAAATTGTCTTTCTGAACAAACGGGAAAATTAAGTGTCAAGCGTAACTTGCAATCAGCTTTGGTCCTTGGAAACATTAAAATGAAATATTCGCAGAGTAACCCGACTTGATATATTTATGAGTATACACATTCTTATCCAGAATAGAATCCAAATAACATTCGTTTAGGCCGTGAAAAGGTTGGGCACCATTTGTGTCATAATGGTAAAGATTTCTTTGAATACAGCATTGAAAGACTCCCAAGCTTCAGTCGCATTATAGACCAGTGCAGATACGTTAGAAAACAGTAAAAAGTAAAATAAAATTACAGTAGGATGAGACCCATTGGAGAAGGAAGAGAATATAGCGATCATTAAAGGAAAAATAAATTACGGGCGATCTGAGGACGGGAAGTGGATGGAGTTGCGATTTTAAGGGTTAAAAAGGGTTTATAGATTCTATAACTTTCTCAAAATATTTTAGATGTCTTATTAAATATTAACTAATTTGGTTGTTAATTTTAGTTGTTTATTTTGATTTGCAAGTTTTTTTAATCAATGTAGCATGGAATCTTACATTTTTCGAGTTATTAAAGTGTTAATTTTAATAAATATCTCAAAATTGTACATTATACTTAAAAAAATCGGTCTCGATGTTATTTCATTTCTTTGCATTTTCTGAGAACGTTTACCTTAGGTAGTAATGTATATTTTATTCACACCATCATAAAGTAGAGATTTCAACAAACAAAACGGCGAACAATTTAAAAAAAAGCTGATATATTGACGTGAGAATTTTCAATTGAAAATTAGGGTTTTATTTCGATATTAAATCAAAATAAGGCGTAAAAAAATATTTTAAATAAAAAACATTAACAGTGTGTTTGGAACATAAAAAGGCAAGTTTCACCAAATTTTGTGTAAAAGAAAAAACTATTGTAAAAGTTAAAAATAAAAAAACCAAAAACTTGGTTATTTGAATTTTTTACATAAATTATGATGTTGTGTGAATAAAGTGTAAATACAAAAGTTGTAGATCGTTTTATTACCTACTACTTTGCCATTGACGTTTTTGCCGTAGGACTTGTAGTTTTGCTGGCAATCAAGATAAACCCTTTTTTACCCTTCAAATCGCAACCCCATCCACTTCCCGACCTCAGATCGCCTGTAATTTATTTTTCCTTAAATTTTTGCTAGATACATTCTCTTTTTTTCCAATGGGTTTCATCCTACTATAATTTTCTATCGTTTCAAAAAATATCTACCCTGGTCTATTATGACTAAATCAAATTTTCTTTTCCAAGGACTAATTAAAACAATCCCTCGAACAGTTTGACGTTAGAACTATAGATCACTGTCAAAATAAATTCGTTGTTGAGCCGCGATGTATATCGCTGAAAGGCCTATTAAACAAAGACACGCTATTCGTTTACTAATTGCAGAAAACAACAGTGAAACCACAAGACAATGCGATAACCCTACCCTTTTCCACTACCAACCCATCAAGAACTACCCTCCACCCTTCTGTGTTCAATTGTTCCGAAGAAATAGGGGTTATCCGGTACAGTTTTAAAGTTCAACTTATAATGGTGACGTTAATAGCCAAGAACCGAGCTGGGAGGTCTGCCGGTCACCTCGCTAATTGAATGTGTCAATCATTTTAACAACGCAAATGAATAGGGTATAGAACTTTACGTATCCAGCCTTGGAAGACCCATTGGGAATGCTATTTTGTTCTACTTTGTTCAAAATCACGAAGTTGGAAGGGTCTAAGAGGCTGGTTTGACGAATGCCTGGGGCCAGCTATCGTTCACTTCTGTATATGCCCGTTTAAGCTGGACAGCACTAATTGTGTAATTTCCCAGTAAACTCATTAGCGAGGCACGTGTGTCTATGGTTTGAGTAACAAACCTTTGTGGCAATACTCCGAAGTTTAATGTTGGTATCACTGGAAAAGCTATTATTTCCTCTGGCAACTTTTCGGAGAATTTTCATTTTGCGCGTATTGGTTGCGTTAATTTATGAATCATTCAATATAATTTGCGAAGGTAATTGTGAAATGAACTTACTCAATTATTGTACGTAATGAGTATAAACGAATTTATTACTAACTAGCTGTGCCCGCGACTTCGTTCGCGTAAATGTTGGAATTTAATTAGCATGACATTTATGTCAAAATAATACAATATTTATAACTTTCATATGTATATTATATAAAACATATCCTTAGAGAATTTCTTTATATACAACATTACTTGTTTTACCACCTTCACATAGAACATGTAATTTTTTTTACCGCTTACTCGTGAACATGCCACATATGTATAACTGACCATGTGAAAAACAACATGTTCGGGGGTCGATGCCAGCTGTTTCAAGTCTGTCCCTGCGATTTATTTAGACAATACACACAGGGCTACGAATATCCAGCCCTGCCGAAAGTAAAATAGCCCCGTTGAGTTACTCAAGAGGTATCTGAATTCAGGCCTCAGTCTCCCACCCACGGATTCCCACGTACGTGAGGTGTGTAAATTTGGGAATAATGAGACTCCTGTATAAGTACAGAACACGAACGAACGATAGACACCGAAGAAACGCAACCACATTCATTATTCAGAAGAAACGACAAAGACACCATCATCATTGTCTTGCCCTGGTCCCAATTTAATCGTTTATATCCCTTTCTCTTTCATATCCATCCTCACACAGTCCATCCATCTTTTCCTTGGCCGCTCTCTCCCTTTTCGTCCTTCTACGTGCATGTTCATCACTTTCTTACCTCTACGTACATCTCATCTCTTCGCATAACATGTCCATACCAGACCAATCGACTCCCTTTGACCTTTTTATCAATGGGCGCCACTTTGATACTACCTCTAATGTAATCATTCCTAATTTTGTCTCATTCTTGTCACGCCACACATCCATCGTAACATTCTCATCTCAGCAACATGCAATCGTTTCTCATCCATCTTCTTTGTAGCCCAACACTCAGCTCCTTACAGTACGACAGGCCTTATAACCGTCTTATACATGCGGCCTTTTAACTTCACAGGCATATTGTGCCTGAGACCTGTCGCCATTTCATACATCCTGCTTTAATTCGTTGCCTAACATCCCGATCAATTCCGCCGTCATCTTGCACGAGTGAACCTAGGTAGCGAAAATCGGAGCATACTGGTAGAGGTCTACCGCCGAGCGTAACCGGTATAGGACTGGAGAGACCGCCAAAGTCACAGAACATATAGTCTGTCTTGGTTCTGCTTATTCTCAGGCCTACATTCTCCAATCTCTGCCGCCACTCCTCCAGCTTGCTCTGCACCTTTTATCCACTCTCTGCTACCAGAACGATGTCATCGGCAAACAGCATGCACCAACCGTGCCTCTTCCTGTATACCCGATGATATAGCATCCATAATTAACAGGAAGAGATAGGGGCTAAAGGCCGACCCCTGGTGCAAGCCTACGGCCACACCGAATCTGGCTGTGATACCGGCCGCGGATCGGACTTGACAAAGACACCAATCCGACGAAAACAAAAGAAAATTAACCGAGAACCTCATCAATCCACGGAGAATCTTAACACCGCCATTCAGAAAATGACGTCATTTGCTCAACGCCATGTATGTTTACATATACAAACCGACCGAGATAGAAAATAATATGGACTAATAGACAATTTATTGAAGAAAGGATCTGTAGTCATTGTTTTTATCATTTAAAAAGAAAGTGAAATGATTATATAACTATTATATACACATAATAATTTGAAATAAATGAGGTTGACCGTTTAAATTAAGTGGACATTGTAATAAATTTTGTCAGAGACTTTTTGTTTATGAAAGTGCCTCATGTTATACTCTATTAATTGTTTAGTAACAGAAAGATACTCGACACATAATTATTGTCTTTTTTGCAAGAAACATTTATTTTGCTAGAAAATTATTTGAAAATAGTGACATCTATCGGTCGGAAAGATAACTGCTATGTTCTCTGCTATGCTCGGTTCCAGTAATTTATTTATCAAAAATACATAAAAATATACTGACGTAATTAAGAATCGCCTCCTTTTTAAAGTCGGGTAAATAGCCATAAAACACTTTGAACGTAACTATTTAGACTAACTATACTTTTACTAACAAACTTATAATGATCATAGATGGCACCACATATATAACCAGTTTTGGATGATCCCTGTTTTGTTTGGGACTACGTACAAAGGAGAGGTCAAGCTGTACATCAAAAACCACTCAACCGATTGTGATGTAACATATACTATTTTATAGGTTTGAGTATCCTTTGTACATAAATGTAAGTTTTATTGAAATCAATTTCGCCATTTTAGAGATCTTTAGCAACATAGGGAAAGACGCCGGACAGACAGACAGACATAAATTCTAAAAATTATCAAGTATTGCTTTTTAGCATTTTCCTAGATTTTTTAGCAAATTTTCGTCAAAATATCTTTAATGTACAGACTTTTTCACCTCTACAGTTTTATTATAGTATAGATTAAAGTCAAAATATGAATAAGATTATTGATGAAGTTGTCACTTATAAATCAGCTAAGACTAAAATTGTTAAAATTTGCAGCATCCTTTTTTACTATGGTGATTTTCTACAAATACAACACCGCAATATTTGACAAAAACAAAAATTGGAAGGCTGTGAGGTGTAAAAGTAGGTGTACCTACCATAATATTTTCAGTTCAATAACATAAAATAATTAGGCTATACTTTTTAAGCTTTTTTATCACTAAGGAGAGAGAGGACAATTGTATGAAATAAAATTATGAGTGGTCAAATTTTAGCTGTGTCGAAAATAAATTTTAATAGGAACTAGCTGTTTCCCGCGGTTTCACCCGCGTCCTGAGGGAACTACTTCGCGTACCCGGTTAATTTATAGCCTAAGTAACTCCTTGGTACATCAGCTATCCGCCAGTGAAAGTCCCGTCAAAATCGGTCAAGCCGTTCCAGAGATTAGCGAGAACAAACAGACAGACCGACAGACAGACAAAAATTGTACAAAATGTAATTTCGTATGTGTACCGTGTATACTTCCACATGCATTAAGTAAAAAGCGGTTATTTTAATATTACAAACAGACACACCAATTGTATTTATGTGTAGATTAGATGTAGACTAGAGGAAGACCGCAGCTACTCACGCACGCTTTTTAAATTTATACAGAAGATAAGGTGAACATTTCTTTTGATAACACATCCACCTATATTTTATGTTTCTACCAATAAAAATATGTCAGTCTGTTATGATAGACGGATCGATGTATAAATGATTGCTACTCTTTTTAACGCAAAAACTATAAAGCGAATTTCGATGAAACTTTGCAATAATATACCTTATAATTCTTATAAATCAGAACAGCATATGAGCTTTGGTTATCGCCAACTTTTGTCCCGATAACCGAAGGTGCTTCTAAACAAGCTCTCAAACGCAGGCAAAACCACGTGGAGAAGCTTAAAGGGTGTAAAAAGACCCTTAACGAAATCTGAAATCCCATGTTGTACCAATCACTACGAACATTTTTTACTTCGGCACCATACCTGGGAAATTACTGGTTCTGAGATATTGAGGCTCTAAGTTGGTATGGAATTTTTCTAATTAGGTACAAAATCGATGCGTTTACCCCGCCAATATGTTCTTTAGATGCCCTAATACCCCATGGATAAGTGGACTTAGGTATTTCGAGCATTGCACGCGCGCGCTTTTAATTGCGGTTTAAAAAATGTGAAAACTTAAAAAAAAACGTATCCCAGGTAATATTTTTGCTTAGTATGACTTGGCATGATGTCCACAACGAGAAGACTTCGGCTTGGTGAGGGGTCTTGTGACACCCTGTAAGTAGCATAACATAGAGCCATACCGCGTTTGTCACACACCTAGACAACAAACAACGACCGCTATCGCCTCCATTACATTTCATTTCAATCTACTCAACGTCGAAAGTATACAAAAACAAAATGACATTAAATATTCAAATAAACAAATTATTGATCGCTGCCATCGTCTCACTATTATTAAATCAAACGCCAGACACTATTTACATTTACAGATGGAGTCGGATGAAGAAAAAAAAAGATTATTAGTTATGATAAATCATAGACAAGCAATAATTCATCGTCGCCAGTTTCGTTTGCTTGACGTGTCTCATTACAATGTTTAATGAAATGAATAACTTTGCCGCCGACATTTGGGCATTTAGTTTCTGTTTGGGAGGCAAGCATTATATGATATAGATTGTAACATTTCAGATAATAGTTTTTTTGCTCAGCAAATATTCTAAGAGTGTTTTAATAAACTGCAAGTAGAAATGCCCAAATATTCTAAGAGGATTTTAATTAACTGCAAGTGTCCGTGTGGTGATGGATTAAGAATACGGAATGTCACCACCCCATTTTATCCCATGGGTGTCGTAAGAGCCGACAGAGGGAACATATTATGCAGAAAACAGCACTGTAAGAGAAGGAAAACTTGATACAAACCCTATACCAACCCCTTTGGCCAGCGTGGTTTAGTAGGCCAATTCCTCTTTTTAAAGGAGAGGCCTAGTCCAGCAGTGGACTGTTAAAGGCTGATGTGAAGTGGAATATAAAATATCCTTCCTTAGTGGGTGTCTACGCTGGGAGACCCACTGCCTAAATTACGCGTTTTTAGCTTTTAGGCTCTACCATGATATGTTGGTCAGGATCGATATCTCTAGTAGCCTGTCGCCGCCTCCCACTTTTGCTGTTACTTATAAATTACGAATTGCTTATCCAACTATGTCTAAGAATCAAAGAGCATTGCTCAATGTAAAGTGGAACTACGAAGAAAGAACAATCTGAATGGCACTGTCAGCAGCCACTTTCGTCAGAACATGGTCCACCAGGTATGATCATTTTGCCTGATCAGAGGGCCTTCCTATTTTTGGACGAACACATCCTCTTTAAACCGAAACGTGAAAAACGTTGCTATCTACACATTACATAGGACGGACCATTTTAAAATATGGATAATATTTTTGTTGCGTATAAGTTATGTGCTAACTTCTACATTGAGACTTGCAAAATGATTGATTGTTATCCCGCTAACGATACTTGGCGCCGGTATTTAAATGACGCGCATAGATCACAGTGTAATAATTTTTAGGTTATATCTTCGTCTTTCGTTTTGATGTATTAATTTATAGTAAATGTTCTCCTAGGACAATCCACACGTGGCCATCTGATTCCAAACTAGCCAGAGCCTGTTTTTCTATGTCTATCAGTCAAGTGATAAATTAACATTTGTATTCCAGCAGAGTTGACGGCAATGGTGTGAAAATGAAGACGTATGCAGTCCTTCTGATTGAATCTTATACTAATATATAAAGCTGAAGAGTTTCTTTGTTTGGTTGAACGCGCTAATCTCAGGAACTACTGGTCCGATTTGAAAAATTCGTTCAGTGTTAGATAGCCTATTTATCGAGGAAGGCTATAGGCTATAACATCACGCTATGACCCACGGGAGCGGAGTAGTCGCCTTAAATAACGCGGGTGTAACCGTGGGCTCATCTAGTCTTTAATATATTTCCGTCCTATAATCATTGAATTAGTAGTTAACTTTCTTCTGGACCTGATGGTTGTTTCTCGGGATCAATCCAATTAAATATTTATTACATTAGATACAGTAATGGGATACCGATCTCTATTTAGGTGATTGTATAATTTACAGCTTATGTATAAGAGCCTGAATTCCAGAAAACAAGATTATATTTTCGGTTATCAGGTTAGCATTTGTCAGATAATTATAAGTACTTATAACCTTTTTTCAGCCACCTACCACCAGCACTATACTTTAATTTATTGTGATTATAGTTTTATACGGCAGAGAAATGTTCCCGGGTCAGTTACTATAATTATACTTATAATAACATTAACATTCAGAAATCATTGTTTCTATATAGACTTGTTTGCTTGCTTGTTTTTGAAGTAGTTGCATTAAGATTCGAACCAAAGAGGGTGGTTCTACGGTCAAGTGATTTTCCTATCATATAAAACGATACAGAGAGAGTTGGTAAAAATATTTTACTACGCAAGCGATTTATAATAATCATTTCATTCACCTTTCAATATCCACTTAATGTATATGCATATTTTTCATCATGTTTGATGTTTATTTTCAATAATCATCTATAATTGATTCTTAAGATGATTTAGAGCCTGTTGAATACAGTATTTGTATACATAGGTAAAACAACAAATTTATTTCTACCCAATTAATCATACTAACGTATCTCCATCTAAAGCCATTTAACAAAAATTGATATAATATTAATAACTAATTATAAAATTAGCATTATTGGCCAATGTTTTTGAAACTTTTCGAGCAACGATACGGTTTAAAATAATATACTTTATGTTCAATAAGCCCAGTCATATTAAAATATCCAACGACATTATTTATAACTAAGACGTTATTTATCATATTTGTAGAAGAAAGACGTAATAATTGAAAGTTATATTAGCTTTTTATAACGGTATTTGCCAACAGCAATTTGTTACTCAAATAGATATCTCAGGGCACGATAAAGTAATTTTATTAACGACCTATCAATATTTATGAAATAATCATTCCAGTCTATTAATATTAATAACATCATCAAACCCAAAACATAGTCGAAAATGTATTATTTTTTTATAGATTATTTGCACCTGCAAATCGTAATCGATTTCGTGTAGGCACATCTCTTTAGATGTAAAGCGGCGGCGTCAAGCTGCGCCCGCGCACCCCTACCGTTACACTCGAATATTAGTTCTTTATTAATGTTATTGTAATATTGCATCGATTTACGTTTTATTATCGAGAACGTGATCGAAATATCGACGATTTACTATTAATGTAAACGTCACTATAACAATTTGAAATTGAATTCATGTGGAACTGTAGTTAGTTTTTGTCGCTTTTAAGTTTCTTGATGCGTTTTTTATGAAGGGAGTTTAGCTGTTATTAAAGTGCTATGAAGTCAGAATAATAAACATTTGAGAATGTGGGTTTAAATTTTTCATTTCTATGTAGGTCGAATGGTAATGTACAGTGGTGGATTCGTGACTAAAATTTGTCATAGAGCTCTTAAAACAATACTAATTGACGTGTCTTATTTAAGGATATAAATATCTCGTTTTCCGCTATTAAATTTTTAGTATATAATGTAGATACCTATATAATTAGCAAACCTTCAAAATAATTTAGATATCTCTTCCTTAAAACTGCCAAATTTGTTCCATTCTTGTTTCTAGTCTTCTTGTCTACAATAATCATGCGTTCGATGAAGCATAGGGACTTTTCATTCTTATCCTGGAAATCCTACGAACAGATCTCGCTATTTGACAGATAATTTGAAACTAAACTTTGTTCTCTGAAGAAATCGTATGGCCAGCTGTGTCTACATTAAGCTGCGATACTTAAAACACTAATAAACTAGAAAAGTGACAGTAATTATCTCTACTACATGGTATTTCCTGTTGCATTTTGAAAAAGAGGGAGTAACAACTCAGATTATTGTTTTAAGTAGCAGAGGTTTGTCAGTTTCAGCATGTAGAGTTCCGAAGGCCCTATACCCTATTCCTTCGCCCTCATCCCACTCCTCATACTATATCTTTTCCCAACTCCAAGGGGCGGCAATGCACTTGACACTCCTGTGGTGTTGGTTGTGTCCATGGGCGGCGGTAATTGCTTACCATCAAGCGATTCGCCTGCTCGTTTGCCGCCTATTAGGTACTATATATAAAAAAAAACAAAATCAACAACAGAAGTTACTGCTTTTTCAGAGAATACTGACGTAGAGTCTGGATGTCTTTTGTTTGGCAAGTTTGAACTTTGAATTGGAACGTTGACATTCTCGTTTTTAGGGTTCCGTACCTAAAAGGTAAAAAACGGAACCCTATTACTAAGCCTTCGCTGTCTGTCTGTCTGTCTGTCCGTCTGTCCGTCTGTCTGTCTGTCACCAGGCTGTATCTCATAAACCGTGATAGCTAGAAAGCTGGAATTTTCACAAATTATGTATTTCGGTTGCCGTTATAACGACAAATACTAAAAATAAAAAAATTAAGATATTAAGGGGTGTCCCATACAAAAAACGTGGTTTTTTTCGTACTTTTTGCTCAAAATGTTAGTAAACTGTAACAGGTAGACGCTATAAACTTTCACAGAATACGAAGTTGTATATTACCTTTTAAAATAAATAATTAAATAAAAAAAGTAAATAATAAAGGGGGGCTCCCATACAACAAACGTAATTTTTAAGCAATTTGTTACTCGATATTAATAAACAGGTAGAAACTTCAAAAGTATTTAAGTATACATACAACGAACGTGATTTTCTTTTATAGATGATGGTACGGAACCCTTCGTGCGCGAGTCCGACTCGCACTTGCCCAATTTTATTTATTTTTCCTTTTTTATAATTATTATACTGCGTCTTACAATTTGTGTTTTAACAAAGTTTACCACTTACCAGCCTTTGGCTCTTCTATCCTGGATTGACAGACAAATAATAGACTAGCCTTCAAACAGTGCAAGTCGGTTAAAGATTTATCTTCATAATTCAGATAAAAAGGTAAAGAATATGCACACTGTTTACAGAAATACATGTAAAATTTCGTACACAGTCGAGAGATGTCTATTATGCATGATAATGAGATGTCTTTCATGGTTATTAGACGTTAAAGGCAGAAAATAAAAATAGGTGATGTTATCATTTAGCAACCAGTTCTTCTCCTTTATTTGTGATCATCAAAAATTTCACGTTTTTTTGTTCAGCTCCCACTGTGCAGCCAGGTTCAACAGCAGTGGCCCTTGATGGCAATAAATACTGACACTGGTGAAGTCTCGGGGACAATTAAACTGACTTTGAAACCTCAACGACTAGACAACATGTTTTGGTAACAAAAATATGCGCAGATTTGCGTCTCCACCAAAGGAAAACTTCCAATTTTTGTGTTACGCAAAAGTTGGCAATTTTTATAGAAAACACAATTGGCGATGCAAAGATTCTAACTAGCGACTCTAGCGGCGAATTTGGAAGTTGTCCGGGAGGCGAAGAGGCGCGCGGATAATCTTTGCATCGCCAATAGCTGACAATTTTCTTTGGTAGAGACGCAGCCTTATCTTCTTTATTTCACTGATATTTAAATCTCACTGACGATTAGTTTACAGCCAGCATTCAAACGTTAAAATACAAATTATACTTTTTATACCGAACTCCTTAAGTTAACAAGGGTCATCCATCACTCGCTTGGAAGCCAATCGGCTACCAGAGGGCTCTCCTAGCTGATTGAATTAGTTATATCAATCATTTAAATGAGGGGCGCCCTACCTGTGTTCGTACTATGTTAATGTGAGCAGCTATTGTTCAGCCGACGCGAGGTGTAAGAGTTGAATTATATTAGGCTATTTGTTAGAGGCAAGGTGATATTTATATACATATCTATGAGGTACGTATGCATACTGTTTAGGAGATTATCAGTGTTTTATTCTGATATTTACATAACGGGTCCTGGTAAAGGAGGCAGTTCGGTATGACTACATAGTGTATCCCGTACTAAATCATCTGGGTAATTTTACTATTATTTTCAAATAGTTACGCCATTGAATTGAGAATATTTGGACTCTTTACAGAAATATAAGATACTCTTTACGTAGTACCTATAGAAGATAAACTTAATCATTAATTCCGTTTAGTTCTACAAAACAAATTCACAGGAGCAATTTGTATACATTTTCTAAAAGCGCCCCTAGCTGCTAGTAACGGTCAATCGAGACCGCCGCGCCGCCGTCTTATGACAACACATTACGCAGGGAATAAATGTCGGGCCGTGCCGCCGTCGACGGGCCCCGGTAGACGTGGTAGACCCAAGAAAAGCTTGACGTCGTAAGAGAGATGCCGAAGACCGGGCGAAGTGGAGACGATTAAGCAGAAAAGCGGACCCCGCGTTCCAAGACGGAGGTCTTGGTCTTGGGGCACGACCGGGATAACGCTAGGAGGATGATGATGAATCGAGACCGCCAGGGGCGCATTTAGAAAATACCTATATGAAAATTGAATCTCAACTTGCTGAAAACTTGCAGTAGACCCTCAGAACAAAATAATAAAAAATAACACTTAATTTTTTATATTGTTGGTGCAGTTTCCACAAAAACATTCGATCCAAATTAAATTACAGTCATATCTATTTGTGTAAATAGTCTCTTGTATATGTGACCAAAAAATTGTAAGTTGTAGTTGTACACTAACGTTAACAAATATTTGCTTAGGTATAAATTAAACGGCACATAAAACAATCGTCGGCCAGCAACAAATAATTGAATAACAAATCACAATCCCGCGAAAACAAACTGCCAATAATATTGATTTAAAAAAGGAACAACAATAGCGTGTCCACGCATCGTAAGATAATTTCGGGATAGTATTATAATAAATTCTGGTGTTAATTATATCGTGAGTGGGCCGCGGGGAGCGATGGCGGCTTGGAGGCACAAAGATGACGCGGCGCGGGTACGCGTGTTGATTTTCAGTTTATTTCATTAGATCCGCGCTGCGGGGCGCGCAGGAGTCGACGCCAGGGGACTAGGGTGTAACGGCGTCGCGCTAGGTACGGTATTGTCCGGGGTTTGTAACGTATGCGTCACACAAATAGTTCTTAATTTAAATTCTTTATTTTTTTAATAAATGCCAAATAACATACCAATCCAATATTAATTTAAAGACAGACGAGTATTACTTATCCGTTCAAATAAATAAATCCAAGTTACCTATGTGTCTTGAACTCTTACCTATGTTTTACGACTGTTTCTATATGGCTACTGCAACGTATACTTTTACTATTTTTAAAGTTTATGAAAACAAAACTTCACTTAAAAATTAAAACAAAACGTAAATCAAACTAAAGGCTTACACGCAAACAGTAATTCTCCACGCCCAAGTTTATGGTCACCCTCCGCCGACATAGGGCTCACCTGCCCGTTTAAAAATGGTAAAATATAGCATTTTTAATGAAGTAACCTTTTCAATTTTCGGCTTTACGGCTTTTATCGGCGTGACATCGGCCCTAATCAAGCTCGTTTGCTTGTTTCTAAACGTTCTTTGTTGATTTTTTATCATACATTATTTAGAACCCGCCTGATTACCTTTCTTTTTTAATTTAAAAACATGTACACACACCAAAAATATTTGATAATTGAATTTTTGTGATCGTTTCATGAGCTCTAATAGTTTAGTCGTGTGACTATGTAAATGAACCAAAATGTGTAGATTGGTTTTATTCTGTCGTTACCTCGTGAGTCCGTAATAAAATGTTTACTTCGTGTCAATATTTATGAAATTATCATTGATTGCTTGTAAGTAATTCGAATTTTAACATTTAAAATTAGAAATCTTATTTAGGCAGATGAAAAGCAAAGCTAATTTTAAGATAACGAATTCAATACACTATAATTCTCTATTCTGTTATAATTATGTAAAATGCCGCGTAAAATATGAAAAAGGTTAATTAAAACGGAAATATAAACTTGTTAATTTTTTTTTATTGACGTTGTCTATGATGACGTAGTAAAAGAAACTTTTTTATGTGCCTGAACGTTGTAAAATAGTGTATTCTTTATACGAGTAATAAAATCAAATGGAAGTTTATAAGTTTGATATGATGTGTGGGTCAGAGGTCGAAATATATTACGTTTTGATGATCGACAGAGGGTTAACTTATATGGAATTTATTCAAATCCTTCCGATATGACGTGGGAGGACTTATGTTGTAACAGCAATAGAATAAACAATAGTAGGTATCTGCCTATTCTGTTAAGGCTTTAAAGTAATTGTGATCTATCTGCATGACCTCTCTTACTTAGAAATATTATTATGAATATATGAGAATAAACGTTTTTAAATATATTACTTTTTTACGTGCAAATTGTAACAAATGCATTTTCTTTGATTAGGTATATCTACTAAAACCCTTCATAAAAAACTAACATGCACATTATTAGGCGGAGAGCCGCCTAGAGCAAAACGAGCCCTTAGGATTACAAAATAGTTATAATTTTTATAGCTTGTAAACATACTTTAAGAAATATAATTTAATTCAGTGTTGATAAATTTTACTAGCAATTTATGAAACAAATATAATTAGCACAGTTAATTCCAGCAGACCTAAATGGTATTACGAATGTTGGTATAATTTTTATAGTCCATAAAATTTTCTTTCGATGAAGGCTGTCTCCAATAATTTATTTCCAGGAATACCTAATAATTTCTTGCTACCCGAAGGGAGGTGGAGGAATCGGGAATTCATATTTCAGTGAGGTTTAAAAAAAGGTTTTAAAACTCACTTTTCATACGTGCTTTTGATTAAATTCAATGTGGGGTTCCAAGTCAGTTTTAACTTCCAAGCGACCTAGACGACACGATGGTCAAAGCTTTTTGTTTTCCATGGTCACTGTTCTGTTACTGACCCTGGCTACATGCACAGGTACATACTGGTGAGACAGCAATGAGAAGAAGGCTTAGACTACACTTAAAAATGGGATACAATAGTGGGAAATGGGTAGGACTAGACCTAAAAAAGTAATATAAAAGTGGAGGGTGCAATTATTTATCTATAAATCTTATATAATATCAAATTAGTGGTGGAATTATTCCTTAAAAGGACGACACAGTAATGGGAATGAAAGTGAGAGACCAAAAAGGGGTGACACAGCCCTAATGAAGGTGACACTAGTCCACGTCTCAGAGACACTAAGACGTGTAGTCACAATAGTTAATCGCTGACATCTTCATCATCGTGTGTAATAACATCACAGTAATGATATGTGTTCATAACTCAGTTTTTGTGTACACTGATGACTTTCTTAGTAATACTGGTAATACTGCATTTTAATTTATCATTTGCACGTGATGCTAGATTTCCGGAATGTATGGATATTGGATGCGTCTTGTTTTGTTCCATGAGTGTTATGAAGATAGGTGCTGTGTTGTATTTCTGTAGTGTACGTTCATATACTTATGTATTTATATATCAGGGATATGTTTTAGTGCATGCCTGTTTCAACTAAAAGGCATCCCAAGTACCATTTTTGGGCTGTATAGTGTTTGTATAATGGTTCACATTTACTCTACAAGTTGTACTAGTTAGCTGTATATGGACCGTATATCCAGCTATACAGCTGATATACGACCGGTTTGGGCACAAAGTATACAGCCTTAAGTTTACATGGCTGCACAGCAGCTGTATAATAATAGCATTAAATCAGCAGTATAAGAGGTAACCGTGAACTCAAAGCTAATAAGAAAAATAAGATTATCTAATGGCGCCATAGAAGACTCCTTGTGAGTAATAATGAGAAACAAGTGAGTTATGATAAGTAACAAGTGACTAATTGTAAAGGCTTAATAGTAATAAATGCATACAAAAACATCACGAAGCAGCCATCGAACCACGCGTACCCCAAATTATTGCTATAAGTAACAAGCTAATAATCATAAAATCACAAAAAGTTATTAAGTAAATAGTCATCGCAGAAACTTTGATTTCTATTTATAAATGAGGATTTTATAATAAAAAGTGGTAAGGACCTGTGTTTACGTAGGCTAACAGTGTTATCAATATGGTAATGCAAGTTTACTGTGAAATATATATATATATATATATATATATATATATATATATAAAGGTAAAAAATCACGCTCCTCATGAAAAATGCTTTTATTACTTTAAAAACATTTAAAATAGGCAGGGAGAAATAAGTTAGTTTTCTTAGTTTCTTAGTTTGTTATTTTATGGTATCAACTTAGACTAGGTAAAGGTAAGGTATTTGTGTCGTATTATAATGCTAACTACCGTAAGAAAGGCTAGTTTTACATATCTGTACAGCTCATAAACAGCTTAAAGAGTAGTGCTCGCATTCACACAGCTTACACATCACACGTGAACCAAAATAAGAGTTTATAAACGCCTCATGTCCACCAGGGAACCGAATGTAAACTCTTAAAGATAATGAAATGCTACATGGGATATTTATCTAAGTACTAGATAACCCGGCGGTTACACCCGCGTTATTTAAGGCTACTGCTCCTCTCCCACGGGAGGGGAGCAGTGGCCTTGATGCCTTGCCTCACAGTGTGATGTTATTTGCATATTGCCTTCCTGATAAATGGGCTATCTAACACAGAAATAATTTTTCAAATCGGTCCAGTAGTTTCTGAGATTAGCGTGTTCAAACAACAAACAAACAAACATCATCGATGTCTGTGAACTCCAAAGCGGCCGTGCCGATTTTAATGAAAGTTTCAGGCAACTTTCAGGTTAGAGTTGCAGGCGAATCTAAATCGATTTTCCACAAATACTAGTCAGAAATCGAACTTGGAACCTCTTCGTGGCCATTTAATACTCTACCCACTTAACTAAAGTTGCTTCTAGTCCACAGTAATTACATTATAATATAATATATTTATTTTACTGCACAGAATAAAAATGATATTTTATAGGCTCTAACGGACGTTACTAAAGTATGTTTGGTTATAAAATAGAAGCGACTACCAGTAAAATTTTATTGTTTATAGGTAAATGTTAAAATTTAAATAAATTCTTGTTTTATTACTTATGAATGAGTGTATTTTTACACCTATTGTAATAAAAGTTATTTGAAGTGTGACAAAATTGACATTCTATTTCAGTCAATTAGTGTAAATATGCGTATTTAACATTAGTTATACTTATCTACTTGCTGCAGATGGTTGCTAGTAGCCGGTGGAGTGAGCTGCCAGCAATGTACTAACATCCCTGATAAAGAAGAAAATGAAATAAATGTTTTGAAATAACTATTTATGTAAAATCTGAACGCCGATTCTCGTATTTTAACAGACACTGACAATGTATTTTAAACGAATTGCGATTTAATTTTGAACTTACCTATTTGCAATAGGTTCTGCTACAAAGATCGCGAACTAGCAGCTTACCTTTTACAATCCACAGCTGGGAATGGGCCTTTCTTAATCTGTATCAAAATAGCACTGTAATTTGGTAAAGGCTCTGATGTTGAACTTTCATGTTTTCCTAAGGATGCCATTTGATTCCTGATGTTCCCTAGTCGCCTCTTTACGACGCCCATGTAATAAAATGATGTATTGAAATGTTAAGTTTAGGACATTCAAGTTTCTTTTTTTAGAAACATCTATTGGCGCGTCTTGGTCTCTTAATCCATGATGGAAAAAGGTATGACGTCCGCTTACGTCGACACTAAAATGTCAATCCTCATGATCAGCAGCCTGCTGTAATTCACTGCTGAGTTTGATTATCGGTTTTTTGAATCCAGCCGTCGTCGCCAGAGATTTTGCGGATATAAAATACCTACTTCACACTCTACTACATAACAAGGGTAGACCTGACTCGTCTGAAATTTTGTTCACTAATGTTCACACTTTCAGATAAAATACCTATATACCTTCTTACCTGCATGAAATACTTTATAGTTTTGTACCTAGCTTAATATATATTTTTTTTGTTTAGTATGTTTTTATACCATTATGTATCCTTTCCGCTAAAGCTGTAACAACCTGTTTTTAACATAAATGTATGCTATGTTCTCTTGTAAACGAGGAAACACAAGGTAACAAGATTGTGAAACATCTCATGTATCATATAATGTGTATTTTATGTTGGAGAACCAATAAATCAATAAATATCGTCAAAAGGTTTGTAAATGCCATCTAAAAATTGACAAGGATCTTAGTTGCCTAATTAGTTATTAAGAAAGATGTAGTACCTCCTATTTGTTACGTTTTGGCAAAGGTTACATCAACCATGGACACGGGATAAATCTCTATGTATATAATTATTTTCTTGCGATATTCATCATTGCCTGATATGCGGAATCATATTCATCACCGTTTCTTCATTCCATTTGAAATAATTTCCTAGCCCGTTATTTAGACCGACATCTCTCCAGTCCCACGTTTTTGTTAACATAAGTTATTCACATGCCGCTGCTGTGATAATTCATTATATATGTAAACCGACTGAGATTACTGTGATCAGTGATCACCCAGTGATTAACACTTACGACCTTTTTGATATGAGAGAGGTGTGATGTGATTGGTGTAATCTATACTGGCTTACTTGCCTCGCATTGTATCCCTTTTTACTCTTCTATATTTTAAATACATTTCATTTAACGAGGCAGCGCTATTGGCTATTGGAGGCACTAAGGGACATCCGTGCAGAGTCCCTATCAGGTTCAATGTCACGGAGAGCACCACAGGGATATCGAATTATTATCCCTTGCCCCGTACCTCAGAGAGGTCCCACACATCGTGAAGATCTTTGACAGTCGTTATGGAGAGTCAGCACCCACAAATATAAAAGCACTGGTAAGAGTCTAGAAATATCGCTAGCCCTTTGGGTTGCGCAGGTCAGGTAGGAGTCACTCTCTGTAAAGCCATAGAGCATAGATATTTATATAGAGGCACATTTCTTATGGACGCTCTGTAGACAAATGTTCTGTGACCCAAATTGCCGCTTGGCGGCGTGGCGGTCGCGCTGTGACAGCTGTCTCTATGAGTGCCAGAGAGACGAACTGACGACACCCGCCAACACACCAATTGGAATCGGCACACGAAATCCTTAAGAAATGCGCTTCTATTATGTAAATCTGTATTCATTGGTAAAGCTAATATTCTGTCAAATCTGGATAGAAAGCTCTAGCGCGAAAGTCATGCAAGGCCGTGTTAGGTCGATTACTTATACATAGCGCTGTCTCGAGAAGTACATACTTTATAACCTAAAAAGGATGTACAATCCGTTATTGGGATAATTTACAAGTAATTATTTAGCTATAAACGATACGCAATATATCAGAATAGGCGTCCGTCCCTGAGGCGTTTTCGCACGAGTGACATTTGCCGCAGTTATCCGCGTCGACCATTTTGTTGTCACGTCGTAAGCGCCCTTTAAACAGCCGAAGAATTAATTATAATGACTAAATTGTAGCGACAATTTAGTTGTAGCCGCTGTTGAAGCTATTTACTGCGTGATACACGGCTTGTTTATCGAAATAACCTTAATTTAGTCTTTGAGAATGCTGCTTGAAAAATATTTTGTACGGCTGGTTTTGTCTCAAGCTTTTCTGGATATTAACTGATAATGATTAAGATAATATTAAGATAATGTTTTATTTCACAACATTTAAAAATGCCTGTATGATTTTGTATGGTGGATGAAATTCGATTACAATTGGAATCAGCCGTATTTATATTGAAGTTACTCCATGCTCCTCTGGCTGCAAACTCTATGGCATCTCATCATCAGAATGAGGGATAAGGTAAGTAACAAGACTTGGGAGAAGAGGACAAGCTAACTTTGTGCTTTTGTCTCGTTTCCTTGAATCAGTAAGGTCTGTGGTAAGAAACGAGTGATTCTGCTTTGACATCGCTAATATCATAAAAGCTAAATTACTGCGTAAACGAGTAGGACTTTGGAAGACTGTTGATGACTTATGGCCGGTTTCAATATTCGATCTATCCATGGACTTGGCTACTAGGGATATGTATTTGCCATAAGCTCTATAAAAAATATGTCAAATATGTATCCATAGATCGAATACTGAAATCGGCTGTTATCGGCTAAATAAATCAATTTCATATCGTAGTTGTAGAGCTCGTCTTTTTCGGATTTTCCCTTAGAGCCCCGATCCCCGAGGAACACGTTTCGGAGAGCCCCGAAAACGATAAATTTGATTAGATTTATCTTGTTTTCTTTTTCTATTATTTCGACTTGTACCGTCGACATAAAAAGACTAAGAATAGTTTCAAGTTCAAGGTGAAGGAACTTCTATTGGCTGAGTCAGCGATTGTGTCTTAAGTCGTTTAAATTTCATATTTGTTTAATATATATATATACGTCCTACATGGCGGTTTTTACCGATGATGTTGCGTCCGACTGACTTGTTGCGTCCTGTATACGGACGCAAGATTGACCATCTCTCAAATTCAGCCAGGAGCCATCAAAAGATCAGTACAATGCATGGGTGAAATATTGGCATGGACGTAGTTTTGTCACGAGAGTGAATTTCGGCGTATTTTTTAGTTCCGCAGTGCGCCGCGCGAATTTTAGAGGCCGCTACTGAGAGATGTATATTAATGGCGTATATTCATTATTTAGGTTACATACATCATGCCGATAATATTGCTTCCGTAATTCTTATTCAGTATAATAAAAAGTTTTTATCGATTCTAATTACCGATTTAATTGCATCCAACAAAACGGCGCAAATACGAAGATGGCTAGTGTGAGGCGGCGGAGTTAGCACGCGGGTTGCAACATGTTAGAGGCCCGCAGCGTAATTTTGTTTATACCGTTTTGACTAGCCAGCCGGGGCGGGTGCAAAAGCACTTGTGGTGTGAAGTGGAAGTAAAATAACCAGCAACATGAAAAGAAGTGCCAGGTTACTTTCATTTGCAAGTAACTAGTATCATAAAGTTCAATTAAAATGTTTAATAGGTAATAGGTAAATGAGTATTTTAAGGAAATAACTTATTAAGTAAATAACTTGAAATCAAATTGTAAGCTGAGAGTAAATATTAAACATACATACATACATATCGTCACGCCTTTTATCCCCGAAGGGGTAGGCAGAGGTGTACTTATACACCAACTTTTCGCCAGATATACTTTAGTCCCACGTAATAAGGGGCGAGCCTATTGCCGTACCGGGCACATTTCCAGACTCCGTGCTGCTACTGAGAATTTCGTGACAGAAAAACCCAATAACACTGCCCGACCCAGGAATCGAACCCAGGACCTCCCGATCCCACGCGCACATTTATGCCGCGAGACCAACGAGGCAGTCGTATAGGGTTTGATGTCGAGTTTTCCGTCTCTACGCAAAGATGGTATTTGCATCGTGTTATCCCTAAGTCGCCTCTTACGACACCCACGAGAAGATCACACGGCAAAAAATAAATATTATATTTCTTGAAAATATACTAAGAAATGTAGAGTATGTTTTGTCTACGTAACTCGTACTTCCTTCAATAAAACAATTTTTTGCTGAATTAGGGAAAGCTATCAACAAAAGCTTTACCTACATATAATTGTCAATAATAAACATAACTATCAAACGATGTAACAACATTCCTTCTTTAAGTGAAAGGGTGCATTTGTAAGAAAACTTCTTTTTACCTCAAAATTTTTTACGCATATTTTACGGTTTTATTTAGCTTGACCAGTTTATTTGTTTGTTTGGGTCAAATTTACAACAAAAATATGTCTAGTTTTGTTGATTGACTTGATTGAATCGCGAAAAAATTTGTAATTTTATGATTATGATCTTAATATTGTACTTAATAACTCGGCAAAAATAAAGCTTGATGGTATTACCGATACAATTCCTTTCTTTTTGATGCATCCTTAGTTGGGCCCCTTGATGACCCTTGGTTACTTCCCTTGATGCCACCTTGGTTATACGTCGCGCCACACAAGTTGGCGGATGTTAAATAAGCTACAAGCTGTGCAATATCCAATCAACGCGGAGCTTTATGTAAGGTTCAGTCAGGATTGGATATTGCGCAGCTTGTAGCTAACTTCACATTCACCAACTTGTGTGGTGCGGCCTATACGTCCCTTATTATTTTCTGGTTGCTTCCCTTGATGCCTCGCCCGATATCCACTGGTTGTCTTTATATATTTTTTTACTCGTCTTACCTGTTATGATGATCGTGGAGTGAGTGGGTCAGTTGTCGGTGACTAATTATTTTTCACCAAAGATGACACACAACCGATTTTAATCGTATACAAAATTCGAATAGTTCACTCGAGTTGATATATACTACTCAAAACAAAATAAGGGCCACTAGTTTACTTACATTTAAGTGCACTTTAGTAAACTGAAAGTGACTGATAAGTAGCATTATATTGATATTACGAACTCTTTGGTGTTTGATCTCTTTTATGCTGGTGTGTGTTCCTAATTTAAAAAGTATTGGTCATCATTCCAAGAAAAAAAATTAAATGTTATTCTTAAGTTTTTCTTCGATTGTCTTCCTAACTTGTCTCGGTTATTTAGGAAAAAAGTTTTACTTTTCAATTTTAATTGATTCATTTATCATCTCGCGTTAATCATGCCACCATTACGAAGGCACATGGATACAATTACGGCAACCAGAGCCATTACTATGATTCAAGAAGGCCGTTCTCATCGTTACGCGGGTTTGCAGTTGGGATTTTCTTGAAGAGCTGTCCAAAATGTATGGTATCGCTTCCTAGAGACCGGCAGTGCTACCAGGAGACCCGGTTGCGTATTTACAAAGCCTATACCATTAGAGTGAAAATGCAAACTGAACTGGCTTAGCTTTTGTTTGACAAAAATTTGACGAAACCCTAGTCTATTCTAGTACAGAAATTAACCGAAATCGCGTAGACTTTGTAGGATAAATTCATTCTAACATTGCAGCAACAAATGCTATTTAATTTTGGTCTAGGTTTGGGAACACAATGTGCCTAGTGCCTAGTTTTGGTTGGTTAGGTGCGACTGTATGTAGGTAATTCAAGTAACTAAATAGGTTATGTTAGGTTGTCTTTTGACCCTTAACCCAAAAATAGGAGCCCTGCTTCGCAGGGCTCCGTCAACTTAGTTTATATTATATTATATCATATCAGTAAGTAGATTTTATATCCAATTAAATAGTTTTTAATAAACTATTTTTGGGTTAAGGGTCAAAAGAGAACCTAACATAACCTATTTAGTTACTTGAATTACATACAGTCGCACCTAAAAATCCAAAACCATGTTTGAAAATATCTTGACAAAGGCTTATCTATTTTAGTGAATATGAATCATACTGTACTAGGTTTTGTACGTGTATTTTCTTTGAAAATATCAAGGCAAAAATCTAATCCATTTGAGTCCATTTTTTTACTGAGATAGATTAGGTATTGTCGTGTAATATGCATAAACAAAAGCTATTCTATTAGAGTCTGACTCGTGACTCAAATAATATAGGCTTTGTAAATACGCGACCCGGTTCCGGTAGAGTTCGTGTATCAACGGCGCACGAGGATCGGTACATCCAACTAAGTGCTCGTCGTGATCGTACAGTTACGGGCCGTAAGTTACAACACCGCCTACGGCTGACAACGGGTACCCGTGTCAGTGATCAAACTATACGTAATCGATTGCACGAAGACCAGCAAATGTCAAGACGACGAGTTGTTCTAATTCATCTGACCAGGGTTCAACGTGCAAACCGTTTAAGATTCTCCCGTCAGTATTTGAACTGGGGGATTAATCAGTGGGGCAAGGTGCTTTTTACAGACGAATGCAAAGTAAAATTTTTCAATGATGATCGGCGTGTTAGGGTGTGGAGACCATGCGGCGAGTGGTTTACGGAGTCCTGCATCCACGAAGTTGACCGTTTTGGTGGTCCCAACGTAATGGTTTGGGATGGGATTCGTTTACACGGTAAAACCGAGCTCCATTTTACCATTTTAAATGCGGGTACCGTAACTGCAGAACGTTACATCGAGGATGTCATCAGGCCTCAAGTGATCCCATTTGCACAGCGAGTGGGGCCTGGATTCATCCTGAAGCAAGACAATACCCGTGCACACACAGCTCGATCGACCCAAACTGTCCTAGAAGGGTCTCATATTGAGGTATTACCATGGCCAGCTAACAGTCCGGATTTAATTCCAATCGAGCAATTGTGGGACCAATTGAAACGAAGGGTTAGAGTGAATGAGCAAGGGGTCTACAATCAACAGCAGCTGATTGACGCTTTAAAACGTGCCTGGGAAGAGATTCCAGATAAAAAAGTGAGGAATTTGATCCAGAGTATGCACACAAAGCTTCTGCAGTGTATAGCTAAGAGAGGAGGACATACTCGTTACTAAAAAGAAGAATTAAAAGTGACAAGAACAGTATTTTGTATTTTTTCGGTGATTTCTTTTGTTCATGTTTTTCATTCAATATGGCCAATTTCATTATGGACTTAAAAAACAATTCCTGATCATTATTTTAAACAATTGTTAGCCTATATTATAACCAATAACATTATTTTGTAGTTTCATAAGTTAAACAATTGTCTTTATTGTTTTCATGGTACAGCAAAAAATCTTAGTGGCCCTTATTTTATTTTGAGTAGTATATATATATATATATTTTTTTTTTAATTATTCTTAACTTTTCAAAAACAGCTCAGCTGATTTTGATAAAATTTGAAAGGGACCAACATTGAAGTATGACCTATGAAAAAAAGAACCATAAGAAAACGGTTCCTTATTGGCGGAGTAATCCGCGAAATAAATATACAAAAAAACATACAGTCGAATTGATAACGTCCTTCTTCAAGTGGATTATAAATCAAATAACTTTGACTTGCAATATAATTCTTAAACTACTAGTACGATTTAAATGAAATTTGGAAATGTACCTCGTCAAACAATATTCTCTTAGTTAGGTATTAAACATTCAGACGTCTAGGTTATCCATATGGGCTAAATTGCACCTGGAACCCGACATCCTAAGATCGGAGATAGTAACGGCCATTGGATCGTTAAAAACTAACAAAGCGCCAGGTCAGGATCAAATTACAGCTAAAGTGTTGAAGGCTCTGGGTGAAAAAGGTGTTGACACACTGCACAACATCTGCAACCACGTATAGTGGAACGGCAAGTGGCCCAAGGCCCATAAAAAAAGGTTCGACCAAAAAATGTGACAATTATCGCACACTTGCTTTAATTTGTCACGCAAGCATCCGTCGTCTCTCAATTATGACTGTAATAAGCTTTTTTATCCTGGCTAACGCTCGTATTTAATCAGGGTGCACGGCATTGAACCCAAAAAAGTCGAGCAAAAAAGCTCAGTCGTTAGTTTTACTTTTACCGAAGCCATTCAGGCCATTTTCAAGTCTCTGTAACTTTTTTTGGTTAAATTAGACATCTGAACATTTCATTATCAAGAGAAAATCTTTATAATAATAGTAGATTGTATGAAAAGGTATTTTTACGGCGAGGGCGCTACTTTGAACCACGGGCGAAGCGAAGGATTCTAACGTAGAATCCTGAGCGCAGCGAGGGGTTCAAAATACATTGCCCGAGGAAAAAATAATTTGCTCTCGAGTCATATACTCTACTTTCCATCCCCTTTCTATGAGAAAATAAATAAGAGACGGTGTTATGTAATTAATGAATATATTTAGTAAAATTAGACGTGTGAATATAAGTTAAAACAATTACAAATTTATATTTTCCTCTTTCACAACTCGACGTAGAACTCATTATTTTTGCAAAACTCAATAAAGTATGTACCTACTGATTACGAGAACAGAGTCGTATTTCGCGCGCTGTTTTTTTGTTAGCGCGGGTCACGCCCGTGCAGCCAACACGTACCAGCAAGTTATTTACACAATTTACGTTCGATTTCTATGAATGATATACATTCCAAATTCAAATCACTTTTCGCCCGCTAAAAAGTGCTTAACAGAAAGAGCTATTTTGCTCCAACTAAAAGAGGAACAAAGCGACACTTTTCGAATAGAAGGGATAAAAAATATATTACAGAGTTTCATCCAAATCAAACTAGTACTTTAAAATTATTGATTGTCACACTCACTCAACGGTCTTCATAAAATTCTAAGGTATTTCTAGCAGACATAGGTACAAGCTTGTAATTTTGATGATCATTATCATTAAGCCTAAAAAAATAAAAAAATCCTTAAACCTTTAGGAAAAATTCAAACAAATGTACCTTTTTAATTTTGGTTTTTAAGTTTGGCTAGTATTTTAGAATCTACACAAATAAGTTTGTGAACCTTTGTAGTACGTGGATTAGGTATTAAGTACTCCACCAAGATAACTTTGTGGTTTAGAATTCGGAATTCAGTTTATGTCCCTACTAGATTCAAATATTTTTGCCTATCTAGAAGTACTCGTAGGGTAGGATCAGGGTAGGGAACGGGCAGGCACCGGGAAGGGACCGGCGAGGAGCACGATGGAGGTGCATAAGTCGCGGCCCGGGTGGAGGGCATAGGTTGGGGTTCACAGGTGAGGACACGGGTGGGGGTTTACGGGTGAGGACAAGGGTGGGGGTTCACTGGTGAGGGCACGGAGGGGTTCACGGGTGGAGTACATAAGTGGGGATGCAGATGCGAACTCATGGGTGGGAGTACGGCTTGCTGTTCACGGGTGTAGGCACGGGTAGGGGTTCACGGATGAGGGCAAGGGTAGGGGTTCACGGATGAGGCCAAGGGTGGGGGTACACGGGTGAGGCCATGGGTGGTGGTTCACTGGTGAGAGCACGGGTTGGGGTTTACGGGTGAGGGCACGGGTGGGGGTTCACGGGTGTGGGCACTGTTGGGGACACGGATGGGGTACGGATGGAGCTTCACGGATGGTGGTCACGGTGGGAGCAGGGTAGAATAATACCCCATGAGGAGAGATGTTTCATAAAGACCATTACTAGCAAAAAGAAGTTAGATTTCAAAAAAAAATATTACATGTAAAAAGAACAACAACTTGAGCAACAGTTCTTCAGTATATAGTTGTGAGATCAAATATGGCAACTAATGGTAGGTACCATTCGAAACGGTCATGACGGCTGGAACACGAGAGGTTACGGTATCGATAAATATATCAGTTTAGGAGGAAGCAGCATTCTCAACACAATATATGGACTATATACAGAAAAAATATTCGGTATCAATATAACCTCTAATGTAGTAAGTAGGAAGTCATTTAATTAATGGAATGCTTATATTAAATACAGGAAAATATACGGATGCGATATAAACTTAAATTTAGATGGATGTAGGATAATCTGTAAAACAAATAGAACATATTCAGAAATATACAGTGCGTCACATTATTTCCATCATGAACGGACGCCAGAAACCAGCGAGAATTATTTGAAATTGAATATCTTCATTTCATGATTAATCAAAATTTCTTGTTGGTAATTGAATTCACATGACTAAAGTGTACCTATATTCGCACAAATAACAATTGAAATCTCATTGACAGTGGTGGACGCAAAAAGGTTCGACTTTGAAATGACGCAAGAAGTCTTCCGCGATTTAAATATATATATATATATATATATATATATATATATATATATATGCCTTATGTACGTGTATATACACGTGTATTTATATTATATTCTTATGTGTGTATGTATGTATGTAGTTTTATAATACATCTGTATTATGTATGTTTATATTACATATATGTAACTAATGTTTATATATTCAATATTTGTGTTATTTCAAATTCATTTTCATTATATTACACCTACTTCTTTTCTCTCTGCACCACGCTAAGGTAGACTGGGAGATAATGCCCATGGCATTAAGTCCGCCTGTATACGTTGTGTATATAAAGATTTAGTAAATAAATAAAAAAGTGCATAAATGTATGAGGTTGAAATATATAAGACGAAAGTATTTAATTTGAAATTTTGTACAACACCTTTACCGATTTATTAGAGGTTAATACAGTTTGAATTTTACATATGTACATAAAATATATTCTATTTATGACACCAATATTTTTTCAATTAGATGTACTTACTTACTGCCAATATTTTTTAAACTTTATTTTACCATTACCTACTATGTTAATATAAGTTGCTACTATTATAATGTTGATTATTTTTATAGTTGATTGTGTAAGTCTAATTTTTCCTGGTTTTAGTATGTTAATGTTTCATTTATTCTAGATATTTTGATTTTTGTGTATTGAAAAAGAAGCGATTGTGACAATAATCAAAACCTGTGATCGCACTAAGAAACTCTTCTTTGAATTCTTTAATTATAATATTTACTATAGCCAAGCAATACGCCATAATATTTCCTGATCCTTAAAGTTAAGTATTTAATTTTAGTAGGTAGATAACTAATAATATATTTAAAAGGCAGAGATAAGTCGAGTGGATATACCAACAGACTGCCATGCAGAGGGTATCGGGTTCGAATCCACGGCGCGCACCAATGACTATTCGAAGTTATGTGCGTATTGAATTGTTAATTATCGCTTGTCCCGTCATGAAGATCTTTGACAGTCGTTACAGGGCGTCAGTACCTTCTAAAATTAACTGACACTAGTCTAAACCATGGAATATCGCTATCCCTTCGGGTTGCGGAGGTCAGACAAGCATTCACTCTGTGGAAAAGCTAATATTCAGCCAAATCCGGTTAGACTAGAAAGTGGACCCCAGATTGAAACTGGGATAACGCTAAGAGGATGATGAGGTAACTAATAATATTTTATAAACGATATGTTGCTGTTGACGGTACTTTTAAGCTAAATTGAGTTTACAAAGACATAGACAAACCAGGGCCCAGTACGGGTGCCTCGGGGATCGGGGCCATAAGAATAACCCGTCTTTTTTGGAGACTCCTTGTGTGAAGTAGGCCGTCTGCCAGCTCTCAAATCCAGTACCTACTACCCCTTCTGTATAAGATATAAATAAATATCTCTATAAATATAAGTAAAGGCCGACTAATAACACTATAACTTATGGACAACTTCTATGTAACCGTAATCACTGATGTTTTACGATTAAAATTGCATACACATGCAAATTTTAAACGTTCAGAAACCATAAAGATGGGTGTAAAATATCTTACTAATGGCTCCATTGAATTATGTGTAATAAATACAATCATGCTGTATGGTGTGAAGTAATTCATAAGTAATCGGAAATGGACATTGTCGTAGAATGACGGAAAATTGGCTTTCATAATAAAATTGGTATATTAAATTATTTTATACGCGAAGTGGCTGGCAGCGGCTCGACACGTAGAGCCGAAAATCGGTCTCAGTGGCGTGCCATTGGAGAGGCCTATATCCAGCAGTGGACTACGGCAGGCTGATGATGATGATGATGAAGAAATTATTTTATTTGTCTGCCGTATTTCGGATATTATTCACAGAATCATCATTAAAGCCTTTTGCTGTCCACTGCAGGACAATTTACGTCTCAATAGCTTGTGAGCCAATAGGAGTATTTGGCCCACTATACCACGCTGGCCAGATAGGTTGGTATGGGGTTTGATGTCGAGTATACCGTCTATTCGCAAAATACTATTTGCTTTGTATATTTTCATTAGTCGCCTCTTACGAAATCCAGAAATAATAATAATAAATAATAATATAATAATATTCTACCACATACACACATCACCATCTAGTCCCAAACTAAGCAGAGCTTGTACTATGGGCACTAGATAATGGATAAACATACATAGATATATACTATTCTTTTGTAAATACATACATATTATACATAGAAACACCCAGACTAAGACAAACATCCATGTTCATGCACACAAATGTTTGACTTGAGCGGGAATCGAACCCACGACCATCGGCGTAGCAGTCGCTTACACTCCCGCTGCGCCAACCGGTCGTCAAATGTAGTAGTTACACGTTGTATTCTTAATCCGTTACCACACGGACATTCACAATAGACATAGCATGAAAACTTAAAAATATAATTATGTACCTACTACAAGAATAAAGGAATACTAGGAGAGGCTCAGTGGCTTTATTCAGTTCAGAAGGCTGATTTGGCTGAAAAGTAAAGTTCTTTGCCTGCCAGCTTTCTCGTTTTGTCTTGCAACATTATTAAGCAACTGCTAGGCTGTGCTTATTTTTCACTTTTATGTGAAGAAATTCGTCTTCTATAAATGTCGAGTTCTAAAGTTTTGAAGAAGTTTTGAAGTGTTCTACGTAGATCCAGATGTTATCAATGGCCATATAATTAAAAGATAAACCGACACGCAAACATCTTTATTACTTAATCGAAAACATTTTAATATCTACAAATCGTTAGAATGAATATAAAGATCGGCTCATTAAACTCTAGACATTTGAAGGCTAAAAAAATATCCTAATTCTGTTTCGACATTAATCCTTAACTCTTCAAAAACTAAACGTAACGATCTGGCGGCCTAATCGCCGACGAACCCCGACTGTGAGCCAATCATTAATTAGTTCAAGAGTTGCCTTCGAAACGATGAAAAAGTCCAGAATAATTTAAAACCCCATAATTGGATATTATAACAAAAATATCGCATTAAAAACAGGCCCATTCAATTTCAACCGACCTCATTTGTTACTGTTTGTCTATGCTAGTTTTATTTTTAAACTCGTCGTCTCTGATATGAGTAATTGTAACCAATTTATTATTTTAATTTAGTAATGTTGCCGTATTAATATTTGGATATGTGCCCTGATTTATTTGAAAATTAAATTAAGTATGTTAAAATTTCAAAAAGAAATGAACAGGTTGATAATAAATAACTTAACCCTAGCTAAAGTCGTAAGTTTAATTAATTAACTTCCTCTCTTTACACAGAATTAACCTTGCATAGGCCCTCCAATGGCACACCCTAAGACTACAGAACAAAAGGCAGACAGAGCGCGCGGAACACTTGCGTGAGGCCACTAAAGCAAATACAAAATTGAAAAGCGAATACAAACTCGGCTCAGTGCGCTGCGAAGCATCGCACAGTTCACACGCCACGATCAATCAAGCTTTTAAATTCATAAAATGCCGTCTTGCGTTTTTAAACATTGTAAAAGTTGTTTCCAAAAGCAAAAACGGGAAGATGGTAATATATTTTTACAGATAACTATGGATTATTTGACTGTTTTATAATATTATTTCGATAAAATTCGTATTTCTGCAGAAAATATGTAAGTGATGCCAGTTTACGTCGACGCCGTTCTCCCTGAATTAGGGAAAATGCACTTGTCTATTGATTATGTAATAATGATGGTCATGTTAATGAAAAATACATTAACGTAATGTAAAATTATATTGTAGATTATCTTTCTTCTTATAAAATATAGTAATAGAATTTCCATTAGTATATACATTGTTTTGAGTTCGATCCCCAAACGATCCAAATATTCGTGTACACATGGCTCCTCGTCAAGCTTTATACACTTTGACCTTTGTACCGTTCTTATGGCGTAGGGAATAAGTATCAAAATCGTACTGCAACTGTTTAGCTTGACTTGGCGCCGTGTGTACATTAAGTACAGAAACAGAAATCATTGATTGCAGCCATTATTAATTTTTAATTGCAATTTTTTTAGTTTTGATTTATGAATCATAATATTCATAATTTATTGTGTGCATGACAAAATGTTTATAGCTAATTAATATTTAGGACGCAAGCCTATTGCAATTAACCAAACATTTCCAGATACTATACTGAGAATATATATATCTAAACAAAAAATAAACAACATATTCGCCGATCTAAGATCTGAACCCCATGATTGGTATTCGTAAATAATTATATGTAGTTGGTATTATATAAGTCTGGATCGAGGGTATTAATCACAAAACATAATCTATTTATTTCTCAATTTACGAATAAAATTAGTTAAAACTTTACTCAGTACCTACATTTAAGAAATGTATTTATAAAAGCATACATTAATGGTTTCTTTTATTTGAATCATTTTCATAACAGCATTACATATTAAAAGCATTAATTAAATCCATGGTAAATTCTTCAAAACCGCAAACGAATATAAATTGTGTAATATTTTTATATCCGTTTGCAAAAACTATATACAAGGTAGTGGGAGATTATTCATAATCTGGCAACTTTACACACACATAGGCGCGCGTGTCCGTACAGTGCCAGTCGCCAAATGTCACGCACACATAGCCGTCTACGTGCCTCACTTAGTCGGACGAATACGCTCCATCTGGTCTTAAATCTGTGGGCACACCACTGAGCTTGATGGTTCTTCGTGTCCAGCCGATGTCAGTCACTTTGCGTACGTGGCATGTCATCGGAGAGGCCTATATCTAGCAGTGGACTGCGCCAGGCTGATGATGATGATGAAAGAGATGTAGATAGCTTCTCTTAACGGGTAAATTGTTCTGCAGTATCTTATTAGTCTTACCACCTATTCTCTATGTGGCGGTGCATTGGTTTCTTCCTTGGACTGCCGTTGTTTTCATTCTTATTATACTAGGATCTATCGTTTGGCGGTTGCACAGCGCGGTAACACGCACGTTGCAAACGTAAATGTTGCTGTAAAAGGTTAGAGAATGGGCAAATCCGAAGATCCACAATAGAATAGGAGGACTACTCTTTTTATGCTTTGTCAAAAATCGGAAAAACAGATAAAATTGTTGACGCCATGTTTTCAAAATATTTATAGCCACGGTGACATAGTTCCTCGGAATGATTTAGAGATTTTAACGATACCTTAAAATCTGTTATGGCGTTAATAAGCTAGGTTTAAAGAAGAAAATACATACGAACCCGAACATGAATTTTAAAACCATTCCAACTTTTGTTTGTTCTTTTCCACCTTTTGTCTATTATGAAAATAAACGGCCTTTCTTTCTTCTTCTTTCTTGGACAATCTTGATAAATAGTACTAGCATGAAATACAACTGTAGGAATTGAGAAATTGAAGAGTTGGTTGCAAAGGTAACTTTACCTATAGCCTTCTTCATAACTACATCGCACCTTTCTCTTCGTCGCACTTTGCAGACAATCGTATGTATTAGACTTAGACATGTAAGCTCGTTAGTTAATCGGAGTTTAATGGATTTTAGCGTGATATTGCGACGTGAACACACGCTTCATTAGGTTTTATGCTGGTGTCAGTAATGTCTATGTTATGAGAATGAATTGTATTGAATTTCGTTAGATTTAATAGGGAAAATTGTGCGTAGGTGCGATCTTAGAGATCGGTCTTCGATTATAGCAGGACATGTATGCCCGAAGAAGAATGTTGTCTTACCCTCCAGTTATATGGGTACCATATGGGTGAATGTGACTGGCGACGGAGGAGGAAGAGAGGATTGCATGTATTGTCTTTTCATGTATCTACAATATAAATAATAATCAAAACAAAACATTTAAATGATTTAATAAAACTCAATGTAAAATTTAAGAGCTTATTTAAGGTGAAGGTGTAAGCACCGACACTTAAATAAGCAACAAAGTAAGAAAAAGAATAGTAACAAAGTCACGAGAATGATAGATTGTGGCAATGAAAACTTTACCATTAAAATTTGTAGCTTAATGTATGTAAAATACGCATAGAATGAAAAAATATTTAAATCAAAACAGAAACCCATTCCCTAAGTAAAAACCTAAGTTCCCACAATTAAACGATCCCAATCAAATCACATATTTTTATTTCTTACAAAACCATCCAGAGTCTAAGTCGTGACGTCCAGTAAAACGCGCAGGCGCAAGCTTCCCTGATAAATCATAATGGCGCTTCTTGAGTCTCATTGGATGCAACTTTGATTGATGGAGTACCAAGCTTCGGTTTATCGACGGTTTAGAGCGGAGTCGCGTAACACAGTAATGATATGTGCTGATGAGTTCAACAGTAATCGGGTACTTGCCCTTTGTTTTATGGAAGATGTCAGTTTTGCAACACGTGATGGGTTGGTGTCGATACACAGTGTGCTGTTTTTAATGGGGTTGGTTTTCGTGAATGGATGACCATCGCACATCTTTACAAGGGGCGTTTAGGCAGACCTACTGTAATATTGTTCTTGTGTAAACGTGTATACAGGTATTTTACTTGTTAACTGTTAAAATGTCCTATGAAAGACAATGCTGTATATTTAACTTTATGTAAATGTTCAAGTATAAACTCACAAGCAGGCAGAGGCCATAAAAATTCATACGGCCAGCAAAAAGTTTCGATTAAGTAATCATGCTGTTTCGACATGTTAAATCGTAAAAGTAATGTTGTTTGAGCAAAACCTTTCGGCATTGTTTATACCCAGTAACATTTACTTTTATCGGTAATTTTTTATGTATATTTTTTATTAATCGTTAATAAATTTTTATTTCATCAATTCGCTACGGTCATAACGAAGCGTACAAAATCTATTATTTCGAATTAATTTTATTGTATAAAATCACCCATCGTTTAGTTAACGATTCGTCACGAATTAGTAACATTTGCGACGTCGGAATATTTTAATCGAATCGCACGCGCAAATAATACTTTTTTAGTAAGGAGGGAATCTTCTCTAATACACGTCTGATTAAATTCGTAAACCTTTCCCTAGAGTAACAAGTGTTGAAACTCGGTACCTTATGTGGTCGTTGCTACTGTATCTGTCAACGCAGGTGATTGTAGTCAGGGGTGTAATGGGAACGAGGTTGGGACTAGTCCCAATATCCTACTGCTTTGTGGATAGATAGACGGATAGAAAAAACCGAAAAACCTATCCTACTTCTATGACGAACGTTAAAGTTTGTGTGGATGGGTGGAAGGATGAATGTTTGTTAATATTTAACGAAAATCTACTAAACGGATTATGACGAAACATTGCAGCAATGTAGCTTATACATCTGAAGAGCTCACTGGCTAGCTTTCTGTCGTAATAACCGACACCCACGAGGGTAGAGCCGCGGGAGAAGCTAGTATTACTTTATTTGGTTAGGTACACAAATCGTGCATTATGAGTGAAGTTGTATCGTTCGTCGGACCGTTATTTGTAATCGATATTCGTCGTATCGATAGTATCGTGATCGGGCGTACCGATTAATTATGAGAATTGATTAGGTGTAGGCGTGGCACAGCTAACGAGACCAGCCGATCTCGTGTTTGTTTAATTACTTCGGATGCCGCCTCCCGCGTAGCCAAGTACCCCGCCACTTTGTTAGCGGGCCCTGCTTCTGGTCTTCAAATAAATTATTGTGGATATGATTGCTCCCATGTAAAATGTACGTTTAATATAGAGAAACGTACCAATATCGTTCTTGGATTCAATTACGCCTTTTTACGTTTACATCGTCGAATGATGTTCTCTGTAGTTTGTATGCGTAGTTAATTTATGAAATTAATTAATGATTTTACAGAGCTCATCTAAAGTGAAGAGCGGACTTATTCTATATAATCATATTTTTTTTAAAGTCGTTCGTTTGACACTGAGTCTAACAAATATATGTATGTTAGTCAGCTTCTTCTTCTTTTCGTGTCGATGGCAACACTTTTCATACGGTTTTAGCACAGTACTTGGCAACGCGTTTCGCATTTGGCCTTGCTTGATACATGTTAGTCAGCTCAACCGAAACCGAAAATTTGACCGTTTCACAAGGAAAGAGAAAGCAGAATCGGAAAAAAGATTCAATACGAGTTTCAAATTCATTTATAACACTTACTAGTCCTAGCTTAGATGCAAAAATATGAAGAATAGACGAAAATTGGTGAGAAATAGACTAAACGAGGCTACGGTAGCCATGTCCCTATCAGACCGTACAAGCACTTCACCAGCAATTCTATTATAAATGAGCAGCTGCTGTTTTTGCCTTTAAAACATGCAAGAATTCGTATAAAATTCCGCTATATATCATGTTAGATTAGCCCGTGGTTTAAACCTTATAATTAAGACGTCCTCTTACCTCAGCCCGTAAAATTTTGTTATAAAATGTTAATGGTCTGTCACAACATCCCAGAGAAGCTTCACACGAAGGAATTCTAGGAGGCCACAAAACATACAAAAATGTTATATTCGCTCTTACTTTTTGTGTGAATTCATAATTAGATTTGGCGAGGTTCCACCCTGCCCGGCAACTGTGTTTTGGTGCAAGTTATAAGGTAGTGAATAAAAAAGTTGTGGTAAAATGTAGTAAAAAGTATCATACGGGTACGGTTCAGAGATTTGAGGCATTTTGGTTATTACACTGCGGCATTTTGGTTATTATAGGTACTGCGGCAGTGTCTTTCCGGCAGTGGCGTTCTGTTAAGGATGTCTGCAAGTGTGTTCTGTAAGCCTAATGTTGCTTGAGAGATTTCCATTTGTGAGGCTGTTGTTTTCTCTCTAGAAATCTGAATATGTATGAAAGGCCTGCAAAAAAACACAATAATTTCTACCTGCAAAAAAACACAATAATATCATCAATGCGATGCGATTATTCGCTTTGTTGCATTTTATTGTATGGGCAATTTTATTAAGATATCGCTCAATCGATGTCTTGATGTTTATGGTTAGGACTTATGTGATTAGTAATTTATCTAAAATATATTAATTAAAACTAATATTAATTAAAATGGAAGTATAAATTTTAACATTGTTATAGAACTTCAGAAACTTTAAAGCCGGTTCAGCCATCTTCAAACCAGCTAAAAACCAGGTCTGCAAATATGACGTTATCTGCCAAGTAACTTAGCTAGAACTTATTAACAGGTAGTGATATTGTTTTTTTTTAAGTTCTGTATTGCTACGTACCTTTTCATAGAAAACCCCGTTACTTGATCGAATGATGACCCCGCTACCGCTTATGAAGTAAGCCATCGGATAATAAGAGGCTGTCGGGAGGCGTGTCTGTGTAGATGAGTTCGGGAGGATAAAAATTCGATTACAATTAAATTAACTCCACTCATATTTATTTTACATTAATAAGTATCTGATTTTGGAATTGGTGTTTTGTAGTGGCATGTTATTTTTTTAAGGCAATAAATTATCATTGTAACGCTGTTTTAATAAAAAACGACAAAGGTTTTTTTATACTTGCTGATGTTCTAATATTTGAGCATTTTCACCTGTTTGAGAAAGCTATACTATATTAGAATGGGGTTCTTCAATAGGTACTTCTAAAATATTTGGCAATCCTTTTAATAAGTTCTGTTATGATGCACGAGCATCAAACCCGTGGCTATTGGGCGAGAAGAGAGTAAGTCCAATTTTATGGTTTTTGATTTAATTACCAATACACTATATTAGTCCAATACGTAGTAGGTATATGTACACCTTAATTGTGTACCGTTCGTTTTAACCATTAGGCATAGAATTTTAGAAACCCTTTCTAACGTAAACCCACGACCTATCAACCTAATTTCAGCTCGGAAATCAATTAATTTCGAGTAAATGTTTCTATAAATAATGTATCCTTTTGTTTTTGTGTAGGTTAGTTTAACCCGACGCCGTGCGGTAATAAGGCTATATTTCGCCAGATTTCTTTTTATTGGTGATGCTAAGATTCTAACTAGCGACTCTAGCGGCGAATTCGGAAGTTGTCCGGGTACGACACTTTTGACAGCTTAGTACAATTACCACTATAACCTCGAAGCAAAGTTGTATTGAAAGCTGTGAAAAGTGTCGGACTCGTACAAGTTCCAATTTCGCCGCTAGAGGCGCGCGGATAATCTTTGCATCACCAATAGACAGCCTGGTTTTTTCGGCCATTGACAGATAGGTGTCTGTCACTAGTAGGTAACATGGAGCTTGAATGTTTTAATCGTATTATAAAAATTTTTTTTACAAAAAATAACCTCCTCCAAAAATCTGAAAAATGTGTGCAAAATAGCACTAAAAAGTAAAAAATAAATTCCGTTATTTTTACTTCACTTTACTTATAAACATCACCTATTCAACTTAATATTACATACTTATACGAGTTATACGTATCTACCACTTAATTCACATACCTGACACAATACATATTTTTATATGACTAACAAACTAAACTAAGTACCTATTACCAGAAATCAGATAAGTATATTATATTTTTGGTCTAAGTACTTAGAAAAAAATATTTGTTAGGACTATAATATACAATTATACTTTTTTTGGAGTCGGTGCCAGCTGAGATTAAGAATTAAAGATGTTATTAAGTGACCGACCCGAACGCAAGCAGGGCAGACGCGTGAGGGTAGACGTTGTTGACGGTTGTGTCCGATATCCATTTTTTCTATGCGCTTGTATGTAGGCAATTATTGTATTGCAGTGGATTGTGGTTCTTTAGAGTTATTTTACACGAAATCTGTATTCATTGAAATAGGTTTGATTTGGTATTGCTGCATTTTAGTATTGCATCTTTACATAATTCTATTTTTCTTGTTTTTCAAATTTTGAGATCTTTTTGTATAAACTTGTTTTGTGTTCTTGTTTTGGTTGATAGGTAATTGTAAATAGGTATTTAGGTAAATTTGTAACTGGGCTGTCGCACCTGTTGCCAGGTTTCGTTGTTTCCTTTATTTGCAAAATAGGTTTTGTTAGATCCTACATTGTGGTATTAATGTAACTTTAGGTACTTACATATATTTTGTGTTATAGAAAAGTTCCTAAAATTTACAAGTTTAATGAAGTTTTGCTGAATTATCGTATCAATGCAGCTTTTCATATGTTTTGTACATTATCAAGAAATTATTTACTAAAACGCTTGGCTGGCACCGACTCCAAAAAAAGTATAATTGTATATTATAGTCCTAACAAATATTTTTTTCTAAGTACTTAGACCAAAAATATAATATACTTATCTGATTTCTGGTAATAGGTATTTAGTTTAGTTTGTTAGTCATATAAAAATATGTATTGTGTCAGGTATGTGAATTAAGTGGTAGATACGTATAACTCGTATAAGTATGTAATATTAAGTTGAATAGGTGATGTTTATAAGTAAAGTGAAGTAAAAATAACGGAATTTATTTTTTACTTTTTAGTGCTATTTTGCACACATTTTTCAGATTTTTGGAGGAGGTTATTTTTTGTAAAAAAAAATTTATTTCTTGTTTTTTAGTGAATTTTCCTTTCTGCAGTTATCTGATTTATCGAAAATAAAGATGGGTAGACTTTTTTATTTTTTACCTGGGGAAACTCTTTTGCCGAGTGCCTCTTCGCGTGGCGGGCAAAGAATGGGACACAGGGAACGCGGGTGTGCTGCTCCGTTACGCTTGTCTCGTAAGTAGGGCTCAGTCTCTGGAAGTGTCCTCCCTCACTCGCACAGTACGAGGTAGCGCCTCGTACTGTGCGTATACAGTGGTTCGTCGGCTATCCGAGACCGCTGTCTTCTCGGGGTCGTTCGTGGTCGTCAGCCAGATTGCCATCTCTGATTGCCCACGGCCCTAAGGAAGAGTCAGGCTAGCGGCCATTGCCACCACCACGACGCCGCCTGCGTCTGCGAGCGGGATCGGCTCTCTCGCGATCCCGCTCGGCGGCCTCCTTCTGGTGCATAACCGCTTCGCAGAAGGAGACCACAGCATCCCACCAGATGTCTTCCACCAACATGGCCTGGACGACGGCCTGCGGAGAAAGATCGCCTCCGATAACAGAAACCAAGTCTTGCCGCTCGGATTCACATGCAGGACACTCAGAGAGCGTATGCTGCGCAGAGTCCAGGTCACTGCCGCAGTGGTGGCATGCCGGCGTCGCCTCGCGGCTGATTCGGTTCAAATACTCGCCGAAACATCCGTGTCCGTTGAGTATCTGAGTCAACCTAAACATGACGCAGCCACTTCTCTCGATCAAAGATGGGTAGTATTGGGTAGACCTACTAAACGCGCTGCCCATATGAGCCAGCGCCGTTTAAATGAAACATTTTTTTTTATTGCTGCTAATGGCAGACGAGCGAACGGCCCATCTGAAGGTAAACGGTAACCACTGCTCATGGACTTCGCTAATGTTCGCTAATGTCAGGGTATACACAGCAAAGTCACTGCCTACTGTGAAAGTAATGCTTTCTTTAAACCTCGTTTGAAGAAGGACAAGTCATAGCGCTCGGGAAACACCGCAGCAGGTAGTTCATTCCAGAGCTTACACGTACATGGTAGAAAAGATCGCTGGAAGCGCACCGTACTAGATGAGAACGCTTGCAGGTAGTACGGGTGAACTCTACTGCGTCGGCGAGTGGTACGTTGGTAGAAGGGTGACCCTGGTACCAAACTAAACAATTCTTCGGAGCACTCCCCGTGTAAGAGTCGGTAAAATACGCAGAGAAAACTAAAGTCTCTCCGCTGCTCCAGCGACTCTAGTCTAGCCGTGAGATCATCGACGATTAAACAACAGCTCGTCTCTGTAGGGAGTCAAGTGGATCAAGCTGATATTTTGGCGCTCCGGCCCAGAGATGTGAGCAGTACTCCACAACTAGCGAAGAAATGTAGAAACGTTTATCTCAAAGTGGGGCATCTCGGTCCAAGGCTATTTCAAGAGAAAGTAGTGAACTGCGTGAAAAGAGGTTATCACAAATGCGGGCTATCACAAAAAGATTAAATCGTGTAAACACTGAAAAACGTACTCATCGTCTGCTCTTTGAATTAAACCGTACTACTATTAGTTATTCTGTGATTTAAAATCAAAGTTATTATATGTACAAGCTAGCAGTTGGCAGCTTCGCTCGCGCGTAATGACGGACTTCCCATATAAAAATACAACCCCTATTTCCAGAAATGAGTAAATACCTACATGATCACTTATTTCTAATCAGAAGCTAGTTTATGAAATTTCATTTCGCATAAAAACTTTCAACCCCTATTTCAACGGTAGATTTTAGAAATCGCTAAAACACGTACCTACTTATTTGTTTTATTTCTAACCAGAAGCTTGCACACAAAAGTACACGCTATTTTTTTAAAAATAACCCTCTTAGTTGTTAGATTTGAAAAAAATCTAAATTGCGTGTTTATTTTTTCTAACCAAAAATATATATAAAAATCCTTCCTTAGTGGGTGCTTACGTCATAATATGCATCGACTGTCAAAATTTCAAGTCTCAAGCCCCTGTGGATTTGGCTCTGCGTTGATGAATCAGTCAGCCCAAGCAATTTTATATATGTACTAGAGGCCGCAAGCAGCTGCGCCTGCATTTTTTTTTAATTTACCCGTTTTGGCCGATCCCGTGGGAATTTCGCGAAATCCCCCCTTAGTGCACCCCTACGATCCACAAGGAACATACATGCCAAATTTCAGCTTCCTGCACCCAATAGTTTTGGCTGTAGTGTGTCTGTCAGTCAGTCAGTAACGCAAGGATTTTATATATTATGATGATATAGATTTACTCTCCAACCTTTCTTCCTCCCGGTTTCATCAATACCTGGTAATGAAGCCCGAAGTAGGTCGGTTGATTGCGACTATTCTAGTGTCCACTGATGAAAAGTCACAGTAAATGCTTAATTTCGTTTACTTGGATGACTTAGTTTTTTGAGTTTTTAATGAAACTATTGGATTTATTTTGATAAAATTTGAGTTTTTAATGAAACTATTGAATTGATTTTGATAAAATTTAAATGGGACCCACCTGAAAGTGTATGCTTTCAAACAAAAAAAGAATTTTGGAAATCGGTCGATAAATAACGGAGTTATGAGGTAACAAACATAAAAAAAAACATACAACCGAATTGAGAACCTCCTCCTCTTTTTGGAGTCGGTTAATAAGATAACTAGATGAGCCCGCGATTACACCCGCGTTATCTAAGGCCCCGCGGCTCATAGCGTGATTTTGTATAGCCTAAAGCTCTAAGGTAGACTGGTAGATAATGCCTAAGGCATTAAGTCTGCCTATATACTTTGTGTAAGTATATGAAGATATAAATAAATAAAACCTTCCTCGATAAATGGGCTATCTAACACTGAAAGAATTTTTCGAATCGGACTAGTAGTTGGAGGAGATGCAGCCGGAAAGCGGACCCCTGGCTCCAAGCCGTAGGTTTTGGAACGCAACCGGGACAGCGCTAGGATAATGATGAGTTCCTGAGATGAGCGCGTTCAACCAAACTAACAAACAAACAAACTCCTCAGCTTTATATGTATATAGATTAGTATTAGATTAGACTTGGTAGGGCATACCTTCCTATGTAATATCAGATTTCATGGTGTAAAGCTTGTAAACTGAATTTCTCTCAAATTTTATACAAAATGGTGTTTATATTGATTTTGTGTGAATTTGGTTTTCCTTTTCCTCATAAGTTATAATACACGCCAGAACCCATCACATTTACACATTCTATTAGCATACCGCATATTTCCAAAAAAAATCTATTAGTTTATAATTAGGCACAGCCGATTTCACTGATTACAGCAAAACAGAAAGTAGCCATAAAATTTTTCGACGAAATTAAAAACTAATAAACGTGAGTCACGGCTTTCTTTCAATCAAACGATGGTAAATCATGAGATAATTGAATTTTAGATTAATGGTTAATCACAAACCAATCGGATTCGTCCCACGCACGACCCACGACGATAACCGACGATACCCGATGTAATTGCACGTTATTGAATTACATTTTAATTAAATTCGATTATGTAATTAATGTTCCCGCCATTGTTAAGTCCGCCATGATGGATGACCCGACCCGCCAACGGTTAGCTGCCATATTTTTCAACTTTTGACATGTAATAAGCTATTGATTGATGAAAGAGAATGTTGAAAGGCGAACGTTATATCTCATAACGAATGCAGGTTTAACTTATTGAATGTTATGACTTATCTGATTATACGTGTACATGTATGTAGTTCGACCGTATTCGGTTCGCTACTAGAATACGCATCGGGATTGGTATTTCGATTCCGTCTTGTTAAACGATTATCGATTGTGCAAGACGGTTTCTAAACGCAATAAATCGAATCGTTTAATATGATTTACCTGTACAAGTGAATGAAATACGATATCTGCCTGATGAGTTTAAGTGGTTTAATCGGTCTGTAATGAAATACATGTATGTTAGGTGTGTAAAGGCGGAATCGTGGCAGAAATCCCACGGTTACATCACGGGACATTTGGTACATTATACAATACAACACTGGTGTAAACGGGTCCGTGTGGTGACGGATTAAGAATACGGAATGTCACCACTCCATATCATCCCATGGGTGTCGTAACAGCCGACAGAGGGTGCATATTATGCAGAGAACAGCACTGTAAGAGAAGCAAAACTTGTTGTACCGTTTGGCCAGCGGGGTAAAGTAGGCAAATTCCTCCTTATAAAGGAGAGGCCTAGTCCAACAGTGGACTGTTAATGGCTAATGATGATGATACAACACTATTTTTAACAGACTGCTAAGTAGATATGGTGCAAATCTCTTGTTACAATCTGCCCATGATGATATACAGGCACTAAGGAACTGTTAAGATCGCCTTGACAGTTCCTACTTCATTCACGTCAATTTTATACACACGATCATCAAAGAAATCCTTAGTCACCTTACATTTTTCTTCAGAGGACAAGCTAGTTATTTAGCATCCGTCGACGATTTGCCCTTGCCCGAAGCGGAATAAATTGTTATTTCACTTATATAAGGATGTCTTGCTAATAGAAAATGCATAAAATGTTTCAATATTTTGTTTATTTTATACAAGATAATTCATAGTGATTCTTTTAACAAACAGTAGAAGCGTAGACACTGTGGTTTTGTGCAGTTATTAATATTTTCTCGCCAACCAGACTTGCGGTTTACAATCCTCTTTGGTGCAACTTAATATAAAATACTTTTTCGATAAAAAACAAGACTGTGATAATTTTTGCGATGTACAACACTTTCAATTTTCATGCTATTGGACGGATTTTTATATTTAGGTACATAATACACGCACGTTTGTAATTTTTAAGGTAACCCAAGCTTCCCCATTCTAACCCATAACATGCTCTGTATCGAAAAACAATGGAATTTATTGATATAGGTATTTCTAAAGAGATAGAGCCCTTGGCTTGAATGATGAGTAGTTAGGATTTGGAATTTTACTGAAATGTTTTCTAAAATCTTTGCTGCTGGTGAGAAGATTAAGTTAATAAACCTTATAAAATGAAAAACAAGCAGCTGACACAAGCTATGGGTAAGAATAGTGATGCTTGAAAAACCGTTCATATGGCTCTTATGGACTGCATTTAGAAAGTCAACAGTGTTGCCATCATATTCCTAGTATTTAACATGTCAATTAATGGCCACCAACACCACGCTAATATCATATTCAACCTCCTTACAATCACAATTCTGTACAGATAAAATTATTTTAGGAAGCTTTGTTACGTGTCTAATTTTGAGAAATTTCACAGGTAATTAATTTTAATAACACAAACAGATAATAGGTACCTACTACATAACAGATTATACACGGTACATGGTGATTTGTATTATTACTACTTTCTTCTAATACAGTTTTATTTTTAATATGGATATTTACATCAAGATTATATACTGATATAGTAACTTGTCTTATTGTCCATAGGTAATTTTCTTTTAATATATAAAAAACTGTAATACTTTTTTAAAGGCACGATAAAGGCATAGACTTCCATTGATCATACAAAGATCACTTTTAATGAAAACTTAAAAATACTTATCACCTACAATAAATAACAATAAGACCTATTGGACGGATTTAAGTAACTACAGGAATCTTATTACAACATATTAACATATAATGTACTAATATTTAGAGAAATAGTTATTGCGCTTTTTGTCATAAAGTGCATTATTCGTACTCTGCAACTGGGCTTACTTCTTTTCAAGTTTTGAACAAATTATGACTCTAATACAATATGCCTTTGTATCAAAATTGATTTATATCTTTAACATTCAGCCTAGCGTCATAAAAGAAGGCTATCCCCAGGGTTAAAAATCATTTTACTTTTACATTTATAAAATTGTTGTTACTTTGTCCCATAAATAATATTTTATATATTGTTATTCCAATACTTTCAAATCATTTTGCACAGCTTTCCACAGCTTAAGTGAAATAAATTCCGATTACCTATCTAATTCTATGAAAATAATAAGCCCCAAAACATAGGATCACGAGTTTTCAAGCGAAATCAATTTTAAAATCGGAACGGCCATAAAGGACCGACGCAACAAATAGCATGGCTTTTTTTTTGGAACACTATTTCTTTTTTAACTTAAATGTCATTAGATCCATGAAGGTTTATCGCCGACACCATTTTATAGGACAACTTTAGGAAACAAGATTCTATCTCCAAGACGGACGTACCACCTCAACTAATCAGGTCGGTGTGGTGCCGTTGTCGAAGTATCTCCAATCTTAGCTCGTGTTCTCTTGCAGCCATTCTTAAGGCGGCGATACTCGAACTTCTTCTTTCAATTTCTGGGGCTGATGGTTGGGTAGGAGGGGATTCACTTCCAGGGGATATAGGGGGTGAAACAGGGGGAGGGTCAGGGGACTGTCGAGGGGGAGCAGCTAGACCGGCGAGGAGGGAATGGAAGGGTGGACTGGAGGTGTAGAGAGGGGCACTGAAGAGTGGCGGTCGAGGAAGTGGCGCACCGAGGTATTGAGCTCCCAGGACTGGTCCACCGGCGTATCTGTTGACAAAGGATGGTAGATATTAGCAGCTGCGCTCAACGCCGGTGGATATTAGAACCTGCGTTTATAAGACCGTTTACAACGTTCGACATTTATGCCATTTCTTAAGTATTTTTTTTGTCAACGTGATTAATTTATGGAAAAGGAGGCGATTCTCAGATGTAAAAGTTAAAAAGATTTCGGCATAAATCAGGTTACTGCAAATGCTTGTTTTTAGGTACCTACCTATGTCTTGTAAAACATAATAAAGCTAGTAAGTACAATAAGCTGATATCACTCACCTAAACGACGCCAAAGCATTAGCATCAAACGGTTTCCGGAACCCGAAGCCGAGCTGCGAGAATGGGTTCGGCATGGACGCCACGACGGACGGCGGTGGCGCCCCTCCCGCGGCTCCAAGGTACGGGTTGTACGGATGAGCCTGAGGACCCACCTTCTCCTGCTTGCGCCATTTCGCTCGACGGTTTTGGAACCACACCTAGAAAAGAGGATGGGAATAAGCATGTGTGCGTAATGCCATTGGTGTATCTAGGCTTACTTTACAGAGTGAAAAGCTCATTCCCAAAACAAATAATAATATGTGAAGTTTCGTGGGTATCCGGCCTAGAATTTTAAATCGGTAAAATAGTTCTAGGATGGAAACTAGACCATACTGGGATGGCATGGAACACCCGGCTGCCCTGTTATACAGAGTTATTTGTAAAACACCGTTAATCTTTTAGGGGGTAGTTATATTCATCATTATCAACAATTTTTGTTCTGGAAATTTTGCGATATCGCGAAAGAAATATCAGCTGTTTCATACAAAGTTGAAGTTTGACCCGACGAAATGTATGGAACAGCTGATATTTTTTCGCAACAACAACAAAAGTTGTTCATAATGGTGAATATAACCACTCCCTAAGAGGTTACCGGTATTTTACAAATAACCCTGTATATGCTTATGCGTAATGGCCCTACCCTTCTCATAGTGAGAAGAGTAGGTATGTAATGCAGGGCTGACGATACTGATGTGTGAAAACTTTTTATTTTCTGCTTATGAAGAGGGCAGTAAAAGGCTGCGTTGGCATTACAACATGACATGTTTAATATACATCGACTTTGACTCCACGTGCAGAACGGTGGTTAAGAGCTCGCCACGCTTTGCCAGTGAGTGCCGTGTCGATTCCCTCAAGTGACAACACTTTGTGTAATCCATTTAATTGTTGTTCCGTGATAAGTTTACTTAGTATTCGATGTTTGAATGTTTGCAATTATTTTTTAAGAATTTAGTTCAATGCTGTGTTTCTTTAAAAAGGTTGATAGGTACATGTTTACAACACCGTATCGCCGACAATTTAATTAATGGCCCGGCTTTTAGAATAAAAAAAAAATTATTGCTCTGTCATAGTCAGTTTACGAGCCATTCCCGACTGCCCTTTTGATAGTGATGTACTAATTCTAATTTCTAAATGATATTAGTAAAACACAATTATATCTTATGTAATAATACTTGCATGTATAATTGTAATTTTATTATTAACAAGAGTGATGAGTATTAAAATATGATTGCATTGGATAAGGTGCGCGTTCGCTCCCATTACGAGTACGTATATCACACGACAACAAGTTCGTATATACTAGTCAGTAAGCGGACCCTGCGTTATAACTGGGTTAACGCTAGGAGAATGATGAATTTGAATGATGTTTGAACAGTTTTATTAGACAGTCACTAATTAACTTAACCATACCTACATTGGCATGAAGATATCAAATTAAAATAATTTTTCGACTCAGTTGATTCGTAATTCATTTAATTACAATAGAAACTCTAATCAGGTACAGGCCTGTATCTATTTTCAAATAAATTAGGATCATATGTTTGTAGGTATATATGTTAAATATATTTGAATAAATTATTTGTAGAATGGCACAGCTATGTGCGGGACGCTTCATGTGAATGATACATAATATGAAAATATCTCTACATTATTTTCTTTACAGCACAATTTCCCTCTTTTTTTCATTCCTTGTCTCTGCTTTTAACAAACTTAAAAACATAATTTGTCAATACAGTAGTCAACGGCAAATTATCAGTATTGTTGTTGATCCTTACGTGCAGCAACAACGGCACATCTACCAAAATGTTACTACTAATGTAGAGTATTGTCAGTAAATTACACTTTTGATTGAACCAGAACCTGACGAGGTCAAAGCTCGATCTTCAACATTTTATATCACTTTCTTGCGACCGCTGAAAAAAAAGCCTAAGTTTTTGGAACTTATTACAATGTCTTTGTACGTTTTGAAGTACCTATTAAAAAGTATTGATTAAGTAAAAAGTGACACAAATTTATAATAAAATATGGGAGCTACAACGACACTTTATTAAATATAACATCGATAAATTATTGTTGGACAATCTCATGTATATTGTATGATTCCGTCAAACGTCTTGTACAATTGAAGGCTTGTGGATAAAGTAAGTTATGTTTTATCATACTTTTATTTAATAGCATTATGTCTGTATGTGTCTTGTTTGTGTGTAATCACGCCTAGTGTTTTGCTGTGATGGTGAATGGGGTAGATAGTTTGTAGATTAAATTTTTGGGCTGCTGTCTGTGGCTCTGGAAATGAAAAAACTATTTTTGACGTTAATAATTCGTAACTTGAAATCTAAATGAATAAATTAATTTGAATAAGAGGTTTTGTAGTTCTGGGCGTTCATTAATTCATTTTTTATTATTTCATTTAAATTATTTCTGTTAATTATAGATTGTAATATGAAGCGTATCAAATGTATGGTTTCGTAATGAGAGCAACTAGGGAATTCCGCCGTCTCTCTACTTACTTATCTATATTTATACAAATCCATAGTCCGGCCTCAATTGGAATATGCCGTTGCCATTTGGAATCCATTCTATAATAAAAATAAAGAAATCATAGAAAGGGTGCAACGAAAATATCTACGTGCCATGCACTATAGATGCTTTCGCAAAAAACTTTCCTACAAATCTTTAATGCAAACATATAACCTCACTAGATGACGCCAGCAGCTACGCATGCATTTTTTTAAATTTACCCGTTTTGGCCGATCCCGTGGGAAATTTCGGGAAATCCCTTCTTAGTGCACCCCTACGGTCCCCAAGAAACATACATGCCAAATGTCAGCTTCCTGCGCCCAATAGTTTCGGCTGTAGCGTGTCTGTCAGTCAGTCAGTAACGCAAGGATTTTATATATTAAGATTAGTCATTACCCTACAATCTAGACGCACTCTTCTCGAGATGATGACTCTCTTTAGTATAATATGTCGAAACCAGCTTGACTGCGTCGAACTTGTGAACAATTTGTGTTATCTGGTCCCTAGCACTGTCCATGGTCGTGAAACACGCTCAAAATGTTTATTTGCAACCAATGTCTGTCGTACCAACTCTGGTGAGCGCTCACCACTACACCGACTTGTTGACACATATAATAAACAGTTCTGTTCAATAGACATCATGTTTCTTGCCATGAATATATGTAAAAAAATAAATTACATCTAGTTAAGATAGACCTTGAACCTTCATTTTACTAATTAATATATAGCATTGTTGGCAAATTGTATGCAAAGGTACTTATTGAAAGAGTTACGGAAGTAACCGACAAGAAAATATGGGATGTACAAGCGGGATTCCGAAAGGGTATGGGATGCACGGATCAGGTTTTTTCCTTGCGAAGCATAGCCGGAAAATTTTTGGCCAAAGGTCAAAAGGTCTATTGCGCATTCGTGGATTTGGAAAAGGCTTACGATAAAGTGGTGAGGAATGAAATGTGGTCGGTGCTGTCAATGAATGGGGTGGACAGCAGCCTCATTCAAGCTCTGAAATCCCTTTATGAGGATTCTAGAGCTTGTGTGAGGATAAACGGGGCATACACTGACTGGTTTACCATCGATAAAGGTGTTGTTAGACAGGGATGTGTAGCGTCGCCGTGGCTGTTTAACCTCTTCATGGACAGTTGTTTGCAAGATTTAAAACATAGTGACTGCGGATTAAGGATGAATGGGTTACTCGTCAAATGCCTCCTTTATGCTGATGATCAGGTTATACTTGCATCTTCAACGGAGGAGTTGCAGGAGATGGTAACAATCATGCATCGTGCGTTAAAAAGGAAAGGAATGAAAGTGAATGTAAGTAAAACGAAAGTTATGGTTTTTGAAAAGGAGGAATGCGTTACGGCTTGTAATGTTTTGATCGATGGACAGCGAGTGGAACAAGTGAATGAGTTTGTTTACTTAGGTACGTTGTTTACAAGAGATGGTAAGAATGAAGCAGATATTGAAAGGAGAGTTAATGCAGGTAATTGTGTGAATGGAGCTCTGAAGGCGTTTATGAACAGTCAAAACGTGTCCAAAAAGGCACGTTTGGCTGTACATAGAGGTGTGTTAGTGCCTACCCTTATGTATGGTAGTGAAAGTTGGGTATGGCAGAAGAGATTTGAAAGTAGAATAAATGCTGTAGAAATGAGAGCACTGAGAAGTATATGTGGTGTGTCTTTGACCGACAGAGTAAAGAATTGTGTGATACGAGAGTGGTGTGGGGTAAAAGAAGATGTAGTGACAAGCATTGAGAAAGGCATGTTAAGATGGTTTGGGCACATGGAGAGGATGGATGACGATAGACTGACAAAGAAGATATATCAGGCTAGTGTGAATGGGATAGGACAAAGGTGAAGACCTAGGAGAACGTTCTCTGACCAGATTGGAGACATCCTGAAAAAAGGACAAGTCAGAAGTACCCTTAACAGAAGAGCATGCATGAGAAACTTGATGGGAGTGAGTGAAGCAAGTGAGGTATGTCAGGATCGTTGCAAATGGCGTTCCGTAGTCTCTGCCTACCCCTCCGGGAAATAGGCGTGAGTCTATGTATGTATGTATGTATGTATATATAGATATTTAAGCTCTAATTAACATTTAAAAAGAGAAGTTTATCAACAGCTAGCTATTTTTATTGTAATCTGTGAATAACGCCGTGAGTAGTAAATTTGTTACATTTATTCTGTACTGCAATGTGTGTAATATTTATTTTATTATTTTCTGTTTGTTATTCCTAATAAATAAAATAAAATATATTTTTTTAAATGAAATTGGTTCTTAAAGAAAATGTTAAAAGAACCTGCATATTTGAAAGTTATTGTTTTTCAAAGAAATATAAAGTCTGCTCTGACGCCTGCATGATGGTTTATGCCCTGAATCTTCTGATGCGAAGAGAATGTTGCTGCCCAGAGGCGTGCCAATTTGGTAGAGCTTCTAAAATATAATATTATAGCCCTCATAATGTTAGCAAACTAATTTTGTATTCCTAAAAGTAGCTCAATGGGTGATTTTTTAAATGCGTAATGAAGTGGAAACCTTATATGAAGGTATGTCCCTTAAAAGTGCAGCAAGTTTAACACTTAAAAAGCATAATCGTTGAATGTTCTATGCAACCTTCTCTATAGTAAGGTGTCCATATTTTTACCATAAAAACCCATTGGTTCGAAGATTGCTTCTAGCGATAAAGCGATGGTACATTCACTTAAAAAATGCACCTTATAACATTGTTGTTACATTGTTATAACGTTTTTTTCTTTTTGATGTAAAATAGAAAATATGTTTGAATCAGTAGTTTGATCTAGAACTTAGATAATTAACCGTCCGATGCTAGAGAATATTGTAGGTGCCTTGTAATTATGTACCTAATGGGTACCTATTATAAAGTTTTACGAGACTCATTTACTTTGCAATATTGCATTTTATTTCATACTGAATAATGTAGGTGTATCAAAAGGTAACTTTCACTTCAAAATTCAAAGAATAAGACAGATATGACTATTCATAATCGTCGGAGCAGGTTATTAAATTGGAAAAAACCGGCAATAATTAAAAGATATAAAAAATTCTAAGGGCTTTTCAAATTACTCTACTTACAAGCTTCAAAGATTCTCGTATCTACTAAAATATTTTATTGCACATGCAACGGACTATATCTATTTGTATACTTTTTATATTTGATGTAGTACTTGGTCTAGGAATATAAAATAGTATGATTATATGTATCGACAAATTTAAGCCGAAAATCGAGTTCTTTCAATTCCTTATCACCAATACCCATTTACTATAAAAGTATAAAGTTATTTTTAGTACAGGGCAAACCTCTTAATGGTTTATTGTAGTATAAATTTATTGTAAACATCTGTTCTCCTGGGAAATTGTCAAAATCGTGAAAGAACCCTTGACAAAACGTATGGAACTGCTGATTCCTTCATCGTGATTTTCGTTAACAATAACGAGTAGAACCATCCTCTAAGAGTTTAATCTTCCTCTGATATGTTTGCAGTATGTAAAGTACTAGATGATGCTCGCAGCTGCGCACGTACATGTTAATTTAACCGTTTATCTTAATTTAATTTTGGCTGTGCTTTGTCTATCTATCAGTCAGTCAGTAACACTCGAATTTTATACATACTGAAGATAAAGTTGCATATCTTTAACTAATACTATAGCGATGTTAACAAGAAATTAATAGATATCTTACTTCTCAAGCAACTACACTACTTAGAATCTAATGAGTGTAAAAATAAATCTATTAAGTTCTTCACCGCATTTGGTCGTACTTACATCATAAACGACTCGCATTCCGTACATGTTTTTGCTCAATAAAAGAAATAAAAGCCTCATAAAGCAAATATAGAGACATAAGTTGCGTGTCACGAGACCAAGTTATTTACGACCTATTCATGTGCCGAGGGAAATAACTTATGTATCATCTATCGAAACTATTGGTGTTTGTAAAAAATATTGTATTGGAATAAGCACTGCACCGTTTGAACAAAATTGTTACATCGCTGGAAGCTTTGTAACGTGGGGAACTTAGTGAGCGCCAAGATGGCGGGATCAAGACCTCAATTTAAAATCTATCACTATACTGGATTTGTACTACACAGGTACTTTTTGTACCCTAAATAAGACATTTGTACCTCTTAAGGCAAAGGAAGTACGTCAAGGTGACCCTATCCCGTCGCTCTCAACTCAAGAGAACTTTACAAGCGTTCAATCGATGGATAATATTCTGTGGCTGATATAATATGATTTATCCCTAGTAGGTTCGGGCGATAATTCTTAATTTAGAAAAATATTTTGAATAGAGAACATTAGGCAAATATCGGCAAAGAGGGTGCTAGTACAAGCTAATGCGTTAAACAAATTGTCATAGTAATAATCTGACAAAATTGCAAAGTGGATGGCGCTACAAGGGAATAATTAAGCAAACTACTCCGGTGCACACTTTTAATAGCTCTTTAATATCATCAAAACCTTGCCAATAAGATTATCCACAGCTTGCCTAGCGCAAACTGGGAGGCAGCTATAGCCTAGTGGAGATACCAACGGACTGCCATGCAGAGGTTATGGGGTTCGAATCCACGGCGCGCACCTCTGACTTTTCGAAGTTATGTGCGTATTAAATTGTTAATTATCACTTGCTCCGTGCCGCGGAGAGCACGTTAAGCCGTATGTCCCGGCTGTCATGAAGATCTTTGACAGTAGTTACAGGGAGAATATCGCTATCCCTGTGGGTTGCGGAGGTCAGACAGCAGTTGCTCTGTGGAAAAGTTGGTGTTCTATCATATCTGGTTAGACCAGTAAGCGGACCCCTTGAAACTGGGATAACGCTACGAAGATGATGATGATGGATAATAATTATGATGCAGTTTTTGAGTTTCATAGCACGTACATTTAAACTCAAATTTTGCACGCCAGCGCCGTTTGCTTATAAATTAATGTAACGGTGATGACATCGTTAGCAAAACTCATTGCTTACATAAGAAATCTAAAGTAGGCAAAATTAACCGAGTTCTAGCTTGCCCAGCTATGAAAAACTATCTTGTAAGTACGGTGCACAATACAAGGCTGATATTATTATTGAAACAGACAACCAACATATTTCATAACCAATGACAATCCAATGTCAACAAAAACACAATTCAATACAATGTAAGTTTCGTATACTTAAGAAACATTATCATCATATGAAATATTTATGTACTCATACAAAAATGTTAAAACAACTAAAAAATAATGTCGCGAACCGTACAGCCATTATGTAAACTGTTATTTTTATGGCAAATTAAATTAATTCACTTATGATAAATGGTGTATAGTAAAAAATTAAGCCCGTTTCTTTGAATGTCGATGCGGTTTTAGCGGATGCTGTGATAAACAAGAAACTGTTTCGTGTTTATGTGCGGACGGTACGTTGTAAACTGAGCTTTAGTGCAGTGTGTTATGGTTGTAATTTGTTTTGTGCAGAATGATCTATTAAGTTTACAATGGTCATTACGGATATGACTTCATACGCGGTGAGGCCGCGAATTTATAAATGTTGTAATTGGTCAGGCGGCCGGCATGCGGGTACGGTGTGCAAAAAGGCACCGACTGGGCCCAGGTGCCGTGTTTAATAGCTTAACAGAGTCGCGCATTAAGGTAATGACCACGTCGGTCCGGCAGCGCCGCGGTCGACCACGCAGGGACGCTAAAACAGCGCTCCGGGCCAACTCGCCTCTTTGTGGAATTGGATTGACTGATGCGTGCGTGAAATTCTCCAACTAAGTGGAAATATTTTAAAATTTTGATTGTGCGTGTTGTTGGTATATAGACTGCGTGAGAATTATACGACTGAAACGACGTCAAGGACAGATTTTTAGAGGGACTCGGCTATTGGGAGCTTTACCTATTTAATATATTAACACATAACCATTACTATATAGCGTATTAAAGTGGTAATTCTGTTTCACTCTATGAAGCTATTATTCGTCGTTTTTCTTATTATTTTATGGTGCTTATAGTATTTATCACACCTATGGCTTATCCGCAGACATCTCGACTACTTTGGACTTTGGAGGTCCGGAAATATGTATTGTCCATGGCACGGACAAGGCGCCAATTAGAAACGCTGAACGCTTGTTGCTGGTCAGTGATAAAGAACGAAAACAGAGGCGCCAAATAGTTGTCCAGTTGGTTAGATACAAGGATACCAGAAACCTAAAGCAGTCTCACAAACTGGTAAATTTAAGTGGTGCTTTTAAACCCTACCTCACTTTAAAGAGTCACATCGTAATTTTATCGCTAGAAAAGATGTCAAATTGGTAAGAAAAGTTGTCGAATTGGTAAATAAATGTGGTCATTTAAGCTCTATCTCCTTTGCAAGACCCGAAGCGCAATTTTAGCCGAGCACAGCGTCATGATCGAATCAGCTGGTAATATTACAAGAAAATTGCTAATGACCTCATTTAATAAACAAGGGTTTGAAAAATACGCCACTATTAAGCAAATGGATGGTAGCTTTTTGGTCTTGAGACTGGTATCATTTCTTGTGAGTCTGTATTACATACGGGCGAGGTGTTGGGGCACAGGCGCATGCATGTGGTTGATGGCAAATGTCATATTATGAACATGACGATAAGTTGTGAAATAGTAATACGGTGGTATATGTTTGCTTTTCTCCATCAAAATGAAATTCTGAGCTGTTTTAAACATTGAAATAGTGCTAGGGAGGTATTAAAAACCAGGAAATAATATCAAGGGTTGCGTATATATAAACAATTATTCTAGATTAACTGCTTTTTTGCCATTTTATAATTTATTGTAGCATTTATTTGTTTGAGTCTTAGAAAAATACATTGGTACCTATTTGAATGTCCTAAAATAATGTAATAATTATTACAATCGACATAATAACAAGCAATTTCTCGATACAGGATTTGAAAACTGATGTAAGAAGAAAGATCTTTAAACATATTTCTGTTAAATAATTTTGAGTAGGTTGTTTATTTATGGACTGGTGAGGGCAAATGTTAACAAGAACAATACAAAAGATCTGTTTCGCTTTAGTGTTCAAACTAGCTACTTCACGGAGGTTGTGTTAAGGCGTTACAAAGTAACTGTTGTTCCGAAGCAAACGTAACATCGCGTGTAATTGCTATATTTAAAGGTAGCAACAATGTGTTTGACTTGAACACCGCAATTGTCTGCCAACTGACTTCGAGAAAGTACTGGCCGAATACAGTTGCTCACTTGCCAACCCAACATGAAGTGACCGTTTACTTTTTAATTTACTAAAACTTTTTAAAGAACAACAGACTGACGCGTCAGTCAATTATTTGAATTAGAGCAATTTTAGTCCGTGTGGTGACAGATTTAGAAGACAAGACGTCACTCTCCTATTTCACTCCGTGGGGACCGTGGGTGTCACAAAAGTTGACTAAAGAAAATACACGAAGTAAATAAGTGCCTTCGCGAAAAATTAAAGACTCAACATTAAACCTTGTGGCAACCCGCTTGGCCAGCGTGGTATAAGAGGCCAAATATTTCTATTGACTCACAGTGGTACTTTGAAGGAAATTAGGAGAGGATTAAGTCCAGCAGTGGACTGCGAAAGGCAATAGAGTAATAGGGTTGTTTCCAACTAGTCAAATCAGACACTATTAATTAATTGTCAAAAACAATCTCTTTGTACGGATTTGTTTGAAATATGACACAATGACGTCATAAGTTCTTGCTTTCAATTAGACTACTTATTATCAATAAATAAACAATAAATAAAATAAAAATAGAGTTTTAACATTCATTGATTAATGATACGCCCATTATTTTGGCATGTTGTATTCGACAAAAATACTTTTATAATTTATTTCACTTGCAGGAAACATCCTATTCATCCTAATGTTTTAAATGTGCATAATATCACTAAACTGGTTTCGTAGTACTTAGGATTTATTTTAAATTAAATTTAATAGGTACGTAAAAAATTAGCACATTTTCCGTTCGCTTAATTTTTTAAGAACATTGTGTGGCCAATTTGAAAATTTAACTAAAAGACGAATACATTACTTTCTTGTAATTTTATTTCACTTAAAAGACTGTACAAGGTGTTTAACATAATTCGTGTAATGTCACATTAGCATGTTTGCTGCGCTTTAATATCATGAGCATTTTCGACAGTTAATGGTTATTTTAGGTTCAAGTGAAATTGATTCTGACAATATTTAGCCACTTTGACATTTTGTGTAGTATAATTAAAACGACTATACCTGTCAAATATGAATAGTTATTATGTTATATGAAGGTAGCGATAGCCTAGTGAAGAGAACAACGGACTGCTACGCAGAGGCTCTTAAGTTTGAATCCATCTCGTTATGTATCGCTTGCTAAACGCTAAAGGAAATCATCATGTAGAAACCTGCGTCTCTGAGAGTTCTCCATAATGTTCTGGCAAGACATGCTAGGTCTGCCAACTCGCGCTCGGTCAGTGTGGTAGATTATGGCTTTGCCCTTCTCACAGTGAGAAAAGGCCCGTTCCTAGCAGTGAGACAGCTTATTATAGGTACAGGGGATGATGATGATGATGTTATACCTATAGCAACTTGACTTGACTTGCTTGTTCGGTATGTTTTTAACAACAAATTTAAACTACAACTTAGACCTAAGGCACCAAAATCTAAACGGTGGCCCGTATTTTAGTAACAGCAACATCTGTCCGCCATAAAAGAAAGACAACTAATTTAATGCCTCAATGTTGTGTGATGTTTATACCTACGTATAGATGGCGCTATTATCTTCGACATGTTGCCAGTATAAAAAATAGTCGCCGCATTATTTTATTATAGCATTTAATTATTCCTTTACGATGTATGAAGGTTTGCAACCATTAATTATGCCCTTGTATAAAAGCAATGTCGCCAGTAAATTAATTCCATGAATTAACTTACAAGACAACATCTGTTATGAATCGAATAATACCAGTTGAGATCGATGCATTGTTTGATTCGATTACTCTATCTGTAGCATTAATTTGTATTCGTGTAATCGCATGGATTGTGCACAAAATAAACCGTTGAGACTAGTAAGTGTGGGGTATGTTGTATTATTAAAAGATCGTGGTGAATATGGAGCGGTGAAGCGATTGTGGATGGATATGGTATTGTCTTTGTGTTATTGTGTTACAAGCAACTCTTTAGAGTGTTGTCGTTCTTTATATCTCATCTTATTAAAATGAACTACATAGGTATGATAATCGTGGATCAATGTCTATATTATTATTTTGTAAATATAAAAGTAGAATAAAGATACTTGCATATGTACTAATATTATTTAGAGCATTTTTTGCCAGAGAAGCATTTTGACAAACAGTTTTTACTAGCTTAAACTGGCGAAAACACAATTTTATAAGTAAACTAGTCATGTTGCGACCTACTTCGCTCATTAATTAATTTATGTGTATTTAAATTAGTTATAAACCTGGTCATGTGGAACTTATTATATGATTTCTATTACTTAAGCCTACAACTATTGAGTATGGAAACGTTAGTGTAAAAACCATAAAAAAATAAAATTCATCCTATGGCTCTACGGGGGTCACATGGGAACGTATTGATGTTTAATAAATAGCTATTTAGTTTTAATATAAATTAATACATTAACATTAAACTACTCAGAATAATTTTAATATCTACATATTTAATTGAATATAATCGAATGGGCTTGAGAAGTTAACTAATCGATTGATAAACAGTCTTACGTGACGGAATATTAAATTCTTGTGTCATCTTTTTATAGGCCTGTGGTTTTATGTGATGTTATAATTTTGCTAATTAAATTATGATTATATTACCAAAATTTAATTAATTAAGCATATATTGGACCATTGTAGGTTTAATATCGAGCCAAGTATGGCTTTGATTCATTCGTACATTCGGACTTACAACGATATAGTGTTGTAAGTGCATGTACGCAATCGTGGCACTTTGTTGTATTCACAAGTTGTTGCACTGCATTTGGGTGTTCTTTATATGTCCGTTAGTTGATTGTTGAATTACATGAATTCCAGGCGTAATATTTTACATTATTTTCTCAGTTGTTGTTCTTTTTGTTTGTTTATCGTGTGATTTTCTGGGCAATTTTCTCTGTAATTAGCTACCAACATTTCTCAGGCTATTATGGATGTGTATGTCCCAAAGTTGAAAGCTACAAAAATTTGGCTAAGTGTAAACCCATTTTTAAACCCGTGTACAAAGGTTTCTCTCAAATCATACAATTCTGTTAAAGAAAACAACTTCACAAATACCACATCCGTGAGCAGAGTTCGTACATTTGTTATTGAGTGTAGTACGTAGTTTATTATAGTTATCACTGCAGTCGTTTCTGTGTCTCGTTCGATTCGGTCTGGATTGATTGAAGGTTGCACGACAGGTCCTTCGGCTCGTGGAATTAGCAGTTACTCTCAATGTTTCGCAAGGGAATGCGCACAATGAGAACTTGATCAAAATGAAATTATATTACAGTTTATTGAACATTTCGACGTGTGTTTGATATACATATATACAAATAGTAGGTATGTTTTTTTAAAACTATTTCTAAGTATGATATAGGTAATGTTTTAATAGGGCAGATTTACCCAGTCAACTGTCTGTAATATAAGTATATGTTGTTTTAAGCTTTGCTTAAACCTTGATAACTCTAAATTTAGAGCATTTTATACACATTGCGCTTAAAATAAGCTCTTTTTAATTTAAAATAATTAGTCTATGATATTAAGGCCTTTCCCCTGCGTCTAAATATGCTTTATCTCCCACGTAATTGAAAATTTAGTCGAATATTGCCTGAGTTATCTCGCAAAACTAGCCCTTATGTTAGCAACATATACATTTTCTTTGGTTGTTCTAAAAATAAATATTTCTGTCAAGTTCGCTTGGGCATAAAGAACAATATTATACACACCTTTTTGTGTACAGTAATTGCATGTAATGAGATATTGGCTGAATGTTATTACCTGTTAAATAATGAGCTAGGATGCTAAGTAAACGTAATGATAGCGAGTAGTGGAACGTGTTATTTATGTTGTGCTAGTGGTTTCCCGCAACCCCATCATGGCAGCTAACGGTCCACGATACCAAGGACGAACGGATTATTAGACCACCATCGGAAATACAAATTCCAAGTACGAGATACTAATTAGTACATATTCTTGCTTTTTGAAGGCTTTCATGGGAGTGGACTTGAATATATTTAGGTACTTTTTAAAAGTTTAGAATGGTTGGTATTTTTTTGCGTCGGTAATTTTTTTTTCAATTTTATAGAATGTATGAATACACCATGTCTTTTAAGTCAGTGTTTTGTACTGTACTGTATGTACTCAGCCCATGATCATTTATTTTACAAAATATACCTAAGTACTAAAAAAAAAATTCTATTATTTTTTTTAATCTGCATTTCAAAGGACTAGATTGTGGGTTATTAATAAATTGTATTGATCTTAGGCATCGACCATCACGTTGCAATGCTATGAAAAATGAATTTTGGTGAAAAATATTTTTTTTTACATACCTATTTTGTAAAATAATTGTTATAGGTAGCTTCTATATTATGGGTTGAGTACATAGTATTCAGGAAAACACTGACTTAAAAACACGGTGTATATATTCAATGTAGTACCTAAGTATACATCATTTTCATAAACTGGTTAACTCTTAAATATATTTGATTAAAGGAAGTACCTATGCCTATTTACTCATCTACTCGTACACTGTTAAATTTAATTGATGAAAGTAAGACCCTAGATCTAAAATTAGACAAGTACCTATTTTAAGATTTTAAACAAAATAAATTCAATTAGGTACCTGAATTCTAGCTTCTGTTAGGCCGATCTTCATAGCCAGCTCCTCTCTGAAACAAATAGAAATTAGTGTAAATAAGAAATTTAATAAAACAAATTTCTATGATGCTATACTCAATTCTTTAAACTTAAAATTTCTACGAGTAAAATAGAAAATTTGTGAAATTAAAAATTTGCACATTCAAATAAAAACTTTTCCACAACCACAGCGACCAGTCATTTGAAAGTGTCACTAGTTTCTTGCAATATGTAGGTATCTATCCTATAAGGATGACCACTTTTTAAAGGTACGTCAAAGACCTTTTTAGATCTTTAGTGTTACACCTCAACACTGAAGGTCTAAAAGTTTATACGAAGAAAATGTAGTGGCCTGCGACTTCCATCGCATTAATCAATGCGATGGAAGTCGCAGGCAAAAGCTAGTCAACGAATAAAATAATTATAGCTTGAGCCTCAACACGCTTGTACAAATTAATTGCATATAATTGTCTATTATGCAGAATAATATCATATTCATTGTAATATCTTTTTGCCCTTTGGAATAAACACGTCACTGTCAATATTGCCAAGTACCGATGCCTATAATTGCCAGTTACTAAAAAGGTTTAACGGAAATAGTATTAAACCAGCTATTTTTATTCACGGATATAATCTTTATAAAACAAAAGGTGGCTCTTTAATTTATCTAGTATTATATCAGTCCATGCCATAATCATCGGTAATTTAAAAGATATATACTTATTTACAAATGTAACCTACCACTAGAGAAAAATGCAATATTTTAGGCATTGCAAATATTATTGATGTACATACCCGTAATAAGCATGTTATTATTAAGATACTAAGATGTTAATTTAGGGGTACAATGTATGGCAGCATCGTAATGCATTTCATTCATTCTATTACATAACTATATCACTATCAAGATATTGAATATTTTTTCCTGAACAGCCATTAAATACTGACTGACTGACAGAAAATGCACATCCGAAACTACTGCTCGTAAGAAGCTGAAACCTGGCAAGTATGTGCCTTAGGAGGTGTAGGAGAACACTAAGGGAAGATTTTTGCCAATTCCTTTCTTAAACGGTTAAAAGGACCCACGTGGGCGATGCCACGGGCGAAGTCTAGTCATCATCAGCCTTTAACAGTCCACTGCTGGACGAGGCCTCTCCTTTGAAAGGAGGAATTGGCCTACTATACCACGCTGGCCAAAGGGGTGGGAATAGGGTTGTATCAAGTTTTCCTCCCTTCCTTCCCTCCCACTGTCGCTTCTTACGACACCCATGGGATGATATGGGGTGGTGACAATCCGTATTCTTAATCCGTCACCGCACGGACGGACGAAATTTAGTATTTAATGAAAAATATTACTACTTTTTCAAATACGATACGCATAGGCACTCTCATAAAAATATAATTGGGAAACAGTAGTGGTGCAACATACTTACGGAAGTTGAAATTGTTCTAGCAACACGTGTTTATATTTAAAAACGTCGAACAAAATATGGTTGATGGATAGTAGTTTTATTACAGTGGATTACATTAATCCATGGCAATTAATTGCCTGGACCGTACTGTATCTGTTAAGAAACACTCGTTATCATCATTAGCTGTTATAAAATAAGGAATTAATAAAGTATCACCGTATTGTTATCACTGATAGACGATAAACGTGTCATTTAATATTTTTATTTTTCTATTTTTGTTTAGATCATCATAACAGCCTTAGATCTTCTGGTCATAGATTACTCTCCCCAACAATGCTTTCCACACAGGCCGATCTTCAATCGCTTCTCACGATCCCCTTACCATAGTGTGACCATAGATCAGTACTTAGTTACTGTTACTGATTTATGATCTGGTAAATGAATTTTAATATTTGTTCTGATACTACTAATTTAAAAGAATTTGGGAGATCTTAAAAGTTCAATTTGGGTGTACTGCGGATTGCGTTGTTTTCTATCGCCTGCAATATAGGCAACTTATGTTGAAAATCTGGTGTGGGTGCATAAGGTTCCCACCAAGAACTTAGGGTCCCAAGCCAACCTCACCTGCAAGTGGTGCACCTGCCGATCAACGGACGAGGCTCTGGCAAACAAAATGTCCCAATATGTATTTGCTAACCCAATACGAACTATGCCCTATAGGCTATAGGCTATAGCTGATAAATACGACAAAGCAGTTAAAAGAAATATATATTAATATTGTCAGTGAAATATTTGACGTTACGTTCTAAAGGTCTATGAAGTAAAGGAAACTTTTCAAACCCCTTTTTATATTTTCACCTGTGAATTGATAACTAGCAGGAAATCATGTGTGTTATCAGTAAATAAATGGCGTGTTTTATTGATCTCTGCGATAAATTACCAAGTCAGTATTCTTATGTATCGATTTGCCGATTAATCAAAATTAGCTAAATTTTATGATATCGCAATATCCACATTTGAACTAAATGCGTGCGGTGTAGTAACAGCTTACTGTAATTTCGTATCTTACCTTAAATTCAGGCTATCGATTATATCAATTTCGTCAAAATGAATTCAGTAGTTCGGCAGTGATATCGTGACAAATAGATTGATATACATAGGTCTACATGTATTTTTCCTTTCACGTATTAATAGGCCATTTAATATACATACATAATATATACATTATGTCTAGTATTTTCATCAATCTCGAATATTGAAACAGACATATCGCGAAGTAAGTAGTATAGTTATTTCTACATAAAAATAAATTCACTGCTTTCATCAGACTAGTGGAGATATCAACAGGCTATGCAGCAGAGACTGTTGGGTTCAATCCAATACACGCACAACTGACTTTTCAAATTTGGAATGATTAGCGATTTGTCATCATGATGGCATTATCCTGGTAGCAACCAAGACTTTCGCCTTGAAGCTCGGGGTATGCTTACTAGCCTAACCAGAATATTAAGTTTTCCTTGGAGCAACTGCAATCTTCACGACCTAAAGGGATTGCAATAATCTGTGACTTAAAAAATGGCACCAAATTAAGTATGGAGTCTATATTACTGTCTAAATTAAGAAATAAAAGATAGGTGTGCGACATTTGGCCTCCAGGGATTAAATTCGGTTCTGCGACTAATAAAATAGCTAATTAATATTATCAAAGCGGAAATATGAAATAAACCATTTAGACTTACCTAGTAAAAACATCAGGATAATGAGTCCTAGAGAAGGCCTTCTCAAGTTCTTCAAGTTGGAAGCTGGTGAAGGTTGTCCTGTACCGTCTCTGCTTCCTCTTAGGCGCGAATTCGTCAGCGTCGTCACTGTCTGCTGACCCTGGGACGGGCCGGTCTGAAGGTGACTGGTCGGCCCGGGATAGTTCAGGCGTTGTTCTGGGAGAGTCGTCTTTAGGGGGCTCAGAGACCCCCATGCTTGTGGCGTACTTTTGATACTCTTGGCTTTGGGTGAAGTAGTCTGAAAAGAAAGAGATAGATCTATGTTATAAATACGTTTCAAATATGACTGTGTGCACATATTTTTGGCATAGACATTTTCATACTGTAGTCTTTAGGTAACAGCTTTATTGAAAAACGTGAGCTAATAGCAGTTTCGTCCTGGAATGATTACGATTTTTTATGAATCTGTCTGTGAACAATTAGTAAATAATATTAAGTGGGGTCCTAAAATATAACTAAAGAAGCCTATCGGATACTTAAAAACCAACTTCAGATAAAGAATTTTACAAGAACTTCAGCAGATCTCTACCAATACTTTGGTATGTGACTCGGACTTTCCTTACATCGTTAAAACATATGACTTCTAATGAAATAACAATTACGAATAAAAGTGCTCATATTTACTTCTAGAAACTGTGTTCACATAAATGAGCATTCATACCTTATTTGAACTGTCAAGTTTAAAAAAAGAATACTCAAGGAAGAGCACTGGCCACTTTTTATTACAGTGCTGTGAAACGGTTTCTTTCAACTTTATACACGTGCCACTATTATGGACAGGCAGTGTAATTGAGTGTAATCGTTAGAATCAATTTCTGCGTTAATTACTGCAGCCTAGCTTAGCGTGTCGATCCTAGCATTTAATACAAAAGCATCAATGTATTGTAAACAACAGCTGCGGTTAGACAAGTTGATCATTAGTATATTAGTACAGCATAGTATAATAGAGTTGAGAGAACGGTTTTTAATGCATTAATGTACTTTTCGTCAGTATTTATTGCACAATTTATATGCAAATACACGCTAGGAAACAGGCGTAATGGTCCAAATGTGTTAAAAAATTGCAATTCTTGTTTCCTGGAATATCAATTCCGTAATCCCTTTTCAAATGGTTTACACACAAGACGATACTCGCCAATGGGTATTAATCACGATAACTTACATGATTGTGTGAATACCTGTTTTTACCCTAACGGCACAGGAAAGATGGATAGTGTCTATCAACAACGTAAGCCGAACATCAGCAAGTATAACGTGTCAATGTCATCCTAACTCAGTCATATACCACTGTCAAATAATAGTAAGTACAAGTTATTTAGTTAGCTCATTAGCTAAGCGACCAGAGAGATACACTACTTAAAATAACCGCTTAGAGCCCTTTCACACAAGCGTTTGTGGAGTGTAGGCTCTTACTCTCAAATCCTTTCCTGATAATAGTAGCAAGAGCAGAAAATGGACACGAAATACCTCTTGAAACGGTGACTTTAGAAGATGATACGTTGCTAAACGAGAAAGCATATACGTCAGCAGTGCCGCTAGCTATATGATATGCCTTAACCTCGTTTATCACCAGTGCAATAATAATAACAGCTCTGTCTTTAAACTGTCCCTCTATTCAGTATGCCCCTTTTCTCACTATGAAAAGTGATAGGTCACACTGCACCACGCCGGCCAACTGCGCGTTGGAAGAATTCCCCTGTCTTTCGAGAACGTTATGGAGAACTTTCGAACATGCAGGTTACCTAACAAAGTTTTCTTTCATCATTTCACATCTCTTTCTAGAACACTATAGAGAACTTTTGAACATGCAGATTTCCTCTCAACATTTTCCTTCGCCATTTAATTAACAATTGTGTACGCAGATAATTCCGAAAAATCATTGATGCGTGCCGTGGCGAGGGTTGAACCCGTGACACTCTACGTAGCAGTCAACACGAGTTACACGAGTAATTATAAAAAAGTCGTCACAAAAACGATGTGAACTTTTCACCATGACAGTCTAACTAAGTATATAAACCCAAGCCTATTAAACAACATTGTAGCCATCCTCGTTTTATAAATACATAGCACAAAAATACATGCCGTGATTTACAACGATTAAAATTATAATTCGACCTCAGTTTCTTGTAATCAATTGTGTCGTTTAATTCACTTAATGTCATTAAGTTAATTGATCTCTGATTATGGTGTTATGTCCTTAATTGTTCCTTATTACGTACGCTTGGGGAAACTAGCACGTTTATAATTATCTGTGATAATTTGCTTGTACTGTGTATGTTAATTGAGCTGTGTACTTGTGGTTTTGATTTATTCTTTGAGTAATTGAGGTATATATTTAGATATGGATTCAAGAAAAGATGGCCATGAAAACATGTAAAATTATAGTCCAAAATAACAAGTTTTTTAAAAAGTCTTATTTTAGTTTAGTTCAGCTGTTATCTGTGTAAATTTTTTCCGTAAACTAGAGCAATGTTTTGTAATCGGTCCTTGTCGATAGATATTCTAAAAGATTTTCTCCTTCTTGAATCATTTAGATGTGTTAATTTTCCCTCATTTCTACCAGGAAAGTGATCGTAACGACGTTATCTACAAATCTGCAGGGTCTACCATTGTTTAAATGTAAATATATCAACTAAAATGGGCTCGATTCGAGTCGTATGGTCGACAATAGATACATGTATCTATTGTCGACCATACGACTATATATACGATACATATACGATACATATATATGCGATATATGTATCGTAATAAGGGCATTTACTCTCTTACTTTCTGTTGGTATCTAATACTTTTTCTATTAATTGATTTGTGTATTTCGTATGATTTCATAATAAATTATACATTCTGTACCTATAACCTAGAAGCCATGTCACACCATTTTTTAACCAACACTATCTTGAAAATGAAATCGCGCAGAAAGTTACACTTGGCATGCCTACTATTCGGTGTCCTCAAATATAAGGAACCAGCATACCTTCATAGTAAGCTTAATTGGGTCACGAGTCAGAGGGAGTGTTCGAGTAGAACGTGCGCACAACAATTGTCCATACACAATCATAATTCTGCGTTCCGAGGTAGTTTCCGTTACGCAGCTTCAAAAGTATGGAATAACCTACCCCCGCCTCTGAGGCAAATAAACAGTACTGTCACATTCAAAAAGCGTCTTCGGCAGTATCTATTGGCATCTCAGTGTGAACTGCGTAACGCAAATGTCGACATGTCTTTTATTTAATTATGTACTATTTAAAGCAATTTGATGTCCGAATGTATTAGTTAATTTATTATTTCAATCTATATTATTTACATATCAATTATTATCATTTATGTGTGATAATAATATGTAGTATAAATAATTAATTTTAATATAATCTTATATATCATGTTTTTAATATAATATAATTTAACAAAATATAATTCTAATATAATTTAATCTAGTATATTAATATAATTGTAATAAAATTTGAATATAATTTAACAAAATATGATATTAATATAATTTAAGGCAGCGATAGCCGAGTGGATATACCAATAGACTGCCATGCAGAGGGTATCGGGTTCGAATCCACGGCACGCACCAATGACTTTTCAGAGTTATGTGCGTATTGAATTGTTAATTATCGCTTGTCCCGTGCCTCGGAGAGCACGTTAAGCCGTCGGTCCCGGTTGTCATGAAGATCTTTGACAGTCGTTACAGGGCGTCAGTACCTTCTAAATAAACTGACACTAGTCTAAACCATGGAATATCGCTATCCCTTCGGGTTGCGGAGGTCAGACAGGCAGTCGCTCCGTGGAAAAGCTAATATTCAGCCAAATCCGGTTAGACTAGAAAGCGGACCCCAGATTGAAACTGGGATAACGCTAAGAGGATGATGATGATATTAATATAATTTCATCTAGGATAATTTTATATAATTTTATTATAAGACAATTATTAATATAATTTAATTTTAATAAAAAAATTCACAGAGTGCCACTCTGCCCACCCTACTCTTTCCCCGCGGCCTTTTCTCGCGCCTAGGTTTTAACGAGATTGATTTGCGTGTGGTTTATAATTTTTTTTTTTTTCCTTTTATATTGTTTTTTTGTCTGCCTTTTGAGTGCATGTGATTGCATATTGTATTATATGTATTATATGTATTATATGTATATTTTAATATAACACAGAACTTATTATGTGTTTTGCATTGTGGGTGAGCGCGACACCTGGTTGGGCATCCGTGGTGGGTGAATGGGAGCCAAGAGAATATCAGCGTCCTGTATGCATCAGCTGTACTGGGCATAATGCTGACTTGGCTACCCTTTTGGTCAGCACTGGGACACATACTCGACATTACTCGATATTTCTTTTTTTCTGATCTGCAAATTCTTCTCTATTTTTATTTAATGTGCCTTTATAATCAGTATTGTTCTTTTAAAATATTGTATGTTGTTCTGTTTTGTGCTGTATCCAAATAAATGTTTCTTTCTTTCTTTCTTTCTATATCAATGACGCCATTTACATCAAGCAGCCTCTACTAGGTTATATTACACAATTGACTTTCTTAAAACTGCGTATTTTTTCATGACGCACGGTATTTTCCAACGCGAGAACTTTATCTATTTTCCTCAATATTTTCAAAACTACTACAGTGTGATTTTATGAGAAATAGTTAAAGTATATAAGCACAAAATCCTCTTGATAAGCATTTCTCTTTTGGTATCTTTTGATCATTTCTATATGCTATAGCTTTATCGAACCTTTAAAATATAATTTAACTGGGCCTGGGTGTCTAGATTCAGGCTAGGCTAAGGAATAAAATAATTTTGTTCGAGGTTAAGTTCTAGCGTTAGTTTTTTAGAAGTTATTATATAGCATCTGTATCCAAATACCTTCTCGTTTTTATAAATGTCGAATTGAAATAAAAGACGAGCTACTTAAAAAAGTATATTTCGTAAGTCCCAATCTAGGACTAAGACCGGCATTAAGGTATTATACTGAGTTTAAGTTTTCAAACTGTGGCTTCGAATGTTCTAAGTATTCTTCTATTTACTTTAGCAATTTGCAGAGGCATCGAGACAACTCATTGAGAAAGAGAATAAAAGTTTGATATTTCAATGATGATGAGGTACTTCTCTAGCTACACGTAGCTTTCAACGATTTAGACTGCATAATAAGTGCCTTGTCTGGGACTTAACGACCGATATTTCTTTTTGCTACGGAACCATTGATGCTGATCGCACTATTTACATTGGAATACAAATAATGACCATAAAAGCAAATGGAAAAAAATAATGACTGACATATTTTTACATTCTGATTTGTATGGCGCCAGCAAGTCTTCATACATAAGCAATTCAATAATAAAATAACTGCATTGTAATTTTCATGCATATAAATAAAATTATACTGACATTACAATAATTGTAAATATCTGTTAGCTAAAGGTATGTACAAGTAACTTAACCCAGTGCTAAAATTGTTTGGTATAACGTGAGCATAAACATATAGTTAATAAGGTCTTAAGAACAAACATCAGTATCATCATCATCATCAGCCTTTAACAGTCCACTGCTGGAGTAGGCCTCTCCTTTGAAAGGAGGAATTGGCTTACTATACCACGCTGGCCAAATGGGTTGGTATAGGGTTTGTATCAAGTTTTCCTTTATTACGAAGGAACCTACAAAAAATTTTGTTAACAGTTCCTTTAAAATAAATAAAGTTTTCCTTCTCGTACAGTGCTGTTCTCTGCATAATATGCTCCCTCTGTCGGCTCTTACGACACCCATGGGATGATATGGGATGGTGACATTCCGTATTCTTAATCCGTCACCAGTATACCAATATCATAATCAATGACGAACTGAAGTCGACGACCGTTGCGAAGTGGATTCGGGGGTTCGATTCCCAAGTCAATCTGTGGGCGTGAACATGGATGTGTCTTGGTCTGAGTGACTATAATGTGTACACACAGTAGAATATTGATTTTTCTATTCGATAAGCAAGTATTCAAACTAAGTACCTACTGCGATAATTTTTCAGAAATACCCATAAATATAACCGGTGGTCACTGGTAAAATCTACCAGAAAATTAATGAAATAGCGTTATTTATTTATTTATATTAAGCACGTCAACAGAATAATTACACAATTTCTTATGAACGAACTGTAGTCATAAAAAAAACTAAAACCTACATGAAGCAAAGATCGCGTGCGATTAATTTAACAAATTACTGAAATAAAATTCACAAACTACCGTCTGTACACGGAAGCGTTTATTTAAATTAAAATAAGTGAAATATTTACGCTGCGATTTAATTATGTTTTAATTTTGTTATTGCATTATTATTTATAGCCGGACCAGGAAAATGAAACCTGATTTAAGAGTACTTTGTTTTTTGAGAGCAACTTTGACAGGTGTTTTAAAATGTGTTCCAAATATTTGCTACATTATGGCTGCATTATAGGGTTGCCTTTTGGGTGGAATTTAGTAATATTTTCCGTTTCATGAGATTTTCGTCAGTGTCCCATTTGATTAGACGTAGGACCATAGGAATATTGTTTCACGGTAAAATACAAAATAACCTTCTTAGGCTTACGTTAAATTATTGAAGATTTGACCAAACATCAGTGCTATGAATCATCATGGCATGGCGTGATGTGTGACATTCGAAATAAGAACATACAATTGCTTTCAAAATTCAAAATAAGATCTATTACTTTTTAAACCAGCCAGTAACCGCGCCATTTAAAAATAACGTTATAACTAACACTTTAATAATTGCTATTTACAACCACTACACAAAATAGCACTCACTTTTACAGACACCCATTTTCCGTTTTCCTTTACTTTCCCGACATAAAACACTGTTGGTAGTCAACTGAAGAATGAGCATGTCCTATTAAAAGCCATATTCGCGATAAGACGTAAATTGATAGTGCAATTGCTTTACTGATTTTATCATAGTGAATTGGATTACGTATGTATGGTACCTACTATGATTATATTTTACGGGCTTATAAAACATTTCTAGTTAGAATGTCATCGCTGATATCTATACGTTTAATATAATTCGTGTAATAAAATATTTTGTAGATAAAGTTGTGCGAGTTGCTTCTGAACGGATGACCAATGTATTTATTATAAAGAAAATAGTTTGAATATTTAACTAATTAATTGATTATGCTGTAGGTATGTAATATTAATTTTAAAGTCTGTTGTCTTTTCCCGCTCGTTCTTAATTTATCTTTTAAGAACGAGAGGGAAACGAAGGGAAAAGACATAACTTCACGCCTTTTATCCTCGAAGGGGTAGAAAGAGGTGTATTACACACCCACACTTCGCCAGTTATGTTTCAGTCCCAATGTAATAAGGGGCGAGCCTATTACCATCTACCAGGCACATTATTAAGCGAGCGATAATTAACATTTGTAATGCACGCATACCTTCGAAAAGTGAGGGAAAAGAATTAATGATTAATAGCTTAAGATTTCAGACTGCCCCCGTGGTCCAGTGGATAGCGTATGCAACTGCTGATCGGAGGAACCGGGTTCGATTCACGGGTCGGCCAAATATGTTACTGGGTTTTCCGAATTCTCAGTAGTAACACGGAGTCTGGTGATGTGCCCGGTAACGGCAATAGGCTCGCTCCTTATTACGTGGGACCTAAAAATTCATGGTGAAATGTGGATGAAATATTACACCTCTGCCTACCCCTTCGGGGATAAAGGCGTGAGTCTATAAAAAGAAAAAAAATTCAAGAAGCTTTGTCTATTGGGATAGCTGTCGGTTACGTATAGACAGTTTGGTGGCATACCTAACTAGAAATCACCCACGGCGCCGCCCACTTGAACTATACCTACACCTAAAACTGTCTCAGGGCTCCCCCTATCTATTGGTGAAAACCGTTCAAGTATAAATTCGGTAGTTTTTGAGTATCTTGCGTTCATACAGGCAGAAAGGTTGAAGGTTGCAGTTGCAGATAATTAGCTTGTTATGTACCTATTTGTGTATCCTGTCGAATTTAGTACGAAAAATGTATATTTCCTTATATTAATATTATTTAATGTAGCTTTTCCGTGAGGAATATAGATAATAACTACGTAATTAAACACCTTTTATGTAATGTAATTAACTAGAATAAAGTCATATTATTACACTCTATTACTCATACCAGTTACCTAATTACAAACATACATACATAGACTCACGCCTGTTTCCCCGAAGGGGAATAATTAGGGGAATTCCTATTTAATTATGATAATTAAATAGGAAAAATGTAGCTATGTCATACAATAGTGAAATCAAAATTACTTTTTTGAATAGGTACGCGTAATTATGTATTAGGTTACGCATTAAAAATCTTCTATAGAAAGATCTGCGAAAACAGAGATGTTGTATTTATACCTCGTGTAGCCCATCTGCGACAGTTACAGTAAGTAGGTCTAAATCAGAAATCTTACCTACCTACATAACAGTAAAGGACACAGGGGCTATACTTACATTAAATTAGTCTTTCTTTGCGTTCTTTTTCATCTAATTCTGTGGTGAATTCTGATGTCGGAGATTTCAGACCCCCGGACGGCGGGAGACCGACTTGAACTAACTATACTTTTCCTGAGACAGAACCGGAGACCACAGCTTTACGTACCTACCCTTCAAAGTATGGTAGCAATGGGCCACATCAAGAGTCTGCTGGACTTCCTCAAAGAGTTGGGTTAGCTCGAGTGACAAGACCATTCCCAACCGCACGCATAATACGCGCCAGGACGTGGAGTTGCCGAAACAGCCCGTGCTACCAAGTATGGTAGCACCTAAATGCCTCACGCGGTCACCCATCCACGAGACGACCTGTGTAAGCCTTAACTTTGTCGGCTTATTACGAACGGCGAGTCAAGTCACACTATGTGTATTACCCTTAAATTAGTATGTCAACGCGATTAAGGCCAACGAAATGCATTTGTATAAATTATTGATGTTTTTCTAAAGCCTTAGCTTGGCGCCACGCATGAACTACCTACGTTATACATAAAATATTGTTCAAGATGTAGATACAGATTAACTAACCTATTGATTATCTATGTATATGCTTATAAAAAACAATGTTAGTTTATGTGTCATTTATATACGTCATACCACTTGAACGATTGTACTCCAGTTTATGATGATTGTACCTGTATTACATTGTTGACTGATCCTCCTCCATGAAGAGTTAAAACCTTTAATAGGTCTAAGAACTTTATTTTTCGTACTTTGAGTGCAATAACGATTGTGTGTGTCTCCATTGTTTAATTTTTCTTTTAGAAAAATACCCACAACTCGCGAATTGATACTTAATCCTGCATCGCGTCATTCCCTAATGACTGTTCATACATTCAAGCAAGAGACACATAGACTACCTAGGCTCGAAGCTACAATTAGTGGATCACACAAAATGTTAATCCGCCTGAAGATCTAACCCAAAACGTTCAGTATGAGACCTTAATGCCAAGTTCTCTGACAAAACCGATGGAAGCAAAAAAGGAATCACTGACTGTTGAACATACCAGACAGGGTATCAACAAATACATGAAGATACGTATTTAAAATACAGATCAAAACCTACCCATACGTCAACACATTTATAGACAACCCTTAGTAATATTTGTAATTATCGTTGTCATATATCGATAATTAAAAAGCCAGACGCACATCCACATTTATTGTAATTAGGATAAGTGTCGTAGAATAGCATAAACAATTATAATCTATTAACAAATTCTTCTTTGCATTTTGTTCTTATAAATGTAATGATGAACACACATAGACAAGTGCAGAAATATGTCTGTCTATCCTTTCCTTTCATGGTTAAACCTATAAACGAATTTGGTGTAATTGAGCAACAAGGTAGGGAAAAACAGGTCAAACTCATTTTTAAAACAATCCTTAAGGGACTGAAATGAGAGATATAAGTTTGCATGAAATTTTGCACACTTTATTTTTATGCTTACTTACTTTAAAAAAGTGTACTTTATAACGAGATAACACGCGGGCAAAGTCGCGGTAACAAGTTAGTAATATAAGACATTGTTGTTTCTTCCTTACACTGCAACAATACTTGTCCAATTAAGATATAATCCAAAGATAATCCACAAACAATAGTTTTTATTTAATACACGACAAGCAACTCAAATAGATTTAGGTTATATCACAATCGGCTCCTTCATTCATCGTGGACGTTATTTATTATCTGTGATCTAGATAAAACAATGACTGAAAAGACAAGGATCAAAGCTATCGCACTCAAATATATCGTTATAATGATAAACATTAAATAATCTGGGTAATGCAGTATTCGATCTAATTAATTTTACAAATAAAATCTGATCTCACTACAAAAGTACCGAAGTAAAGATTTTTCGATAAGATGACAATTGCGATAAGTTTTCGATAGCATATTTAGATATACTGTCGATATGGCGTCAGTCTGAATCATTGCCTACGAAAACAATGACCGATTTTTAAACCCGATTATATTTTACATTAATTTTATTTAGTTTACATTACACTTGTTCCGGTTTGATTTATCTAAATAAGAATCGGGACGATTAGAAAATTCAATTAGAAAAATAATTAGATAATACAAATTACAGTGGCAAACAAAATTATGTTTTGTTAGAACATGTGAATAATAATAGAAAATTATAAAGCATTATACAGTACCTACATAGATATCATATCTTCACGCCTTTTATCCCCGAAGGGGTAGGCAGAGGTGTATTACACACCCACACTTCGCCAGATATGTTTCAGTCCCAATGTAATAGGGGGCGAGCCTATTGCCATCTACCGGGCACATTGTTAAGCGAGCGATAATTAATATTTTTAGTACCTACGTATTTGGAAATAACAAAAACAAATTAGAGATTGCGATAGATATTTTCCCTACGTATTTCTACGAATATGATAGATATCGAGGCAATATCAAATTAGTACACGCAAAGTGTAGTTTTGCTCGATTTGAGCTTAGTGTATAAGCAAGAGTCACATTATGATAATAATTACTATCATAATGTGCCGACTCGAAGGCCTGTTTTTGACCTGACGAAGTCACGGCAATCTACTAGATTTCGATATGGTTTGAATTTCTATATTGGACACTCTTAGGGCCGGTTTCATCGTTGTCTGATAAGTATCTATTAAATAAATTTGTCAGATAGCTTAGGTATACAAATTTCGTTCCAATTCCGTATTTATCTAGAAGATAAGGCCTATGCAGTTGTAGTTAAACGGGGTCTGAGACACCAAAATATTTATGACACCTCACGAGTTTCATTTAACCCGTCTACGCGTGCACTCAGCCTTAGTTACATATAAAAGCAGATTACAGTATCCGATTGCAATAAAACAAACAAACATAAAAACGGAAGGAACGTAATTATCGTTTAATTTATATAATACAGAGAAAGTGTTGTAGTTGGATTCATTAATACTGTATTAAAGCAAAAACGACTGACTGTTATTTAATGAAGGCACTAATAATGGTAAGAAATGTATTTGCAATATTACCATTATAGAAAGCTGATATAATACGGGAAGGCGTTCTGTGTGGAGAAATCGTTATTTCACTTAAAAGTAACCTTATGGTGCCGATACACCTTAGCATTCACTTGTAACAGAACAGCGAACAGAGCCGAATATTTTCACGATCTTTCTAGCGAACAGTCTAGGGGCGGTTTCAGATTATTTCGGGCATATTTAGGCGTGGTCGCTTGAAACGGTAGTGACATCTTGTCAGTGTCAACATGGATTCTGACTGCTCGCACTTAAATGAGCTTAAAAGCGCGTCAACGATCGTACGAGTTGCGCGTGTGCCAAAAGGCGCGCTTATACCCGCCTACATGCGCTTCCAAAAACGAGCTTATACGCGCGTATAAAACGCTAATCTGAAATCGCCCTAAACAGCAAAAACGTCAAGGCAAATTTACTGTCAATTCGCTAGCATTCTTGCCAGAGCGTTCGTAAGAATGCTCGCTAAACACACTCGTTTGATGTTCTGTTTCGTAACATTCGCAAGAATGCTCATTACAGGTGAATGCTCAAATGTATCAACACCATTATGTGTTGATTAGTAAGTAATCAGGGAGGAGATCGACTTGATGGGATTACTAAGAAGGCTCTTAATCAATTTGCTTCTTCTGCGCATTCGCTTATGGACGAGGTATCAATTCATTATCGAGTTGATCAGGAGCGGTCAAGTGAAGCTGCGATAAGGACACGTGCCGACTAGAAATGTTCCATAGAGCTGAACGGTGAACCAAGAAAGCCTGCGTCAATATTAGTATTTACGGTCACAAAGGTAAGGAGATTAATGTGAGGCTATTGGATGAGACTGTTTTTATACGCAAAGAACCGTATGTTACACAAGCTCTATATAAGCAAGATTCAGATCTTTATAGCCTCGGCGGAAGCTGTCATTCTAGCAATCACTTATGTATAAATAAAGACAACGTCTGAACCAGGATAAATCTCCAAAAAAATCTGCCAGTCCACAGATATTTGAACAACAACAGAAAACTGGAAACCGCTACGTGAAATAACAAAAGGCAAATGTTTTATTATTGTAAGCTGAAGTCTTTCTTCGAGACAATTTGTAAAAGCGATGTTACTATAATAAATTCTACGCTGTTTATTAGTGCAATTGATACGTCTAATTGTTAATACGTTAGCTATTGGTACATCTTCAGTGGATACGTAGCCTTAAGGAGTGAATACCATAATTGAACAAGTACAAGAAGTGCTGATTGGTGGTCGTGTTTCTTTGAATATAAAATAGAACCACATACGTGATTTAGGAGTCAGAACAGCTGGCGTTTAAATGATCAGTAGTATTTCATCAAACAATTAATTGGATTAATAGGTCTAATTCTAGTGGTAAGTGAATAAGACTTGATCGCTAAGCCGAAGGTTTTATTCCAATACAGAAGAAATCTTTGCTCGATGAGCATGATTATTTGTTCGCATGACGGAAGTATGTCGTACGTCAAATCAGCTTAAATATTGCCCTAAAAAGTCTTCTATCTTCCAGTGAAAGTTTCATAAAAATCGTGTTAGCTATTCCAGAGACTACGTCGGACAAACAGAAAGCCAGACAGTTGTGCAAAAATAAAAAAAGTTTATTTATTATGACTACTAGATGCGTCGTGTAACTAACGATATGCACTTGAAAAATCTTCACTTCAATTTTATTTTTATATATAGACTAGAGGACGCCAGCAGCTACGTCTGCATTTTTTTAAAATTTACCCGTTTTGGCCGATTCCGTGGGAATTTCGGGAAATCCCTTCTTAGTGCACCCCTACGGTCCCCAAGGAACATACATGCCAAATTTCAGCTTCCTGCGTCCAATAGTTTCGGCTGTAGCGTGTCTGTCAGTCAGTCAGTAACGCAAGGATTTTATATATTAAGATTTGCGCGTGTTATCATGATTAAAACATTTAAACACATTATGAAATGTGTTTAAATGTTTTAATCAAGGTAGGTGCTAGTGGAAATAAGAAACATTATCTAGTTATATTGTTTTTCGCTTTGAAATTAAATTATTTTGCCGCAGATTTTATCGTAGTGACCGTGATTTGTTTACAAGTTTTATCTGTCGTTAATGCAGACATTTTAATAGTTTTGAACAGACATGGTGACATGCAGAATAAGGTATACAGTTAAATTTTAATCCTTAATAGATTAACAATATTCTATATCGCGATTTTTAGAACTTTTATTTTGATAAGGTTTAATTTTGCCCAAAGGTACATTAGCCTGTTTTATGAAACGTGGATGGAGATAATACTATCTTTTTTACATAAATCTTTTGCAACAAGGAGCACTACACTTCGAAAAGTCCCACTTACTTTTCGAAGTATCGTGGGATTGATCCTGGGATTGAGATCCTCTGCGTAGCACCCTGTTAGTGTCTCCATTAGCACGCTGTCGCTGCAAAACAATATACAATGCCAAATAAACGTAGCAGCCAAGCCATGGAATATCAATCAGCCTTCCCTTCAATAAAAATAATACGTAGGTATGTCATTTAGATTGTTTATCCTAGAAACATTTCTATATTAGTACTACTATTTTAGCCGTATGCAATTAAGTTTATAATGCACCCAGTACGTCGCATGTAGGCTAATTTGTGACTTAATAGAGCTACAATTATTATTTGATTACGTTCCTAGTATTCGATTCAATTGAGTACTATCGTTGAATCGATCTTGTTTGTACACTTTATTTGTAGAGCTGTAGCCGCAGCAATTTTAATTTGTTCGAGTAATACCGATGGGCCTTGGATTACTTTAATAGTATGACATAGTGCATTACATTGTGTGTAGTATTTTTCAATAATTACTACTCACTATTATTGACTATTGAGATTGAGATTACTATTTGATGCGACGACAGTAAATTCGTTCGAAATTTGATAATGAAAAAAATATTTGACAAATTCTTGATGACACAATGAGGACCTTTTCTCGGCTTTCCAACCGTTTTTATTTTCATTAGAGTTTTTTATGCTGATTTGATATGGCTTGTGCACTTGACTCTCAGGAACTTTTTGTACGTAGTAGAGCCTTGCTGATTTCGGCATGAATGGGCCGGCTCGTCCGGGGAAGTACTACCCTCTCACAGAAAATCGACGTAAAGTAACAGTACCTAAACTGTTGCGTTTCGTTAGGTGAGTGAGAGTGCCGGAGGCCCTATTCCTTCTCCCTTATCCCAATCCTTATCCTATCCCTTTTCCCAAACCCAAGGGGCGGCAACGCACTTGTTACTCCTGTGGTGTTGCTTGTGTCCATGGGCGGCGGTAATTGCTTACCATCAGACGATCCGTCTGCTTGTTTGTCGCCTTATACTAAAAAAAAACCTATTGGAAACTTATACCTATTTAAAACTCAAACCAACATTTGATTTTTTGTTAGGGCTAGCGATACGTCAATCAAATCTTCAGCAAACTAACTAGAGAAACCTTTTGCTCTACAAGTAGTCTTAGTTCAGTATTATGTAGTCTAGGCTCTATAAAAGACTAAAAACTAATATGTTCAAGAATATCTGTAGTGAGTGTGTTCCATTTAAGAATAACAAAAGGAAAGTAAGACATTTTCCCATACCCTTGCAAGAGGGAGACAGCGTCAACTCTCGAATCTCTCGATTGAAAGCACAGCGTTTTTCGAATGCCTCAATACTCAGTAGTACCTACCGATATTCGAGACCAAAAACTGTTCAACCAAGACAATTATATCAGAGTAATTATAGTAGGTACGAGTTTTCGAGAGCAAATTATTCGCGTTCCTTTGTAGGATGAGCGTGGGTTGCCATTATTTATAATTGTTTAATTGCGCCCGCTTTAGTCGTGATAGTGACGTTCACGAACATTTTCCTATGGGTTTTTACGTAATTACTGTTATTCGTAGTGATTGTACATTTTGTGTACATTTTTCCTATAATTTAATTGTGTTAATGACTGCTCTACAATGTTGTAGGTTAACCGAGATTGACATGTGTAACATATATATGTGGTAATTTCTATTATGGTTATTACTTTAACATTGTTTTATTAGAAAAGTTAGGCATTGAGTTGATACAAAGAAAAAAAAAGTGATTATTTTATTTATGATTTAATTTTAACCACAAGACGAAGAATTTGAGTTTGTGGTCATGATAATAACATTATTGTGGCTGTCTGTCATTGGACATGATTCAAATCAAATGGTTTAGGTGTAAATGCTTTATCTGGTTTACAATTGTACTGTTATGTGTTACGGTTTACTTGTTTAACAAAAAACGTAAGACAAAAGATCATTTTACAAATAACGTTTGAAAAACTCATCATTTGACAAACTTTCATTTCGCAAACATATTACTTTAAAAACAATCATTTGACATAATACAGGTTTCGCAAATGTTTTACTTAGAAAATAATTAAACTGTTAAATTATTATTTAAAAAATAATCATTTGACTAAATAATTCGTTTGCCAAATTGATGATTGTACAAAAAGTTATAAGATAAATTTTTAGTTTTTAAAAATAACTAATTTCTGACAAATCTCTCTGCAGTCGTACACTCTTGACAGAGTGGTCGTGGCTCCGTGATGAATGTCATGAGTGAGTTGTCATGCGGGTTTTGGGTCGTCATCAGCCTTCTCCTTGGCTTCTGAAGCCTTTACGATGTTTCTCCATCTGTTACGGTTCTTTGCATTGCGTGAGCATTCTACAACGGAACTCTGAGTGACAGATTTAATTAGATCAGTCCAGCGCGTAGGTGATCGCCCGCGAGAGCGCTTGCCTTCCACTAAGCCTTGGATGACCAGACGCTCCATGGAGTTCTCATTTCGGCATACGTGTCCGAAATACTTGAGGATTATTGATTGATTGATTCTGACAAATACTTACGCGAAATTTTAAAAGTATTAAATTGCATGGTTGCAATTTTCATCTTGGACAGACTATTTATAGGCAAGTAATAATTTTGTATTAATGCTAATTTCATAGAAACTTAAGTCTTTGAAAAAAAATACACACTGCCTGAATTAAGGCCGCGCGAGCGTGTCGCTGCCGCGGCACGCTCGCTCCGCTCGCTCGGCTCGTGCGTTGTGGTCGCAGTTCTAACCAAACCTAACCAGCCATTGTTTCAGTTGACTCTACACAAACATTGTTGTATTAACGTAGATTTTGGTTAGTAAATTTACCAAGCAATGCAGTTTGTCTAATGTTATTTATGCTTTACGTTGTTTTGCCAACCCATCATCATCCTCTTAGCGTTATCCCAGTTTCAATCTGGGGTCCGCTTACTAGTCTAACCGGATTTGACTGAATATTAGCTTTTCCACGGAGCGAGTGCCTGTCTGACCTCCGCAACCCGAAGGGATAGCGATATTCCATGGTTTAGACTAGTGTCAGTTTATTTCAGAAGGTACTGACGCCCTGTAACGATTGTGAAAGTGTTTTGCCAACTAACATGTTTAAAAAATAATAAATTTCTAAATTAATGTTTTAGCATAATACTTTTTTTTAGTAAATATATTGTCGAATGAGTAGTTTATTAAACAATAGTTTGTAAAATAATTAATTTAACAAGTATAATTTTGTCAAATGTTATTTTTCAAATGATTTTTTTTTGTTATTTTTTGTCAAATGATCTGACACCGCTTTATCTGGAAGAGAAGAGCAGTGCAGTTATTAGCACTCATAAAATCACTCTAGAATGCACGTATGGCGTAGTGCTTTAAGCGATCGTCTCGCACTTAGTGGGTTCAATATCCTACAGGACAACTTCGTGTGTCCTGGAAATAGTTGTTTCGTGTTTGTGCGTTATTTGTATCCGTTGTTTACTCGCAATCTATGATTTAATGCGAAGTATTCTTTAATTAAGGAAAAAAGTGACTTAAAGTTTAGTTCAAGCTTTAATGTAAATCTTAAAAAAATGTTCAAACTATTCCAAATTCAAATCAAAACTTTGTTCGGAGACAAATCTCTTTTTTCTAAAATAACAAACAGACATTCTAGCACTTATATTATTAGTAAGGCTTTATCAATTTATTTCATCAGCCGTCACAATATGTTATCTATAAATGATCCGTCGACATCTCATAACATTACTGAATATAAAATTAACAAATAGCCATAATTTACATCGTAAATTATGCCTTAATAATATGCGAGCTTATCTCGGTATAAGACATCTACCGTTTGCAAAAACATATTGCATCTCACTGATAAACTTATATTCCTTATATCTGCTTGTTTAGAGCTTATATTTGATTGTTTTTTAATCATAGGATTTATACACTAATTTGGTATTTATTTGTAATAAAACAAAGGGAATACGTGCAAGTTAATTACAACCAGAAATGTAATTAGGGCTAATCAAATATCGTGATCTTTTTATACCTTTTTGCTTTGATGAGTTTTTATTGCGTCTATTTTTTGCCAGCCAGTTGTAATTTTATGTTTTTGTGCATAGTCTGTAATTGAAATGTGTTATGAAGATTATAAATGAATGTTTTTATTTTAAGTAACGATGGATAGGTATTAGGTAATTAATCCATAGTGCCACATAAATATTGTAAACTAGCTGTTAACGTGAAAACTGGTGTAATTTCTGTATCGCAAGAAAAACGCCACTCAGGGACCTCAAATATATGCACATTTATATAGATTTGGATTTCGGAACTTTTGGAACGTGATAAAACATGGCTTCTAGTAAAATGAAAATATTTGTAGATTAGGTAAGAGTGCGGAGGAAATTTTATTTAAAAACATGTTGGGCTATCGAATTTCTACGTATTTTAGAATTGTCCAACATGTGCCAATTAAGCAGGTTAACTGAATAAGGAAAAAACGGTTATATTGCCGACAATTTTGCAATCAATTTTGAACAGAGAAATTTAAAATTAGTTATTTTGTGTTTTAAAATCTGCCACGTCGCTCTTGATTATTTTATTTTAAATAGTGCGCTGGATCGTGAAGCGTGAAGTAAGTAGGTATAGGTATATTGTATAATGCCTTGTTCTAGCATAATTTTAAAGAGATTTTTAGGAAAGCCGTGTGGTTGACGGCATAGAATACAAGTGTCACCACCCCCTATCTTCCCGTGGGTGTCGTAAGAGGCGACTAAGGGATAACACGATGCAAATACCATCTTTACGTAGAGACGGAAAACTCGACATCAAACCCTATACGACTGCCTCGTTGGTCTCGCAACATAAATGTGCGCGTGGGATCGGGAGGTCCCGGGTTCGATTCCTGGGTCGGGCAGTGTTATTGGGTTTTTCTGTCACGAAATTCTCAGTAGCAGCACGGAGTCTGGAAGTGTGCCCGGTACGGCAATGGGCTCGCCCCTTATTACGTGGGACTAAAGTATATCTGGCGAAAAGTGGGTGTAGAAATACACCTCTGCCTACCCCTTCAGGGATAAAAGGCGTGACGTTATGTATGTGTATGTATGTATTTTTAGGGAATTCATATAATATTAGTAGCGATAACTTTACTTGAAGGCTCTTTAACGTAAAGTTAATAGTAAAATATAAATTACAGAAAATAATCTATAAATTAAACCACAACCTCAACGGTTTTCCAGCCGATAGAAATATGCCGGCTTCTGCAGCTTCACTTAAAAAACCTACAGAAATAAGAAAAATATTGTTGCAGTAACAACATGCTTGTCCACGGTGAAGAAAAACATCACGAGGAAACCTGCATGTCTGAGAGTTCTCCATAATGTTCTCGAAAGACATGTGAAGTCGTCCAACCCGCACTTGGCTAGCATGGTGCAATTAGTAGTACACCATGCTAGCCTTTCTCATAATGAGAAGAGGCTCTTGCTCTACAGCAGGCCAGTTTAGGTCTCATGGTCGAAGACGATGAACAACATTACGATAGAACGATAGAACCCGTAGGTACGTCTTTTTAGCTTTGAACTGGCAACACTTGACACATAACCTCGTACTTACAGTACGGCGAACAATTATAGGTAGGTAGCACTTCATCTACCGAGTCGACCGTATCTGATTTATAATATGCTTTTTGTAACAAACTGTATTACCAACCTAACTATACTAATTAACATTATTACATTAGTTTTAGTACAGACAACACCATATTATGTTGCATAAATGTAGTAGGTACCTATAGAAAAAGTTCTGTTGACTATTTATAAATTGAACACTTACAATATTTTAAAGCATGTTAATTATTATTTGTATTTAAAGGTTTCCGGCGTTTTCAGTACGTTTATATGCTAAAAATGATGAATGTTATTACCTTTTTAAACAATAAAAAAATGTCACAAATGTCTATATATCCGTTTAATATTCTGGCTCATTCCTTTAAAAATACACTTGCAATAATTGTTCAAATGATTAAATATAATTTTATAATAAAACCGTTTTGATATACTAAGGAATTCAATATTCGAACTATAGATAGATGTGTAGATTTTAGATTTGTTTTTGACATAAGCTCCATACAAAATATGTCTAACAGGAATCTCGAATCTCAAAATCCATGTATGGATCGAATATTGAAAATGGCTGATAACCGTCAGTAATTTGTATTGAATTACGTGTAGGGTGAGCAAAAACGCGGGAAAAGTGAGAGTTTCTCGAAGCAATTATAGATCGAGGAAGAGATAGCTCGTGTACGCACGATTCAAAATGGCTGACTTAACCCTCCACTGCAGGGGTCAAGTTGACACGTTAAATTTAATATACGTTGTAGTTTTCATGTTTATTTTATTATATAACGGAAAAATACTATAAAAAATACGCGTTTTAAAACGAAAATAGACAAAAGAAATTTTGGCCCTGACATATTTACGGGTACATTTCACGCTGAAACATTTTAAATATGAAGATAAGATATTATGATAAGATTTCTATCAAACTGTCACATTGACCTAAACCGCTAATAGAGTAAATTACCTTTTGTCCGTACTTTTCCTATTACAAGATAACAGTCTGTTAGAAGGCGCCTGTGGAGTTCATTGCTATTCAATGAGACAAGCTAAGATGTTAGATGGGCAGCACCGTGACACAGTTTCTAACCAAAGGGTCAGAAACTCTGTGCTAGGTCTAGGGCTATTGTCAAGGACCACTTGTAACATTGAAATCATCGTACGGACCCATCGTGATTTAAATAGGCGCATGCAAATAAAATTGTGGGTTTCCACAAAAGATTACAACCTTAGGCTTGACTGACAAAGATCTTTCTTGTCAGCCAGCGCCGACGACGGCTTAAAAGTGCTCTGCGAGGCGAGTGACAAGCAATAATTATTTAAATTTTATTTGTTTACAGTTTTTATCGCGGTTTATTTTATACACATACTTACACAGAAATATCTTAAATAACCCTTAGTACTCACATACACAGAAATATCTTAAATAACCCTTAGTACTATTATCCGAAATGACAATGGCAGATCTCCATACATCAAAATGTCTGAAATTAAATTGAAGCGTACAGTAATAAAAAATATATCAAAAAATTTGGCGTAAGTAACAGAGTCTATAAATGATTCTATTTTCACTCAGGAAAGGTGGAAAAAGAAGATATCGGTGTTTGAATTTTTAGTTAAGAATGAACAATGTAGGTAAAAGGAAAGTTATAGTATGAAAGTTAAACAATGTAGGTAGGTACGTTTGAATTATCAAATGACATATGTCAGATTGACATCAAAACGCGGAAGTATTTTGTAGCATCTAACCATAGAGATATAAGAATAGAGTGGCAGAGTGGGGCCAATTCGTGTCCGCCGGTGGGAGAGAGAACGCAACAGTTAAAGGCCCCGTGCATCTCTCTCTAACAGTACATGCACAACATCAACATTACATTGTAACTATTATTTATATCAGTTTATCAGTAATCAATAGTTTAAAAAAATTTAACTTTTTTGTCACTTCAAACTATCTTCGTGTATCAATAAAACAACTTTTAAACTATTGATTACTAATAAACTGATATAAATAATAGTTACAGGTAGCACGCCATTGCGCAATATTGATGTTGTGCATGTACTGTTAGAGAGAGATGCAGGGGGCCTTTAACTGTTGCGTTCTCTCTCCCACCGGCGGACACGACACAGTATAGGCACAGTCAAATAATCCGTATAGGGTTAGGTACTATTCTGCCACTCTATCATTTATATCTCTATGCACATTTTAAATCGATTTTATGTGAAATCGATACAACATTAAAACGATAGTGTGACGTTTTTATTTGATTTAAACATTGTTTTGCTTCAAAAATATTAGCTTATTGATATAATGTTGATTAAATATTAAATAACTGCATTTTAACCCAAACCAACTATATAAAGGTCGATCGTATCGATTACTTATTTAATAATCGATACGGATAAAGCACTCACGTCTATTCCTGCCACACCATTGTCTATGGCAATAATCAAATAATAAAGTATTCGTAATCAATTGGATTGGAATGCTTTTTATCATCATAAAATACTCCAGCTTTAACGAGACAAAGTGAAAATATTAAAAATCGTTGAAAAAAACGAACAATTTGTTTTGTTCATATGAAGTTTAAGGTTGCCACAACAAACCCAGACTAAATTCTGCCATTGTTCTTTCAGTTTCTTAACAGGATCCGTGATGAATAATAATCAAAAGTGTAATTTGAAAAGTATTAAATTTAATTAATGAGTTACTGCAAATACTCGTGGGAGCCTCTGCTGAGAGATTATATATAAAAATTCGGACATTTACCAAATCATGCTGGTAAATCTTAGGATTTACTGGAAAATCTTAAAGATTTACCGTACTTCGGGCTTTTACAGTAACATATACAAGTCGCGAAAGTTTCAAATCGATTAAGCTTACTAACTTCAATTATTTTGTATCTTCTAATTATAATGCGAAAACGACCTTTATAAATAGGATACATGCGCAACAGGAAGCATAGGTGTAGTTCTAGGCTAGAGGTCGAACTCAGTAATATGTAGGCGACACCTTATTTGATATCAAACACCTTTCGGCGCCCATTGTTTTATTGTGTTATCTTATAAGCTACAATGTAAATGCTGGCGCCATTATTGTAAAAGATAACAGCTGATATGTATATTAGTGTTAAAATAAGTCTGTTTGTTTGTTCGTTGTGGTAGAATCTATTATTGTTTTATAGTATGCTGAAAAGTGTATGTGTCGAAAGAACTTTAGAAATAAGAAACATGTACAAACAAGTACTCAGATTTTGAAGAACAACTTATGATAGATCAACGTTTTGTGGAGATGAAACCGATAATATCAACAAAGACTCAGTGTAACACAAAAATGTTAGACTTTTAAAGAAGGCCATTGTTTGTTTTCATTCAACTATGCAAATGAATTTTACAGACAGATGTTTTCAATTATGAACATTAGTTAAATAATTTTGACATAACTAAGCCTAGAATTAAACTTCGAACTAAATTTAGTTCTAGTTTAGTGTTAAGGCCGACAACATTCCATATGCTCTTAGGTTTAGGTCTAATCTGAAATATCTAATCTACCAACATTCAATAAACCATAGATGTATTCATATATCAATAAATAAATCTGGATTAACACACTCAAAATAATATTGTGCATAATTATGGTCACAGATCTGTAAATTTTGAAAAATGTAAATTATTTAACACTGCTGGTCGAAACATCTCATAGTGAGAAAAGGCATGCACCCAACAGTGCCACAGTTTATTTACAGAGCCGATGGTATCCTGTCAGATCAAGAGCATCAAGCATCTGTGACCCGTACAATATTGAAATAGGAATAAATGTACAGTAAATTTATTCATAGTATTTCAACGGTTTAGTCAACACGTATAAATGTTAGTGTGTGCGGCTCAATGCGTTATCTGTCAATGTAGCTTTATGCAACTACATGAGTTTTATCTCATTTGAAATCTAAATAGACTTCAATCACGATATTTCGGCGATAAGATCTTATCATACATTAATTACTGAGTACAAACGGGCTACCGATTCATTTTACATTTATTTTTGCCGACTTTCGCAAACTAAATGTACATGTCCTGTAATTAATTAAATGATAATAAGATCTTAATTAATTTTATTATATGTTATGTATTGATGTAATGGATAAAATGCCTTGTGGCGGCAGTAAACAATTTGAGGTAACCCATTATGTTTATCGATGTTTGGCAATCTATGTAGGATGCAGCCGGGCAGTTTGTAAACTCATCTTTTGAGCATGGGACAGAATCGTTACATGAGCCTGAAATAATTTTCTTCGTAATTTGGCCAAAATGTAGTTTAAGAAGTCTGCTTCAGATCAGATTATCATTCGATAACATCAACGATATTTTGAACTTACAAATTCGCGAACGCGAATTCGTAGATCGGCACCCCTGTTGAATGTCTACAACCGAATAAATAATTCGATATTCATACAGATGTTAAGTTCGAAAGTGGATCCTTAAGACATTTAATGTGAGAAAATGGGTATAAGTTAGTGATGGCCTGCTGAGAGACTAAGAGAAAGCTACACAGAGGGTCTTGGTTTCAAACCCACGGCACTAACCACTAGCCTTTCATTTCGTTAATCTTTGCTCGCTTAACGATGAAGGAAAACATCGTGGGTCATCCACAGTGTTATCGAAAGACATATAAAGTCTGCAAAACTGCCCCTGGAACGAGAGGTGGATTATAGCCTTATTTTTCATTTTGAAAAGAGGCCCGTGCCCAGCTGTGGGACAGTTTGTTCATATAGGTACAGGGCTGATGATGAAATATAAAAGCTCTAAGCGAGAATTGCTCATTAGAGATAATAGTATATCTATCGGTCGGATGTTCTCTTCACTACTTCAGGAAATCCGTTTAAACATTAACGCGGTTGGACACAAAATAATATCAATTAATCAATCAGTCTGTAGCATATATTTTATCTTTTTTGGCCTGTAACATTTATTTCATACTGTCTAATAGCAGTCAGTGATGATATACGCTTTTGCCACTTCACCATTTCTTCCGACTTTCATAACCAGTCACATAATCAACATTAAATGTTTCTATTTTAAATTAGGTACCCATGAATTACAGCACTGCGATTGAAACGGTGCACTTGTAATGTTCGTTTCTAAGTAACTCGATTCTAAACTATTAATTTGCAACAAGAAATTCTCTATCATGCTTTTGCCTGACCGGCGCGGCGCTCTGATAAGAACCTCAAGCTTGGTGGAAGTGGTTCAAAGTCGTGTCTATTCCTAAGATGATAAGACCGAACATTGTTGTAACAGTTACTAAATGTTTTTCAAGGTACGATTATTGCTTGTTAGCTATTTCAACAGGTGGTTTTCTGGAAATTCATACAATTATCGCGATGAAGAATTCTATTAACATACATTCACACTTGAATGTGAACGTTAAAAAACGGAATAAAAATAACTATAGTAGAGGAACACGTAGGAAATGTAATTTGTAAAAAACCAATAATATACACTTGGAAGGTAATTAAATTCTAGTGCGTGTGTTGTCGCACTAAATTAAAAAATAATTCAATGAGTTCTAATTGCGGTGCGCGGCGAGCGCAGGGTTGATCTTATCAGCGCTACGTTCGAAAAAACATTGATCGATAGTACTTACATTCGCTCAAAATAATCATAGACAACTCTACGTCATGATTTTTAATAAAAATATACTTAATTGAAACAGGAAATATATGCTGTATTCCACTACAGTTGAGAACGAATGCTAAGTTAGTTGCATGCAAATTTTGACCTATGCATTCTGTTATAATGTGCATGTAATTGTCGGTTATTAATTTTTTTGTTGACTGCACATCGCTTAGGTGTAAAACGCATTCCCCAGTCGTATATCGTGACTTTTTTGACATTGATATTGACCGTCATATTGACGTTGTCTTTAATCAATTTAGTATTGCCATAGAGCATATATATTTATATAGAGGCGCATTTCTTATGGGCGCTCTGTAGACAAACTTTCTGTGACCCAAATTGTCGCTTGGCGGCGTGGCAGTCGCGCTGTGACAGCTGTCTCTATGAGTGCAAGAGAGACGAACTGACGACACCCGCCATCTCGCCACTTGGAATCGGCACACGAAATCCTTAAGAAATGCGCTTCTATTATGTAAATCTATATTCATTGGTATTGCTTAGTCATTGTGCTGTGCTTAAATGATGTGCCGTGATGATTATCAAAAGTGGCGAATTAGAGTCACCGTCTGTTTTGACAAGTTTTGGACGGCGAAGTGGGACGGTGCTTATTGCATGAATGACCAAGTACTCTGATATTCATATTGTTTCCAAACAATACGTTACAAAAAGTGGTTTTGTCAACCCTTAATAATAATAACTTATGAATTATTAAACTTATTAATTATAACAGGATAGTGTTGTTATAAAATTGAAATTAATTTCACAGCAATACGATCACAGTCGAGCATACAATGGGCTCTATATTACTCCAGAGTGTCCGGCGTTCGTGTCTATAGACAATTAATGTTAACTATTATAATTTTTATTTGTTTCGCGCGCAGCTAAGGCATCGACATTCGCAATTCGAAACAGACGTTACCGATGCTCATGGATGTCCACAGTTTTACTGTCGGGTTATTGTATATTGTGACCAGACATATTGAATATTGAGTTTTTAATCCATAATTAGAAGGTAAAGTGTCGGAGAATAAAGATAAGACTAATTGTTCAACCGCCATGTTTGTGTCACCGTCACAAGCTTTCACTCACTCCTGCCAAGTACGTGTTAATGCATCTTATATTATTGTTTGTCGTTTATCGGGTTCATAATTATTTATAACTTTATATCCTGTTTGGCATTTCTGTTGGTTTATAATTTTCGATTAGCCAGCTGCGTCTACGAAATCTTTATGGCAGTGCAGCGTCGATCGTGAAAACATATATTCTATGACATTCAGTTAGTAGTCTACACCAAACAAAGGTACCTTAATATTTTATTATAAGTAATTGCGGGAGGTCTACCCCTGCTGCGTCGTCCGGTACGTGGTTGCCACTCCAGAACCCGCCTGCCCCACCGGCCATCGGTTCTTCGAGCTATGTGCCCTGCCCATTGCCACTTCAGCCTGGCTATTTAGAGAGCTATGTCGGTGACTTTGGTTCTCCTGCGGATCTCCTCATTTCTGATTCGATCTCGCAGGGAAACTCCGAGCATAGCTCTCTCCGTCGCCCTCTGAGTGACGCGAGCGGCTCAAAATTGGTCTGTGTGGAGAACCTTGGGGGAGGCCTATGTCCAGCAGTGGACGTCTCTAGGCTGACATGATGATGATGATGATAGGTAATTATTTTATAAAATTAACGAAATGTGACTCGATGCCTTATATTATCTTAATATACAAAATCCTTGCGTTACGGACTGACTGACAGACACGCTACAGCCGAAACTATTGGGCGCAGGAAGCTGAAATTTGACATGTATGTTCCTTGGGGACCCTAGGGGTGCACTAGGAAGGGATTTCCCGAAATTCCCACGGGATCAGCCAAAACGGGTAAATTTAAAAAAAATGCAGGCGTAGCTGCTGGCGTCTTCAAGTAGTAAAATAAAGATGATCTTTGATGCTTGTCCTCGCTAAATTAAAGGCAGTGTAAGCACTTACCATCCCCTCACTAAAGTTAACAAGCTTATACAATATACATTTTGCTATTCATATGCCAGTAGGTAATATAAAAAGTAATTTGCGCCATAGAAAATATTCTGAGACGTTAAAATTGAATAAAAAAATATGTAGAAACTTAGACTATTAGGCATGTTACAACCGTTAATGTTTTTGTAGCAGGTCAACAAAAGTTTAAAGTTCTCATATTTTATTAGATCCGTATAAAACGAACGTATTATGAAGTACTCTTCACTTTTTACTTTAGATTAAAATGTAAGTAAGTAAATCATCTATTTTATTATATGATAATAACCTATTTTATTACAACAAAAACTTACTTAGATACTATATTTTATATCATGTATAATTGTATTTACCACAGGTATTTACAGAAATATAAGGTGTTTAAAAATAGTCAATTTGTTTTTATTTATTTCTACTTTATTGTCCACTAATACAAACATTTGAAGTAATCTAATAAACAAGTACCTAAGCACAAAGGGCGGCCTTATCGCTGAAAACGATTTCTACCAGGCAACCTTTGGATCGATATTATTGGTCGGAAATAAATTATGGTGGTAGTAAGCTAAATATTGTGTCAAATATTATTAGACTAGAAAGCGAACTTCGGACTTTAAGATGAATGGTCTTGGATGCAACCGATGTACCGAAAGGACGATTATTCATATTCATCATCTCAGCTGATTCACATCTCAGCACAATATTGGTTTATTGAAATTATTTTCATAGCATAAATCGTGGTTGGCAGATTTGTTACAAGATGTTAATGAAAAAGCGTTGATAGCCCAGTGGTGAGCGTAACGGACTGTCGAGACGATGGTCTCGGGTTCGATCCTCAGGTACCCCGGGCACACATCTCTGACTTTTCGAAGTTATGTGTGCATTATAAATTAATTTTCGCTCGCTTAATGATGTGCCCGGTAGATGGCAATAGGCTCGCCCCCTATTACATTGGGACCGAAACATAACTGGCGAAGTGTGCTTGTGTAATGCACCTCTGCCTACCCCTTCGAGGATAAAAGGCGTGAAGTTATGTTATTGATAGAATGGGTGTTAAATTCACGTGTAAACATGTCAAAATCAAAACATATATAACTCTTCCGTTACTGATTGACTAACTGAAAACACACACCACACAGCTGGAAGTAGTAGAAGCTAGAAAAAGTACCAAAGCATTTTTTCGAAATTCTTCTCCGAGAGCATAAAATGTGTCAGTACTAAGCAGGCGGAGCCAAGGGGAAGTCTAGTTTACAATAAAAAGCGTTCATTATTGTAATATATACAGTAAACATTAATTAGCTAATTACATTGCCAAAGCTATTATATTAATTTAAACGCATAATATTCGGTTTAAATAATTGAATGAGTATTAAAACTGGTAATAACAATCATAAAGTAGTTTCCATACAAGGACTACACGTTATTTCTTATATCTCTATATAATTAATAGTTATTTGTTACTGGACTACCAAGTTATTATGTACAATTACTTGCGCCTGTGTGTTTACATTCCTTATTGGGGTAATTTTGGACCGAGTATGGTATTATTCATGTATAATACTTCGTTTTCTTGTTTAGAGTCCGTTGACATAGACTTTATAGAGCTTTTTAAGAATGCGAGCGAACTCTACCGATTTTTACTAAATTGGTAGAGTTCGCTTAGCAGTTCCAGAAATAATATTTTCATAGTGTTAAGCTGCATTGAATAATTCTGATCAAGTAATAAAAAGTTTGACAAAAACAGAGCGCATTAATGTTATTCTGGTTATCTTTAAAAAAATAAAATGTTATAGTTTTATCAAACAAATATTGGCGTAATACAGTGCCTACGCACTAGTAGTAGTTTTACTACAAATAGTTTCCCAGAGGTAATGGGTTGCATTGTGAATGACGTCTACATATCGTCATTGTAAGCCTGCATAACTCGATTACAAGCAAAAACAAGCACGAAGGGAATCGTTCGGCGCCACTCTATCAAACCGACAAATTACACGTTCAAGAACGTCATACATAATATCCTATTGTCAAAGCGTGATCTGTTTGCGACCAGTCGCCTCAACAAGGCATTTTAACCGTGTAGTGCGCGCGGAAATGTCAGTCGCACGGCAGCTGCGGCCGTAAGCCCGGCCTCACTTTCAAGCCGTACTTTCGCACAACCATAAATTACTGCGACGCCCGGACATCGCCTTCCCGTTCGGCCGCTAATTGCAAACAAATATCGCCCTTCGCGCCTCCGCACCCCACACTAGCAATTATGGGATCGTTTGGCCGCACTTAAGTGCAGCTTTGTGTAAGGACATTAGATGCGCACTGCACTACACATTGATACTTACCTTCAAGCGTTGCCCGTTCAAGACCGGTTTGATCTACATGAAAGTAAGGCAACAATTATAGTCCTCCTTATAAATTTTGATGACGGCCTAAGGCATTACGAATTATTTTCATTAGGTATGCTAATGACAAAATATCGAGTTACATTTTCTGCAATAGAGAAAGGTTACAGAAAATGTCGAGACTACATTGTAATAAGAAATAAGGCGCATGAAAGTTTGAATGACACAAACAAACGCAAAGATCCAATAAACATTTCTTGAACGCACGAGTATGTATTTGCAATCGTTTAACTGTCAATAAGGTAGCCATATTCATTTCTTCTTTTCCTCCTCGCTGTACCGTTTTTTATTATTGGAAACCAGCATGTAATATTTGTAATATAGTCATGTAGTTGCTCACATAGTTAAACAGCCCGTATTCGCTACCAGTATATTATAATATCTACCATAACGCAGGCGTAAGTCCATGCTTATTTGCTTCGTAAAACAAGAGTCCGCCGTATGTGACGTATATTTATTTACTGTAAACGCTTTGTACGTAGTCCGACGTTACGTGTCCTTAGTCACGCTCCCGGCGTTTCGAGCGCTGACGGGCGTTTTATCGGCGATATGCGTCAACTTTATGACGCGAATAAATCTCGCACGAGAGGCCGATACGGCCATAATGCGGTGTACGGCCATTCTAGGTGGTCACAGCGGCCAAGTGGCCGGTGACGGGTTAAGATTTGTCTCTCGGTATGACGTGTGATTTATAATGCATCGCAATTTAGATAACTGCATTATTTGTGTTACTAATTGATTGAAATGTTGTGTCTCATAGTGCCGTGGCGTATGATTGCTATGAAGATTGAGGGTAAAATGTCATGCTTCAAGTTTATTTGAATTCTAAGGTACAAATACATACATACATACATAGACTCACGCCTGTTTCCCGGAGGGGTAGGCAGAGACTACGGAACGCCATTTGCAACGATCCTGACATATCTCTCTTGCTTCATTCACTCCCATCAGATTCCTCATGCATGCTCTTCTATTCAGAGTACTTCTAACCTGTCCTGTTTTTAGGATGTCTCCAATCTGGTCAGAGAACGTCCGCCTAGGTCTTCCCCTTCGTCCTGTCCCTTCCACACTAAGGTACAAATATTTCTTTATAACCAGACTTTTCTACCAGGTCCTATCGGTAGTTTCTGAATAGAACAGAAATTATATAGAATATATTATAGCTTCAATACATGCATAATCTATCATCATTATCTCGGTTGCATTCAAAACTTTCGCCTTGTAAAGCAGATTTGACAGAATATGACTGTAATATATTAGCTTAAATACAAACATAAATAAGTCAATTAACACGGTTAAGACACGTTGAATAAATTTGTATGACGTGTACAACTAGCGTTGAAATTGCTATTGGATTAGATGTAAGAAAAATGTACAAAACCAGTATAATGACAATGTTATTCAGACGACTACGTCGTCGAATTGAGTCATCTACATTGGGTCTAAGCAATGTTGGAAAATGTGCGCGAATAATAAAATACAATGTATCCAGGCAGAGAATAAGCTTTAATAAGTAAAAAGCTACTACAGCAGATCATATCTTTTAAGGAATCATAAAATCACGTATAAATATACCTAATTCGTTCATAGAAACCGTTTTACAAGCACTTTCTACAAGCTTATCTAGTTGACCCTTTTGCAAGAGCTGTCAAGATCAACTAAAGTGACAGTAATCGCTTTAGCCTCGCGTATCCGACAGATTGGCCAGCATCCGTTTTACTTTATAAATTGATTACGTATTAATTATCCTGTCTTCTGTATATCTGTATATATTAAATTTTATACACACGGATATATATTTTTTCGTTGTTGACTGACTGACTGACAACGCACAGCCGAAACTAATGGCCGCAAAAAGGTGTTTGGCTAAAATATGTTCCTGGGGACCGTAGGAGTGCACTAAGAAAAGATTTCACAAAATTACCAAATTCACAAAATATGTAAGTGGTATGTTTCTGCCTGTTTCAACATGTGTATTTTCAGGAGGCTAACTAAATGAACATCAATATTAAAATTAAGTATTATGCTTGAGTATTATTATGTACAGTAAATATATACAAGTAATATAGAAGGTGTAACAGTTGCAGCACCTTACAAAATGAAAGTTATGCAAAACCTGGCGATGAAAAAGGGTGACCGTAAGTTTTATTGCTCGTTATTTCTCATGGTTCTACGCCCTTGCTTTGTGAACGTGTCAGTAAATGTAAATGTAGAGTTTTTAAGTAATTATTTTATAAATTTATTATATTGACATTCATAAGCGTTACATTGTGACTCAAATGAATAAAGGATTTTGACTCTGACTTTGACTAGCACGGGATCGGGAAGAAAAAAATAAAATGTGTGGACGAAGCTGCGGACATCCTCTAGTACTATGTTATTAAGTTACTACACGTAATTGAACGTTTTTTTATGTTACATAACTTACATTCCATGATGATAAGAATGTATATAGCTACCCTAATGTGCAGTTAGGGTGGACCAATTCGGTCAAATCCTTTCAATAATGTGGTTCGAAGTTTATCGAGAATGGGCATGAGCACCTAAAAATTTTATTATGTATTTAATTGGCCTATAGTTTGACATTGACTGGACACTGATGCTAACAGTATCAGAAAATGAAGATTCAAGCAACAAGATTCAACACAGCGCAGATTTTAAGCAATACCTTATATTCTAATTGAAGATCGAATACAACTCCTGGATGACATCTGTAAATATAAAATCCTTGTCTTAGTGACCGACTAACAGACAAGCTACAGCCAAATCTATTAGACGCAGGAAGCTGAAATTTGGCATGTATGTTCCTTGGGGACCGTAGGGGTGCACTAATGAAGGATATATACCTATATAAACACACTAGAGGACGCCAGCAGCTACGCCTGCATGTTTTTTAAATTTACCGGTTTTGGCTGATCCCGTGGGAATGTCGGGAAATCCCTTCTTAGTGCACCCTAACGGTCCCCAAGGAACATACATGCCAAATTTCAGCTTCCTGGGCCCAATAGTTTCGGCTGTAGCGTGTCTGTCAGTCAGCCAGTAACGCAAGGATTTTATATATATTAAGATAAACAAGCAAGTAACAGTTATGACTACGGCCAACTGAGTACCATCGGACAGATTACTATCCTATTATTATTATAAACGCCAAAACTGATGAGAATGGATGGATGCTTGTTACATTCACAGAAGTAGAGACTACTAAAAAGAGTTTCATAAAGTTACGCAGTACATACATACATAGACTCACGCCTGTTTTCGGAAGAGACTACGGAACGCCATTTGCAACGATCCTGACATATCTCTCTTGCTTCATTCAGTCCCAATGCAAGTTTAGTAGTAGGTAACATAACTTAAATACATCAGAAGAGCAAATAGGTTACCTTTTGTCTTGATATCTCGTCTTGACATCACGCGGGCAGAGCCGCAGACAGAAACTAGTTAGTAGCAACAATATTACTCATAGATTGCAATTGTCTTTAGTCAGCTGCATATCTGTTTTATACGTACGTGAATATAGGATGCATTATATTTTTATTCATTTTTTAAGTTTTTTTTTATAGGCTCACGCCTGTAACCCCGAAGCCGTAGGCAGAGGTGTAATATTACACCTATATTTCGCCATGAATTTTTGGGTCACACGAAATAGGGGGCGAGCCTATTGCCATTACTGCGCACATCACCAGTCTTCGTGCTGCTATTGAGAAGTCGGAAAAACCCAGTATCACTTTTGCCCGACCCAGTAATCCAACCCGGGACCTCCGATCAGCAGTCGCATCCGCTGTCCACTGGACCACGGAGGCAGTCTCTTTTAATAGTTTTATAAATAGGTATTGCAATTCTAGTAACGGTACATCATAGTACAATTCTATAAACAAACAGGCAGCACCAAAGGACATAACAAGTATGTAACAATTTATGCAACGTCTATTCCAATTAGATAGGCGTCTATATTAATCGTTATCTATCCTTTTAATCATAGATCCATGGAGTTTAATTAAACAAGTCTAATTACATACGATAATTATAAGATTGCTTTACTGATCAAGTGTTTTGTTATATATTATTTGTAATATGTTGACAGCGGTGTACTCGTTACTTAATGTATAAAGTTTGTGCGTCATTTATGTTATCTAATGAATTACATCATCCGTAGAAATTGTGTCGAACCTAGTCCTACGCGAGGCAACGCAACGACACACGCTTTGACATATTAAGAAATAGTTTAAAACAGAAACAGTGTGACGAATTCAGGACATATTTAGAGTCATAATCTATATATAAGTCTATCCGTGACCACGATCGATTCAAGACGATTGAAACGTCGGAAAAGAATAGGTATTTATACCTTAAATAAGTACATTTTACGAGCTTAATTATTTTGTATGATATATAGCACAGATATATAGAGTAATTACACTTTTAATTCGTGGGTGACGTAAGGGGCGATTCAGGAAAATACACGATACTATCTTCGAGAAGAGACTCCTATACAAACTTTTCTGGTCAGCGTGGTCTTCTTATTGAATTAATGCTATTGTGACGCAAACTAGGATAGAACTTTGAATAGCATCGGATTGCGAAAGCCTATCAATCAATCAATCAGCGCAATCCACTGCTGGTCATAGGCCTCTCCCACCACGCGCCACAGTACACGGTCCTCAGCCTTCCGCATCCAGTTTATCCAGCCACCTTTTTCAGGTCGCTGGTCCACCTAGCCGGGGGCTGCCCTACCTTACGCGTAAGGGTATATAATGACCTAATTTTAGAAAAGACGGCGATAGCGTAGTGGAGATGCCAAGAGACTGCTATGCAGAGCTTACTGGGTTAGTCTCGTTCGGATTTTTGTCTTAGTTTTTAGGTGTCTCACAGACATAGCTACAGTTAGAATGGTTTATTTCAGGCACTTTCATAGTATAATGTCTTATAGGATTCTTCTTTAGGGGAATGCTGCAGACCTTATACAATATTCGTTCTGCAGAACAAAGCTATAAGGGGAATATACAACCTCGGTCCACGAGTTAATCTAAGAGAAAAGTTCGAAGAAATAAACGTTGTAACTGTTGTATCGCAATATATTTATGAAAATCTGTTATTTGTCCATAAGAATATTAAGAAATTTTGTAAAAATGTGGTATACGTACTGTAAATACATAAAACAGAAATAATCTCGTAGTACATAGCACACGTCTGCACAAAATAAGTAGCTGTTTTATGGGGCAGTGTATACGCTTTTATCACAAGCTTCCTTATAACATAAAAATCTATCTATTAATAAGTTCAAAATTATTGTAAAAGCCAAATTATATTCAAAAGCATGTTACAATATATCTGATTATAAAGACGACCAAAACGCTTGGGACTAAACTGTTCTTATTCGACACACAAAAACAATTTTGTATAAAACGATATTTTTTAAAATATGTCGATTCGTAAGTTTACATGAAATAAAGAAGTATTTCGTTTCAATCTGTATCTTTTGTAAATATAAAATTCTTGTGTTACTAACTGACTGATAGATAATGCACAGCCAAAACTACTGGGCGCAAAAAGCTAAAATTAGGCATGTTTGTTCCTTGGGAACCGTAGAGGTGCACTAAGGAGGGATTTCTTGGAACGGGCAAAATCGGTTAAATTAAAAAAATATATGAAGGTGTAGATGCGGGATCCTAGATCCTCTAGTGCCCTATTAGAAACTCAATCAAATACGTGGGTATCTTTTAAGTGCATAACTTCTTTGGTTTTGATTGTATATAAATCATGGATAGTTATTATTTTAGAACCAACTCGCTCCTTTACCACTTAATTATCGATGATCATAGATCATAGACTAATGAATATTTTTTCTGCCTAATCATAATTTTTACCTTTTGTAATTTTGTACAGTTTACACTCTTGCCCCCGAAACACCTACTGTGTTTCCTCCAAAACACCCTAATTTACAATAAACATAAATACTGTTGCCATTGGACCGGCAAGAAGGTCCTGGAACATTGACATATAAGTATCTACTAACAAAGTTAATTGGGAAAACCATTGATAAGCAGAGAAACTATTTTTCGAGAAATCAGACAGAAAATACCAATTAAATGGAATCATAAAGAAACGGAACTGAGTTTTGAGTTGACAATCTCTTAGAATATATGTAATAGAATGAATCAGTCGATAATGTAAGTTTCTAAGAAAACCTACTATGCAATAAAATTTACTACGTATTATTTTCTAGAAGTCGGTTATCTAATTTAAGTTTCTCATTTTCATTAGAAGAAAATGTTTATGTTCTAAATTAAACTCCTGCTTTCGATTTTGGTATTTTCCCTATAAACACTTAATAAATAACAAAACATTTAGAACCTTCGTTAGTACTATCTGCGCTACTGTTAAAAGCTCTATGTACATTTTTATTATTTCAAGTTGATAATAGGTAATTATACGAGTAGGTACATCACTCTTATATTGTATTATGGCTCTTCAAAATAATCTTGTTCTTTGAAGTATTCGTCATAAGTTCTCAACAGCTTAGTGACTAAGGTTTGGCGTACAGTCATACTATACATCTAAGCATTATTGGCACAATAAAGTGCCAGGTTCTCGTTTATGATGTAATTTAATTTACAACTCTTCGTTATCAGGGGTACTGGGGTCTATATGGTTTATTGTTTTCATTAGAAATCCTACTTGCTCTCTTCCTCTTTAATTTTGCTTCGTATTTCTTAATTATTTATTACGTAGGCATCTTATGAACTATCACAAGTCCCTTACCTACATAATTAAAGACACGGCCTGATCAAATAAATAAATACATGTAACAATAATTCTTTATTATCCTCTGCAGTGCATTTAATTCGTTAGATATTGTTCGATGTGTAATATAAAATATAAGAAAAAGCTTTCGTGAAACAAAGGTAGCCCCATTTCTATAGTAAAAGGCAGAAAGCAGAACGAAATTTGATTTACTCCGACAGGTCCTTCTACTGGTTTAGCGAAAGAGAAAGCCTTGCACAAAGATAATCGACCATTAATTAAAAAAAAACAGAAATGTCTCTATCAAACCCTGCGGTAATTGGCAAGGAAACCTTAATGAAGTGTATTTTCTTATTTTTACCTTCAATACATTTTTATCGTGCCATAAAATCAACAAGTAGATATGTCTAATAAAATGAACGTCAAATGTAAGTTGTTTTTATGATAATATTCATGAAATGGTATAGTCTATGTGACTTTAAAACAATTCGTACAAGTTAATAATGTTTTAAATACAGACATACAGAAAGCAATTACGAGTTTATTACAATATCAATATTTTATTGCTCTAAGCCGGTTTTATAAACTCATATTGCAAGATTGTTTGAATCGATCATAAGGTCTTTGTTCACTACACTGAATAAAACCACAATTTAGTGTTCGCCGATTCGATGAGAAAGATGACGGAGAGAATTATTGTCATTCGTAACTAAACGAAAATCAAAGAAACTCATGTATTTCAAGATTTTTATTAGCACCACTAGAGTGTTGTTTTGCCCTTTTTGTTTAATCAATTTTATTTTGAAATCATCATACCAACCGCTAGACGTCCACGGCTGCAGATAGGCCTCCCGCAATGCTTTCCACATGGACCAATCCTGAGCGGGTGGCTCATCCATTATTTTGATTCTTCAATTTGTTTTGATTTTAATTAAACAAATTGAAGAATCAAAATAATGGATGAGCTGACTGCCTCGTTGGTCTCGCGGCATAAATGTGCGCGTGGGATTGGGAGGTCTCGGGTCGGGCAAAAGTGTTACTGGGTTTTTCCGAATACTCAGTAGCAGCCCGGAGTCTGGTGATGTGCCCGGTAACAGCAATAGGCTCGCCCCCTATTGCGTGGACTAAAATAAATCTGGCGAAATATGGGTGTAATATTAACACCTCTGCCTACTCTTTCGGGGATACAGGCGTGTGACCATAAATAAATATTTAATTAAAATACAATTTATAGAAACCACATGATCATAACGAGAAAGATAAGTATAAAAAATAAGTTACTCTTACTACAAGTATTATGTTAGCTGGGTACGTCTTCTGCGAAGCAATGTGTACAACGTATGTGATCACTATTAAAAAGTCAAATGAAAGATCACTTAAGGATTGGAGAATTCAAGGAAGGTCGAAGAATGATGAACTTTCATATGTTTCTACCACTCTCATTTTCGTATTACGGTGCGTTGCGTAAACACCTTAAAAATAATCAGTCTGTTAAAAAAGAATAAAAAGCAATTTGACAGGCTTTAACTGAGCTGGATTGTTCAGCACCAATTTTATATTCGTTAGTGCATGCTATTATTAACTTTATTTCAAAGTCCTTAAGGTTTAAAGGTGTTTGGTGAATAACTTTGGTTTGCGATAGGATTTGTCAGTCAATAAATTATTGATGCTAAGGAGCTTGATGCAGTGTTTTGACTGCGTGCAATTAATGCAATAATGCACTTTTGTGGTTTAAGAGGATTATGCGACCACAAAACACCGAAGGGAGAACATCATCTTAATATATAAAATCCTTGCGTTACTGACTGACTGACAGACACGCTACAGCCGAAACTATTAGGCGCAGGAAGCTGAAATTTGGCATGAATGTTCCTTGGGGACCGTAGGGGTGCACTAAGAAGGGATTTCCCGAAATTCCCACGGGATCGGCCAAAATTGGTAAATTAAAAAAAAATGCAGGCGTAGCTGCTGGCGTCCCCTAGTATAAAATAATAATGTAATAATATGTAAGCATGTGATGCATTCTATTAAATGCTATGACTGCAATTGTGAATTTGTTTGTTACGCTTTCATGCGGAACTACTCAACCGATAATCATTAAATGTTGTATACGCGATGTCAACGGTACAGACAGTAGGTATATGGAATTCGACGCAGGCAAAACCACGAGCACAGCTAGTTTAAAGATAAAAGTAGTAACAAGCGGATGAAAGGTTAGCTTTCCCACAGTAAATTCTCATTTACAAACTATTGAATGAAAAAGTGAACATCAATTTTTGCCTGATTCTTTCCACAAGTGTTTCTTGGTATACGTATAAACCAAGAGAGTCACTTCTACGTAATACATACATGTACATATGTACAGTACAGTACATGTACTACTCAACGGATTGAATCGATCAGGAATTTAGAGACTGTGGCGGTTTTGAATCTCACACTGGGTAAGAGATCCTTGGTATTGTTCAAGAATTTAGATGTAGTGGATATTTTGCATCTCGCTATTGGTTAGAGAACGTTCGAAGATAAAAACATTTTGATTCGCACTGTTTCTTTTAGAATATTAGCTGAGGTAATAAATAATTTAAATACCAAAAGCGTTTTCCGATGACAAAAAATAAGTACCATAATTTTCTTTGTCTTTGAAAATTGCTTACTTGACCTCTGCTTACACGTGTAGAATATTACATATTTTATAGCTTATGAAAGCGTTTATTAGATTAATTTTATACCGCTCTATAATTATCGTAAATATGTTAGGTACATATAAGTTATAATCAAGCAATTAGCTGACATGCGACAGGTCTACGATCTTGAGAATTACGTTTGTAACTGTTATGGTGTTGTATAACGCTATATTTTTAAGAATATAAAGAAAAGTATTTCCAGTTCGTACGCGAAGTGCGTTGTAACTCAAAACTCCTTTACTAACATACTTTTTATGGGTTGTTATTTTCTTTTTTCTTCGACATATGGGCGACATTTTTTTTGTTTATTTTTTTTTATGGACTCACGCCTTTATCCCTGAAAGGGTAGGCAGATGTGTAATTTTACGCTCACATTTCGCCATGTTAAGAATTTTTGTTCCGACATAATAGAGGGCGAGCCTATGGCACTTTACCAGAGTCTGTACTGCTACTGAGAATTCGGAAAAACTAAGTAACACTTTTACCCTACCCGTCATCCACTGGACCACGGAGGCTGTTTAATATTACTAAATAATAATCTTCTCGTGACCTAAAGTATAGCCTGGCCTGCTTCATGGTATATAGAGTAAACAAATAAAAGTGTTACATAGAGTTGCATAATTTTCATAAATCGTTGTGAGATCAGTTCATCCAACGGCCTCCACACCAAGCTATCGTTGCCTTTCCATGTTAAAAACAACAATATGAGTCCTGTATATAAATAGCCACTGCTGGTCACGGGCTTTTTCTCAACATAAAAAGGACAGGATATAATAATATTAATTGTTAAGTTTTAACAACTAAACAACTGCACCAAATACAATAAATGTTACTACTCGTTAACAATAAGTTATATCCCCTATTCTTTCTGCCCTCAAAATATTCTTGGAGGATGCCACAGATTCAGCGAATAATTCAGATAGCTCCAATATCATTGAACGCCTGGGAATGAAAGAACAACTCAACAGAATATTTTCCCACAACTTTATTAACAGTACCTAGTAGAATTCGAAGGAAATGCTTTTGCTCCCAGTTAATTGGTTAACTGCTAGTTATAAGTCAGCAATCGCTATAGCCTAGCCTTCTTAATGCCGCGATGACCTTTGGGAAAGTAGCTTTAAATTCTCATAGTGTCTCTTTGATGAGCCAATTTTAGATGCAGTAAGTGATAAATATAAGGTGCCTTGTTTTTTAAATGACCTGCGTTTTTTATTATTCACATGCGTAGCGCAGGATGGGTAATGGTTCAGTATATTCATAGATAATGTTACCAGTTGAATATATGTTATCCTTAAGAAATGTTTTGTAGTTTTAATTCTTTAATCACTAATTCTGGTAGTACTTGGCTATACATCCTAAAGGTCTAACATATCGTGGTGTGTCCAGTCCTTGGAAAATATCTGTATCGTTTTTAATAAATAATTTGCAATAAATGCACATAAATATATACTAAGCGTTTACTTCATTATCACACAGTAGCCAGCTAACCTATATTTGATCTTTATTTATTTTTCTTTGTGCTTCATAAGTAAGTCAATATGCTAGACTAAATTTTAATAAGCTTGAGAAAATAATACTTTTAGCCCTGAGGAACCCTAGGCAACTAATCCTGTTAGTGACATTGCTTTCATTGTAACTATAACCTTTCATGTCACAAGCTATAACGTTTAATCGTTGCCAACAGCAGATTAACTAAGATAATAGCATAATTAAGCCATCTTCTTCGTATCTGACTCGCAGCACACAATAGGTGTTGACATTTCCCAAGCTTCCTTATTGTATCAATGACGTTTTTTCCATCAATTTGATCGATACTTTGGGCTATTAATGACCGCTATTGTCCGTAATACTTTATAACGAGAGTAACTAATTGTTATGTGGAGATCAAAGTACTTGACATTATCGTATTAAATGAGAATTGCTGCATCAGCCTTGCGGTGTAAGCTTGCGTTTCCGTGCGATGTGATGAGGTGCCAGACGTATCAATGAAACATTGTGGTCTCTGCATCTTTTCTCTCTCGGGATAAGTTCCATCCTCTTTCCCACTACGATTACGTGCAAAGGAAGCTTCAGCAGACTATAGCGAGTTTTGACAGCTTAGTACAAAATATAACGCTACGAGGACCAAGGACGCCAGACAGAGACGTAACTCTGTTTATTGATGAGCAATGGAGAACAAAGCATATATGTAATAATTTTGAATGGTTCAATTTGCCTAATCCAATCATAGCGTGGCCGTGATTATTTAACAGCTTTGAAGAATGCCTTCAAAAGCTGTCAAATATTTAAGTCAATTTTTTTTACTTTTTATAGTTTTACTTATTTTTGTGAAGGCTCTGATCACGGTCTAATTATATTTAGAGATAATCCACGTGCCGTTGAGTTATATACGGATCAAAGAATTAGCATAGCTAATTAGCGTGTCATTTTTATCTCATTAGAAACATAATATTAATAAATGCATAATTAAGAATAAGTGATTTTATAGAAGGTGAGATTATAAAGTATATACCTGTTTTGTCTTAATTAGGTCCATATTATCTTTTTTTGATTTATATACAATTGTTGTACAGAGCGTGTGTATTTAAATACCAAAGGTGGTGGAAGTAAATCTATCAATCAATCAGTCTCTATTTCTGGGATCAAGGTTATTAGTAATTAATATGCAAATTCAATTAACACTTTTGCGTATTAGTGAATCACTGAAGTAGAAAATGACTTCTACTGAGATCATGGATGATTGACGTAGCTGTCTGTTCTGTAGCTAATACCTGCCTATCAGAGATGGAGGTAAAATTCAGACTAGTGAAAAGATGCACTTATTGCTAGTCTTTTCAAATACTTGATCCATATACCTGTTAAGTACACCTAGTATTCATATCGGTTTGCGAAATGCGATTTAGACTAGCACGAAAGTACTACGCATAAGTACCGCGTACTTTATATTGATTATATTTTATTTTTATTTAATAGAAAGCGGATTACAGTAAAACGGTAGTTATTTAGGTGCATATCACCTAAATAACTATCTGACAAGGAAGGGCGATGATTATAATTGGAGCGGTGGCATTTGGAGTCTTATACTCATTGGGTTCATGTATTAATCATACCGTAAAGTTTTGTTTAGTATAGTTACGTCAGTATTAATTTGTGCGAAGATGGTTATTTGGTATAGTCAGGCAAATGTACGTATGCTTCCAAGTTGGGCGAAAACATATTATTATCTCTCTAATTCATCATGTCGCATTTTGACCATGCATCTCGTATAATATGTAGGTATGATTTTTACATCTACTTGTTTAAATCAACAAACTGAACTAGATATCGTTGTTTATCAGTTATTGGCACTTAACATGCGGTAGTGATTTACGTACCACAACGAATAATAGCAGCTCAAAGTACTATAAATCAAGTTAGACATAAAAATGCAATTGTACGAGAAAAATATGCACTTAAACACGTAGCAAAAAGTAATGCGGGCAAGATCAATCATTTCTAGCTTTAAATCACATACGAACTGCTGCAAACATCGCTGGGTATTTTTCCCATGTGTAATGGAATTAAGCTTTTTAAGATTTCTTATTAACGAAAAGCAGGGTTGGTAGATCGTAATTTTTAGCTAGGCGTGCACGTGCATTTATTTAATATGTATAGACAAACTGACAATTAAACTGCATTTATTTCGAGGAAATTACTTTAAGTAGTGTGCCAGGCCTTTTTTCACAAAATACCGCGCTGCAATCAAACTGTAATAACTAATAAGCTACCTGAGTTTCACAATACCTGACTCGTACTCGTCGACATAATCGTTGTTTAGTAACGATTTGACGATGCATTGATACAAGTTTGTTTCCCTGCGAACTACTTAGATTCTTTGAACTTCAATCAACGAATTGATCTAATTTAATAAACAGTAATGAATTATATTGACACTCTATTTACAATCATAACTTTTCATAATATATTTTATTATAAGATAATTCTGCTCCATTTTATTATGAAGTCTCATCTCAGAGCCCAGTCAAGGTAAAAACCTTTTCACTTCATAAACTCTTCGAACAATATGGTCCCTCTACTCTACTAAGACTCTAGCGCCATGGTGCCCGTGAGCAGAACTAACGAGATGATGATAATGACATTAATGACAGAATGCGCCGTCATTACCCTTAGGGCCCGACAGGCAGACATAGGGCCGCAACGCACACAATATACCTTCTTGTTAATTGTCGACAGATGGCAATGATTCTTGGATTTCCGATCCCGCATGAAGACGTCCATCATGCCCTGTACTAATTAATGGAATCGAAAGCATAGTGGATCCGCTAAAGGTACGCCGCTTTCGAGAAACTGAATATGATTTCAAAGTATTGTGTCAAATCGCCTTAAGATTCTATAAACGAATTAACTTTAAACCAAGGAACTTATACCTAGGTATAAGTTCCTTGCTTTAAACACAGAAAACTTGCTAACATAGATAAAAAATTACCATGTTTTTTTTAAATGAGCGCAAAGATGATGAAAACAATTATAAATCTAACTGTAATGTGTGTAAGTTTAAGACGAAAGAAATATATCTGAACAAAACTGCAACCAAAACTTTAATTATGAACTGCCTAATTCACAAACATTGGTGTTAATATTTACGAATATAATTATGACCAATTTAATAAATAATTTAGTTTTCCAATTATTGCTTCTGGTTCATAGGTATGCTCAGTGATGTTACAATATACTGATATATTAGTCCGTCAGTACGGCAGCCCTATCCAAAAGCCTTAATAACGTTGGTCGTGGCCTGCGACTGCCGACTCCGCGATGTGGGCCGTTCGCGAAAGAATCCGCTCGCAATTACGCCAATCAATTATAATGGAAGAGGAAATTGCTCGTTTCCGCGGCCGCTTACACTGAACACAGAGTTGACGAGGCACGTCCAAGATAGGAGAGGTAGCGGGCTCGGATTGTTCATTTTATATATGATATTGATATGATTCATGCTCCAAATTATATTTAGATATATAAGTTCGTGAAGCACTCTGATTATAGAAATATATTTACTAAGACACATAGTTTCACTAAATAAATTTTAATTCGTAATGTAGCAACAGGGAAGGGAATATTCTTATGGAATAAAGGGTATTTCTAAAAAGAGTATTTATAACGCTTTTTAGAAATACCATTTAATCCATAAAAATGTTTAAAAAGAACGACTCTGTACAATATAGGTAAAAAATGCGATAAAATATAACAAATTGTTAAAAATTCCTTATAGATCTTTTATTTTGTTTTTCCTATAGTTATATTGAAGTGAATTTGGAAATCCAAATAATGACATAAAGATAAATACATTTAATGTAAATTAACACCAGCGAATGTCAAACAACCGCTACAGCGTATGTCTCGCGGCACTCGCGCCCTGACGCGCCTAGCACGCGACTACGAACATTTGAACGGATCACGGCACGTAGCTCACCGCGATTGTGTCCCACTCCACGTGAACCGCCAGATTCCAAGAACAACTAGCCACTAGAATCACCACTCGATCGTCTACACTGACTGTCAAACTTTTGGAGATGTACCCCTATTCTTATTGTATGGTCCTTATTTTTTTATTATGACATTGAGAAAATGGTGTTTGAAAAAAAAAGAAATTAAATTGAATAGAAATTTTATTATACATTTGCTTAAATGCCACAGGCTAACCATTAGTATGTTTATGTCAATCAATGTTTCCCAGTAATCAATTGGGAAAATACATTACCAGTAACGGGTAAAGCCTCGGGGTATGCAAATAAGTATAATTATAAAACTCTCGCGGATACGTACGAAGTTATTCACAGAATTTTGAGAAACTCTGTCTAGGTACTCAGACCCTGTGTATCTTTCTTGCGACTTGGAAGAAGTCCAGTTTTTCTTCAAGTTCAGTCGACCTAAACAATCTCGACAATTTTTGGAACAACATTTTTAGCTGAATTAGGACTTAGTTCCTAAAAACTTGAGTTAATTGTTGGGTGTCCAGGTTTTTATAATTCCATTGTATTGTCAAGTTACGTTCGTGGCAATCGAATTACGCTTTCGTTTTATTTCTACTAATTATTTTGTTTTTCTTTCTTTAAAGAGAGCGTCAATACCTTTAAGAGTCATGAACGGTTCTTCTTCTACATCTGAGTATCGAGCCTGGCTGACATAATAAACCTGATCAAGCCTGAAATCAAAACATTTGTTGTGAATAAATCCCTTCTCATTGCATTGTCGTTATGAACCCTTTTGATACTTAGTTCAGCTGACACAGTTTGACATATAAAATAATAATGTTGTATCCCAAATGACGTAATGAAAACGTATAGTAATGTAAAAGTTGGAAAATAGTCTAAAGTATGTTTTACTCTGTCCTATGAAACTCGCCTGGCCCCGTACGTTTATGAGTGTAGCATAAAAGCCTTCAAGGCCTAGTAAGCAATACTAAGAAACACTTTATTTAATTAAGCCAAGGTAGAATCAACGCGCCAAGTTGATGGCAAATACTGCTCCAAGCCACTGAGCGTTAAAAATGTACTTAGCGATATTACATGGTAGTGTTAGAAATGCACTTTGCGATACGTGAACGTAACTGAAATGTACTTTGCGATAGCAAACTATAACCAGCGGGTTATTGTCATGAATTTTGATGTAGTAGCATGTGAGCGGCAACGGCGATAGTAAACGGCAAACAAGTTAGCAATGTACTTTGCGATTTATGATAGTACTTGATGGGTATTTTTAGATATGTTTTTAGGGATACTGATTGGAACAAGTGTTTCCTAAAATATGTATGTAAATATGCACTGAGGTTTTTCAAATTGCTCTATCTTGTGTTGGATATTATAAGTATAATAGTTGAAAATACAGTAGCGCCAACGAACGTTAGATTTGTAAATAGTGATGCCGAGAGCCCAGAGTATTACTAATCGCGGCATATTTAGGATACAGTAGACTTTTCTGTCTTAGAATATATAGAGAATTTGAAATATGTATACGGCCATTGCCATATACACAGCCATTGCATATGCATAATTAATGACAAAAGTGGCAATCCTGATGAAGGGCAATTACCTAAGCATGTACTCTTTATTAAAGTTACGGGTACAGGCTTATGTATCAAGTTATACAATTACATTATTAAAGGATTCTTCAGACACACACAAATTCACATAATTAAAGGATTTTCCATATCTACCTTGTCAAATCACTCATAACGTTTGTCGATCAACCGTCAATATTCTTTATGTAAACCGATGTCACTTAAACCGACGTAGTGGCATGACAAGGCAGCGATAGCCTAGTGGAGATACCAACAGACTGCCATGCAGAGGGTATCGGGCTCGATTCCACGGCGCGCACCAGTGACTTTTCGGAGCTATGTGCGTATTGAATTATTAATTATCGCTTGTCCCGTGCCTCGGAGAGCACGTTAACGTCCCGGTTGTCATGAAGATCTTTGACAGACGTTACAGGGCGTCAGTACCTTCTTAATCAACTGACACTAGTCTAAACCATAGAATATTGCTATCCCTTCGGGTTGCGGAGGTCAGACAGGCAGTCGCTCTGTGGAAAAGCTAATATTCAGCCAATTCCGATTAGACTAGTTACCGGACCCCAGATTGAAACTGTGATAACGCTAAGAGGATGAGATGATGACTTAAAACGACGTAGTGCAGAGCCTTTTTATATAATTATGTGTATGGACTAAAGTAAATGAATACACCAAATAAAATTCAAAATGTTCCTTAAAATTATAATACCAACACACATAACAAAGCATAAACGCATGGGGGCTTCAAAGAATACGTTGTCACGTCATAAAAGACCTAATCGAATCAAAATCAACATTTCATATGATCGTATCTGATTTGATCTTTTACACAAAAACAGACAAAATACCGGTACTAATGAAGACACAAGAGAATAAACATGAGCGGTGTAATCAGCTAGCAAAAAGATCATACAATCACGATTCGAGCGGCGGTGGGTGACAAAAATGCAATTTAAGTTATGCCACACTAAAAACTCAATTCTGAGTCGAAACTCGAGTGTAATGGCGGGCGACGGACAAAAACCGTCCTTCGATCATCCCATAGCATAATTAGTCTCATGCTGAGCCGAGAAACATATGCCGATCTACAACTCTTACATTGCTTTTTTCACCTAACGCATTGAATACTCTCCGCTATTCCGGCTTTAAGTCGTCACTGATGTTTCTATCTTGAAATTTCACTTTTTCTCAGAACAATTTGCCTTTTTTGTATGATGTAATGATCATTACGTTTATATCGAGATGTCTTATTTATGTTTGTAATTTATGTTCCTATTCTATACAGATGACAAACGTGTTGGTGCTGCTAACGTTTGTAGGTGTCGGTGACGACTGCGCAATTTCCGGGCTTTGTACTGCTCTAGCGGAATTTAAAGCAACGGTCATTGATACGAAGGAAAAAGTGTCTCTAGTACTTTAATAAATTAAGACACTATTTTATCTTCTCGCTAATGATAATGAGCAATAATATGTATCTAAATTCAATATTTTTTACAGAACTGAATATAGGAATTTAAACCTTCGTCAACGATAAATCCTTATTTCTAAGTTTATATTTAGAACTTAATTTCTTACTGTCAAACTTTAAAGCAATTTTATAAAATAAATACAAGAATTTGTCAAAATCAGATTGAAGGTTAAACTTGACAGTTAACTTTTTGTTAGTTAGTTGCATTGTTTTTAATTTTGTTTAAATGGTTCGAAATAATATCTGATCTGCACAAGCCAAAACGAAACGTTTATGTTTTTCAACATTGTCAGGCTATTTGGATATGTGTCTGCGTAAACCCTGCCAGTGATCATGATATCCGTGACGCCTGTGTTTTCTGTTTTTTTATACCGTGTCACCAACCCAGGTCTTTAAATAAAAAAAAACTTGCGAAATTTATCAACATACAGACAGAATAATTAATAAAGTTATTGCCTAGCCTCTTACGAGGACATTTATAGCAAGAGGCTAATCAAATATTATAAAATATGGATGTAAATAGAAACTATAAAGTGTATGTGATTATGGAAGAAGGGCGTAAATTATAGGTTATTGGTGTAAAAGCAACAAACTGTTCGTTATAATTTATGAAAACGTAGTAACTTTCTTATAATAAATTATCTTATTTTAGCATGGCTACTCTATTCATATAAGTACACCTATTAACATATATAAACTTGTGTCGTTTTTGTTGTGGGTTTATGAAATTATTATCACTCTATCAGTTTTTAATGTGACAAGTTTTATGAGTCTAATATTACCTGCACCCTCTTGGTTATTGAGAAAATTAAATTTCAACATACATAAGTAAGAATTTATGTGAAAAAAGGATTTTATGTGAAATACTGAGAATATCAATAGATATATTTTGTAAAATAGATATCATAAACAAGTTTTTTATTATTTATTTATTTCAACATAGTTTTTATACTGCGATTCGTTTCTTATGTAGAGTCATATAGCTAACAAGAAATGCTTATGCAACTTCCAATTCAATTTGTAGCTTTGGTTCGGACTTGGCCTTACCAGATCTAACTTCCAAATATTGAAATATCAATTTGGCGAAAGGAGACTTACTTTATTATATGAACTTTTAAATTGTTTTATGAATATTACCAAACAGTACAGCATTATATACTTCTGAGGCCTATCTCTATAAGTCAATATGTCTTAGACACTTATGTAGTTTATGCGTACATAAACGTGCGGGTAATTTTATGCAAAAGCCATTCAGCAAGCGACACTCCCATTCTCATACAGAATGTGATATATTTATTAGCAGTAGCGGATATCTATGACATTGATATAAGAATAATGGGTTCGGATAAAGTAGACACTAATATTTATACGTATGCAAACGTATAAATATTAGTGTTTCTCTATTAAATACAGCATGTCTCTATATAATAACGATGGCGAGAAAGAGATAGAAAGTAGGAGACACACCTACAGTATTATAAATTGAAAACCCTGGAGACTATATTAATAAAGCTGTTATTAAATTGCATACAACGCCCAAAGCTGATGAGGATAATTGTAATCAGTATGTAGCTATACTGATGAAGGAAACATTGAATAATGCCCTATAAATTTTATAAAAATGTTATTTTATTCTAAAGGAGAAAAAATCAACTGATGTTTAGGAATTTTCCAGGGCCTACTAGCTTACGGACTTAGAACACAAAAGTATGTCGATCGCTGCTTCATCATAATATTTGATTAGTGATGCAACGATTTGAAAACATTCAGTTTTTAACATAAGATTGAAAATGTAAATTCACGAGCAAGTGTTGTTATCGCGAGCGTATAATACCGTCGCTTTATCACTCTGCGCAACATTTGCATGACGAAGACCACCGCGGTGGTTCCACCCGCGTTCCCGCTGTTTGCCGTACCTAATAAAGAATGCTCCACAATCTGTTATTTTGTGTGCTATAACCAGAGCTGGACTCCCTGGATTCTTCGCGGAATCACTCACTTCAACTTGACCACTTTTTGCCCACCCTGCGACCGGCCTCATACTGTTCTTTTACATTTCAAAGAAGGTCCTAAGTACATTATTATTATTGATCTGTTGCGTATATAACCTCCAGATATGTAGCTGAGACTTTACTCCAGCAGGGTGGCAAATTACTCCTTTTTCAAGCATGAACTGCATATTCGATGCAGGAATTTATATCATGGCGAAACGCTCGATCTCGTAAAAACCAAATTCCATTTAATTATGGATGATTTTTAAAATCTGTGAACAATGCCAGCCATCCTTTGTGGTCGCACGGTTGCTTTTTTTATTTCCGATGAAACTAATTTGATAATTTCTTATTGAAATGCGGTGGAGCCCTTCTGTGAACGGTTGATATCATATTGTGTAAGCTACATATAACTGACTTTCAAAGAAATGAATTATATGACGGACGAAACGGTAGCATTGCGTACAGCGATATGAAAACCAATTAATAGAATCAAGGATGCGCGAATCAGAAAGTGTTTTGTTAGCAATAGTCTTGTCGGTGAGATATGAGAGTTATATTATTAGTTCCCTTCGCGTATAAACGCGGCGAGGACCACTCGACTGTGTCCTACGCGTTTTGCGATGAATAAATATTGTGCTTTTATGAACCACAAGGTGTAAAAACGAGTTTCGATAACATTTGTCCGTGATGGTCTTGACTAAATGATTTTTAATTCTCACTTTGCTGATGGTGGGTGCATAGGGTTCCCACCAAGAACTTAGGGTCCCAAGCCAACCTCACCTGCAAGTGGTGCACCTGCCGATCAACGGACGAGGCTCTGGCAAACAAAATATCCCGATAAGCGGCAATAGGCTCGCCACCTATTACGTGGGATCAAAACACTGGCGAAAAGTGGGCGTTTAATATGCCTCTGCCTACCCCTTCGGGGAAACAGGCGTAAGTTATGTATGTATGTACTTTGCTGATGGAATAATGGTTGTTCAAGGAATGTATGATCATGAGAGTCAAACCATACGCTTATTGTATGATCGTTGGATAACTTATGTGCAGACATATGTTATGAAGTATGCGATGAGAACGAAGTAATAGACGCGTAATAAGCAGCATATTACGGATAAACAGGTGGGCGGCAGTTTTTTTACAAATTAAAAGTAAACAATCAGATAAACATGCTTACTGTACAACATGTAGAAGGAAATATGTAAAAAAATGTATTGGGAGCACATCTAGACATTTTACCTTCACGGGTAACTCAAACAGCTGCTTGAAACAAAATTTAATTTGAACTCTCAATGTTGACAGCTGCGTAGCTTGTGACCCCTTAACCCATTACGCAATCCATGCACTCAAATGATCAACAAACTTGTTCAATTATGTCAAGCATTGATTCCCACAAGAATGTATAATTAGTTTCCAATATAGCTTAGCTTCATTTAGCTGATAACTCCAGAATGCGTAACACTTGAACTGAATACATGATTAAATAGCTACCAGTGCGTAGTCATCGGCTTATAAATTTGATTTCTGTGTATCTTTTTATGGTAAGATTTAATATAACAGGTCAACTTATCGAAATTGGCTTGATAGTATTTGTAACATTCTGTTCCGCGAACCTTGTAATCGTTATGGCACGGGACGGCAAATGTGTGACTTGCAAAAAGTAGTTTTGTGTTTGGGTTTTGTGTGAGTTGTCCGTGTTTTCTTTTTCGTGATAAAGGTAGCATATATTCCATGGCTCGTAAATAAAATAGTCAATTTTATAAATATTCATGCTTTCGGATTTCAACGAAAATATGAAATATCGAATAATTCCTCTTGATGTTTCGACAGGACTATTTAGTTATATTCTGTTTGGATCATCGGTAGAATAAATTATTTCCTCATCCTCCTTTTGCTAATTTCTTATTTCTAGTACGATCGCCACGAGCTAGAGGCAACCCTATTTTTGCAAATTCTATACACTTAAATACCTTAATGCTTGCCATTAAATAGGATGTTTGCCATTATTGTCACATAAAAAAATATTAGTAGGTATAATTTCACAAATGGATTTAATTTCGTGACGGTTATCTATTTGCTTAATATAAGCCAAATATCTATCCATTATTCAAAACCATTTTATTATCAGTGATATTAATATATTCGCAATTAATATTGGTGCGTCGTCAGCCATTCGGCTCGCCGCTTGGCGTCAGTTAGATACGTCAAGATTTATTGAAAACGTCACCCGCTAAAAGGTTTGAGCCGAGTCGCCGTACGATAAGTATTACTTATAATTAGTGAGGGGACACGCGACCACAGACGTGGCTACGAACTGATTTAAGGAGTTTGTTTGGTGATTGTCTATGTTTAGAATTTTGGTTGTTTTGTAGAGTTAGCTGTTTCTGTGTTTTTGGTGTGTACGAGTAAAGATTTTGAAGGATCTTGCCAGTAGTCATGTTTTGAAGCCTTTTTTGATGAGTCAAATATTTTTTGTTTGTTTTCTGAGATTGGTTTCTTTTAAGGTTACTTAGGTTTATATTATGAGAAAAAAAGGTTAGTTTTGGCAACGAATGAAGAAAGACAATGTGTAAAATCGCAACTTATAATAATATCGTAAATTGGCGAGGATAACATCATGCGTCCTTAGCCGGTAGCTCATAGGCATCCTGCCAACTATTGTTTTCAGTCTGATTAGCATTAACAAGACTTAACTCTCAACTACCCTTCTACAAAACCGTTTACACCTGGCCGCAGCAATTTCAAAAAACGAAAGAAAATAAATCAACCGTTCTTCTATGAAACATAATTTACACAGACAAATAAATTAAGCGTTCCATTTCTAAAACGTGTTTGTGTTGCGTGTTAACCCTACCGCTACCCCGGTTGACATTCCGGCGGCATACTCGGGGCCTCCGCGACCAAATTGCCGCCTTTATCTTAGGCGCCTTCGACAAATTACGTCGGGACTCCAAAAAATCAACGACTCTTATCATAAAACGTTAGACCGTGTGTTAGTTGCTTGTACGTCGATGCTTTTAATTTCGCTCGTATAGTTTTTGTTATGTCCTCATTTTAGGTTTATCTCTGTAGGTTGCGTTCCTCTGCCACATATTTCTGTCTGGCATCCCTTTTTGGTGCTGGCTGGTCGTAAGTGGCCGTGGCGATTGGACGCTCTAGGGTTATGATTTGTTCGGTTACCGTGTATTAGTCACTTGAGTGGCTTGTTTTGGCTTGTTTATGTTTGTTTTCTTTTTTAGGCTTGTTAGGGACGGGCTGTGTGATAATTCTGACTTGAATTTGCGAATCTTACATTATGTTTTTTTTACTGTTTCGGTGCTTTATTTCTAAATAAAATAAAATAAGCATTACATTCAAATAAACATAAGTGAAACAATTTTTTTGTTAGTGTGACCTATTTTTTGTCTGCGGATATTGTTGTGTATCAAATAATTTTTGTATCCATTTTCTTTGTTTTTATCAGTCTGTATTCTAAATTAGTTCTAGGTTTATGTAGTTATAAAAAATCCAAAGCTTGCATTTGTGAACTTGTCATATCCCTATAAACCATTTTTAAGTTCGTTTAGCGTTTCAGTCAAGTTTTTGTAAAGTCTATTGTCTTTGATAGCGCGGCAAATGTAATTGTAATAGGACACGAAGCTGGCACGCTTGTAAGCAAGACATTTATTAGCTGTGGTATGCGTTAAGGGCACGATGTAAGCAGCAAAGTTTAAATTTCTCCTTCGATTGTTGCGAAGAATGCCCCCATTCTAATATGCTTACTTTTTGTGAACCTTTTCAACTAGTTTGTAGCTTTTTATTGAACATTGTATCACGTATTTACGTTGTTAGTTTAATTGTGTTTGGAATCACGTATTGCTGAAGTTGGAATGTCAGTTAAATTGGAGCAGGCTTGAGAAGTTTGCGTAATATTAACTTTTCCCGTTGCGCGTTGCTAGGCAGTAGCTTTTTAATTGAAGTTGTGCTCAAGCGATGTTATGTTTGTTAGGTCATATTCTGTGACATTCGCTTGCAATGGAAGTCGTATAAATTATACCTGCTTATTTGCATATTGCGAAAATCGGCTTTGCTACAATGTGAATGAAGTGAAACGAAAAATAAGTAGGAACTGGTATACACCAGTGTGTATACCAGTTCCTACTTATTTCTTTAACAGACACTAAATGTATAAAATTGTTTAAAAACAATCTTTAAAAATATTTAACAGTTTAGTGTGCCGTGAATGCGTTAATTTAGTACATTGTAGCAAAAAGTGAAGTAGGTACCAGCATTTAAAGCAAGTTTCGTTGCTGTTTTCATCAGTTGAAATGAACAGGGACTTTGTAACAACCCAAATATGGTGAAATAAATAACGGTATTTAAAGAAACACTGTTGAAAAACATATGTTAGGTACCAGCTGCTTATTCACGGGACTTAAAAAAACTCACAAGAAGGCTCTAGGCTATGGGCTCAGGGTTCGATTGATAACACAATATCCAACAAAAAACCAACCTCATATTTCATACCACCAACTAGGGCGACTGCAATTCCATTAGAACATTTCCAATAATAAATTAGTACACCAACCATATTAGTGTACCGAATTAATTGAAAACTGTTATCTTTCATATCTAAATAGAATAAATTAACTTTAATAAATTAACTTTTATGTATAGTAAGTAAGCTTGCATGAGTAAAAGGTGCTAACAGTTTGATTTATGCAATTTGTTCATCAAATGATACCGTGCAAGCATATGTGTTCACAAGACACATTTGCACATGAAATATAAGGGCTGTCGCTAATGACGGGTAGGACAATTTGTATAAAGCGTGCCACGGTCCAAGAATACGCTTCTTTGTGAAAAATTGTGAAGTCCCGGCGCCCTACCAACACTCTTTTGTTTATAAATCTTTTTGCACTATAAAACACAATCGATCTTAACACTAGGATGACATATCACTATAAAAAAAATTAAATCATAAAACCCCAATCTTTTAGAAAATAGAACTTGTGAAATGAAAGTGAATTGGTCCGCCACTTAAAGAACGGCGTCGATTCCGGCCATCATTCTAATTTTCTGTTTTCTTTGCTGCCAGTATTGACTCTCATTCCGAATGAAATGTCTGTGCCTACTGGACATCACGGCTCTTATAGGCATGGATTTTATACAGCTCTGAAAGGAACATAATTGGTTTGCTGTGGTCACTTATCCGCATATGCAGTGAAGAGCGAAGTTGTGAAATAATGACCAAAGGCATTGTTTATATTAGCACAGATCAGCTGGACAGTTCTTCCAAGACATGGTCACAATGCTTTGCCAAGAAATTGTGACACTTCGCCAATTTAACGTAGATATTCTTCAAAGCAAAAATTCTCGCATATTTCAAAATCATTACATAACTCACTCAAACATATCTTCCTTCGCCATTAGAATCAGCTTATCCTTAGCAATTAGAATAAGTAATAATTAACAATTTGAGGCGTGTGCCTACGTGTGTCTATAATGTAGGATCATTATCATACCATAACGGTATTACTTGTACCTTTTCATTTAGCGTCTCATATACATGTTTTTTTAAGTAGTTAAGAGATATCTCTCCACATGTGGTCCTAGAATATACACAGCATTATGACCCCTATTACTTTTGTTATAAGTATGAAAGTTCTATATACAGATAATGCTTAAAATGTGAGGCCGGAATGTAGCATTTTATTGTGACATTTATTATATCTTAATTGTTTTCGCTATCTCGCGATATTGGCGAATTATACGAGGCTAGAAAAAGCATCGGCCGATTGACCGATCTGTTTTTTTTGGTGTTATTATTAATTTTATGTCTGAAGACGAACGCGGTAAGCCATTATTATTCCTGTGTTGTTGAGGCATAACGAATATTGAAACAACTGATTTAAAGTACATGGTGTTTTCAATTTTGATGATTGTCAAAATGTCAATTGATCCTAAATATCATGCAATATTTTAATTTTAGCAGGTTGTCGAAACAGAACGACACTTGTCGCAAAGGCATGGCGAGGCTATTTAAATAGGTACATATTTGTGCCCTTCGTGTGGAGTATTAGGCGAAAATACAAGTTGTTAACTAGATATATAATCAGTACATAGTATAAAACAAAGTCTGTCTTCTGTCTGTCTGTCCCTATGTATGCATAAATCTTAAAAACTATGCAACGGATTTTAATGCGGTTTTCTTTAATAGATAGATTGATTCAAGAGGAAGGTTTATATCGACGGTTAATTAATAAAAAGGTTAATTAGTACAAGCGACATTTTTTGCGATATGGAGTTATATACATATTCGGAATCACCAAATTTTTCTCTGTCGTTTGAGGCAGGTTTCAATTTTTTTTTGACTACTTTTATGGCGCTTAGCACCTACAGCAAAACAGACTTCATTTCTAAGCTCATTGATCTACCTATACGACACAAAATTAGACAAATTTGAGGACTCGGTGAATTAGGCCTTATTATTTTGATTTTTCGGACTTTTAGAACGAGTGTCGATTAAGGCATTTGGCTTTTTCGCCGTAGTTGTGGTTTTGTCGTTTGGCCTATTTTGCATTAAACCAAAACAATAAGCTGTGTCGTTTGGCCCATTTTGCATTCAACTACATTAAAATCGCATGGATTTAGCTGAATGATGGCCGAAGCTTCTATATCTACGCATAAACTAGTAAGGAGTCTCGGGGGGGGGGGGGGGGTTGTTTCATCTTGCAGTCCCTCTAGTGCGCATCTGGATCAAACTACTTCACTCTGGCGTAACACCATGATGTTGCTTACAATCGTTGTGCTTCTTCAACTGTCACTTGACATGGCGCTTAGGGATATACTGTATAAAATAAATATAAGTCTATCAAATAGTTTTTATTTATGTTTTTTTTTCCAAATAAAAAAGTTTAATCCATCCTCCTGCAAGTTTCACTAAATGTCGCATAGATCAATTAGCCTTTCAACCGTCGATATGTATAATTGACGCGGGCGAAGCCGCTGGCGACGTCTAGTATTTATTAAAAACTAATAAGAACTAAGAATTTTGTACTTTCTAAGAGATTTTAAAAACCTTAATTGATGGTTGGATATATTTCGATTGATAAATCTGTAAGTTAAACAGCTAGGTCAACCCTGGAGGTCCTAATTTTATTGGTACCTACATAGAAATTGGGATTAAATAAATAATCAAAGACATGCTATATCTGATACCTATTAATAAATGTTACAACTGTAATGATTCTAATAAGTTAGGTGTAATGATTCTCGTAAGTTAGGTGTAATGATTCTAATAAGTTAGGTGTAATGATTCTAGTAAGTTAGGTGTAATGATTCTAATAAGTTAGGTGTAATGATTCTAATAGGAAAATATCTACAAAATCAAGAAATATTTTAAACATCCAAAAAGTGCATCTTTAAAATAGGTAATTTGGTTGCAGGAGTATATTCATAAAAAATATGTTAAATCTTCTATTGTTAAGAGTACTAAATCAGTTGCAGTATTAGAACAACCATTTATTGGAGTAATTATACAGTCTAAATATGACTATTGGCTGCTTTTAGATCATGTAAATGAACTATATTGTTTTTATTGCCTTTCGTTTGATGACAGTGCTGGAGGCCTAAGCCCTCTTTTATCATATCTCACTCTCCTATAAGGGAATAAAACATTAGAAAAAATAAAACCGCGGCGAACCAGTAGTACCTATATACCACCAATACCTACCCAAAGAAGTGGCACACTGCTCAACATTACCTAATAATAATCAACATGTCGGTATAATTTAACCATATATTTGGCTTTATTTCATAGATAATTTCAATGAATGATTTACTATGTTTACCTACATAAGTCATAAGCAAAATTTAAAGCACTACGTCAAATAATGAAATTGTCAGAGTGCTACAATATATAAATTGCAATATTCGATAGGTTCTTGTTGACTTTTATCAAATTTAAACATAGATGTGGGTATTATGAGTGCCTCCGTGGTACAGTGGATAGCGTATGCGACTGCTGATCGGAGGTCCCGGGTTCGATTCCCGTGTCAGGTAAGTGTTACTGGGTTTTTCCGCATTCTCAGTAGCAGCACGGAGTCTGGTGATGTGCCAGGTAACGGCTTCGCCCCCTATGACGTGGGACCAAAAAATTCATGGCGAAATGTGGGTGTAATATTACGCCTCTGTCTACTCCTTCGGGGATACAGGCGTGAGTCTATAAATAAAAATAGATGTGGTCCTATTATTATAGGTAAGTATAATATAATTTAATTATTATATACCTACTGTCAGTCTTCACGTGACCATGGTGCCTGCAAAGTAAGGAAATTTGTTATCATGGACCATTTCTGAAATGTAGGCCATAAGGTATACGGACCCCTTACAAACTCCAGTAAGGCTTTATATTTTATTAGGTAGATATATTAATAGGTATATGTAGAACCAAGTGAGACATCATAAGTTGCAAACAAAATTGTTGTCTTTTATTGTTCTCGAGCGCTGTTTATAACATATCTATACCTGTTCCCTTCTTGGTCCATGGATCCCAGGTTTAAAATAAACAAACCACTTGTGTAAAATAAAGCAATCGACGGCATATAAAAAAATCACATAAGCATACATTTTTTGTTGAAATTCTTAAATGTACCTAGTTCTACCCTGTATATAGTACTATAATGGTCTTATGTTAAGATATAAGACCATTATAGTACTATATATTCTAATAATAATATTCTAACACATACACACATCACCATCTAGTCCCAAGCTAAGCACAGCTTGTGTTATGGGTACTAGATAATGGATAAACATACATATATACGTTTTTTTTTGTAAATACATAAATATTATACAAAGAAATACCCAGACCAAGACAAACATCCATGTTTATGCACACAAATGTTTGACTTGAGCGGGAATCGAACCCGCGACCTTCGGCGTAGCAGTCGCTTACACTCCCGCTGCGCCAACCCGTCGTCTGAAGAACTGTAGTTCCTTCCTACAACTAAAATAAAAGCGAAAGTTAATGACGACGGGTGGATCTTTGTACCTCTTTCACACAAAAACTGGTTAAGTTACAACATTTTGATAAAACTTTGCAGTACAACAGCTTATACATCTGAATAAGTACCTATACCTTTTGCTGTGATATCGCTCGTTTGTGAAGCTACCTTGCGAGAAAATTACTAGCTTGTGCCCGAAATAACAATAAATGAACCATAAAAGGGAGCATATACGCAGTAACGCCGTGTTTGAAGCCAATACTGCCGCAAATGTATTTTGTATGGAGGGAGCTTCCACGTCTAATATAAATACTTTATACTTATACAGCGAAGGATGTTATTGAGTTAGGCTTTGAAAAAACCTTATACGTTTAGAACATATGAATGTTTAGACATCTTTCAACTCGAATGTAATTTTAGGCGAAAATATTACGCATTTCACAATAGCATTATAATTATAGGTAAGTCTAATAAATGATTTATGAAGACATTTTATTATTATATTAATCACACAGGCGGAACCACGAGGAGAAACTAGTATTTTATGTTTTGATATCAGAAAGTGTTGTTTTCTATACATAGTTCATAATTGATGCAAATTTTAAATATTCCTGACTCGCTCATAAAACAGTTATTGAATCAATAATTAATTATACGATCAGAATTTATAATGAATATTATAATATGGTGTCGATCAAACTTTAGCCATTTGAAAATATAATCACGGTAAACCACTTAATTAAACATAATTTATTTAACAGAATAATATATTTGTATCGAAGCAAACAGCGTGACATACTTTATACAAATAGATATACGAATATAAATGTAATATTATAGAAACATATGTATATCATAATTATAAAAAATAGTATGGAAAATATAATTATATGCATTAATAGGTATTTATTATACTTCATTTGGCAACAATAATTGGAAATACATCCGACGGCTCGCAAACTTCATAAGCGAACACCCAATAAATCTAACTTTACGTTGATTTTCTATCTAGAAAATGTTTTAAGGTATTCTTTAATTCCATTAATTACAAAAATAACAATATATTCCAATTAATAACATTAATTACATCACCGACAAATATTATTAACGACATCTACGTTCAAAATAATATGATATAACATAAAGCAATAATCGCATATCAAAATAAAATTGTTTTCGCACAACGTTTGTCAATCAAAATGTTAATTGCATTATACCAATAGGTAATAAACAATAAAAACCAGGTAGTGATTTTATCGTGAAGATAAAACGGCGAAGAATGTTAATAAGATTCGCACTCACTGTCAGACGTCCGACGATGATCTCCCGACGGATGAAGTACTGTAACACTAAATCTAATAAAGTTAAACACTCAATTTCAGATATGACCGAGTAATTAAAGAACAAGCAATTAAATGAAAACATCAATTAATTAGAAGGGGAGAGGCGAGCGGGCGCGAGGCTGCGGCACTCACAACTGGTTTGAAGAAACGAACGCAGCATGCCTCATCCATAATTCAAATAAAACATGGGGCCCAGACCCCGCCCCTGCAGTACGCCGGCCAATAGCCTACACATCGAGCACACCACTCAACTCCGCCTGCTATCAACTTATTTCCCCACCTTTCCTATTCTAAATTAGCCCTATTCGATTTCGCCAATAAATTAATACCCGTCGATAATATCATCCCGCGGCGGCCGACGGTATCCAACGTCGCGAGTGTAATTGCTCGTGGGTGCCGATTGATTATTTGCAATATTCAATTAATAACAAACGTGATTTCAATGATCACGACCGAGCCGGTCTTTCGACTATAACAACACTCATTTTTAATGTCTTAATTGACAAATTGAATTTCTGAGAAGATAGAAAGCAATTACAACGTTCGATTGATTTTTTTAAAGTGGGTAATCAATTTCAAGACGTTACCGCTACTGGTAAAAAATGTTTGACTTGGTTCGGTAGCAAAACTAACTTCGGCTTAGTTTCTATTATACTAATGAAATAGCATATCTCTTTGGCGTATCAAACAGGAAATTCTTGGTTATTGGCTTATCAGTATCAATATTTTACAAAAGCGAATTGACACGGAGATAAAAATTGTGTGTTGGTCTCGGCTCCGGGTTCAATGGCGGCCCAGTCACGAGCACGACCACTTTATGCACATTAACTAATTTATTTTCGAAGATTTTGCTTGACGACTGACATTTGACTTAGTCCTCGTTGATAAGAAGATTGAAATGGTTAAAAGGATTTTGATGACTCGGATACGTAATTATTCATCCTCGATTGTTTCACTTATACAATAACCTTGTAAAGCTCAACAAATCGTACAAAAAGAAATAACTAACGTCTTCTCTAGTTCCCTGTATTCATACTGGCTTACACATGCAATTGTTAAACTGCTTTCTTTATAAATTGTAGTTTCAATGTCAAGTCAAATATTTTAAAGTAGCATTCTGGACAATGGGTAATAATGAACCCTTTATCATTATGCTTATTGTAGTTTCAACTTACAAAAGAGTTCGTCCTGACAATCACCTCACTTACGTAAACCTTTTTCTTTGTTCGCGCCACTAATTCATTTTCGGGGAAGGCTTTTTTTTACTTTTAACATTGTTTGTTGGTGCAATTTGTCAGTTTGTTGTCCTTTTGAGGTCCGGCCGATAGACGATGAAAAAAAATCGCCCCTTTTCGGAAGTTGCTAATGATAAGGCGCCAGTAGCTTTGTTGTCTTTTTTTATCTGTCTGTGGTGTGAATTAGAACTATGATTGCCTCGTATTTGTTACTAACAAAAACCATTTCAATTCTCATCTCAATAGTAAGAAGGATGTTCTTAAGTTCGTGTTTATGTCCAGCAGGTATAAGTTGGTCTATATTTTGCGGTTTCCAAGTTGATGACACGTGTCGGCGAGTCAACACACAGTCGGCATTTAATAACAGAGCGGGGCTCGCTCGGTGTGGCCCGGAAGTTCAGATTGTCATCATGAGATGTCTTCGGAACATTTTTATTATCTTCTTCCGGAGGTTCAGATACTTTTGGATAGGAGTATTAATGTTAACGGCCTTATAATGTAAGGTACTTCCAATGACTTTCAAAACAGCTAAAATTAGCGCAAATTATGCGAACATCAGTATTATACAAGTTGTGAAATAATTGATGGGAATTGACAATTTATCCCAGGCGATTACACGAGGCGAGTAAATTTCCCTAATTACACTTAGGCATAACATTAGCAAATGTTCATATTATACATAATTATATTGTAAAACAGGATGTAACTGCACTTATCTTTGACATCTAAAATCAAGGGTTCGGTGTAATTACAATAATTTAAAACCAGATTCAATGTTGGTACGTAATTCAACCTTTTTAATATTGTGTGGTAAAGTTACAAGTGTAAATAGATTATAAACGGGAAGTGATCGCTGTCCGCTCCGGAATTAGTCTGAAACGATTACACAGATACACATCGCCGCCCTTATAATTATTGTTTTTTACTGTCGTTAACGCGCGCCACGTAAATTTAGACACGAAATGCCACCTCATTTACTTCCAACCCCTCAACGTCATTTACAAACATGATAATTTCATTTTCGAAATTACATTACAGATGGTTATCTGGACAACGGCAGCGGTAATAACATTAGGACGGTAAATTGTGGGACCGTTAAAGCGAACGGCGTTGAACCGGAGCAGTGTTAAAAAGAAGACGAAAAACCAACTCGTAGTTATTTACTAAAACGTCACTAAATGTGGTCCAATAAAGTTTGTATAGAGTGTAATGCGAGTACGGAGCGGGCGTGACGCGGCACTGGCGCACGCACTGATCCCCCCCCCCCCCCTCCCTCGTGGTCCTCTCCCCCAAGCCTCGTCCCTCGCTACCCCGCACCGCCCCCACCGTCGCCCGAGCCTCGCTACCGTTCCGCTAAACAAACTTCACGCAGAGACGCCAAATCGATTCGCCGCGATCGCATCTCCGCCGCATCGGCCGTCTAATAATACTAAATCACTTTTTTACTATCGCCGAGATATTGTTAACGGATCGACTATGAAATTATAGCGGCAATCGGCGTCTCATTGTTTCCGCTCCGCTCCCAGAGGATCCAATCGAACGGTGGAAATCTGTTAACTCATAAATTCATTATTTCCAAATCGGTTCTGCATTGTTTCTGATGAACATCTTTGTCCTTCAAATTGGCGTAGAGGAATCCTTTTTGAACCAACTGCTGATAGTGTTACGCCTTTTTGCTGAAAATTAAATTTCGGGCACAATATAAGAGGGTAGACCGAGACTAAAATGGGTTCATCAATATCATCATTATCTCATATAACTTATAAGGTCAGGTGTTGTGATATGGGTGTTCTAAAACAGCCCTTAACCGTCGAGTCATCTAATGATATGCCTCAATCGTAAAGATTATAAAGTTGGTTGAACTCGAGTTTAATCAACGATCACTGAAAGAACGGAAAAACGAGGGTATACAAAAAACAAAGATGGCGGTTTGCGGGCAATTTGAATGGTCGTCCATTGAGCGGAGTGAAGTGGAGCGGCGCGCGCGGCCGCGGTGACACGAGCCACCACCAGACAGAGATCTGCAACATTTTTTATCTTATGAAACATTTTACAGAACGCGATTTGATCAGAGACACGTTTGACGCGCTTAAGCTATGACGAATCAAATGAAATATCGATTACAAAAATCGCATGGAGAATATTTTAAATTATTCAACTTATCTATTTCGTGACCGATGAGAATTAACAAGCAAGATATACGCAATTTGTCACTTAATCGTTTGTGTAGAAAAACGTATGCTATTATTTAAATGTAAGCTATTTCGCCATCGTGTATAGAATGCTATGTAATTTTATGGCTAGTTATAATCAGGGTAGAGCCATTAAAAATCCATTGGTATAATTTAAATGTGGGTATAAAATGTTGAGGTCTGCTGTCTGCAATCACGGGCAACTAGCAATACAAATACATTTTACATTGTAAGCGGTAAAAGAAATCATTTGAGGTTGCGCGTACGCACTAGATGTTAGTTTTTGTTGCGCCGGATGCGGTCCTCCAAGAAGTACGCACTCATAATGTGTATATAATTTGTTGGTAAATAACTATATAATAATATAAAACGTGTCATTATAATTGTATCAACGTTTGGATTTGATTGCTTCATGTTTAATGACATTATTTTGAGTATGTTTTAGTTGCTAAACGAGACCGCCCAAAGGAAAATTAAGTTTAACTGATTTGCTTATTTAAAACGAATAAATTTTGTTGGGCTAAAGCACATCACGAGAGATCTAGAGTAGGTAAATCTATGAGATTGGTTAGAATTGTAGCAGGATTATCATTAAATATGTCCATATCAATAGTTGCAATACAGCCTACCTGAACAAGCAGTGACTCTATTTAGCAGCTAATAGAGTTAATTATTGTACCTAACTATCATTGGTAATTTTCGCTAGGAGTTAGTTTGAGTGTTTGTCTATATTTCGACCCGCTAGTTGGTGCTACGAGCTATACAAAAACTGCTGACCGTAGTAATTTACTTCGCATACTAGTTAGCAAATTCGATTTTGGGTGTGTGTCCATTCAACAAGAACATTTAATGCAAGATATAAATAAACAGATTCATGTGTCGCTTGATCACACACAAAAAAATAAGAAATATATACAAAGAAAACCCAGACCTATATTTGTGGATCGCTTATGTGTGTGTGTATATGTATATGTTTTCTGTAGGTTTTTGTGTATTGACTATAATGTAACACTTAACGGGACGTAAACAGGTAGGTACCTAATAACTTAATAACTAATAAGCCACCCTTGTAATAATGATTTAAACAACAAAAAACAAAGATTCAAAGAAAATTCTAACACAATTTCTGCTAAAAAACCGTGAAAACACACTTCATTAATATGATAGTGTGCCGACAACAAGGAAATGTCCAAAGCTAAGTAACATGTCTATAAACATGGAATTATTATAGTAGTAACAACGTATCCGTGCTAGCGCGCCATTAACATACACATCATATAATCCTGACACACGATGAAGCGGTCAACTCAAAGTAATGACTTCGAAGACTATAACGAGCGAATAGGGGTGATACATTTTTTCTTTACTTTTTTTATTTCTTTCTGTTCGCTACTCCACCCGCATAGTAGGTTATCGAAAAAAGAGAGTCTATAGGTATATCTTTATTCTGATGTCTATGGTATATTATTGCAAAATTTCATAAAAAATTGTCTTTGCGTGAAAGAGTAGTTATCCGTGTGGTGACGGATTAAGAATACGGAATGTCACCACCCTATATCATCCCATGGGTGTCGTAAGAGCCGACAAAGGGAGCATATTATGCAGAGAACAGCACTGTAAGAGAAGGAAAACTTGATATAAAACCCTATACTAACCCGTTTGGCCAGCGTGGTATAGAAGGCCAATCCCTCCTTTCAAAGGAGAGGCCTAGTCCAGCAGTGGACTGTTAAAGGCTGATGATGAACCAGCTGTAGATAGGCCTTATTTTCCAGGTAAATTCATAACAAAAAAATAATATCAGATATCTGTCACAATAATTAAACAGGAACTTATCAGGTACCGGTGAAACTGGCCGTAAGACTATTAAATTATGAACAATCAAACATGATATTTTCCGTCTCTAAACATTTTATTGTACCTAGATTTAGTGAGATACAGTTTTTTTATCAACACTATTCTGGAAAATGATTTCCAAATGGTAGAGGGAGAATTACCAATATCTGTAATTATCTTTGTAACCATTTATTTATTTCAGTACCTATCTCAATAATTACAGGCATACGGCGAAGCGTTTCAATTGCCTACGAAAATTATCCATAAATAAAGAATTATGTCCAATTTGCGTTTTTATTTGCCTTTTGTTTTTAATTATTAGTAGATTTACTCGTGTTAATAAAAATAATTAATTTTTAACAATTAAGTCGTAAATATATAAATAAGTTCACTTTTCTATGTGTGCGTGAGTCAGTGAACACTAGGTAGGTTTAGTAGGTCAGTGTGCGTGACGACAAAGGATATATGCTTACGTAGACATTTACGAGTAAGTTGATGATAATAAACACATAAATTGCTTATGTTTTCACTTCTGACATGAATTTCATGTCAAGTACCATGCTGTTTTATTATTTTAATGTTGGGAGTAATTATTGTGTATTAATTTAATTGTAAATATTATTGTATAGCACGCAATGACCACTAATAATTAACTATAGATAACCTTTATTTTTTAATTTGGTACGTAGGTATTTAAATGTGATTTTAATATTGTAATTAAAATAAATAATATGATAATATATTAGTTGAAATTATGTGTAAATTACACTGATTAATTATACTCACACCCGTTAATTACACTAACGGGTTGTATAAGTAATTAATTGTTTTTATCAGCTACAATATTACATAACAGCAATATTGCTAAAAACCGCTAAAATATCTAAATTATTTGCTATCAATTGGTAATAAGTATATCTTACAGTACGATGATACTAGCTGTCGCTTTGGGGTCAAAAATGCAGTATCAAAAATAGTAATGAATAAACACATTTGTACTTCTAAGATAAACATCGACAAAGGCTCGGCGCGCGAATTAGTAAGAAAATCTTTAGTACATAGATACCGTAATGGCGAAAGATCATAATATCATCTCGTCCTAGAGTCCTTCTCCTCATTCTTGAGGGGACTGCAACTTTCTTCTTCACAATGTTTCTCCATCTGTGTCTGTCCTTATATTAACATCATGGACTGCGCTGTGTCTGTTGTTCAAAGAACAAATTGAGCAGACAGAACGACATCCCCTTGCGAGCTTGCCATCGACTTTTCCACTGACCAATAAGTTGTTTATTTTTTTGTAGGTACGTCTACTAGAGTCAAAAGTCTAAAATAAATTAGCCTTAATTTAGTATTTATGAAACCTACATGGAATGAATTTTCATGAGCGCTGGATGTGGGTAAGTTTATAAATGGCGCCGGGCCAAATATGTCCCTGATTTATATTTCTTGATTAAATTTACATCAACAATTAAATTATAATTGAATTAATAAGTTATGAGAACACAACTAGTGTGCCTATCACATGCGCACGCTTGACGATAGTTTTGAATTCGCACAGCTGCTTCAGTTGTTTGAACTCTGAATAATGTGTGTTTGGTTGATAAAAGCAATCGCCAACTTCAAAGTTTGTTGATGGTTTTTCAGAAAGACTGGTACAATTTTATTTCCATTTTTCCAAAAAATATAAAAGAAGGTTTAATCTTCTTGGAGCACAAACCGCCAGTTTGGTTCTGACTGTGTTAAACTGTGCAAATATGTTTATGCCGTGTGGTAAACACATTTGTGTGTGGACTTTTCTGTGTAACTTGGTCATAAACCACCTCCAAGAGCACACGTGTCAGGGGCAATTACGAAAAAGGTAATTACGAAATCCTGTACCTATAATAACCTCCTTTTATTAAAGTTGGTAATAAATAGCTAGGTAATAATTTATGAGCTAGACAATACTCGATATTTTTTATAAACCAATTAGGAAGCAAAATGAAGACAAAGTAACATGTCAATTTTTAACCTTTAAAGGCTAACAAACCTAGTACAATTGACCTTTTTCCTTAACACCACTTTCTCCTTTAACTTTGACGAGCGGTACCTGATGATTAGCTGTGAAACCTTGCACTGTTATTATGTTTTTACGCGAAAATATCTATGGGAATCGTTCTGACATTTTTGCCGCACATGTCTAATAGAGCCTGACGCGTTCGTCAAACTTGTGAAACGTCTCAATTAACGAAATTGGAAATGTGAAAGACAATGTACATGTGGCTTTATTAGTAACTTATTATATTTCATCAGGATTAACAGTATCTTTATAAAAAAAAGGAATAATCAATATTGGTTTTGCAGTATAGCTAAAATAACCAACAAACTAATTATTATGATTGACTAACGGGTCTATATCACGTTATCGGTAATTATTTAATAGAAATGTAACGCCGAAACGTCTGGACAACGCCGCCAGTTAGCTGACTAAAAACTAATTTAATTATCTGAAAAATAAGAACAAAATGATCTAAATAATCTTCTCTATGATTATATTGATCATTACCTGTTTAAATCCAATTTTCTATTTAGACAGCTACGAAAGAAATCATAACTGCGTTCGAACAATAAACCATTTTTATCGTTCCAATAAAGTCACATTACGAAATCCAATAGAACAAACTTTGGAACAATAGTTTTACCGTCGTAGTACATTATTGAGTAATTTTGGGAGCCATTAATCCAATAACGTGGGGTAATAACATATTTGATAACGATATGATTGGATTGGTCGTTACGATAACTCGTTTCTGGATTGGTCTGATCGAATATTATGTGATTACGTTTCGACAATAGTAACTATTGGTTTTGCAACTATAGATAATACTCCGATAGTTTTGGAGCGGCAAATTATATACTTTCTATGAACTTAAAGATTCTTTGTAAGTAAATTGGGCAGTGAAACAATCTAATGTGAGATTGAGTTATTGTAGCTGACTTGCCAAATAAACGTTTCGGTAACGTATAGGTTATTATCTGCGAATTGAAATGTCCGTTTTGTGTTTGTTATAGAGGTGTAATGGTTGGCCATAAATATACTTGATTGTTATTGAGTCAGAGCGAGCGTGGAATGGAAAGCAATATGTGTAAATGGCAAATATATCATAGAACAACCTGAAAACATGATACTTAAATGAAATAATTGATTTGCTTGACTGTACAATTGGCGTAGTGGATTAAGCAGCTGCCCCGCCGATTGACACGGTGTTGCGGGTTCGATTCACGTCTATGAGACAATTTGCGTGTCCATAAATTGTTGTTTCGAGGTGTACTTTGTGTCTGTTGGTTGTTTGTTTGTAAAGTTCCCCACGACACAGGATCTACTACTAGTGCGATAGTCGCCTGTTCAAAATAAATCAATAAGTATAAAATGTAATTCTTGTATCTGTAATAGAGTGGACCGATTTTATTTTTAATTTCCATTTTCCTGTATTGTCAATTAATGACCTATAGTGGCAGGAGCATTCATGTAACATTTCAGCATTCTAATTAAGCATCTTGAGACTAGAATTTACAAAATGTGCCATATTTGCATCTCATAAATTATATGATAGGTACCTACATAAGCCTGTGCCTCGAAAAGCACTATAAGCCGTTGATCCTGCGTTCAATCTACATATCTCCGGTCCTGTCGTGAGGGAATAGGTGTCTGCGCACACACACTTGTGCACTATAATAATTATGTCCCGCGCAGTGGGCTATTTACATATGAAACTGGCCGCCTCCTATATCATCATCAGCCCTGTATATAAACTGTTCCACTGCTGGACACGGGCCGCTTCTCACTATGAGAAAGGTAAGGTTATAGTCCACCACGCTGGCCAAGTGCGGGTTCGTAGGCTTCACATGTCTTTCGAGAACATTCTGGAGAACTCTCAGACATGCAGGTTTCCTCACGAGTCCTTCACCATATAGCGGCCGCCGCCTATATAAAATAACGTATTTTTTATATTTCGTTATAATTTAAGGTTCTCAAACTTTTTGCCCTCACATGATACCATAATGATTCACAAAACTGGGTAATTCGATCACACAGGAGCATAATCGCCGACGGTTACAGCGTCCATAAAACTAATGTTATTTTAATACTCGGATAGCTGAGCCCGGCAATTTGGCGGGCGAAAAAAAACCATTTGGAAGTGAGTGTGTTAATGGCAATCTAATAATTTGTCAGCGCGGTGGCAGAAGGGTTAAATACACTTTAGAACGTATTTTCCTGATGATAAATTCAATTTGAAGGTTTTTTATTTAATGTTAATATTGTTAATGCTTGTCGTCTGTCATGCTCATGATGCCAATGAGTTGGGTGACGTTTCATTGTTTGAATGTTGTTGATATTATACCGATTTCATTTCAACCGACTACGCGACTTCGAGAAAAGTTTAGTATTTGTTTGTGATTGGTACCTTGAAACTCTGTCATATCCGATTTTAAAAATTACAATCCCGTTTTTTCGTTCTTCCACTTTGGTCCTATTAAAACTTAAGGAGTGAAATTTTGGGTGGGTTTCTTGTAAAAATTATAATGGATAATTATCAAACAAGAAGTTTGGTGTAAAGGCGGTTCTCTACTATGTGAAAGTGATTCAGCGAGAATCTGATAGTAATTTATTTTGGAGTCCCTATTGTCAGGCTCTACACCTTACAGTGCATCATCATCAGCCTTTAACAGTCCACTGCTGGACTAGGCCTCTCCTTTGAAAGGAGGAATTGGCCTACTATACCACGTGGCCAAACGGGTTAGTATAGTGTTTGTATCAAGTTTTCCTTCTCTTACAGTGCTGTTCTCTGCATAATATGCTCCCTCTGTCGGCTTTTACGACACCCATGGGATGATATGGGATGGTGACATTCTGTATTCTTAATTCGTTACCACTTTACAGTGCATACAGACGTAGAATATCTTAAAAATCAAATATTTCCCCATATACTATACGTTAATTTTTCAGAGTCCACAATACAAAGCTTAAAATTTTAATGTAATTTTAGCTCGGCAGCTAAAATATTTTGATTGTTCATTATTCTTATTCTTACCTACCTAGCTACGAGGAAAATAAAACTTAACACTTCTAGGAAAGCCACATATGGTTTTAATTAAATGCCTTTAATAATTATCAGTAATCATTTAGCACATTACGATAACAATTTATTATAAACCATAATATTTTTAATTAGATATCTTCCTGTTATACGCTATTCAGCAAACCTCTTCACGCTTTTAAAATGACAGTGAACGTCGATAGGCACCGTAACTATGACAATAGACATTTTATTTTCCTGGCGCGTAAAGGCGTTTCTCATCCTTTTTAGTGTTAAGGGGTGGTTGTTCTATTCACTGTGAAGTTGAATTAATTGTATCCTCAGGCGTCACAGAAATCACAAAAATTAATAAAGTTGTTGATTTTTTTTTTAATTATCAATAACTTTATTTATCGTTTAATCTAAAAGAATCAGATATTTTCTAATATTTTGGCATTAAATCAGAAAAGTTGTTTAAATTATCAAGTACAATATTCCCTCAAAATACATATCCCATGCACTATTTTGACTATGAAACCATATGCATTTGCCAGTCAGATAATGAAAAATTCTGTGTAAACTTCACTCTAAAATAAGAACCTAATCCGAATTAATCCTTGACTAGAAATACTATCGTTAATGAGCGATCCAATCGATAGATTGATCTGCACAATTAACCAACATTGCAAGCATAACGATAAATATAGTTAGTTATTAACAAGTCTAGATGTTTCTGCGCCTGAGAAAGCTGTTACGACGCTGTCGCACTTCCGTCAGCGTTGACACTGACGCGAGTGCGACAATCGAGTAAAAGTGTTTAACGACCGGTTTCAATAATCGATCTATCTATGGATTTGGCTACTAGTGACATATATTTGACATAAGCAATGAATACAGAATTACATAGAAGCGCAGTTCTTAAGGATTTCGTGTGCCCATTCCAAGTGGAGACTGTCTCCAGTTAAGTTCGTAGTTGGCGCTGTTGGCATTGCTGGCGTCGTTCTCCGTCTCTCTTGCTCTCCTAGTTATTATACACATGTGGAACGTTCGTCTCTCTTGCTCTCGTAGAGACAGCTGTCACAGCGCGACTGCCACGCCGCCACGCGGCTATTTGGGTCACAGAAAGTTTGTCTTCAGAGCGCCCATAGGAAATGCGCCTCTATGTAAATATCTGAGCTCTTTGACATAAGCTCCATACAAAATATCTGTCTTTAGTGGCCAAATCCATCGAGAGATAAAATAGCGTATGCGACTGCTGATCGGAAGTCCCGGGGTCGTTTCACGGGTCGGGCAAATATGTTATTAGGTTTTCCGAATTCTCAGTAGCAGCACGGAGTCTGGTGGATGTGTCCATATTACGTGAGAACAAAAAATTCATGGCGAAATGTGGGTGTAATATTACACCTCTGCCTACCCCTTCGGGGAAACAAGCGTGAGTCTATAAAAAAACAAATTATGTCTTTAGTGGCCAAATCTATCGAGAGATAAAATATTGGGAACGGCCTTTAGTCATAGATAGATAGCCTATATATATATAGATAGCATAGTGGAGAGACTAACAGACTACCACACTCAGGGTCTCAAGTTCAAAACCACGGCGTGCACCACAGAATTTCAAGTTCAGTGGGTATTTAATTGTTTTTTTTTCGCTTTTAATGGGTGAAGGAAAATATCGAGCGGAAACCTGCATGTCTGAGTTGTCTTTATTGTTCTCTAAAGACTTGTGGAATCTGCAAGCCCTCTGTTGGCCAGCATGGTGGACTATAGTCTAACACTTCTAATAGTGAGAAGAGGATGAGTCCACTGGAGTCCCTCGTATATCGGTAAAAAATTGTTTTTATATTCTTACCAATTAGGTACTAAAGTAATTTACAGTTACCCTAATAACTGCTGTTTAATTAAATACTTATTTGTAGTATTATTAATTTTATACCCGTACATGTGGTATTACCATTTCATGTTTAATACCTTCATAATATTCGTGAAACTAGTTTCCATTTGTGAATTTAAATAAATTTGTTATGAATGTATCTCTTATCATAGTAGCGTTTTATATCCATAAATAGCACGTGCCACGCGACAGCCTGTCTGACCTCCGCAACCCGAAGGGATAGCGATATTCCATGGTTTAGACTAGTGTCAGTTTATTTAACAGGTACTGACGCCCTATAACGACTGTCAAGATCTTCATGACAGCCGGGACCAACGGCTTAACGTGCTCTCCGAGGCACGGGACAAGCGATAATTAACAGTTCAATACGCACATAACTCCGAAAAGTCAGTGGTGCGCGCCGTGGATTCGAACCCGATACCCTCTGCATGGCAGTCCGTTGGTATCTCCACTAGGCTACCGCTGCCCTCCTGTCCGTATTTCTTAAAATTGAACCATAAAGTAGTCAAAAAAGCTAAAGAAACAAAGTATTATTAAATAACAAAAAAGTTTTGAAATTAGGATATTTAAATATTTTGAGCATGGTCTGATTGTAAACACACATCACAAGAGTTAACCAAGCCAGCCATGGTCAATAAATGACTGATTATTTTGATATTACGATGGTTATATATTGAGATTTCCTAATATAGCTTCAGATAATTATCGAAAGCTTCTGCAAAAAAATAAACACGAAAGTTCTTTATGGTATTTTATTTTCTCCCGGTGCCATATTGGCTATTTTCACGGCTATTGTCCGTTTTAATTTGTTCCCCTATAAACTTTACTTCCTAAAGCCATCAACCCCATGCCGTAATAGCTAAATAATGTAATAAAAAATCTTTATTTTTTATTTTACCGTCTAATAGTGATGTAGCGCCACAAATTGATTCTTATTATAGATTCCGTACACGATTATGAAGGGTTGAGTTTGGGGTCGTTTGGGGAACGTGATTGTTATGTTTTTGTGGGATAACAGGTACGACAAATGGTGACTGATGTTACTTGACAGGCGGGTCGCATCTGTGTAAAAAAGACGGTGCAAATGTAGAGTACAGATTCCGAATTAATATTGCGAGTCAAGCAAATCAGATGGAGCTGTATCTTGTAATATCTCAATTACCAAGCTAGTTTGCTTAAAAATATAACTTTATATATGTTATATTGATGTATTATTCATTATAAATGCGAATTTTAGTCTGTTTGTTTGTTGTTGTTAAACCGAAATCTGGCAATAACTTAGCCTCAGCATTTACGACGACATACACTTTTTAGAAATGTCTAAGAAGTGTATATCATCGATAATGATCTATGTACCAATATTTAGGAAATAAAGCTTAATAAAGAGGCAGGCGAAGACCCATATTTATTTTGTTTATGGTGGTACTGAGTTGAAACTTATTGTTCGATATTTGAATATTTGAAAAAGTCTGACTCGACAATATGCTTTTCCCCGGTACTTTGAGTTTTGAGTGTCATGTCCATTTCAAGTTATATTTTTTCCTATCACTGAAAGACTTGGCTGTTTCCCTCCAATTACTCATAGGTCATAGACCTAACAGCCTTACATTACATTACCAACGACAAAATGGTATTTTATAAGCAAAATGAAATGATCGAATCCACAAAGTCAGGTCAAGAAACCTATAACAACCTAGACAAAAATAGAAAGACAAACTTCGCTGTATATAAAGGAAGGCAATAAAAACTCTATTGCCTACTTTATCGTATGACCAGAGAGCCTCACAAAATCAATTTCGTTATCATTTAAGTATCAGCACGTGCTATCAGTATCTATTATACAAAAAGCTAAGACGATAAGAGAAAAATATATTCAGTAATTATTTAAATTTAACCAACAAAAACTTGTTCTCATCAGTATGAGATAAAATATATGGGTCAATCAACTTTTATTTGTCCTGAAAGTACTTTGTTTTGTCCCTGACCAATAATCCCAGTTCTAAGGAAAATAAAGTGTTTATTTGGCATACGTCGCATTTATGTTATTGTTATGCAAGCATCCGAGTAAATTATTTTAAATAAATCACTATATAAACAGGAATTTTAATGGTTGTCCAGGTGACAAAACATCTTATGTGGTGTTTTTTTGTTTGTCCCCCAGTAGCTTAGTACAATGAAACATAACTTATACAAAAAAATACTATATGACAATTAATTACGCTTATACATAATTATTTATTACAATATGTCTACTACGATGCTAGCAAATAGATTTTTGTTTGCTTCATAATTTTAACGACTTTTGTGCATGTTTATTTTGGTCCCTATTATATTTTATTATCCTGACGTCCACCGGACAACGGTGAAAAAGTTCCAAAATCAAAACATAGATGGGATGATCAGTGCCTTGAGAACAAGTCGATGGCTTTGGTGACAACACTCATCCAGCCGCCATTTTATTTTCATTTTTGGCGCGGCGTCAGTCGGCCGAGTGCGTTTCGAGAAAGCGCGTGGCTTTTTTATGTGTCTACCGGACAACCAGCACAAAAACATAAGTATTTGGTATATCGTAGTGAATTAAATTGAAATATATTCTATTTATTCTATATTTCTTACTTCGCGGAAGACTTAATTCAAAATATCATTATTTATTACCGGGAAGCGCAAAGATCGATAAATGTCACTCGGACAACCAGTCACTTGGACAACTAAAACCGTTGTCCATGGGACATTTTGGTTGTCCATAGGACAATAATGATAGAATCAGCATAAAGCAATACGTTTTCTTTCAATAATTAGTCACTGAAGAGCCTCCTTCAGGGGCTAAAGCATTTAATATTGTTTAATATAAATTAGATTGATATTATGACCAATTTCAACTTTCTACTTCTTGACGTGTGCAACACCGAGTCGAGGAATGATGCGATGATATCTGGTGTCTGGTGAGTGTTATCCCTGTCATGAACAATCAAGTGGCTTAGCTTGCTACGTCCCAACCAAACTGGGCACAATCTTACAAAGTGATAAATATTAACTTTGTGTTCCTTTCCCGAGAATCGAACCAGGGACCTTCCAGACCCTGATACAGAAACTCAAATCACTACGCTGAGCGAAAGAGAAAAAAAAGGGAAAGCTACCTATAGGAATAAAAAACTAATTTCAAGTATGCCGCCAGAAGACAATGAATCTCTTTTATTGTTTATTATAATGTTGATTCTTTCTTGAAAAACATATTAAAACTGATAATAATTGTCATATTGTTGTTTTTATTACATAAAAAGAACAAATTCAGGCCATTTCAATCCTAGTATCTCCGTTGGACACCCGTGTATGTCCTATGGACAACCGTATATGTCCACTGGACAACCACTTTGTCCCTGTCTGCTAAAGACACATTATCGTCATTTTTACCAAAAAAAAATCAGAAAGGTTTACAACATTTTCAAATATGAAACTCACAATTAAAAGTGAATTCATAAAAAGTGTTAAGTATCACGTATTAATTATTATTTTACAAGTAAATCAAAAGTTCGGTACATTTAAAGTTTGTCGTTGTCCAGGAGACAATATTATTGGGAATAACTTAGAAATTAAAAATAGCGTCATTTATTTATGGAAGATAAATTCAAATTCATCCTCTCATAAGGGATAACAAAGGGATGGTTTACAATTTGACTGAATTTCAAATGGTTTAAAAGTCTAACAACTTTGTTGTCCAAGGGACTATTTTAACTAGAGTCGTGTGGATTTCGGAGTCAAATTAACTATTTTATTTAAATAAATCGTTCTGCTCTGTGTGAATTCTTAAAATATAAACAATTACCTACAGCAACAATGTTAAAATATAAAAATTTACAAATAAAATTTAAAAAATCATTTCACCATTAATTGTACACTTAAAAGTTGATTGACCCATATATATTCGAATATCGCAAAAGAAATTGGTCCATTTGGTTAAACAGTCTAGTTATTTGATACTCCATTATATTTTTAAAGATCTATTCTATTTCAATTGAATACCTATTGTGCCTAAAAATGAATCATATTTATTTAAGATTCTTGTAGTATATTCTTTCGTGGACCGTTTCCTCTCAATACCTACTCTAGTTTTTAACGAAATCGTGTTGTAAGTTTTTACTACTTGTATCTGTACCAATATGACTATTTTATAGGATTATTTATTTATTTAGGTATTTATACATTATCTATATATTTTATGTATTGTTTTTAAAGTTTTGAAATGCCTTTTAACTAAATGATCTATGAAAAAGATAAAAAACCTGTCAGCCTATAACCGGTATATCGAAGGATTTTTTTAGTATTTATTTTCGTTTGATTAGTTGCTATATTTAAGTAAATTCATCAACGTATTGCTAGCGATATAATTTTTCTCCATTTTGATTAATATTTGACGTTTTTATTACTATGAATCAGAGTTTGTGAAGATTTCCGCAGTCCATAAACATAAACAGACAGTATTTTTGTTACTAGAACTCTTGCTTTACGTTACTACAAATACAGTCCTTAGGTCTAAAGTAACCTACTAATTATTTATCGCCATAAAAACGAAGAACTGCTACACACTTTGAAATATATACAACCTTATGAGTAGCGACATTCAACAACCAGTCTGCGTAAGTAAAAACATAACTCATTTCTCGGCGACATCTCAATACGAACGCAACAGCAAATCATTATAATATACTCGCGATAAAAACTAATTATAGTAAATAAACAAAACAAATGCACTGAGTTATTAACATCGCCATTGTATTTAATTATACTCTACCTCTCATTATGTGCACTCTTGACACTAATTCAAAACCAACGGAAAACATCCTAGAGTAACCGCATAGCAATCAAAAGATAGTGATCTGAAGCAGTGTGACAATAAGTGAAGACTGCGCTCATATACTCTGTGCCAAATCGCATTTTAATTAGCCAGATAAGGCACGCCATTAGCTAGCAAATTACCCGCGGAGCTGTTTGTTTTATTTTATTTCTGCTTATCTGTTAATGTTGCATCTTGTCCGTCAAATTACCGGAAAACGTGCGCGGTTCATGTGACAGCGATTTTAAACTTTTAACATAGACTTCAGCAATGTGAATTAGTTCGCTATTCTCATAATAATTATTATTCTCATAATTATTATTATATGAAAAAAAACCCTTATGGAGAAGAGCACATTAAACCGTCGATCTTTGACAGTGGTATGGCGCGTTCGAATATGATACAAGACCGAGGTACGTAAGACTGAGGTAAGTAAGACTTTTGAATGTACGGTTGGCGTACCTAGTGGTTTAAGGGCCGCCGCTTGACGCCGCTCGCCGCTTGACGGTGCGCCGAGTGTTGTGGGTTCAATTACCACACGAGACAACACTTTGTGTGATCCATAAATTGTTGTTTCGAGTCTGGGTGTTCATTGTCCTCTTTAGTTGTTTGTTTGTAAAGTCCCCCACGACCCAGGATTTAGTCCTAATGCGAGTTGTCTTTATAAAAAAAAAAGTTTGCAGTCTCCTTCTGGGAAAGCAGATCCCGGACTTCAAGGCAACAGGGATAGTGCTGAGATGACGATAATTTAGGAAGTGGACCGTACTCTTATCTAGTTTTACTAGCGAGCTATTTAGTAACAAAGAATCAATTTTACCTATTTAAAATATAAACCGTAAATCCGCTGGCAAAAACACGAGTTGAATAATCGCTCTTTTGAGGCATAATAAGTTTTTTTTATATCTTCATCAAAAGCTTTCCATTGGCACTAGAAAACCATCATGCACACGTCAAATTATAATAGACCTATTATTTTGTCGATTGTTACTAAATTAATTTTATAAACACGTCACGACCTATTTATTTATTTCTTTTATTTTATACTTTATTGTACACTTATATAAAACATTTTTATCTATGTGTAATGTTTAATTAACCATCGCTTAAGGTTTAATAAAGTTTCCGCTGCGCCTGTGCTTGCACCGTGCCCCAAGATAGTGGTAGTTCATGTCAAGTCATATAATGCATCTCTGTCCGTTATTTCATACGCATTTCATTATGACGGTGTGAATGTTTTTACGTCATTTAATTGTCTGTGCACTGCGTAAACCGCCTTGTTATGAAAATAACTAAATATAGTTTAATGGTTAGATCTAGACTTTTAATAGAGGCAGCGATAGGTAGGGTATAAACCAAATGACTGCTATGCAGAGGGTGTGGGATTCCTATCCATGGTGCGCACCTCAGACTTTTAGAAGGTATGTGAGCATTCAATCAGTGATAACTTGCACTTTTGAGCCTCTCTGTGAAAAAAATGGCTACCCCAAAATCTTGCATACAGAGAACTTACGCTAGGAAGATAATGATGATGCACTATCTTCTTCAAAAAATATTTTTATAACCTATTAATCCAGGACTAAGTTTGGTTTTATGTTTTGTTTTTTTAATTTTATGCGGCCTATACGCTTTATAGTAATACAAGAGGAAGCCAGCAGCTACGCCTCTAATTTTTTTTTATTTACCCATTTTGGCCGATCCCGTGGGAATTTCGGTAAATCCCTTCTTAGTGCACCCCTACAGCCCCCAAGGAACATACATGCCAAATTTCAGCTTCCTGCGCCCCATAGTTTCGGCTGTAGCGTGTCTGTCAGTCAGTAAGTCACGCAAGGATTTTATATATTAAGATTTTGCTAGGTATATTATAATTGTACGATTATTTTTGTGGTTATAAACATATTAGGTACTCTTGTTATCCAAAGTTGGTAAAACCTTTATTTGTTGGAATTTATTGGTATTATCCTGTTATTTAAGTATTACGAGGAAATTTTACTTAACATGTGGTAACACTGGGTGGTAACAAATTTTAATTAAATATTATACAAAAGTGATCTTATCGGGGAAACTAACCTTTAGTACCTACACGTTTGTTTCAGATTTAATTAGGTAAACTAGGTTTAATGAAGCTATTAATATATATGTGGTTTGATTGCATAATTTGATAACGAAAATTTGTTGCATACAATTTTCATTAATTAGCTTACAGGACAAACACAAACTATAAGCGGATTAAAATCAAATATTACCTCATGTCAACAAAGTCATGAAAATGTCAAATCATTTTTCTTTATTATCCAAATAATTGTTACAACGACAAAATATTGTACAAACATTTTCATTATATTCGTCATGCTACTGATTTCTTTTTTGATAATGTACTTCCTCCTGGAGTCGTTCTCCTCATGACTGAGGGTCGTGATTCCCCTGCTGGCATGATAGTGCAGCAAAAAACGAGGAAATAAATAAACCGAATCTTTTGGTAAGTTGCTTAAAGATAATAAATGAAAAAAGAAATAAGACAGACGCGTAAAGCGGCGAATTCACAAGATTGATCAGCTCGCGGGTAAGTTTTCCGGACCTCTTATCTATAGGTCTGTGCAATGTTGTGCTATCTGTAATTTGCACAGAACTCTACAAACGCGGATCGGCAGTCATGTCATGTCTACTGGATGGGCATGCCCGTAGGCAAGAGCCTACGAGCATGCCCATCCAGTGAATTCTCCTTAAGAAACACCAAATATTTCCTTAATTTTATTAACATCACATTCCGAATCACAGGCCACTCATCTTATCAGTACCTAGTACGGGAGTCCCCCATCAACCATTGTAATGGCCAGACGACATTAGTTTTACGAGTTTCAATAAGTGACCCTATTTTTTTTACTTTTTTTAGTACAAGTCTCGCGCGTGCGGTACAAATGGGATCCTGTGATAACTCTCACTTTTAAATCCTTTTACATCCACGTTGCTGCATAAAAGCCTTGCACAACAAAAGATTTTGAACTCTATTGTTGGAGGCTAAAGTTTATTTCGATTTGTGATATTTCCAGTACTTTAAATTCCAGAAACATAAGTCATTTGTTAAGTTATCAGCACTTTATTTAGAGTCGAGATTTTCTGAATATCAACTCGACTGTTTTCGGTCGGGTGTGCGCGTTTTGGATGTTTGGAATACTTTCGTTTTGGTCGTAAATTATTTGGTGACAGTTAGGACCTGACGTTCTATAAATCTTAGTTTACTTACGTTTAGGGTAAACAATGCACCTTATTGACTGAAACTTGCAAGTAAATAACTGTAAACATATTAAATTGCTATTGCACTTACACACGCGAATACAGCATATCAAATAATTAGGGTTTGCAAAGTCTCTACATTTTCAAAGTCCCGGAACACGAGACAGCCTGTGCTGTTAAGAAAATAAAATAGGTATTAAATTATTGAATAAAATTAATTTTTTGATGAAAATCAAATTCGTGACTGTTGATTCTCATTAAAAATAAATAAATTTTATGCACTTATTTGGCCTATTTTATGTTCTTAATAGCACAGGCTGTCTCCTGTCCCGGGGCTTTGAAATTTTCGCAAACCCTACAAAGAACTTAACACTAAAAACCATATTTCTAAACGAAGCAACACTGCGGCATCCTATGGTTTACTAATGGTAACTTCAAGGTCTCAACTATGTGGACTTAAGTATATTTATCAAATTCTGTGCTGCTGTATGACGTGAAAACGGAACATACAGAGTTCCATACACATTTAATTGTTAACAATACAAACTAAACCGCAGCCGACGAAATATATCTATGCCTACTTCTTTGGGAATTTCATGAGGGTATGTTATTAAGAATATAATATTGGTATTACTTACATTTGTATAAAATGTATAGGCATTTGTAAATCTTGGGCCAGTGTGGCGGTTGCGAAATGTAAATTCCGCTATTGCCCAGTCATGGGAAAACCTATTATGAATAATAGTATTATTATTCTTCTCTGAGATGTCTGTTTGCTTGACTGGTAGCCGTATTTTTATTCTGTAGTAGATCACAAACACTTTAAGGGCGAAGTCATTAAAAAAATTAACATTTTCTAAAAATTGTTTTCGCATATCATTACTTCTTTAAAAAGAGTGCTCAGTAAGATATCTAAACCGGTGCACCCAACGTTTATGCTTAATGCCTACACTGAGTACGGCACCTTGTAGGTCCTTAAAAGTTCAGATTTTGCAGTCTCAAGCCTGTTCATATTTGCTAAAAAAGACTGAGTTATTTAGACCTCTTACTTTATAAGATTAGGCAAAAAATCTTTAAAATTGGTATAACGACTTTAGCACTAACTTTAATAAATTCTAAACAATCCAAAATTTCTCAGAACTCTATTACCACCGCTATTCAGATTATATCAAAAACATAGTTCAAGGATTTTTCTACTGGAGAAATAAATTTGTAAAATCTTCTAAATATCTATGGTTGGTCTATGGGCCCTCTTTTTCATGGTGCTATGGGGCTCTTATTCAGCAGTGGGGCAATGGAACTGTTTATAATGAAGGATGATGATATATGATTATGGTAATTTTATAATCGATTTGACAATACTTTTAGCGGCAATATCTTCGTAATATTCTACGTGACGAAACTATATTAAAGTGATACAAGCAATTAGTGTAATAACTGATGCCAATTAGCGTTAAACGCTGTATTAACGCATCTGCATTTTAATAAAGACATTATATTATAATTATTGATATTGGTAACTATGATGTCTAAGTCTATACCGATAATAAAGGTTAATCATCTTTAGAACACATTTCTCAGGTTTTCGAAACATTTGTTAGGAAAAATGCCGTCGTTTTAATAATAGAACGCTTGCTTAATTATACAGAACATGTTTGTATTAAAATGCTTAAACACCTGAGGTAGTTTAAAATTATAAAATAATATTATAAAACATATTTTGCTGTTAAAATTGTGTTTTAATAATACCGATCTACGAAGACTCCTGCTCTATTGAAGCGTCTATTGATTGCTTTGTAATTTAGAGGTCTACTTTTGATGGTTAATATAAGATGAAGCCTGCAATATTTTTATATAAATTATGTTATACTTGTACTTGTTCTTTAATGACTAATTGCATGTTTTGCACTTTAAAAGAAGTGTAGTGGAAGTGTTTAGTTGATATAGTGCTTTAATAAAGGTGCCAAAGTGAGACACGCAAGTTGAACTAACTGAGGTATCAATTAAAATAACAGCTTACTGATCGAATAATAATTAGGATAGCAATATTAATCGAATAATAATTATAAAAGCAATATCACAAAGTTAAAATGAGCTATCTTTGCGTGGCTCTAACGCTTGAAGAAGTGTCGTGAGATTTTAGGATTAATCCCTAGATCACGAGGTTTTCTATCAAGAAATAGTAGGTCATCTGTTAATCTGACATAAAGCAAATATCTCGCCGAGTACCTATTACGTAGAACCTAGATCAACTATTGATAGAGTTAGAATAGGGCTTACATAGTAAGGCACAATCTGAAACAGTACAGTTGAGAAAAAGACATCGCCCGCAATAGTAATATATCATAATTATGTAATATATTTCGGGCAACTTTCCTATAAACCAAATCACGGACACAAAGAACATCGAGAATTGTAACAAAAATTTGTGGATCAAACAAAGTATTATCATCTTCATCGCCCCACTGTTATCCTGGTTGCATCCAAGACTTTGGGGTCTGGGGCCCTGGGGTCCGTTTTCTAGTTTAACGAAATTTGAATTTTTTTCTTATAGGCTCACGCCTGTTCACCGAAGGGGTAGGCAGAGGTGTAATATTACACCCACATTTTGCCATGAATTGTTAGGTCCCACGTAATAGGGGGCGAGCCTATTGCCGTTACCGGGCACTTCACCAGACTCCGTGCTGCTACTGAGAATTCGGAAAAACCCAGTAAGTAACACTTTTGTCCGACCCGGGAATCGAACCCGGGACCTCCGATCAGCAGCCGCATACGCTATCCACTGGACCATGGAGGCAGCAGTAGAGCAGAGGCAGAGATTTTTTTACGTACGTAACTAATTGAGAAATTTTAGTTTAAAAATATCTATGGCTTCAGAGTGATCACCTATCTATAGCCAACTTAGATAGCAGACAATTCACGTTAAAATAAAATTCTTAAACGCAAAAGTCTTGTAAACACAAAAGCGCATATCGAAACCAAGAAATGGCACAAAATTAATAGAAGCGATACACACCTGTCGCCCGTATGTATGGCGTAGTTACATTATAATGACAATGAACATGTTTCACTGTTTTATAGGTGATTAACTGAAATATGTTTATATGCCTAAGTTATTAGAAAGCAATTACTTCAGAAATTGCGTTCAAACAGAATATATTTGAACCCCGGAATGCCAGATGTTGGTTTTATAAAATTTTGTTAACAAAAAGGAGATGATAGAGAAATACTGAAGAAACAGAAAAAAATTGTGTTTCAATATAGAATCGTAAATTGTTAGTTAGTAACTTATCTAGTAGCAAAACATGTGGGAAAATGATTGATGAGTTTGAGTAAGAATAAAAAACTTCCCTCCTCTTACTAGTTGTCAACCAATTAATTGAATGTATGTTGTATGTACTTACTTGTTGCTCCATTAGACCTACTATACATTTATAATACATAATTTCTTTGGTTGCTGTCGAGTTCATAACATATTTGAACGATAAAAGTACTTAAAATTAAATAAATTAATAGAATTTCCTGTAACAAATCACACACGGAGCTCATTCAAACCCAGGTTGAGACTGTACCTAGTAATAAGCAGATCCGATAATCCCATATATACATACATACATAGACTCACGCCTGTTTCCCGGAGGGGTAGGCAGAAACCTTTTTTTATAGTAATAGGCGGCAAACGAGCAGACGGATCACCTGAGTCACAAGCCGTTGGGGTTGGGAAAAGGGATAGGATGAGGAGTGGGATGTGAGAGAAGGAAAGGGGATAGGGCCTCCGGCACTCTCACTCACCGAACGAAACGCAACACTTTAGGTACTGTTACTTTACATTAATTTTCTGTACTTCCCCGGTCGAGCCGGCCCATTCATGCTGAAATCAGCAATGCTCTACTACCTCATAAGACTACGGAACGCCACTTGCAACGATCCTGACATATCTCCCATATATTCCAATATAGGCGTTTGTGTTTGAATCTAATTTTACACATATCATATGCAGAAATCATTACGCATAGTCGCTCACATCTAGGCCAACAGACCCGTCGCAAAAAGGCCAACAAATCGTGAAAGTTCAATAGTATTCAAGTACTTCGATCTTATACCGTATACCTTAGCAAATTGAAATACCGATACTTTTTACACCAATTAGCTACAGAAGGTAAAAGCACTTGGTGATGACACAAATAAGCCATTGTATACATCCACACATTAGTCGAATCGATAACTTGATATTCAGGTGGTGTATTAAATTAGCGATATCATGTGTTCGGTAAAAAGTATAAACTAGTTCATGTGGACAACACCTGCTTGTGAACTACTGGTAGACACAACAATAAGCAAAAGGTAATATGTATTTTAACAGCCTGTATAGACAGGTTAAAATTGCGTGCTGTTAAGTTAGTAGGTATGTCAATAAAAAAGGACAAGGAGTACATTACAATACAGACGTATGCAAAACATTTGCTACTATTGAAAAATAATGAAATTTTTTGTTGTATGTCTGAATGTAGAGTCAAAATTGATAAATTCCGTGTAAGTTGTAGCATTTCACTCAAAATATCATAATATAGAGACGACGAACACCATCATCATCAGTCCTGTATATAAACTGTCCCACGGCTGGGCACGGGCCTCTTCTCACTATGAGAAGGGTAAGGCCATAGTCCACCACGCTGGCCTAGTGCGGGTTAGCAGACTTCACATGTCTTTCGAGAACATTATGGAGAACTCTCATGCATGCAGGTTTCCTCACGATGTTATCCTTCACCGTTTAGCAAGCGATAATTAACAATTTAATACGCACATAGCTCCGAAAAGTCATAGGTGCGCGCCGTGGATTCGAACCCGGACCCTCTGCGTAGCAGTCTGTCGGTCTCTCCACTAGGCTATCGCTGCCTTGAGACGACGAACACTCGACATCAAACCATATTACCTAGAAACGTCCTACTGATTCACAATGCTCTTGTGACGCAAATTAGGTGAGTTTATGTCCAGCAATAGACTATGAAAGACTGTATGATGATGCCTCCCTATTTTCTTTTCAAACAATGGACAAAAGAAATACCTAAAACAACAAATCAATTCATGAATACGTGTGGTAATTGTACTCACAGGACGGCTTCATGCGTCTCTAGGCTTTACGTACCTAGAATAGAACAGACATAATCTTAAAAGTGACAATCTAAATAATCCTATTAACTGTACCAAGAAACCACGTATTTTTTTTTTCATCTTCGTCAAGGCATATTTCTAGTGATCAAAATTAGTATGCCTGTATTATTGAATTTTATCAACTATACCACCTTTTTTGCCTCATACATATTAAACGTATACTATCCACTAATAGCCGCGAATATAATTATCGTAGCTGTAAATAATTAACAGGTAAAAAACGTGACCTGTTCAAAATTGTCAGAAATAAATGAAGCAAAAACATTTAAACTTATTGTTGTAGTTTTTAAAACGAACGGCCATGTTTTATGTTAATTCGATACTGTATCGTGTGCAAGCTTATCTAATTGATATTGTAATTGCTAAAAGAACATACATTTAATTAAGTATAATTTTATTAGTGCTTTTGTTGTATATATCATTACTAAAATTATAAATGTAGGTGACTATGCTTTTGCAGCTAATGCACTCAGTTCTGATAAAAATTAATAAGGTGTAAGTGCCTCAAGGACAGATGTTATGTTTGCACCGATATAATAAGGGGATAGAACAAAATCTACTACAGACCATCTAACGTCATAAATTAAAAAAATAATATCATACAATACACCCAACATGTATATTCTTTACTTAGCGCCTTAGGGCGCCCCCAAGCAAGTATCTTTTTAGGCTTCGATCATTAAGTTGTGCTAGGATCAAAAGTTGCCGACTTGGATACTAATTGCGGAGCGCCTTATGAAGCTGCTGGAAAACGTTGCATTTTATCACTAGAATACTTGTTTAGTCTTATTTGAGACCAGCTTTTGCCCACTACTTCGCACGTGCGGATGTTCTTAAGACCAAAAGTTGCATGCAAAAGCTATCCACTTTTTACCCATTTGGGGAGGGCATTAAGAAAATACTTCTCTTAGTGCTGCCCCTGACTCCCCAAAGATAATACTTGCACCCGGTAGTCTTCGCTGTGCGTTGTCTATCAGTCAGTAACGGAAGAGCTTTATTTACATACATACATAGACTCACGCCTGTTTCCCGGAGAGGTAAGCAGAGTTTACGGAACGCCATTTGCAACTGACATAGGTACATAGAGTTTTATTTAGATACGTTTATTGATAGAGAGCAAAATCCCTGTTAAAGCAAACGATTCACTGTCTATTTTTAAATAAGCCTATAAAATAGCCTTTAGCCTTGGTCCATCAATAAGCCACGACAGTTGAAAGATCCGTATTAAACTTGTCACACTATTACAATAGATTTTATCTTAATCTAAAGCTGATCGTGACCCGAGAGAGATCCGATAATACCTTCAACTTTGTCACAATGCGTAGGCGCTGTTTATAATAACAAGGTGATATTTGTTTTACAAATGTACTACATAAGCTCAGCAGCTTATGTGATCGATGACTATTCTGATAGAGTCGAGATATCTGTGGTCACTGTCAGGCCATTGAATTTACAACCAAAAGAGTAGTAATGTAAGGTAGAGTTTGCTTTGGCGATGGGATGTTACTTGAGTTTTTATGGTAGCAATGAAAATTGCATTATAGTGTGTGCTAATATTATGAGTGCGAAAGTTATTTTATAGTATGAAATAGATTGCTACTTTTACAGAGGCAAGACGTGGATTCTTCTTACAACTACAACGATACTTTAGTACTTAAAGTGCAGATCTGTGATAATCAGAAATGTACGGACAATTAAATTATAAATTATCGCTTGCTAAACGGTGAAGGAAAACTTCGTGACTAAGCCAGCTTGACAGAGTTCTCCAAAATGCTCTTGTAAGACATGTGAAGTCTGATAACCCACACTTGACCAGCGGTTGGACTGTGACCTTATCCTTCTCATAGTGAGAGGAAGCTCGTGCTCGGACAGTATATATACATTATACAGGGTTGAAGATGTTGTATCAGCTCATCATTTAAATCGCTGCTATTTTCATATCGATGGTAAAATCAACCTTAAAGATCCTCCGTCTTTAAACTGCCTGATAGGTTACGATATAAACATTTTTGTTCAAGTGTATCTGCTGCGTCCGCTTTCTAGTATACGTACCTACCTAAGTTTAGTCGAGGGAACGGGTAGATTGGTAGATCGATGTAAGCCGGTCGAAATTTCTGGAAATAAAATGGTATTTGTTCCTGAACTACATGTCTCTTAGAATTAATGAAAAACGAACCTTTAATTTTAATAAATCCAAATTGCTTTGGAAAGAAGAAGTAGCAAAAATGCCCCACTTCCGACTGCAAAGATAAGTATGTCAAAAAATCGCTAAAAATCAGTATAAAAAAATTATATACTTCCGGTAATCATCTTTACTGGCTAGCACATAAAAAAATTGCTCTAAATATTAATTCAGGAGTAGAAAACCTGTAATATACTAACTTCTGATTTTTGTTTTAGAATAGGATTAAAAAACAATTAAACACTGTAATAACTCACGTTTGATAATAGTTATTATACTAGGTTAGTAATAAAGCACATATACTGAAGAGTTTTGTCAAACAATAAGACTAAATATGCTTAAATCAAACTTGTTAGCAGATTATGTCGAAGAACATAATCTAAACCAGCAGAGTTCACTTTGCGAGGTTGGAAGCAACTAGCGAAAAAGTTAATATGTTTTTCCGAGACATCAGAGGAATTAATTATGATATCAGAGGGTCTAGTACGAGTTTGCACTCGATCGTCACGGTGGACGATAGCCTAGTCGTCGGGAACAATTTCCATACATTTTCTAAATGCGCCCCCTAGCGGACTGTATCGATGGCTACTCTCCGTTAGGAGCGCTTTTAGAAAATCTGTTCGGGGATACAGGCTAGAGTCTATAAAAATATGTTCATTTGTTTAATCTTTATTCCACTTTTTTATGGTCCTTAGAGTAGTAGGTATTGCATGATTGAAAGTAAAATATTTTTAAGATAAGTACCTACTTAATACTGCGCCTGAAACAATATTTGGAGGAATTTCTAAGTATGATAGCCAGTAAGGATGACAATCAGGGGTATGCAGTTTATTAATACTCAATTTTATCTATTATTTGAGATATTTTTCTCAGCTGTCGGACGTGGGGTAATTTTATATGGAAGTTGCAACTTCTCCTTAATAACTTCTTTATAAAAATGCTTTCATACTATTCTAGGAATGACAAATTCAATTAATAAAGTGTAAAAAACTGCTAAATGCATGAGCTTGGATTAATTTACAACATGGTGATAATAAAACTTTATATGATGTATGTTCCCGTAATGAATTTTCTACACACGAAATGTCAAATCTATAAGAAAGTTTAAAAAAAGCGAATGAAAGTAGACGTCAAATTATACTGTTCATCACTTTGCAGCATGTTTTCATTTACAATAATTACCCTAATTTGCCGCCACCCTTATAAAATTAAATAGGATAATGATTGGTGAATGTGAAAGGTGGACGCACTTTTATTGTTATTAAAATAATTATTATGTGTGATGTACGAAAATGTAACAATGTACGTCATCATCATCATACAGCTTTTCACATCGCAGTGCTGTACATAGGCCTCTCCTAACGATACAATAGCATTGTGAGTAACACCACTCTGGCGAGACGGTTTGGTACGAGTACAGTTAGATGTCTAGTCTCTCTATTGCCAGAGATTCTATTTGCTCGTGTCCTTTCCTTAGTCGTCCTCTACTACACCCGTCATACCGTGATACGTACCTATCCATCACCGCACACTCATACATTTCATAGATGTAGTACCTACATGTTTAAAGAGTGACATCCGTCCATCCATATTTTCACTTTTAATAAGGTTGTTAGATTGCAGATTGCACATAGTGTAAATTTTCTGCGCATTTAATGAAAAATACTCGTTAAGTTTCATAGGTCCTTGGTCCTTATATGACTTGGTAAGTTGATAAAAAAAGCGATAAAGTCTATTCAGTAGCTGATGGTAAGCTCGATATCACAGTATTTATTGTGTCTGAGGCACTATGTCTTTTTAAGTTTCAAAATACGTTGATGTGACGGTTTGACACTTGACAGTTTATATTTGTTACCCCTGACATGTTTAAACAACAACTGACTTGTTTATGGTATTGAAAAAACAAGATGCTAGGCACTGTTGAGCCCTTTTATGAAAGTTTATTGTAGAAAGTAGGAGCTAACGAACTATTATTTTATTTGTAAGTTGACCTTTTTCGACGTGGAAAATACAACGCCCCAAGTCTTTGTGACAGGGATTACGAACATTTTAGCAACGGACGACGAGGCAAATATTTATAAATATGCAACTATATCCTCCTAAGACCCGGTATTAAAATATTTTTATGCTAACTAAGACCCAACGTACAGAAATATGTACAAATTAAATATTCTCTGTCAGTCCCGAGGATAACATTGTTTTGTTTGAGTGTTTATTGAGTTATTTATTTTAAAATAATATTGTTTTTATTAAGTAATGATGTTTAGACTACCATTAAATTTACAGAAAACTGTACACAGGGTAAAATTGTATACAGCGACAACGTAGACGTCAGGTAAATAAAAAAAATCAACTGTAAAGTAGCTGAGCGCCTCGATATCTAAGCTTAATTTATTTTCCATCCATTAAAAACAAATTAGAGAAGAGAAACTGAAATTGAAATCGGAGGTATTCTGAAACAATAAGGCATTAAATTAAAAATTAATCTAGATTGTTTTTGTTAAAATTGGATCAATCTCGACAAAAAAATAATAGTCTAGGTCAGTCCTGAAAGTGATCTTGGAGGCCGCATGTTCAGCAATAATTAAAATACAGGCAATGACTCAAACCATACAAATAAATGGGCAAGTGTGAGTCCGACTCGCGCACCGAGGGTTCCATACAAGTTTTATGTGAATTTTCTTTCATACGGATTTGCTAGAAAATCGACCGTAGGTTGTCATGTGAGTCTTGTACCTAATTCATACATGTAAGTCTGTAGTCGCAAAAGTATTTTTACGATATCACACTTTCTCAAGAACACACATGAACAACTTTCGAAGTTTTTCTTTTCTTGTAGGTACTACAAACTCCGCCTGATGCTTGGACAACGAGAGATACCCTATTTTCATTTGAAGCTATTACAAGTTATAATCTTTTGAAATTAGCCATCAATATGTTTATTGATGTTGACGTAGGAGATGATTGCTTACTTTTTGTGTAGGTATGTTGTAATGTTTCATATATAAGAAACTAGAGGACGCCAGCAGCTACGCCTGCACTTTTTTGGCCGATCCCGTGGGAATTTCGGGAAATCCCTTCTTAGTGCACCCCTACGGTCCCCAAGGAACATACATACCAAATTTCAGCTTCCTGCGCCCAATAGTTTCGGTCTGTAGCGTGTCTGTCAGTAAGTCAGTAACGCAAGGATTTTATATATTAAGATATTTCGTTTCGCCAACGTTTTAAGACTTTAAACGATAACTTGATTAATCTTATATGTCTTCTCTAATCAGGCAGGTATAACGGGAGGATAAGTGAAACCACTTAACCTATTAGTAATCTAAGATTTAGAACTTTTATATAAGCACGTAGGTATTTGGTTTACAACTTTTATCTTAACTTTACTTTGTAGCAGATTGAAGGCTGCTAAGTTACTATTCACTATATATACTGCTAAGCAGCAGTCGTATAAGATTGGATTTATTTTAATTTTTCGTATAACAATTAAATAATTATAATTCTTTTAATAGCTGGTGTTAGACTCAGAACTTAAAAAGTTTTAATGTATAAGAATGTATTTACATTTTGGAATTGCAATAAATATCTCATCATCAGCCTTTAACAGTCCACTGCTGGACTAGGCCTCTCCTTTGAAAGGAGGAATTGGTCTATTATACCACGCTGGCCAAACGGGTTGGTATAGGGTTTGTATCAAGTTTGCCTTCTCTTACAGTGCTGTTCTCAGCATAATAATATGCTCCCTTTGTCGGCTCTTACGTCACCCATGGGATGATATGGGGTGGTGACATTCCGTATTCTTAATCCGTCACCACATGGACAATTAAATATGCCTATGATATATTTATTTTTAATAATAACTAAAAATAAGTTTCATGGTTCGCGATAGAGGAATGAAAATAACAAAAGTTGCTACACAAAGCAGGTCGTGCGGAACTCATATTTTTAAGTTAAGTGTGTATCAAATTGTTACGTATTGTCTGCTAAATGTAGAAGGAGGAAATGACACGTGAAGTCTGCAATTGCATCTTGGCTAGCGATGTGGACTAAATCCTAGTAATTTTTCATAGTTTGAAGAAGCTGGCCCAGCGGTGAACAACTTATAAACAGGGCTAATACTATTATTATTTTTACTCAACTATATGTACACTTTCCATCCAACGGGGGATCCCACGAGGTGGACCGACGATCTGGCTAAGATCGCGGGCAGCGGTTGGAAGCGGGCGACTCAATATCGCTTTGGGTTGAGGGAGGCCTATGTTTTTTTTTAAATAGCAATAGGCGGCAAACGAGCAGACGGATCGCCTGATGATAAGCAATTACCGCCGCCCATGGACACAAGCAACACCACAGGAGTCAAAAGTGAGTCGCCGCCCCTAGGGGTTGGGAAAAGGGACAGGATGAGGAGTGGGATGAGGGAGAAGGAATAGGGGATAGGGCCTCAGCCTTAGTTCAAGTCCTGTTACTTTACGTCGATTTTATGTGAGAGGGTAGTACTTCCCCGGTCGAGCCGGCCCATTCATGCTGAAATCAGCAAGGCTTTACTACCTGTGATGTCCTACAGAAGACTTTTCTAGACTGAGACGATGCACTATCCTATCCAGGCGATTAGATACTTGTCCTGTACGACCTGTCTCAATAAGACACGACATATTATCCTTCACTCTATTTAATTATTTTGTAATTAAGTAACATACCAGCCGCATCAATGTTAACATTTAAGTATGCCACCGAGGTCGGGTCGTACTCAATAACTTTGAGAATGAATATCCAAGCGTGCTGTTAAATATTAAAATTATATTTAATAGCTAGTTTATAGGCCCTATACGCAAATTATTTTCAAACCTGTAACATACTTAGCTTACGCTTAGTAACTCCATGCCTTCGAACCTTGATATGTAGTCATTATTAAAAATACGACATCACTCTGCGAGAAAATTACCTTATATTCTGTAATATCTGGTTAGACCCTAGGCTTCAAACGAAAGTCTTAGATGCAACCGGGATAAAAAAGGCAAAAACTAAAAAGGTATAAAGGATGTTATTTGCTCTTTTAATAGGTACCTACATAGTGATTAGAGAGAGCAATAGTAAGGCAAGTAAAAAAAAATACTGCTCTTTTTTTTGTATTAGAAACGCAAAATATTATTTTGCATGTTTATGTGGTTTCACGGTTCGTATTTTTACATCTTTTATTGAGTATAAAAGCAACTGGAATCCATTTGAAGACTAGTAAAGAAAACTAATTCATCAATACACAATCAAAGCGATGGTTAAAGATAATCTTTAAATAATTAAACGTTACACGAATAGTTGGGTTTTAAAACATTTCCGACTTAAAACAATGAATATAGATTTGCAAAGAATTTGACATGAGAAGTCTAGGTCTATCTGTACCTGAAGCATAAGTTTCTTTGTATTATGGAAGATGAAACTGATCCAATTTCAGTTTTATACTACGTAAATATGCTTTGTGATTTCCGCTTCACGTTGTGATATAATATCTCGTAGATGAAGACGAAGAAACTCTCTGATCAACATAAAACTTTAATATAACAACGTGATAAGTGTCGTATAACATAAACTCGGCAGGAAATGACGCGCGTCTTGTAACGTATGCTAAGTGTGTTACTAATTGTGCTCAACATTGTCCGTTTATGGCCGTTGTTTTGCCCATAAAATAGCAATAAAATCAGTATATACCCATGATGTCATCTAATATTACTGTTTATTATTATCAACTGTGATGTACACGAAATAATAACTATCATGCACTCGCATAAAATGTGCAAGTATGCAAATTATATTAATTAATGCTATTATATTGTACTTCATGTTCTGATAATAAATTATTTATTGTACATTCATAAAGCCGTTAGACAAGGAAGACATTGTTGTAATTAATAGCCTTTTGTATTGGACAGACAAACGGGCTTTGTCTCATCAAGCAGATCGAATGCGACTAACTGTCAGCGGAGACAAGTATCGTCGATTGAAACCACGTGTAATATGTAAGTACATTCCTTATTGTGCCAACAATGTAACCATAAAGTGGTATATTTCTAAGTCAGTGTTTTGACTCTACATATGAGCAACCTTCATAGATAGATAGATATACTCTTTATTGTACACCAAATAATATTGAAAAGTACACATTTTTTTAATTGGCTTATACTACAGCATGTACAAATGGCGGCCTTATCGCTAAAAGCGATCTCTTCCAGGCAACCTTTGGATGGACAGAAATGGTGTGTAAGCAATCAAGTGTAGCGATGGTGTAGTTAATAAATAAAATAATATCAACTAATATACATACTGAATATACATAAATGTATAAATATTATATATCATACATATTCTACATAAAGACCATACACATATTATGTACATACATTATTATATATAAATATATACCTATAAACTATACGAGATAGAATGTCATATATTTCATAATATCTTTATACTAAGAACTATGCTAAAATACAGATACAGTGAATACTACTCATAAAGTAAGACCTGCATTCTAGGAGAACAGTGCATGATGTTAAATGGACAGGTAGTGCTTTTTTAACATGCTGACTACAGTTACAACATCCTAGTGAAGTATTAAATTATCTGTTGTTACGTCAAAATACTCAATACACACCGCATCACTCGCTTGTTTTTAACAATGTCATCGTAAATAATTCTTCACATCAGAAATCATAAGCCAAGACCGCTAACTCAGCAGTCAGCGGCACTAATCACTAGACCAACAGGACTGTCTAAATTGCAAGCGACTGTTGTATACGGCATCACGCGATGGATACAATTGGAATTTTTTTTACAAGCATTTTACAATTCTAAATTTTGAAAAAGACTACTCGTTAGGCTACTCTGCAAATGACCTAAAGTATTGTTTTATGCGAATATCATTCATCGATATTAAATGTATGCGTTAAATTTATATTGATTTCACATCTGGCGCAGTTTTCAAGAGATCGCCGCACTATTGTCATTGTGATTCGATTGCCAGGACAACACTTTAATTGTTTGAACCACTGTAGTTCTGAGTTTGGTAGTTCTCGGTAGCAGTTTCTAACATTTTTGCGTGATATGTTATAAATGTAATATGTGTAATATGTTTTATATTCTATCTGCTTTCGAGCGTTATATGAATTTATATTTCACTATAGGTATACATTATATTTATAACATACACTTGGCAAAATTAGGAAAAAAATCATTTGCATGAATATTTATTTTTATAGTACCTAGTCCATAGAAGCTCTATGGCCTTGGGAAATGACAGTTTCAAGTTTACCTTGCTTATACTTTTCTGCATGGCCTTACTTTCTGACTTGCTAAGTACATCACCTGTTCATATTCACATCTACGTAGGTAAGTATAGTACCTATACCTACATTACCTACTAAGGAAGTATGAACCTAGGTGCCGAGGCACACCTGTCTGTACACGCATTTTTGAATAAAATATGCATAATTAATAGTTATTTGATATACATATCAATGTAGGTATGGTTTGTATCTACGTTCACCTGGTCTCTCTTCCTCATGGTAGTTATGTTGAGTCTGTTCTTTTTGTTAATTGTTACTTTTTTATTACACATGATGCTTTAGGTGTCTTCTGTGATTTGTCCAAGGCCTTTGATTGTGTAGAACATGATACATTGATCAGGAAATTACATCACTATGGTTTAAGTAGTTCTGCTCTGCATCTTCTTACTTCATATTTAAGTCATAGGATTCAGAGAGTTGATGTCAACGGGACGCGTTCACATGGGTCTGTAGTCAAAATGGGCGTCCTACAGGGTTCAATCCTCGGTCCTTTTTTATTTTTAGTGTATATTAATGACTTACCACACCTCGTTAATGACAAGCACGGAATAGTACTGTTTGCTGATGATACCTCACTTTTATTTAAATTAAAACGCCAACAAATTGATATGGACGATGTAAACATTGCTATCTCAAAGGTAGTTCGCTGGTTTGAGGTTAACAACCTGCTTTTAAATAGACTTAAAACTAAATGTATTCGATTTTTCATGCCTAACGTCAAACAAGTTAACACCTCAGTAAAGGTTAAGGATGATGTATTGGACCTTGTGGATAACACCCAGTTTTTAGGCATCACGTTGATTCTAAGCTGCAATGGGGACCACATATTAGTAAATGTCGAATAGACTCAGCTCTGCAGCATACGCAGTCATAAAAATTCGCCAGTTAACTGACATTGACACAGCCAGGCTTGTATATCATAGCTATTTTCATAGTGTAATGTCATACGGTATTCTCTTGTGGGGAAATGCTGCCGACATTCAGACCATTCTTGTTCTGCAGAAAAGAGCTATTCGAGCAATTTATAATTTGCATTATGGGGCTTCGTTAAGGAATAAATTCAAGGAAATAAACATTTTTACAGTTGCACGCCAGTACATTTATTCCCACCTTAATATATGTATTCCAAAACAAGGCCTCATACTCAAAGAAAAGTGATATCCACAATTTGAATACTAGAAATAAGAGAAGACTAGTAGTGCCGGCCACCCGGCTAGAGAAAATAAAAAATCTTTTCAAGGCCAATATGTGCGCTTTTACAATAAAGTGCCAAGCAATATACAAAATTTAAGTTTTAATAAATTCAAAAAGGTTATAAAACGCTAACTTTGTCAAAAAGGGTACTATTCGGTCTTAGATTATATTGAAGATAAAAATGATTGGGGTTAATTTGCTCAGTCCCACAGGCTACTTATGTCTGATTATTGTTAAGTTTCATGTGAGTGTGAGTTATTGTGTCTTTATTATGCTAGTTTAGTATTTTTATATTATTATTAAAACCTTATTAATTGACAACAGCATTTTAGACACACCAGCTTATATACCTATGAAAAATTCAATGTAGTTACTAAGCTTTTAAATTGTATAGAATCAAGACGAAGCAAAGAGTGGCCCGGAGTTTCTTGCCTGATTCTTCTCACGAGACTCTGCTTTCTGAACAGGCATTTTTTTTTCAATGCTCAATTATGTAAATATGCATTTAAAGTTACTTTTTATTCTAATTTGTATGACTTTCTGACGTGTTCAAAAAATTTAAGCATTTTTAAGGAAATAAACATATTTGAGTTTGAGTTTGAAATTACATACTACAGAATGCCCGCAGCTGCGCTCACGCACTATATTAATTTGACCGTTTCAGCTCGTTCCCTTGGGAATTTTCGGCAATCCTTTCTCAGTGCACCGCTACGCACCAAAACTTCATAAACATACAACTCCCTACGGAAGATAGGTACAATCAAAGTTTGAAAAAAATCCCTTGGCTCGCTCATGGAGCGAGGGACACTAGAGACTGGTTTTGTATAGGTACGAGTGACTGCCTCGTTGATCTTGAGGCATAAATGTGCGCATGGGATTTCTTTCTCTTTTCTTTCTTCTTTCTTTTTTAAAGACATCTCCCGCACTAGAAATAAATCCTGTGTCGAGGGGGGACTTTACAAAAATACAACTAACGGACACAATGAACACCCAGACTCGAAACAACAATCTATGGATCACACAAAGTGTTGTCTCGTGTGGGAATCGAACCCACAACACTCGGCGCAGTATCAAGCGGCGTAGCGGCCCCTTAAACCACTACGCCAATCGTGCAGTCGATTGGGAGGTCTCGGGTTCGATTCCCGAGTCGGGCAAAGTGTTATTGGGTTTTTCCGTCAAGAAATTTTCAGTAGCAGCACGGAGTCTGGTAATGTGCCCGGTACAGCAATAGGCTCTCGCCCCCTATTACGTGGGACCTAAAAATTCATGGCCAAATGTGGGTGTAATATTACACCTTTGCCTACCCCTTCGGGGATACAGGCGTGAGTCAATATAAAAAAAACGAGTGACAATGTGCGTGTAAAGTAGCACTGGAAGCGACGATGTCTTGCTAAGCGATTCTCATCCTTATGGTGGTCTAGCGGGAAGGTGTTCGACTGTACATGCCAAACAGATTCTTGCGCATAGTAGTTTGTAACAAAGCAAAAATTTTATATTACAGAAAAGGTCTAATTGAATGCAAAAGACGAATCAAATGTTTTGTCTTAGAAACTTAATACGAGTGATTAAAATACCAGCTATACACCTTACTGGATTCACTCATGTGGCAAGCAGTCTTTTTTACTTGTCCCGCACTAGAAATAGAAGTGACACAGGGGATTTAAGAAACATTCAACCAACGGAAACAAACCAAAACCTGTAAAAATATATGTTGCCTCGTGTAGTAATTACCCACAGTCAACTTTCGTCGCAGTTCTTAATGATCAGGCGACACCGTTTATGCCTCTATACATGCAGAGCTTTTACTCTTTTTTTTAATTTTATGATACGAATATGAAACTGGCATATGCTGGACCCCTGCGGTCCAGCATATGCCAGTTTCATATTCGTTTAGGTAGGAAAAATTTACACAGTTCAAGGCATACTGCCAGACTTTCTATACCTGCAGCCTGTGACTGTAATATACGCAGAGGGCCTACAATGCTTTTCATGTGTCTTGTGTTCAAAACCGTGGCAGCCCTAATAATGCCCGGAATACATTTTTCAATATGAATAATGTATTCCGGGCATTATTAGGGCTGCCACGGTTATGTAGCGCATCAGGCATATTTGCCAAAGCCAACACAGATTGCTTTAAAGCGATCATGCGTAAAAAGACTGCATCCTTGATGAGCAGAATGCAGAGAGATAGAAGTGCAAATAGTATACTAGTGAACATTATTTGTATTATCATTGTTAATTCTACAACATGGGGAGAATAATTGCCGAAATAAATGGTTATTTTGTCCGTGTGATACGGAATGTCACCACCCCATATCATCCCATTGGTGTCGTAAAAGCCGACAGAGGGAGCATATTATGCAGAGATCAACACCAAGAGAAGGAAAACTTGATACAAACCCAATCAATACCAACCCGTTTGGCCAGCGTGGTATAGTAGGCCAATTCCTCCTTTCAAAGGAGAGGCTTAGTCCAGCAGTGGACTGTTAAAGGCTGATGACGTGAAATGGTTATTATTATTATAGGTATAGATCCAATAATATTAACGGTTCAAACCTACTTCGCACCTACTGACATAATATTTTCTTTACAGCCTTTCGCAGCAGCAGGCTTTGCAGTAGTTTAGCAGTTAAGCAGTATCGATAGAATAGACCCAGCTGTTTTCGCATTTTAATTTTTATATATGGGTTCAGCACTGCCTGCCTGTTCCACGTATGGAAACTGAAAGAGAGCACTCTATAATTGGCTATTAGTAGCTTTCAACGCCATAATAATGTACTTGTCTAATTAAAATTGTTGCATGGAAATTTCTGCATGGCTGTCTGTATAATCTTAATTGTTTCTGAAAATACTTCACTTAAATTACGTTAAACATGGCTGACCACTTAATTACGCTTTTAAACGTAATAGGTTCTTATTAAATCAATGAAATGACTAACTAGTAGGTCAGTGGAATAAACATGAGTGCATATATCTCCGTCTGCAAGGATGACGAGTTGATTTATGTAATCATTTCTCCATATTATACGGGGCCAATTCTACACTAGCCAGAACACCAAACCATATTTAATTTTATAATATCGATATAGCTATAGCTGTGCTCCATGGTATCGACCTGCAAAGCTTTTCATTTGGTGTTCCTATTCTACTCAATTCTTCATTGTCATAGCGTGCTGTTACATGACCTATGGTCTGGCTTAATAACTGGATTTTTTGTCTACATAATGAATACCCAAATAAGGGCACTCATCTTCTGCCCCTTGGGGCAGTCAGAGAGTATGTGTTTCACTTTCACCTACCTATGTGGGTTGACCGGAAGAGGTCTGTACCAATTTGCTGATTCGAGAACCGATTTTACATAAGGTTCATCATCCTCATTATTATCAGATGTAAACTGATGTCCCCTTACTAGTGTTACGGGTTTTGGCTAAATATTAGCTTTTCCAAAGACTGACTGCTGAACAGCCATATTCCATGACAGTGTCAGTTTAATCAGAGCAGTCGGAGTGACGGGTTAACTAAGCACGGGGCAAGTAATAAAAGCACATAACATATGCACATAACTTCGAAAAGTTAGTGATGCTTGCCGTGGATCCGAACTCCATAGATACATATACATGGTAGTCTGTTAGTATTTCCTAGTGGATTAATAAGTTAATAGACCATAGTACAACCACATGTAATAGAGGTTAAAACCTCATGTAATAGAGTCAGCGATAGCCTAGTGGCTATCGCTGACTCTATTACATGAGGTTTTACTACTGTAAATGTCTAATAGATTGCCATACTTATATAAGGTGTGAGCTTCTCCAATTTGAACCAAGTATTCCAAGTTTAATTATTATCAGGTACATAGGTAGTTAATTATATTATACTTTTCCACCATACCTGCCTACATAGTCGTAAGCCGTACTGCTTATATTATTACTGCTACTGGCGGGGTCAATGTGTGGCCATGAACTAAAGCGGGCTGTTATTGTTCATCCCCTATAAGGTCAGGGCACACCCATCCATAAGACATTCAGTTTTATTCACATAGCTGTAAAGTTCAATTTGCAGCGTCGGGTGCTGCCACCACGTCTACGCGAACTTTCAAATACGTTGCACATTGCAAATATTCAAATTCCATAAAGGTATAATGATTCAATTATTCAATGCATTCAGATCATTTATTCATCTGTGTTTTTGCAACAGTTTGTAATCTAAAAGGTTCCTAACATTGCCAATGGTAGTAGGCGGCATGACGAGCCTTTTTTAAACTCTTTTTTGTACGCCTTTGGTTGTACACGTACACTGTCCTCAACAAGGCAAATGTCAAAATGACTGTAAAATAGGCTTAATACTGACTGCAGTGCAATAGTAATTCATATAATTTGTTCCTCCTTTCTCATTTTTCTTTTGCCACTTTGCGTGTATGGCTAACTCTAGTGTCGGAGTTTCTGTACCTCCCAAAAACCTTTGGCATAAGCTAACAATTCCTGACGCCAGACAAGGGTTGGTACCGACGGCTTTAATAGCCCCCGAAGTAACGTAACGCTCTGAAGTAAATGCCAGTAACCAATCTAAGTTGTGGCTCTGCCAATGTTGACCTACTTTGCCGATCTGACCTCGCCGTTGCCGTCAAGACAAGGTAAGAGCGCTACTTTTGTACTGTGTCCGTTTTCGTCAAATGACAACATAGTGAACATGGAGCTATCATAGCGAAACACACACTCTTTGAGGCACCGGCAAAGTTTCTCATGGCAGGAACTATATGCAAAGATATTTTAGAAATACCTGCTACTCAAGTCTCCATTTTTTTAAATCATGAAATATTAAAGCACTCACAGGCTGTATAAAATGTGGAGTAGAATGTAAAAGGTTGAATGTTGTTGTAGAAGTAGGAACAAGTTATGTAGGAAGCGAATATACGTTCCCCCCCCCCTCGTGGGATCTCCACCTCGTGGTGGGAGGGCTCAGTAATCGTGGGTTTGAGGTACACCCACGGTGAAGCTAAGCGGGATCCCGGGAGGGGACGCTCCACCTGGGCTTGAGTGAGGCCTGCGTAGGATGCGTTCCAAGGTGTGGGTGCGGGGGAAAGTTCTGTCCCTCGCAGTCGGGTGCGGTCGCGGGAGGAGAGGCGTGTCGGTGTTGCGTTGCCGCGCGTCCTATCTCCCGCGACCAAATGGGGGCGCACCATCGATGCTTCGCGGTGGGGCCGCAGAGGAAGAGGAGATGCGGTGTTGCGTTGCCGTCCTCCCTATCCTCTGCGGCCGCTGGGTGTTTTGGCGGCGGAGCCCAACACCTTCATCCGCCGCGAAGGGGGTTTCGTTCGGGGCCCGCCTGACCATCTGGCGGGCCAATACCCGTCGGGGGGCAGCGAGGAATGCTTCGGTGAAACCCTACCCTCCGACACATGGGTACATGAGGAGCACGGGTTGGTTTTTAGTCAGTAAGAGTCTGACAGCCCCCTTCGTTCTTTCCCCCTAGGGCGGAGGGACTCCACGAGGATTTTCCAACCCGACACCAAAAAATAAAATAAAAAAGGAAGCGAATATACGTCGATGTGTGAAATACTTACAATAATATGTTATGTTTTAAAAGCATTACAGGCGTAATGGTTATAGTGTTGTCGGATCGTATAAGTATTGCGGTTTTATATATTAAATTTTTTTGGGACATTTTTAAAGAAAACTATTTTATATAATAAGTACCTTCTGAAAATATAATTTTTTTTTCTTTTAAAAAGACAACTCCCGCACTAGGAATAAATCCTGTGTCGCGGGGGACTTTACAAACATACAACTAACGGACACAATGAACACCCAGACTCGAAACAAAAATTTGTGGATCACACAAAGTGTTGTCTTGTGTGGGAATCGAACCCACAACACTCGGCGCAGTACCAAGCGGCGAGGCGGCCGCTTAAACCACTACGCCAACCGTGCAGTCAAACTTATATTTGTGCTTTTTATGCTCTTGTTGTATGTGTGTGTGTGAGAACTGTGAGAGAGGGAGACGCAAAGTATATTCTCGACCTAGACCTATGGAGTAAGCAGATGTTCGAGGTACACAGAAATTACGCTTGGTCAGATTTTTTAACTTGTGTAGGTGTCACTTTTATTCAATGCTCTATTAAAGGTTATATTTAGTTTGTAGTACAAAATAGAGCTTGTAATCGTATAGTAAACTAGGTTACATTAACTCGTCCGTCCGGGCTGTATGTTGTTATTCCTTTTAATTATTTTTAGGGTTCCGTACCTCACAAGGTTAAAAAAGGAACCCTTATAAGATCACTTTCTTGTCCGTCTGTCTGTCTGTCTGTCTGTCCGTGTGTCACCGCCGATTTTCTCAGGAACGGGTGGACCTAGCAAATTGAAACCAAATTTATACCAGATACTGAGATCTATGGTTCCTATTAGGTGTATAAAAATCAGGGTTCTGGGTCAACCCGATAAAAAGATATGGTCAAAATTAGATTTTTGCGAAAACTTGTAAGTACCTACCAAAATTAACCTATGTATGGGGACACCCTTAAATGTTCAACTTTTTTTAATTTTCGGAATTGTTCCTTTACCTACTTGTGCTATAAGACTTTGGTTTTAACCAAAATTGACAATTCTAGGTCAACCGTAAGTACCCTATAGGTTTTGGGTCGAAAAGCTATATGGTAGTTCCCGTTGAACTAGAATCACGAAATTTGGCCAAAAGCAGGGTCTTACAGCACAAATAAAGGAAAAATTACAAAAAATAAAAAAGTGGAAATTTTAAGGGTGTATAATACATACATAGTAGACTCCATTTAAGATAGTCCTCTATGTTGTATGGGCGCTCATACAGATTTAGAGGACTAGCGTAATTAGTACCAACCTCAAATAAGGTAAAATGCGTACGGAACCCTCGGTGCGCGGGTCACGCACTTGCCCGATTTTTTTTGTATAAACTTACGCCTTTATCCCCGAAGGCGAAGGTGTAATATTACACGCACATTTCGCCATGAATTTTTTAGGGCCCACGTAATAGGGGGCGAGCTTATTGCCGTACCGGGCACATTGCCAGACTCCGTGCTGCTACTGAGAATTTCCTAACGGAAAAACCCAATAACACTTTGCCCGATCCGGGAATCGAACCCGAGACCTCCCAATCCCACGCGCACATTTATGCCGCGAGACCAACCATTTTAATTATGGCAAATCTTATAAACAAGATTTACCTACTGATATTACCTATAAAGCGCTAGAGTTTTTTAGGTTGAACGAGCTGACATCAGAAATAAAAATTAAATATACTATTAGTGTACTCATTTTCATCCAATTTTATTCTGTACGGCTGTTTTTGCGTAAAATATTTTATCATTTTGGTAATATTTACTTGGCACATTCAAATGCATAGAAGTGTAAATTAATAAATAAACTTAAGTTATTCCAACAGCAACTAAACTGTAGGATAATGAAGTTCAAAATCAAGTTTTATATTTAGCTTTTTTTATTTACACTATAGTTGTAATACCCGTACGGGACTGTTCACCCCCCGCTATGCCCGGCGTTTTGATCACACACCGATTTTCAACCAAAGTGCCCGCTCCTTTGTAGGGTGCTGACCGAATCAATTCCTGTTGATATTTTGATTCTTCTATGTCATTAACATATTAAACAAAAGCCGAGTTTTTATTTAGGACCGGATGAATTAAGTTTGAGGGTAAAAATGTGTTTTGACGGTTTTTGTATATATGTGTAATGTACTCCTTAGGCCACCTTCCCATGCTCCTACTAACCTTATGTTTATAATAGACAGAATCACGGGCAATTCGGCGCGCACCTTACAAGAGTAGGCTCTCAAGTGTGCATTTACTGGACTCCCTACAAATGCTGTGGTTAACCTTTCTAGTACTCTTTATGTGAGGTGTTATAGGTAGTCGTTACAAACTGTTTCTCTGTCTTTACAAACTGACACAAAATAGCACGCTAACAATGTGCTCATCACATAGTTTTCTCTCATGTGGTATCGAACCCACAACCCGAAAAGTTAAACGGCGAGGAGGCTACGTACTTAAAAAAACACTAAGGACCCGTTTCTTCGCTGTCTGATAGGTTCCCGTTAAATTAATTTGTCATATCATCATTGTCTTGCCCTGGTCCCAATTTATTTGGGGTCGGCGCAGTATGTCCTTCGCTTCCATACTTCTCATCCTCACACAGTCCATCCATCTTTTCCTCCGTCCGTCCCTGGCCGTCCTCTCCCTTTTCGTCCTTCTACATGCATATTCATCATTTTTTACCTACATACCTATATATCATCTCTCCGCATAACACGTCCATACCAGGCCCATCGACTCCCTTTTACATTTTCACCTATGGGCACCACTTTCATACTATCTCTAACGTAATCATTCCTAATTCTGTCCATTATTGTCACTCCACACATCCATCGTAACATTCTCATCTCTGCCACATGTAATCGTTTCTCATCCATCTTCTTTGTAGCCCAACACTCAGCTCCATACAGTACGACAGACCTTATAACCGCCTTATACATGCGGCCCTTTAATTTCACAGACATTTTGTGGTCGCATTTTGTCATATAACGCATAGAAATTTTGTTCCCATCTAAAACTTAACTAGAGGATAAGGTAATGGAAGGAAAGAGGAACCCACCACGCACCCTCGGATTGACCACCCTCAGGAGCGACGGGCAACGCTTGCCCATCGCTCCTGAGGATGCCTATAGATGCCCGAATAGTCGGCGCATACAGCGGGATACTGCAAGTCAGGTATCTTCCTGGAACCCATACCATTCCTATATCCCTTATCCTTTCAGAGGAGTTCGGTATTGTCAACCTTTTTCTATTGCAATAGTTGGGGTGGTGCGTGGTGGATTCCTCTTTCCTTCCATTAGGTTACAATGGAGTTCCGCCAAGTAACGCCTGATTCAATGAATTATGCCTAGAGGATAAGGCTTAGCCAGAAGTGGTGACACCGGGCCTAAGAGTCCTTTCCCAATTACCCGGACCCGCTGTTTTCCCGATCCGTCTATAGAAGTGGATGTGCCAGTGGTAGTATATTTACAATTTATATGACACTGTTTACATTAGCCAGACGGATAATGCCTGTGTTGGTATACAACTTATATGACACTATTCACATTTAGATAGAGTGAGCAAACAAACGGATAATGCCAGTGAGTCCAATACAATTTGTATGACCCTGTTCACGTTTAGACAGATCGAAAAAAATCCGGTCCGTCGAAGTGAGAACGGGCTGTAAGCCTAATAAAGTTGAATACAGAATAGCTGTAGAAGCAACGAGTAAATAAAAATTTAAACAAGGAAATCATGCGACAAACCAATTTTCCGTCAATTTAATATAGGTACCTATTCGAACAGTGCCTATTAATATTTATATAATGTTGCATAACCTTGTATCACGCTCCTTTACCCTTGAAAGCTGACACATTGATGCAAAATACCAACATTTGGTCTGATGTGGGTCATCATCATCACCATCAACTTTTAACAGTCCACTGCTGGACCAGACCTCTCCTTTGAAAGGAAGAATTGGCCTACTATACCACGCTGGCCAAACGGGTTGGTATAGGGTTTGTATCAAGTTTTCCTTCTCTTACAGTGCTGTTCTCTGCATAATATGCTCCCTCTGTCGGCTCTTACGACACCCATGGGATGATATGGGGTGGTGACATTCCGTATTCTTAATCCGTCACCACACGGAATGTTATGGGTAAAAGCCTATATTTCTACTTCGATTAGTAGACTTCTAATATAAGTGAGCTATTATTTATTTATACTCTCAAATATTCGCGATTTTAACGGGCCCCATACGCGTACTTATTTTAAAGGTGAAAATGTGACATACCTTTTATTTTTCCCGACGTTTCGGTGTGGATTACAACAGCCGTAGTCGCAAAATATATACCTAGTGGTTATGTATAATTTGTCTTAAATTTCTCACTCAAATCATTCTGATACAGCACATTAGTTACAGTATGCTACTACAAGGACCATAGAAAATTCCATCCAAATATAATGTGTATAGGTACTGGCTTCAATTCTTGTTACGTAGTGATCAAATCATGAATAAAGAATAATATTGCATAGTATACAAAATAATTTTAAGACTATATTCACATTGTAAAAAGAAACTTAAGATATGTTCCAGCTTTTTTTTCTAACTCTGACATAAAATTCAAGACGATAATTATAATTCAACATTCATTCAAGCCACTGACACAACGAAACCAGCCTTAACAAGTTATAAGTATACGCATCAATCATATCTATTTTTACATAATTATTAACATCGTTTCCCATCATCAAATATTTTATGAGCGACAAAACTCAATTAGAATATTTTATTGATGTCAACGGGTAATAGTTTTGATTGACGCCAAGTCGTAAATTTCATGAGGTGTGACTTCGGACTATGCTTCCAAAGGTTCATTTAAATGTATGAAAGATTGTTTTGTTCGTCTCTTGGGTCTGCGTCGATCATCCCTTTGAAGAGCCTGACCTATTTGGCTTGTCTCCTTGGCCTTGTCTGAGTGATTCCCGTAGGCTGTTAGAGCATCTGGTTGGACCCCATTATACTATAACTACTACGTAGATGTTCTTGTATAGGTAGCCGTCTGTCAGAATGACAGGTTTTGGGTTTGACTGCCAGGATACTTATTTTATTATATTGTCCGCTTATTTTAATTTGAGGGATGTGCAAATTGTGCAATGTGCCGATTCTAAACTTGCTCACCTTTGCCAAGGATTTTCATCAATAATGGCAAAATGACTGATAAATAAGCCACTTTCAACATTTTTGCAATATGCGGCATGAAGCTAAAGTATAAATAACAATGTTTTTATGCCTGCAATTTTTTGTTCCTTGACTGGAACCAAATATGGGAAAAACAGTACGTGTATTTTTCTTGTTTGTTAAAAAACTAAAACTGCATTGTATGTTCACAATCGTTTCTTGCAAATATTACGCTTAAGCATCATAGACATATCTAAATTAGTTTCAATTTATTTTGATTCCGCATTTTTTAAACTGTTCGCATTTAATGGTTTTCCTTTATACTTTTTGGCACAAGTGCTATCGTTCTAGATTAATGGGCAGCAGTTAAGATTAGCTCTATGATAGATAATAAAATTGAACTCAGGTACCCTGAAAGTCATATCTCCCAAAATACGATGCTTAGTGAGCAAATACACTGGCAATTATTATTTTCGGATCGAAAAATCGGATCATATTTGTAACGGAACAGTAATCGCGCATTGGTATTGTGCATTAAATATGCTACATTTTCATTCGTATATTATGATCCCCAATCGATTCCAACTTTTGCCTAAAATGGCTAATTAAACTGAGACTTACCATCACTGGGGTTTGCGTTGCCGTCGGCAGAGTCTTCGGTGCCGACCAGGTTCCTGATGCTAAATGAGTTCGTCTTCCTCGACGTCGTCACTTCCGCTGTCACTCCGCTGACGTCACAACCGCCCTCCGTTCCGTTCACTAGTTCCCGACACACCTGCTCAGTCCCGTTCAGAGAAAGTACCTCGGTGCCACCACCTTCCAACATATCGCCGCGACGAGTAGTCAAGTCCATTTTCAAAAGATACCTCAGCACTCTTGGCACTCAACAAATTCAAATTTCCAACAGTAATTTTACTTTTTGACATTTTTATTCACGCCTTGCGGGAAAGTCCGTTACACGATTCGTAATTGGAACTCATTTCAGTTCTTTTTTTTAATTTAGAGAAAGTTTAGTTTTTCACTAATAGAGTCACTGGCCACTTTAGTTTTTAGTCACAGTTCTTGGTTTTTGTAATGCTGGTCTCTAGTTATTAGTAAAATTTGTGCATTTCATTGATGATTTCGGATTAGAATCACAGACTAATCAACTAAGTCACATTAATGTAAATAAGAAATAAAAGTAGTATTGCACTAAATAGCGAAGGCACGTATGTTCACCGGTGGCGTGTGGTGCGCGAATTTTTGCGACAGTCGCGCGCAACGCGCGGTAACTCCGCGGTAGTGAAGGCGACTGGTCCTCCGTCCTCCTCGGCCGTCGCACTCGCGCGGCCCTCCCTACGCCTCCGGAGGCGGAGCGGACCGCCCCTCAGCGCGCTCCGATCGCGTAAATGCAACCGCGCGACTTTTTCGTCGACAATTACGACGCGATTTTTCCGCTCCATCGATTTGTTCTAATGAGTTCTAATTGCGTTTATTGATAAGTGCAATGTGTTTAAGGTTACTAAAAGACACCGGTTGTCGCAATTTTCTTAATGTGTCGCCATTGCTTACGTTTCTTATTGTGTCGGTTTTATTTATTAGAAGCGATATTTGTTCTGACATAATTACATCGGCACTTACGAAGGTGTCATGTCATTTTCATAATTAATGAGACCGCGACCTCCTCCTCGACATTAATGGCAAAAAAATCAATAATAGTAGTAATGGAATGTTTTGTCAGTCGCTTTTTATTAAGTCAATTAAACATGTTATTAAAAACAATAATTATTTCAGAATTAATTATAGTTGATAGCGCAGTAATGCAGCTTATTTAAATGGTAAAATTCTTCAAGTGTCACTTGACTGGCTTGTGGTAAATAAGGAAAATATATAATACAATTAAATAAAGAAGGTTTTTTGTCTTTGCATTGTGGGCTTACTATACCTAGTGCTTCAAGGTAACCAACGGCATGTTCAGCTATAATTATATCCAAGCCTTTAATATAAAATAAAACATCATCGCCTTGGCCTTACCAAATCCGATTGCATCCAAGACTGTCGCCCTATAGTTGTTAGTAGGTACCTTCTCAAGACTATCTTTACCTTTCAATGCAATATCATCATCATCAGCCACATACTGTCCCACTGCTGGGCACGGGCCTCTTCTCACTATGAGAAGGGTAAGGCCATAGTCTAATGTAATATGAATGGCACGAAATATTTCAAATATCCTTCTTCTTCTGTCTGGCGATCATAAATCCTGGTCTATACCTTCCTGCTTAATTCTCTCTATTTGCCCGCTCTTTTACATCCTGCTCAATTCTCTCTATTTTGCCCGATCTTTTACATATCCTCCAAAGTCAGTTCGTAGGCACTCATGTCGCTTCTCACGATGTCGATCCAGCGCTCCTTGGGGCGGCCTCGAGACCGATTACCATTAGGTAGATATTTTTCAAATAACTATTTTCACATAATGTTTTCAAGATCAAAGTTTTCACGGTGGTGTGATAACTCTATTTATAGGTGGTATACTTTTGATATTATAGTTTCATAATTAAAGAACATCTATGTACCTAGAAGGGTACATTTATTTATACATATACCAAAAACTTATTTTTCTGCCTGCCTTGTTCCCATATTACTTGGAGTCGGCGCAGAATGCTTTTCTCTTCCATTCTCTCCTATCAGATGCCATCTGAACATTCACTCCCTTTTCATTCATATCATCTTTCACACAATCCATCCATCTTTTCTTTGGTCTCCCCACTTGCTTTATGTACCACAACTCTTAAAAATATATATACCTATAACTATAGGTAATTGATTATTGTTAAGCTTTACAAATAAAATACTTATGGTGGACCATTGCATTATCTTTCCAATAATTAGACAAGACCTGTGCCTGGCAGTACGGTTTATAAGAAACAGGTTGATGATGAGAAGGTATCTACAGGTTAGACGGTTTCTTTCTCGTTATTTACACCTGTTAGGAGCCTTGAAGTGACTAGCTTAATCCTTTCGTAACGTTGCTAACTCTAGGCGCGTGGTTTCAAAGAGGTCCAAGTAATCCTTATTACGAATGGACTAAATTGAAATGCAAAATATGATGGGGTACTTTCACATTTATAATAGTAAGTATTATTAGTTAGATTAAGTTTGTGGCTTGTGGATTAGCTCACCGCACTATTGTGTTTCAGACTGACAGTGCTGATATGTGGCGGACCTACACCCGGTGAGACGGGCACAAAGCCACGAGCATCTGGCTGAAGGAGAAGAGAAGAAAATATTTATGCATCACTCTACATGACATCTCGTAAATAGGCAGGACCATGAGAGGGAGGAGGATTAGAGGGAGGCTCTTTACCACGGGCCGTCAATAGCGTACGCTACTGCAAGCTCATCATTGCAGCCTTTCACTCCCTACTCACGTCCACTGCTGGACATAGGCCTCTCGTAATTTGCGTCACAATAGTATTGAGAGCAAATTAGGAGGGCTTGGCCTACTATACCACGCTGCTGGCCAGACGGGTCGGTATAGGGTTTGATGTCGAGTTTTCCGTCTCTACGTGCAAAGACGGTATTTGCATCGTATTATCTATTTTCGCCTCTTACGACACCCACGGGAAGATAGGGAGTGGCGACACTTGTATTCTATGCCGTCAACCACACTGCAAGCTCAGCTAGTCTAACTTTGCAGTCTCCAAGCGCAATGCTAACTCCGGCATCAGAATTGGCTACACTCATAGGTGACTGATATCTTCCACCTGGCATACTGGTAAGGGGGCAAAAAAGGTCATATGTATATTACGGCAAGTCAAACTTCACTGCGACTGCCAGTAATTTGAGCAACCCACATAATTCTGGAAATTATGTATCAAATTCAACGGTTAATATACGTGCAAGATTGCAAGATTTGAACACTGTTTGCATTAGCTCTCCACACAGGCTGAACAGCTCTCTTGAGCCGCCCATCACGCTATCCAACTGTTACCCGCGAACCCAACTAGTATCTAACAAATTTTTGAGTTTTCTGTAATTTATTTGTTTTTGTAATTATGCTTACCAAATCTTAGTGATCGCTTGTCCCATGCCTAACAGCGTTCGTAAATCCATCCGTGCCGGCTATCACAAAGGTCTTAGACAGTAGTTATGGGAACTTATTACTTTTGAATATACTCACACTGGTTAAAACATTGGAAGATCGTTTTGCCTTTAGGTCGTGGTCTTGCAGCGGTTAGACGGCAGTCACTCTACGTTAGAGAAAATATTTTGTCAAATCTGGTTAGCCTAGTGCGCGCCCTCGGGCTCCATAACGAATCTTGGAAGCAACCGGGATAACACTAGGACGATGATGACTATACATCCAAGCGTTATCCCAGTATCAACCTAGGGCCGCTTAATAGGTAATCTAGTTATTTGACTGAATATTTGCTTTTCCACGGAGCGACTGACTGTCTAACCACCGCCACCCAAAGGGATAACGATATTCCATGGTTTAGACTAGTGTTAGTTTATTCAGAGGTAGAGTACCTACTGACTCTCTGACTGCCAGAGATGTTTTTGACAGCCGGGACTGACGGCTTAACGTTCTCTCGGAGGTAGGTATATGGTAAGCGATAATTAACAATTTAACACCACACAATTCCGAAAAGTAAGTGGTGTGCGCCATGGATTCGAACCCGATGCCCTCTGAATGGCGGTCTGTTGGTATCTTTACTAGGCTATCGCTGCCTTACGATGATGACTATAGTAGAAATAGATACTATTTACTGTAATATTAACAATAGAGCAGCCTCTAACTTGGTAGAAACAAGGCTGTATTTTTTTTTAGGTAATCAGCTATCCTTATTGCTTTGCGGATATGAGAACACATATAATAATAAATAATACATGTCTTTACGTGTGTAGTTACAAATATTGAGTTGTCATTCGATTCATTATAATCCAACTAGGAACATAAATAAATAATGATCGCGTGAAGGCTATTTCTAAATCAACATTGACAATGAATGCACTGAGAATTATTGTCCTATTTGAATTCGTAATTTTGTAGAATTCTTAGGGTTGTCAAAAAATTCATACCAATACACTACGGCCCTCAATTGCAATGCAAGGGACTTACATACACTTTATAGGTACTTGAAGCAGACTGGATTGACTATGAAGGCATCCCACGTAAAATATTGTACTATACTACTAGACCTACTACTCCGCCGTGTGGTTGACGGCATAGAATACAAGTGTCACCACCCCCTATCTTCCCGTGGGTGTCGTAAGAGGCGACTAAGGGATAACACGATGCAAATACCATCTTTGCGTAGAGACGGAAAACTCGATATCAAACCCTATACGACTGCCTCGTTGGTCTCGCGGCATAAATGTGCGCGTGGGATCGGGAGGTCCCGGGTTCGATTCCTGGGTCGGGCAGTGTTATTGGGTTTTTCTGTCACGAAATTCTCAGTAGCAGCACGGAGTCTGGAAATGTGCCCGGTACGGCAATAGGCTCGCCCCTTATTACGTGGGACTAAAGTATATCTGGCGAAAAGTGGGTGTAGAAGTACACCTCTGCCTACCCCTTTGGGGATAAAGGGCGTGACGATATATATGTATGTACTAGGCATAGCGTAAAATTAAACGCTACAGCTGCTTTTTACACAAACCTAATAATTTTTTTGCTATCTGGCCATCGATTTCCGGAACTCACAAGCATCTGCAAAGTTGATGCTGACACTTTAATAGCCCTTGATTAAAAATAAAATATCGTAGCATTTAAATTGCAATACTTTAAGAAAATGTCAAATTTAAACATCGAACGAGCCCTTACTAAACAAACATTCGATTGTCTATACCCACTTCTATGTTTGTCAACGAGCCATAAATTCTAGTTAGCGTCTTGTCTATGGAACCGCTGCAGGCTTTATAATACATTTTATTTATTGTACTCTTAATAGAAATACGGATAATTACAGCTTTTGGTCAAATATTATTTATTGTATATTTAAATACTCGTTTGATTTTGAAAGGGAACTAGATTGTTTGATTGCTTTGAGATTAGGTTAAATAATTGTATTAAATGAATTGATTGCACGGAGATTATGTTATTGATGTGTCAATTACAAGAATATTATTCAATGTCTGTTAGGATATTATGGTAAAATACCTTGTAGATCTAAATGTTGAAGTTCAGGAACAAAATTATTTTTAATAATCAAGATAGTCAGCTCACCAGTGGGTTTCAGTTATTTAGCATTTAGTCTTTTATTTTCCGATTTTTTACAGGAGCATCATTGTTTAGATATTATATGCTTCTAGTTTGATGCACCTTTTAGATTTTTTTTAATAATTAAATACATTGCCGTTTCACGACGCCGCGATCGGAGAGTTTATCTTCCCGTTCGTCATATAGGTACTATGGCAACAGAAAGAAGTTTGTGAGCAGTGTTTAAGATAGCTTCGTCTTCTTTTGCTTTTCTCTTGGATTGACAACGTGGATCAGATGGCATGTGGCTGTGATTGCAGGCGTCAATATACAGGCTGATTTGTAATTGCTCGTATTCCACGTGAAATTTGAAATATAAAAATAGAGCAAAAAGACCTGTGTCTTTTGGCTCTATTTTCAAATTCACATTGAAACAGTAGCTTAATTTTATTTTAAAAGATGGACCATTTAATTGTACATTAAATAAGGCCAAATTTGATACTAGTAATAGTCAAAATATTTTTATTGTAACTGTTTATAAGTAACTACAATTACGAATTTTCTCAACAATTTTAAAAACCCTTTCATTCCAAAATCGTGCATTTTGGGCCCCCATATGTAGAAGGTAAAAATACTCCATTATGGCCCCAGTATCACAGACAGTGAAGGGAAGAGAATACGAGCAATTACAAATCACCCTGTAGAGGTTTGGTTACCTACTGGTAAACCACGCCCATTCTTCATTAGTCAGTATTTCATCAGGCAGTATTTTCAGTCACAAAACAATTTTAACAAATAGCAAAATGAATTCATTCTATTGTTTAAAAATCATTGTCTACCAACCTAGAACAAACTTCGATGGTACCATAAATATGCAGTACAAATAATACAATAACGTGTTTTACGTAGAAAGGCGCATTTTAATAGACAAATATGGCGGCTTAATCACCAACGGCAAATATTTGAAAAGCTATCATCCAACATTCATACATACACTGTATTTTGTAAAGTGATTATGTTTGTTAAGAGAATGTAAAGAATTGGTGGTTTTTTCATTTACTTATTGATTGGCAAATCTCGTGAGGCAAGTAAAACTTGTCACTTTCACGTTTCATGCCGTGGGTGTAGAGGCGACTAAGGACAATCATCATCCTCCTAGCATTATTCCAGTGTCAACCTGGGGTCCGCTTTCTGGTCTAACCTGATTTGGCGGAATATTAGCTTTTCCAAGCAGCAACTGCCTGTCTGACCTCCGCAACCCGAAGGGATAGCGATATGCCATGGTTTAGACTAGTGTCAGTTTATTTTAGAGTTACTGACGCCCTATAACGACTGTCAAATATCTTCATGACAGCCGGGACCGACGGCTTAACGTGCTCTCCGAAGCACGAGACAAGCGATAATTAACAATTCAATACGCACATAACTCTAAATACGCGACTAAGGACAATATAGGAAATAAATAGTATAATAGGATAAAGACAGAGTCAAACTGGCCTCCGTTGTATAGTGGGCCACAGCCTCACAATCCCATTGTGACATATATTAGGAGAGGCCTATGGCCAGCAGTGGAATGCAAGAGGCTGTATGATAAAAAAATGAGTACCTATCAGTACAAGGTGCTATAGAATTAATGTTACAATGAAAATCTTCAATAAATACTGGTAATCTCCTCTAAAATTACTCAAATAGCTTAGCTTAAGTCTTTGAGACGATAACATATTTAATTGAAAGAGTTTACGACAAACGGAGAAGGAAAGTAGATATAAATGTGTTGTGCCACTTCAAACAGTACCATATAGATCACCCAAACACCTAAAAATGTAACCCAAAAATGTGTTATTTGATTACGCATATAAAAAATTAAGCAAAAACCATAGCCGAATTGACATAAAACCTTCACGGTGTACATTGCGATAGATGTTTTCACCGCCAGCCCACGCGGGGCAAGCCGCGGGCGCATCTTAGCTATACATAAATTGCATTCGCTGCTACGTGGCAATACGCGGCGCTACAAAGCAGTCGCACCAGCGGGGTGCTGTATCCAATTATAAAGGGGAACCGGGTGATTCTATTTGTATGTTAATGCACTCATTACTGAAGACAAAAAGGGATACCGATTTATGGCCAACGAAGACACAAGGGTTACGTTTGGATAATGTTTAATTGTGACGTGTGTGGCTTCGTTTTGATGCAAATTGGGCTAGCTTTTTACTTGAGTCTGGGTTTAGCATGTAGATTTTAGTTAGAAGTACGTTGAAGCGCTAGGAAACAGCGAGATGCTTGCTTAAATTTGGTATTAGTATCAAAATGGAGCTGTCTCCAAAGTAGTATGTAGAGTAACAATGCGTTCATTATCTATGGTCTGTTGTGGATTTTAAAGCAATCTTTATAAAGTCGACGGAGGAACAACCGCTTTTTTGTGACAAGTTAAATTATTGATCTATTTGGTTCATTATTTTCCCTAGTGGAGTTATAATGGCGTCACGTCTCTATTATAACTTTATATTTTCTTTAAAATTGCTTTATGATCTAACAAAGGCTTTGGTTTAAATTTGATAACCTTTTTTATAAACTGAGACACTATTGAACTTGCACTGACAAAAAGGTATATTCCACCATGCTACTTAAATACTGGTCTTTATCTCTTCTTGGAGAACGCTCAGGAATATATTGGTTTCCCCGGGAATGTTTTATATCTCTGTTTAGCAAGCAATTGTCAAAAATTTAATAGGCACATAACTTTAAATGTAGACCTTAGTTTGTAATATGTGTATATTTTAATAACGTGTAATCTCTTATGGAGGCGACATGATCACTGAGTGATCAAGCCTCTTTAAATAAAGAAAAAAAAAATTACTTCGGTAAGTTAGGAGTGCCACAATTATTGCAGCATTGTCACTTTTTTAAATAGATACATGAGCCCGTACGCCCGCGTTATTTCAGGCTATTGCACCGCTCCCGTGGCTTATTGGTGTTATATAGCCTATAAGCTTTCCTTGATAAAATGGGCTATCTAACACTGAAAGACTTTTTAAACTCGGACCAGTAGATAGTTCCTGAGATTAGCGCGTTCAACCAAACAAATAAACTCTTCAGCTTTATATATTAGTATTAGATTACATTATTCACTATTATTATGATGTCATAATAGAGATATCGGCGAGTTCTTTTAACCATTCTTAACACACGGTGGAGACATGAGGAGAGAAAGCTCGGAAGCAGACTTTGGGATAGCCTGGTGGTCAGCCCAGGTATATATGCTTTACTTACTCTTTGGTGAGCACACGCCAATAATCATTCAGTTGTAATTGAACAAATACAAAAACATCGACCCTTATATCCACATCATAAAATTGTAACCTTGACAGTTTTGTTGAAATATAGATACACACGTTTCACGACTGTCTACAAATCTGTACATTATGTGGAGTGTAAACGGAATTTATCATCAATATTGTTACGGTCAAGGGCGTCGCCAGCCGATGGCCTAGGGGGGGAGGGGAGGTGCAATTTATTATAGAAAATGAGAATGACTAAATTGGAGGGTTTTAGAATCTCTATTTGGACATGTGGAGCGGATGAGTGAAGAAAGAATGACGCACCAAATATATGAGGCAAACGTGTATGGGCAAGCCGGTCGCGGCCGACCTCGTAGGACATTCGTCGACTAAATTGTTGACGTTCTGAAAAACGGCAAGGTCCGAAGCACCCGAAACCGGCGAACATGTATGAAAAGAGTAATGAATGTAGAGAAAGCGCGAGAGGTTTGTAAGGATAGAAGCAAGTGGCGTTCCGTTGGCTCTGCCTACCCCCACGGGAAAAAGGCGTGAGTATATGTATGTATGTATGTAGAATCTTTAGGAGGGGGCAGCTGCCACCCCGTCTCCTCCTTGGCGACGCCCATGTTCATAAGTTCATAACTGTAACAGTGGAGTGAAATATAGATATTTATTCAATAGACGAGTAACTATCTTTTTACTACATGCCACAGAATATATACAAGTACTAAAGTATACATGCATAAGATACTCATTAGTCTAATTTTTTGCATTATAATGCTCTCTCTTATCCATCTTTTTTTTCTTTCTTATCCGTCACACAAACAACGAACAAACTGTAAACTTCAATCAACTATAAATGTAATCACAACTCATTTTAATACTAACTTTATTTAAATACACCTGCTGCCAAGAAATCGTGACAATCACCTCCTACATACACCATATACCTACTTATTTACCTAATTTAACGCCAGTTTATATCATATTAACTTCTTGTACGATCTCATATCCAGTTCAAATTATTGACGATTTTCTATACGATACAATAGAAAAAAAGTAATAATGAAAAAAGTTAATATGACCAGCTATAAAACGTATTGAGTAACGAAATAAAAGTACCAAGTTATAATATCGAACTATTACAATGTACTGGAGCTATATAAATACGATTTATATAAGGAGTATTATATCTGGTTTAATAAACTCAAATGTTCCAGTCATCAGGGTTCTTTATGATCGACGGAACGATGGCGACACGACAGAAATGTTCGTTAGCCTTTCAACTCTTTCATTCAATGATCTTGCTGAGAAGCATATCACAAGGAAAGCAATACCAAGCATGTTAACTATGACTACAGCCACATAAAAGCAAAACTATCTTGTACGCCTTTACGTATTTTACCCATCATCAACCCTTACCCTTACTTACGTGTAACGACTTGTCGTGTAAAGGATTTTGTCTACGCTTGGATAAGGTGATAGTAGACATTAATCTATAATAATACACAATATCTGTAACAAAAACTTTACGAGCAGCGAAATACTTTTTAAAATAACAGCAATGGTGTCGAGGACTGACTCCTTGACACCATTGCTGTTATTTTAAAAAGTATTCCGTCCGTAAGTAAGTTGTAAGTCCAGATATTGGCTCAGGAATTTTATTAAAATCTGCTTAATTTTCTGCTTTAAAGCTTTTAATTTTCGTTGTCTCGAAGTTGTAGATAGCAGAAAACCAATAGATTTACTAGTTTCAATAGTACCAATGAGTTCTAGATATGCTTTGGCGAGTCGTGCAGTATAAGTGGGCTCAACATTTAGTTGTATACAAAGAGACCGACGTTTTTACAATCAACTACTGTTGTTTGTTCGTGCATTGTGCCGAGCGCGGAACTACTATTGAATCAATAAATAGATTAGTAAGATGTACTTTGTAAGCGATATATTGCCGACTACGAATTGATGAGAAGCTTTAGAGATAGGCAAGATATTATAACGCAATACGTAGAGTATTACGTTACAACCAGTCTTTGACAATGTTAGTTTTCCTTAATAGTTAGCTTTCAGTTTATACATATACATATAGGCAGAATGCCACATTGAATTGCAACGGCCAAGCGCATCGCTAAAACAGAGGATAGATAGATTTAAAACACAACATAAATTTAAGACACCGCGCCCGTTTTAGTGGGTAAGCCCAAGGAGGCCTTTTAGGGTGAGCTGATAAATACACCTCTTTATATATTGTCCTAAACTCGAAACGACTCGACGACAGCTTAACATCTTCGTCCAAATAACAAACATAAGCCATTGCGTAGTCACTGATGTTAGCACAAAGCTAAGCCCCTAATCACAAAAAATCCTTTGGTCTTCTTTTGTGCGTACTGTACTTGCCATTAACCCAAACTAAAACTACACTGCTTCTTCATTATTTTGCGTTCTTTGATAAAGGCCCTTTAAAAAATAAGCTTACCTTTACATGCACAGTTTCGGTAAGTATGTATTTTGTATTTGAAGAATAAATTAGGAGAAATGTATTATTGACATACAAGATACATACGGAACCGAGAGCATGTGATGTGCCCAATTTCACGGTGTGCCTCCGGCGTTCGAACGCGCAAGTCATTGGCGCGCAATCAGCTTCGCCCGCGTCTCTTTGTTTCAAAGCCCCGCTTGGCGCCAAACCTTGCCGGTGTTGCCACTAACAATATGGCAAATTCCGTCATTAGGACGACGAAAAATGGGAGCTGTTTAATGAGATGCTTTAAAATAAATCGGTAGTTTTTGTTTGTGTTATTAATATTTAAAATGGAAATGTTTTTAAATATAAGTTCTGAATAGCATTTTTATATAATTAGTTTGCCATGTTAGCATGGCAAACTTAAACAGCTACCGGAGACTTTCTGAATTGATTGCCTGCTAGACGACGAATATTAGCATTATAGTATTGTATGGCTACATAAGTGATCTGAATACCATATTTATTCGTTGTGTAATGTGTATATTCACAGGATATCTGCAAGAAAAATTACCTATGACTGTTTAGTGATGATATTTTGTGAGATATAGATTGATCTGCTACACCAATCATACCTACTGCTTTAATTTTACCGAACACCAAATCAACGATTCTGCTGATGACAGCACAGCGGGCTCGTCATGTAGACTTGGGACTTTGTTTTAAAGTCATTCCATCGACCTGTTAAGAGCACGATTCCTTAGGTCATTTGGTACAGTAATTTGCTAACTCATGTGTACTCCTTTCATTGTCTCAATTTTATGATTCTGCTTTTATTTCTTTTGATCATCGCACAGTACATATGAGACGCTCTCAATCTCTTTTTTTGGACAAGTCCCGCACTAGAAGTAAATCCTGTCCACGGCGGACTTTACAAACGCACAACCTACGGCAATAATGAACACACAGACTCCAAACAACTTTTTATAAACCATACAAAGTGATATCACGTGTGGGGATCGTACCCACAATACTCAGCGCAGCGTTAAGCGGCGAGGTGGCAGTTCTGCCTGCTTTTTAAAGTAAGTACAATATTAATTATTTTAAGGAAATTTAAATTGTATCTATTTAATAGTTACTTATGTACAATTAATTTTATTATTTTAAGCTTCACTTCATATGAGTATTGTTATGGACAGATATCTAATCCAAACCGTCCATTTCGAGTTCAACATTTTAAGTTGAAACGCATTTCCGCAACATTGCGCTGCAGTTGTTTCTGTATACGACGTAAGTGAATATCAAAATCAGGACCCCCTGGGTGCCCTAGGGTAAAACGGAAGAACGTAAAGTTGCTCTCAGCATCCACTATGGAATTTCTCCTCCTCAAACAAAGAATCAGTTTAAAAGCACATTTTTTTCATTAATCCCTCGTGTGATGACACACTATTAAAATCCAATAACATTTATAAACCCAATCATATAAACCAAATAAAATCTTATCTCCCTCATCTCCCTAAATTATTGTATGGCATATTAACCATATGCATACATACATAAACTTTACATTAATTAACTGCCAAAAGACTTGAACAAAAATGAAATGGTTTGACGCCTTACTTAATGTAACTCTATACGGTATATTTTATTTTGACGACATGAGTTTGAATGTTATTTAAATTATGTGATTGGTCAAAATAATGTGAGGGACACTTTATAAGTTGGTACAGATGTTGCTGATTTTTGTGAAGGAGATTATGAATACGAATATGAATAGTTCGGTTTTCGCAACTTTAAGGCGTTTGTGGTGCGGATCCTGACGTGGTTTCTTGCATGCACAATGACGACTTTTGGCCAAAGAGTGTTCCTTCACTTTAGCGGACAACTGCCACATGAACGCTTAATATCGAACAGGTGTAGTATTACTAACGGAGTTTTATAAGTAGGTATATTAACTAACAATAATTGTAGGTATATCTACAGGTTTAAAATACCTAAAGATAAATTATTATTGATTATTATAACACTTTTATTTCCTTTACACAAAATTCTTTTTCTTATACGTGTGCTTCTTTACTATCGCAGGCTAAACTAATATTAATGGTGTGCCCCTGGTGCTATAGCTGCCATAGGATGCGCGGCATACCAACAACAAACGGCAGTCGTCGGTACACGCCCACTAATTCAATTTACATCGTCCCATATCAACATACAATCGCTGACTAATGTGCTTCGGTTTCTTCTACACAACGGTTCTCTTTCTCACAGCGTTTTAGAATCATTGTTTAGATATATATAAGGCGATGTTTGTTATTTATTGTTGAGAAAATGGTTCAAGACTTCTACTGTACTTATGAAATGATCATTCAGAGCTCTTATTGTTATCTTACTTATACTCAGGTATATATGTATAACTCTTGCGTCACTGACTGAGTAACAGAAAACGCACAGCCGAAGCTATTGAGCGCAAGAAGCTGATATTTGGCATGTAGTATATGCTTTGGGGTGTGTTGTATGTGTGGGTGACAAGGATGGATAAAATTAGAAATGAGTTTATTAGGGGAAGTCTGAAAGTTGCACCAGTGCAAGAAAAGCCGAAAGGAAATCGTATATCATGGTATGGGCATGTGATGAGGAGGGATGAAAATCACGTGACTAGAAAGGTGATGAAGATGAGAGTTGAGGGATATAAGACAAGAGGAAGACCACAGAAAAGATGGATGGATTGTGTGAAGGGTGACATGAATGAAAAGAGAGTGAATGATGAGATGACGTCTGATAGGAGAGAATGGAAGAGAAAAACATTCTGCGCCGACCCCAAGTAATATGGGAACAGGTCAGGCAGAAGAAGAGAGAGTATATGCTTTGGGGACCGTAGGGGTGCACTAAGTCGAGATTTCCCGAAATACTAACTGGATCGGGAAGAAACGGTTAAATTGAAATAAAATGTGCGGGTGTAACTGCCAACATTCTGTAGTCTTATCTAATACTAATATATACAGCTAAAGAGTTTGATGGTTTGTTTGTTTGTTTGGTTGAACGCGCTAATCTCAGGAACTACTGAACCAATTTAAAAAAATATTTCAGTATTAGATAACTCATTTTCGAGGAAGGCTATACCATCACGCTAGGAGCCACAGAAGCGGAGCAGTAGCCTTAAATAACGCGGGTGTAACCGCGGGCTCATCTAGTATATTTTAAACGTGAAAGTTTGTGAGGATGGATGGATGGAAGTGTACTCCCATGCATGACTGTTCATTACTCTTTCACGCAAAATCTACTTTAATTTTTTTTGTAAAATTTTACAGTATGTAATATAGCTAATTAATCAGATTAGCAGTAAGTTAAAATAAATCTCCCCTCTCATGTTACTCCTTCAAAATTACCATCCTTTTCCAACTCGATTACCGCCACATGTTTATTCATAAGTAGTACATACAAACCAATCCAATTAATAAAACAATGATCTTCAGACGTCGGCAACCGCTCGTCTCGCCAGTGCGGTGTATCAATAAATGAGCGACGATGATTTGCGAAAGAGTATTGTATTAAAGTTTGTAATGAGTGCACGGCGTCGGCCCTACCGACACTATTAATAACTGGTAGCTGATTCTCGGACCTCATTTGATTATCTATCTATGCGAAGAACAAGCAATGTGTGCTTCATAGGAAGAAAATAGTAAAACGATAGTTTGACGTTTTGAGTGAAAATTCAAAGGCTAAAAGAAAGATGAGATTTTGGTAGTCTATGATTTACGCTGTTTTATAGAGAATCAGAGACTAAGTAAATCTGTGTTTTTTACAGACGATGTGTCATAGGACATTTTTCTTTTTTTGCCTATTGGTAGATATCCTGAATCGGCAATCTGAAATCTGAAATTCGTAGGTACCTGTAGCAATGAATACAGATTTATATAGAAGCGCAGTTCATAAGGATTTCGTGTGCCGATTCCAAGTGGAGACTGTCTCCAGTTCAGTTCGTATTTGGCGCCGTTGGCGGCGCTGGCGTCGTTCTCCGTCTCTCTTGCTCTCGTAGTTAAGATACACAGGAGGAACGTTCGTCTCTCTTGCTCTCGTAGAGACAGCTGTCACAGCACGACTGCCACGCCGCCAAGCGGCAATCTGGGCCACAGAAAGTTTGTCTTCAGAGCGCCCATAGGAAATGCGCCTCTATGTAAATATCTGAGCTCTTTGCCTGTAGTACCTATGAATAACACTAAAGTCCAGTTTCACCGCCATGCGATAAATTTGTTTGACAGGTAAGTCATATTAAGTAATTAAATTTGTATTAATTCATTGTATTAATTCTACCGACATTATAAGTACTTTTCAATCTCTAGACTCTAAGAATACAGGTGATCTCTGGGGCATTTCTGTTAAAGTTTTAAAAAGTATAATTGATGTAGTAACTCCTTATTTAAGCAACTTATTTAATAAGTGTATGGAATCAGGTGTTTTTCCTGATCTTATGAAACACAGTAGGATAATACCTCTTTTCGAATCCGGCAGTAAGACTGATCCTAGTAAGTCATTTTAATCTAAACAGCCTCTTTCATAGTGAGCAATATGGATTTACCAAGGGTCACTCGACAACAGATGCAGGAGTAGCGTTACTTAAACACATATTCAGAGCATGAGAGAGTGCCCAAAATACTATTGGTGTGTTTTGCGACCTTTCGAAAGCATTCGATTGTGTCTGCCATGAAACGCTCTTATGCAAACTTAGACATTACGGCGTACAGACTAAAGCATTGGATGTCATTAAGTCATACTTAAATGACAGAATCCAATGTATTGAAATAAACGGCTTAAAATCCAGTGGCTTACCTGTTGATTTAGGAGTGCCGCAAGGCAGCATCCTAGGACCTTTCCTGTTTCTTGTTTACATAAACGATTTACCTTTTTACTTGAAAAACATTTGTGACGTTGTACTGTTTGCTGACGATACTTCTTTGATATTCAAAGTAGATAGAAATAAGGAACATTTCAACGAAATAAACAGTGCGCTCATTCAAATAACTAAATGGTTTAATGTAAACAATCTAGTATTGAACGCTAAAAAAAAAACAAAATGTATCAAGTTTGCTCTGCCTAATGTCTTCTGACATTAGGCAGACCTTGGTCCTGGTATAGCTCTAAATGACGATGTTCTCGAAACATCTGAATCTACATTATTTCTAGGAATAATACTTGATTCGAAATTACAGTGGGGTGCGCACGTTACATACCTCTCAGGGAAACTTAGGTCAGCTGTTTATGCCATTAAGAAGGTTCGTAGGTTGACTGATGTCGATACGGCTAGATTGGTTTATTTTAGCTATTTTCATAGTGTTATGTCATATGGCATAATATTATGGGGTAGGGCCGCTGACATCGAACATATTACAAAAACGAGCAGTTAGGGCCATTTACTAGTTAAAGACAAGAGTCTCACTTAAAGAAAAATTTAAAAATATTGGTATTCTTACTGTAGCATCACAATATATTTATGCCAGTGTTATGCATGTACGACTACATATAAATTCTTACAAAATGAATAGTGACATACACAATATTAATACTAGGAACAGGCACAAATTATGTGTACCATATTTCCGTTTACACAAAACGCATAGCTCTTTTATTGGGCTTAGTAAAAGAATGTATAATAAAATACCAAGTAATATTTTAGACTTGCCTTTAAGGTCGTTTCAGACAATTGTTAAAAATAATCTTTTACTAAAGGCATATTATTGTTTAAATGAGTATCTTGACGACAAGTACGCTTGGAAATAAATATGCTTTTATTAGGTCAATTTATTTTTATGATTAGGTCAATAGGCAGTTTTATAGTGTAGTTAATTACCGTATTCTCTTTTATACTACATTTGCATTCTTGTTCTACTCTTTTTATTATAATTTATCGGATTTGTAAGGTGAGGGTAACTCGTGGTCATGAACTGCTAACTAATAGATTGTAAATTGCTGCAGGTTCATATACCATTACTTTTCGGAGCATACTGTTCCACCATAGATCAGAACAGTCATGTTCGCGAGTTGCTTACCTCCATCAAAAGACGTAAGTGGATGCTCCTGTTTCACCATATTCACTTTGGGAGGCTTACTTAATGAACATAATTTATTGCTTGAGTATGATATCAATAACTTATGCAATAGTAGATAGCTCACAATGTGAAACAGTTGCAGCTCCTAACAAATATAACATGGAAAACCATTATACTGGCAGTTAAAATGAGTGGCCACGAGTTTTATTGCCCGTTCTTTCTCGTGGTTCTACCTATTGCATTGCGAACGTGGCAGTAAATGTAAATGTAGAATCATCTAGTAATTAACTTTAATTTTTGACGTTCATAAGCGTCACTTTGTGGCCTAAATGAATAAATGATTTTGACTTTGAGTTTGACTAAAATTTCATTGGACTGAATTAAAAATATTCAGTCCAATAAAGACAGAGACCTATCCAGTGGTGGTGAGAGTTGCATCACCATTTGATAGGAAGATGACCCATAGATAGGCCTCATCCTGCAGATAAATTGGCCTATGAGTTCATACAAAATTATTGAATTACTGAAATGTTTGTCCTCGGTGGATATTGAAAACGCTAGGCAACCATTTTTAGCATGGCGCCAGTCAAGTTCACATAACGTAATAGCCAACCTGCAGTTGAGAAGCCTGGTGGCCTAACCCTTCTGATAATGACAATAGAAGAAACTTGTGCCCTAATAAGTAATAGAAGTCGTTATGTATTGGAAGAGCTACTCTTCAGACGAGGCAAGGCCAAAGCATCGGGTTATTTAGTTTTTGGGTTATCCAGAAACCATGTATATTATAATAATTTTCACAAATGTAACATAATTATCCAAAATAAAATATTTCTGATTTTGCATACCAGGAAACGTTGCTCCGTGTATAGAATAGAAACGACCTAAGCTGATCCAAGGAGGCACAGTGCTCAGAAATTAATAATATTACTTAAGAGGTTAGGTTATCAGGTTTATTTGCTAACATTTGAGTCGCAAGTCTGTAACGTCAGTGTTGCTCGCATGTTTAGCTACTAATCTTGCTTGTAATCGCCTGTAAACAACCTTACTTCCAACGGCAATATTAAACCCAACAAAATAATTTAACAAAATCAATAACCCACACGTCAAACATAACATAACAGGCACGCCACATTAAATCCTCAACAAAAATTCAATCAGCGACGTCTCAAGGCTAAGCCGGGAGTCATTAAACTTTGACAAAAACACGGACGACGGCCAATTCGGTGCACAACCCTTGCTGGCTTCCCGCCAGCCGTCACAAAGCCGCCACGACTCGGCAAAAAACCGAAAGATCTCTGTCGATAACTCAATTTGGTCCAATTTATTGCTGGCCGGTAATAGCCACGACTACCTTGCTTTTTTTAATTAGTTTTGGTATAGACGTGACGATATGGTAATAGGTGATGCGGTATTTGGGTACAAGGCTTTTGAAAAGCGTGTGAGTGTGGAGTAATTATAGAATGATTTGCTCGTGGTTTTAAGTGGCGACTGGTGACTATGGTAATATGTATAATCCAGTTACTGGAGAAATATCTATCTAGGTATATGCCAATTTTGTTTTTGATACAAAAGCTTATAATGTTGAGAAAACCTTCATTTTATGTATGATCCTATTCGCCCCGATAATTGGGGCGATTCGGATATTTCTCTCTTTTTTCCTTTTGATCAATATCTTGCACAATTTATGAGTAATTTGAGTTTCGAAATGCTTAATGTGTATCTAAATCATTACTGATTACTGTTTTGGCAATTAAAGTTACATATATTACACCTTAGTATGATTTTTATGTCCTCAAATAAAAAGTGATCCTATTCGCCTCGGTCTACGTGAGATTAATGTGTACAAAGTGCAAATATAGGTACATAATATGTATATTATAAGTCCAACAATATAATTGACAAATAAAAAATAGGTTTACGTTCATGTGTTACAATGGGCACCATCCGTAAAGCTATTTTTTTTTATTGTCATCTTCGGCGGTGTAATCCGTGCATGTAATGATTTCGATTTTCCTTTCTTGAGAGCTTTTAATATCAAAGTTTAAAGGACGGACAGACATTTCAAAACTATGCACGTCATTTGTGGTTTACTAGGGCACCTTAAAATAAATATAATTAAGTATTTAGATTTATTTCTGATAAACAAAAGTAAAAGACTACAACCCAATTGTCTTTAATTGTAACAAATTACAAAGTATTTGTCTCTAATTGTAGTTCCAAGAAGAAAACCCGCCAATTAACAACGTAATCGAAACACAAGAAAGCAAAAATCCTGTAGCAGTAATTTAGAGCCAATTTTATAAATATCGATTAAATCAAACACTCGATTGTATTTCGATTCGATTAATCGTCAAGCACTTTAAATTCGCTCACAACACGCAAATAATGTTTTAATTCGGAACACTCTATGGGAATTCGATAAAAGGTTAAAAAGAAACATCGAAACTCGAAGCAAATAATGCTGGCTGATAACGTTAGCACGAACGCGGGTCGAATCATCCGATCTTAACTTTTTGTCGACTGAATATAAACCCTATCGCCTAAAAAATTGATTCCGAAATATATTATCAAACACAGTTCGTGACAGTTCATATTTTTTTCGAAAAACGAATCATTGGGTAAAGCTTTCCATTAGCGGGCACGCGCCGAGTCGACAAACAAATGACATTTATAAAGAACTCGATTTGAAATTTGTTTGAAATCGGAACGTCTTGGCTGATACAAATGGCGTCTAGACTTTTGATAACCTGACCACAGCCACGTAACTTAGACACGACATTATCTGCATTTTAAATTCTATACCTATTTTGCTTGAGATATTTAAGTGCATCGTAAATTTTCACGGAATATATAGGTATTTACATAATATGGGTCATATTCAAAAATATTGTAATTTTTAACGTCCAACATAGTAATTATTAAAACAAGGCATTACTCCATACGAATAATGTAATAATAAGATTGTATACTTGTTTAAATAAATTAAAAAACAATAAAATCCTCCATAAGTCTTAATAAATTAAAAATTTCAAATAAAATCTGCCGAGGGGTAGATTTTGTTTCATAGAGGTAACCTGTGTCCACATTCATGGCGGTACTTTTAAAAATATTTTAAAACTCAATATTAATGAAAAAGTTCATAAGCATTTCATTTCTTAATAGAACATCGTTCGAACCCAATGAAATCGCTAAATATATAATGAACGAAAACACCTGCTAATTATAATTAACTAATGAATGCGTGTCCTGATTTCACGTTTTTCTGTTATTTTTTCTGTTATGTTATAGTTTCATTATCTTTATGGTAGTTATCAAAATTATTTTACTGGCAACATTAGTCACTGAACTGTCATATTAAAGGACGAATAAAAATCGTTCGGCCATTTTGTTGATCATACGGCGTCGAGATTTTTGTGCTGCAGTGGTTATTCGACAATTGAAAGAACACATTTAACAGTGAGACTTTTAAAGCATCGGTAAGTAGTTTTATATTTTATAACTCAGCTTAGAATAAATGGGTATTGGTACAATTGCTATAAATTATAGATTCGTAAGAGAGTAAAAAAATGGTATTGCAAATGACATTTTGTTTAGGTTAGATACAGTGAATTAATTCATATATGTTACCATATCTGTTACATTTCTCTGTGATGTAACAGATATGAACGGTTAAGGTTTGTTCACATTGTGCACAAATAAAAAAAATGTTTAATCATACGGTTCCCACTTCTTTCTTATTTTTAATTGATAATTTTGTAAAGGTAATTTTCACGACACTATAATCCGGTTAGTGGATAAATTCGATCGAAATCTATCCTCAGACAAATAAAAGAAGAAAAATGTTTTTAGCGATGTGCAATCAACGATTTTCTGGTGAAAATCATGAATACAATGTTATTTTTAAGGTACATGCTCACGTGGGTCAGCTGTACCTTTGCCACGCTTATATTTTTGAAACTGGATTAAGGCAAAATGTTAATAAGCCTTAGACTTATCCTATTTTGTCTAATGTTAGTTTTGTCTAATGATTTAAGATTAAATAAAATAATTATTTAATGTTAAATCATTAGACAAAACTTAAAAATAGGGTATCTCTAAGCATCCTGACCTCGTAAAATAGGTTTTTTTACTGCTTCGTTGGTCTCGCGGCATAAATGTGCGCGTGGGATTGGGAGGTCTCGGGTTCGATTCCCGGGTCGGGAAAAGTGTTATTGGGTTTTCCGTTAGCAAATTCTCAGTAGCAGCACGGAGTCTGGAAATGTGCCCGGTACGGCAATAGGCTCGCCCCCTAATACGTGGGACCTAAAACAATTCATGGCGAAATGTGGGTGTATTACACCTCTGCCTACACCTTCGGGGATACAGGCGTGAGTCTATAAATAAAAGAAATAAAATATTTAGAACTATATTTTCTATTATTAAGAAAATATTATTTTTTTACATTTTTGGCTTGTTGAATATTTCTTGATATTTTTTTGGAGATTGGTCTGGGAAAGTTAACGTGTTTTTCTGAGATGGTTTGTTGTGATCGTCTTGTAGGGTTTTTCTGAAAGTACTATGGAATAGTTGAAAAATAAATCTAATGATGGTTTTCGGATTTTAGAACTACTCTTGGGTGTTTTTAGGATCAGCTCTGGTATAAGTAAGGTATACTTTAAAGAAGGCTTAATTATAAGAACCTGGTTATAGTAAAAGAGCTCAGCAGTTTTATCTACACTAGGTATTATAATATTATAAAGAGGAAAAAATTGTATTTTTGTTTGTTTGTAATGGATAAACTCAAAAACTAATGGACTGATTTTTAAAATTCTTTCACCATTAGAAAGCTAAATTATCTGCGAGTAACATAGGCTATATTTTATTTTAGAAAAATAGGGGTCCGTAAGATATTTGGGTTTTAAGCGTACGTGAAGTAATTGCCTCAGGACGCGGGTGAACGGCTAGTTTAAAAATATATTTGAAATTTCAATGGTCTTAAAATATCTTTTTTTTAGCCAATATGCCACTAACACCAGCTGAACGACAGCGATTATATAGAGAGCAAATGAGAGCTAATAAACCTGAAATATGGGAAGAAAGAAAAAAGAGAAAAGCGGAAGATAAACGAAGAAAATACCTGAAGATTTCACAATTGTCTGAGCAGTTTGTGTTATATTATTTTTTATTGTTGTACCTAATTTTAATTTGACCGAAGCGATGCGGTTAATATTTTATTTTTAAGTTTAAAAATATAAATCTTCTATGTTTTTGAGATAGTTTCATACAAATGTGCCAGATACTGCACTTATGGCCTATGAAAGACCAGTCAAAAGAAAGCATCTTTAAAATATTTTGTTAAGTGCAATTGGGGCAATTACTCAACAGACATGATTACTTGAAGGCTTAATAAGTTTGATTTTCATTTTCTTTGGATTATTATTTGTGAACAACGATATGAGCAGAATAAAGTCAGTGAAGAGTTCTTTTAAAACCCAAATTACACTTGATAGATGGGGTTAAAATGTACCTAATTATTATTTTACACTTTGGCTTTATTTTTCTTTTATTGTTAAAATGAAGCAACATGTAAAACCTGTAAAACCTTAAATGAATATGCCCGTAAAGTACGGAATCTGGGGTTGTACCAAAAAGGGCATTGTCCTTTGTAAACTGATTATAAAATAAATTAAATAGATTTATCACTAAGGTGTTTTCTTAAAATATTACTGACCCTGATACGTTTATACACCTAGACCAAAGATAAATTCTTTTTCCTTTTAATTTTCCTTGAGACAAGAGGTAAACAAAACTTCAAAAATCTTGTTTCTTTCTTTTTAATAGTTTTACTAAGCACATTGTTATTACTTCTAATTTTCCTTAAAAAATATGTGATTATAAACAGACCCTAATAATTCCTCTCTGTTACTTTTCTGTTATCGCAAAATAATTTTCCTATCTGTTTCATATCCGTAACTTACAATTTTTTTGAATATGACCCATATATTAACGCATTTCCGTGATTTTAATGCAAAATATCCGAAATATTTCATTCTAAGTTTTTCATTTTTCATAAGCATTCTATTCAAAATATCATAAACCATGCAAGAGCTTAATGTAGATTTATTTTAATGTATCTAAATTTTAAACAAATGTGTATAAATAAGACATCAATTTAATAGCTATCTAAGAAAAATATATATCTGTTTCCGAGTGAGGCTTCGATAAAAGTGATAATTTACACAAATAAAAAATGAACCTATCAAGACCAATTGTCTTTGATTACACATAGTCAATAGACATAGAGTGGATCATTTTACACCACAGATAATAACAGATAAGAGCAAAAGCAAACAACTTGGTCGATGGTTTGGAACGATTGGCGTCGTGATTGTGGTTGGCGCGAGGAGGTCGCGTGCGATCGCAATTGATCGCGGTCGCAATTGTTACCAGACGATGAGCTACAAAATCTAATATACCAACAGGATATAATTTACTTTTTATTTGTATTTATTTTTTAACGAGGTGGCTCTTACATTGTGCCTATGATATTACTGTTGTTATAGGCATTGTTCGTTTTTCGTACTAAAGTAGGTACCTATAGGTAAGTTTATCTAGAAGATAAGATGCTTAGTAAAATATCTAGAACTTTCTAGAAATCAAATACCAACAGGAAATCATAACTTATGAATTTAAATGTTCGATTTTTGAAACTCAATTTTGCTCAAAGCTTCTGAGAGTAAAAGTCTCCATTTCCTTTCGCCAACCGACTAATTTTAAAATCTAGAAACAGTAGTAACAATAATAAAAAATGTAAATGAAATAAAAATAACCCAATTTCACAACGGATTAGCATAACATTTGTGTAGAAATTGTATCATAACGAGCAAATGAAAACAAAGAAATGTCATTTCAAAGCTTCGTAACGTAACAATCGCCATTATGAAAACCACAATCCGTTTGTGTACCCATCCGAAACCAATCCTGATCGGACCGACGCCGTCCATTACCCGGTTAAGATATAAAATTATTACAGAAAATTATCGTTATGCAAGCGGATTATTGGAAACTATTTAACTGTTGTGCAATGATTCTAAATTATTTTATGCTCAAATGGTTACTGCAGATCATAGAACTGCGAAGGACTATAGTTGGTATTTGAAATGGTTAGCTTACGAGTATGAATGCGTCTAGTAGGTATAGTAAGTACTAGCATTTGCCCGCTGTTTCCCCCGAATAGGGGTCACCCACAGCTAATAGCTATGATTTAATCTGATGTAGATAGGTAGGTATACCTAGTTATATTACTGCAAGGTTTCAAAACTTATTCATCATTTTTTTTTATTTAGTAGGTAGTAGTGCCTTGCTGATTTCAGCATGAATGGGAGTACCAGTACCTAAACTGTTGCGTTTCATTCGGTGAGTGAGAGTGCCGGAGGCCCTATCCCCTATTCCTTCTTGTTCATCCCACTCCTCATCCTATCCCTTTTCCCAACCCCAAGGGGCGGCAACGCACGTGTGACTCCTGAGTCTGAGGAGTTGCTTGTGTCCATGGGCGGCGGTAATTGCTTACCATCAGGCGATCCGTCTGCTCGTTTGCCACCTATTACAATAAAAAAATCAATACCCGCACAGTAAAAGAAAGAAAAACAACAAACACTCTTACGCATTATTTATAAATATTAGTAAAACAGGACATGCAGGATGTCTGAGAGTTCTCCAAAACATGATGTGGACATGTGAAGTTCGCCAACCAGCACTTGACTAACGTGGTGGACTATGGCCTAACCCTTTTATAGTGCGATGAAGCCTTTGCCCAGCAGTAAGCAGTTAAATTATTAATTTTTACAAATTCCGTAGAAAGAGATTGTTCTTGACAATTGATTAAAAGTGTTTGATTTGACTACTTGGTAACATCCCTATTCTGTTAGCGGAACACACAAAGTGTTAAACCGTGAGACAGCCGCTCAAACCACCCGCCAAACATGCAATTAAACACATTTACTTAAATTACATATTACCAGCATACATTTACCGATATATTTACATCAATTATAAATGAAAACAGTATTACTATTTATTTATGTCGTGGGAAACGCGACGCAAATTGCTTGTACGTATTAACCTAACTATGATAGTAGGGTAGACCGGGTACAATTGTACCAGGGGACGATTGAACCATCGCAAATATCTTCTAAACTAAGCGTCGTACTGTTGTGTGAGTCTGAATCAAGCGCGCCCCCGAACGCGGGCCTCTCAACCGCCAGTCTCGCGCGAAAGCGGGACGAAGCGGGCATGTGTGGCGGCAAGAGGAAATTTCTGCGCATCAAAAGTAACATTTTTGTTGTAATATTTTTTAGTTATATGAGAAAATCAATGCTTTATTTTTTACCTGGTGATAGTTTAAACGCTTAGTATAATTAACAGCAATGTATTTTAACAGTTTTTGTGTCATATAGAGCTCGTATTCACTAGTAATTTACCTTTTCTGTCAAAATTCCTTGAGGGGACAATTGTTACAATTTTTCGGGTATGGTTGTACCGGTACAACTGCCCCCGTGGTACAATTGACCCCATAAGGCCGTTAAATTATGTAAGTCTTCTAATTTATTTATACGGGACAAAATTTTTAAAAGGTAGGAGATTAAATACATACATTACCCGACTTTTCGGTTGAGTTACATCAACCGTGGTCGTGGGGTAAATGAATAGATTTTTTTTCTGTCCAAATATTTATACCTATTTTGAGTATATAAGGAAAAATATTAGCCAATTTCTGAAAAACATGCAACTAGCCTATTGCACCAGGGGATAGTTGTACCAAGGGGACAATTGTTCCATGTCCCTTTCCATACATTATGATAATTGATTATTTGCGTGTTTTTTGTAGTTCACCACAATTATAACAGCTATATAGTGGCTTCTATGACTTAATTAACCATGTTTTAAAGTCCTTACTATAGAATTTGTTGCTAAAGATGAAAAAAAAAATGTTTTATGTTTTTCAAGTCAACGAAAGTTTTTTCAGTTATTTGTGTAAATTGTTTTGTTTTTTAATTTTATTTACATAAAAGTTTGTACCGCCGAGTTAAAGCCATAATTAGAAAAACATTTCTTTGCTTAAAGACAGTGTTTTATTTCCTCAAATCTTTGGTACAATTTACCCCGTTATGGGGTACAATTGTACCAATTTCCAAATTCTGTTCAAAGACAAAAATAATATGGTTATACTGTTTCTATAGCCATAAAAATAGTTTTATCCTCTAGCTAATTAAAATAGCTATCGTTGAGTATTAACACTATTTAATAAATATCAAAAAACAACTAGCAATTCAACACCAAAGGCAAAATGGTACAATTGTCCCCGGTCTACCCTACACAACGTTCGTAATGACGGTCACTTCGCGCATTGCCCAGCTATTACCAGTGTCGGACATAAAAGGTATCTAGATATTCAAAGGGATTACAAAATGTGGAGTTAACTAGCAAAAGTAATATATGCAAATATGTAGGTAAACATCAATGTTATGTAATAGGTAAGTAAATTTTTTATAGTTATACATAGGTACCTACCGAGTATATCCCAGAAAAATCTAATTTAATATTATATATTGAGTGGATGACTAAATAAATATCTACTATTGCGTTTTATTTTGACGACCGGTTAGCACCGCGGGAGTGTAAGCGACTGCCACGCCGAAGGTCGCGGGTTCGATTCCCGCTCAAGTTAAACATTTGTGTGCATGAACATGGATGTTTGTCTTGGTCTGGGTGTTTCTATGTATAATATGTATGTATTTACAAAAAAAAAGTATATATATGTATGTTTATCCATTATCTAGTACCCATAGTACAAGCTTCTGCTTAGTTTGGGACTAGATGGTGTTGTGTGAATGTGGTAGAATATTAATAATAATGTTTGCATTATGTACCTAAATGAAACAAATACTTGTTTGTTGATCTTACGCGTCAGGCATTCCGCTCCGAATCTCAAAATTTACCTAACTTATGTTTAATCATGCAAACGCAAAAAAAAAGATAGGTCGATCAATTCAATTGCCCCTATCCACATTTTTTATCCGTGGCTATAAATAAACCACCAGGTCCACCAGTATTTGAACCTACCTATAATTTCTAAACATGTTTGTTCTTCGACAGTATGGTTACCTGATATAATGTGGGAGCCAAAAATTTTGGGATGCCACATGCCATTCTACAATGTGATTGTGAAACGTGCTAGATTCGCACGAGCCAGCCGTTTAGGAAAACAGCCACGCGGTGGTTTTAGCACGAAGAAGGCCGAACGTCAAGGAATCTTAACTACTCCGTACGATTAGTATGAAATTGTCGTACGAACCTTCTTCTCGAGTACCTAGCTCTCCCTACCGCCGCGAAACCAGAAAACGCAGGTGGCAAAACATGAGGAAAACTATCTTGTACACCATTACACATAGAGTTTCAATCCGTATCCCAAAGAAGTATTATTTACATACTTCTGTTTTAGCAACAAAATACAATTTAAAAGACTGCCTCCGTGGTCCAGTGGATAGCGTACGCAACTGCTGATCGGAGGGTTCGGTTCTCGGGTAGGGCAAAAGTGTTACTGGGTTGTTCCGAATGCTCAGTAGCAGCACGAAGTCTGGTGATGTGCCCGGTAACGGCAATAGGCTCGCCCCCTATTACTTGAGACCTACAAATTCATGGTGAAATGTGGGTGTAATACCTATCACACCTCTGCCTACCCCTGCGGGGATACAGGCGTCAGTCTATATAAAAGAAAAAAAAAATATACGTTAAAATATACAGCTTGTACCTGTTCGAACTTATTTATTACCGACTTAAGTCCACCTGTGGCCAAAACGGTTGCGGCTAAAAACAAATTTCATATCAAATGATGCATTATACCTCGACCGTTACCATAATACCGTTTTACCTACTCAACCGTGTAAGTGACCAAATGAACTTGCAGAATAAACACGTACTATTATTTCTATATATTTTATTTCAAGAACTTAAGGGGTAAAAAATCTTTATTTGTGTAGAAAAAAAGATTGATTTATTTATTTTGTATGAATTTTCTATTTTGGCGTTTGAGTGTCAATGAACTTTTCTAGCTGCACTAAACGTTCAAAATTGTATTTGTTTAAGAGGCTCCCTAAACAGACGAGTTCGACAATGAAATACGGAATTCGGGCATAACTGAGTAGGAACATCTATTCGTATGACACGGTAGTAGAGCCTTGCTGATTTCAGCATGAATGGGCCGGCTCGACCGGGGAAGTACTACCCTCTCACAGAAAATCGACGTAAAGTAACAGTACCTGTTGCGTTTCGTTCGGTGAGTGAGAGTGCCGGAGGCCCTATCCCCTATTCCTTCTCCCTCATCCCACTCCTTATCCTATCCCTTTTCCCAACCCCAAGGGGCGGCAACGCACTTGTGACTCCTGTGGTGTTGCTTGTGTCCATGGGTGGCGGTAAATGCTTACAATCAGGCGATCCGTCAGCTAGTTTCCCGCCTATTACTATAAAAATAAATATTCATCATATTGCCTTTTGTAGTCTATTGCTAGACATAGGTATCTCCTTATTTTAGTGGCAATAACATTTTAAGGCAACAGGAGGATTTGGCTAAACATTCACCACATTACTCTTGCAATGTAGCGTTTCACATACATACCTACACGCCACATTGCATTCATAACACAGCGATGGCCATGAAACAAAGTTACCTAAGATCTGTCTACTCATTACCAGGTCACGTCCCGTACGTGAGCGGCCGTGGCTCACCTCTAAGCAGAAGTGTCTCGTTTCTCGTCTCCAGCTCTGACACGGATATGTTGAACGAGTTCTTATAAAATATACACACCAAAATGTTCTGAGCCCCTGACGGTGCAAGGATCGCCCACTTCCCAGGCACGACAGTAGTATAACGTATATTCAGTTACCGGTCATTTTCATATCTGTTCGCCTGAATGACTCATGCATTTATCAAACTGACTGCACTTTTCAACCTAACGGTGTAATACTATCATCCAATGCGCAAACTTTATAAGCATTTTTTATTAGCCGTTCGTGCTTACCAAAAACTTCGTGACACAGTTACGGCTCATTCAGCCAGTTCAAGTTAATCAGGTAAGTGGCGAGGCACAAGTCAATCCTGCGGTCTGTCAGATTGCACGCCACGCTTGCTCACTCATTAGCGGTCTGCTAGGCCGGCTGAAACTATGTAATGACTGTCATTATCCTCGGCTGTGCAACTAGACGGATTTTTGTGACATTGTTTTAATGGTGTGTGTTTAGCTAGCTATGTTAGGTATTATGTGTTTTGGGACTGGTTACTTAAAATATTATTGTCGAATGATTGATGAAATAGGGATTGTAGAAAATACACTAATTAGGCATGAGCAGGAGCCATGTGCCTGCGGTCTAAATGTTGCTTTAACCGTTGCATTTCTTCATTAACATTAATAAGTATAAACTAGCATTAGCGAAAGTCGAATATCTAGGGTCACCATTATTTTAAAACAATAATAATGAACTGGGGTGCATAGGGTTCCCACCAAGAACTTAGGGTCCCAAGCCAACCTCACCTGCAAGTGGTGCACCTGCCGATCAACGGACGAGGCTCTGGCAAACCAAATATCCCGATAAGCGGCAATAGGCTCGCCACCTATTACGTAGGATCAAAACACTGGCGAAAAGTGGGCGTTTAATATGCCTCTGCCTACCCCTCCGGGGAAACAGGCGTGAGTCTATGTATGTGTGTATGTATGTGTATGTAATAATAAACTAAATAATTTATATATTTCACTTGATGATGATCTCATTACATTTAATCGAAAGCGTTAACGAACTCTTTTAACAAATACAACTAAACAAAAGGTACATTTAAATCCAATGGCAGTTAATCATCCGTTAATCCGGCACATAAAACGCCGAGCCTATAAGTTTTACCTCGCCACAACACTGGTACTAATAAAAGATCAGCTTGTTTGGGAACTCGCCACAAGCGCCGTACCGATCCACTGTTGATAGTTTTCTATTATGAATTCAATCAACATAAATTAGTTTTAATTTGGCCGATGACGACTTGACTACGGATTCGTTTCGTCGGCTTGTAAAGGCTGCGCTACACTGTATGCGAGCTAAGTGCCATTCTGTTTTAACAAAGAAATGTTCGGTTTAGAATTTTTCAAACTTTGATGTATCTATAAAGATATATTGCCAAGAAAAGGGTTAATAGATTTATATCGCCGAGCACGTTTCCTGAAGCAAGATGGTGATTAAACGAAGATCGTGAAAATCCATGTTACAGATATTTCATCGCAGACTAGAAATTGACTAGTGTTTAGTGGCCGTAACTGAACCACCCCGAATCCCACCCCGGACTATGTACAATCAAACAAGTCGGCGCTGGACCAGTTTAAAAAAAATCCCTTGGCTCACTCATCGAGTCGAGGCACACTAGAAACTGGTTTTTTATACGAGTGTCAATGTGCGTGTAACGTAGCACTAGAAGCGACGATGCGTCTTGCTGAGCGATTCTTGCCCTTATGGTGGTCTAGCGGGAAGTTGTTCGACTGGACATTACAGTGTCTGAGTGATCAGTTAGTTATCATAATACGAGCTTTCTCTAGTTTGAGTTGTTGGATGATGTCATAGAATATTTATAGCAATACGTATCCTGCAGACGGTTATTTGGTTTTTTAAATGAATTGCTTCAAAAATGTGTAACACCGCCATCCTAGACAATATAGTTTATTTATTTACATTTTTGTTTTAATGCATGTTACTCTTTTTGCTATCTTGGAGACAGGTTTTATAACACCATATTTTATTAAAATTACCACACATAAATAATTGAGATGATTTTACCTTACGCAACACACATTATTTATTTTAATGAATTCATTAATAAACAAATAAGAAGATACTGCCTGATTAAATTATATGATATAGTTTACTAACTTGAAAACGGTTTTTGAAAATATTTTCCATAAATATGCCTCATGTGTAGACAAAAAATAAAATGCACGGATAAAGGAAAGGAAACGCACGGAAAGGCTTAAATGGCCGCCTCATCATATTACACTGCACCGCATGTTGTGGGTTCAAGACCCATACGGGACAAGGCTGTATGATCCATGAAATGTTGTTTCGAGTCTTGGTGTTCACAATATCCATTAGTTGAATGTTATGTAGTCAGATTCTGGCATACAAGACGAGGAGGGTCGTATATTGCTAAGATATGAGTTAATGTCTATAGTTGGATTTCATAGAGTCTTTCGTAATACAGAATTTATTCCAGAAGCGAAAGCATTTATAAATAAGAAATATTTTCTCAGAAATAGTCTTATTTTTAAATAGTTCGTTATATTCTACATTATTATTATAAGATTATGAATGTACTCAATTATAGATGGCTAGAAAGATATCTACTGAATAAACATGAAAATAAACGTCATATGAACATAAAAAGCTACCTTATCGAATCTTAAATATGATACAATTATAGCGGTCAATGAATCCTTTTTAATTTTATTTTTATGTAAACTTAATTAGTATATTATATGTCTACTAAATGCTTGTCAACCGACGATCTGATAGTAAATTCCATATTTACGATAAATGGGACTATGGGCAAGTTTTAAGCCGAACTTGAATTTTTCAATACATTTTTTCATGATGATTATATATAGCAACCTGATAAGTCCATAAGATAGAGTACAACTATTATTATCTATTTATAAATTTAAATTTACTCCGTGAAAATTTATAAGAGGCAATATCATTTATGGAGATGAAGAATTTGCAATTAATAAGTAAATAACAGCACGGCATCATCAAAATCTATTTTGGAGCAAGATTCTTATTCTGGAATTTCTTATAAAAAAATCAATATTCTAAAATGTCGCACATTTTAATATCAGCAAACTTGTTAAGTCTAGTTTTCGGCTTCGGCTTTTAGTAAATTGAGAATCTAAGATATACTTAATTAGTTAATTAACAATAAATAAATCTCACCGTCTAAATATAATATCTGGTAAGTACTGAACATATTGCGCTGGTATTTACCCTGATATAGAATATAATAAATAATAATTTATTGATGACTCTTTTACTCCGTTAAATAACTTGATATCGGTTTAAAAAATAAGTAGTGACGTGATCGTTGAGGGGCAGGCTGTTGTGTTTGTGATTCGATGGTATTCTGTATTTTCTTTGCTAGTCTGATAGATTTTCTATCTAACCTTTTACAGCCATCTTGCTGCTCTAGCAATGACTCTACCGTTCATTCGAAATCTAATACTTAATATATAAAGGTGAAGAGTTTGTTTGGTTGAACGCACTAATCTCAGGAACTACTGGTCCGATTTGAAAAAATATTTAAGTGTTAGATAGCCCATTTATCGAGGAAGGCTATAGGCTATATAATATCACACTATGAGCCACGGCAGCAGAGCAATATCTTTAAATAATGCAGGTCTAACCGCGGGCTCATCTGGTTTAAATAATAAAATCTGTTTTGAAAATCTCATATACATCACACTCATACTCATACTCTGATACTCATATACATATATAGACTCATAAACAAAGGCGATAAGCGACAAACTCATATTTATATCGCATCAAATCGCCTAATCTCTCATCTCAACGTAGTGTAAGGCGCCCTTAGCGCGATCATTCGTTTTTGTGATTCTACCTTGATTATGAGTAATCAATTTTTTTGTTTATTTATAATTTAGTATCGAATTAAACGGAATTGAATGGATAATATATGTGTTGCGTAAACATGTCCAATGTCCAAATTTTAGGGTTAACTTTTGATTTACAATTACACTAATGTTTTGGAATCTATTTTATCATTTTAGGGAGTATTGGGAATAATTGCTATGGTAAACCCAAATTGTTTTTACGTTGGAACTACTCCAACGTAAAAACAATTTATGCATGTTTGTCGTAGAACGCCTAACTGACCTTACTACAACAAGCCATGACCAGCCACATTACACTTCGCAGCCTGTAGAGGCCCGAGGCCTTCCTTTTCGAGAAAAGAAAGGCCTGTTGCCGAGGCAACGGAGGGTTTAATGGTAGGTGAGGCTATGCATACAATACCATACTGTGGTAGGTTCGTGTGATCCTGCCACTCAGGGCGGTAGTTCTCTAAAAAAGTACCTAGAATCATCATCGTCCTAGCGGTATCCCTGTTTAATGGAGTTTTCCCTTGAAGTCTAAAAGATTTGACAGAAAATAAGCTTCTTCAAAAAGCGAGTAACTCTGAATTAATAACGCCCCTAACCTTTAATTATAAATACTTCCATACAAGGCTGTAGTAGGTAAATTAGATTATAATAAAGAGAGAGAATTCCTGTATTAAAGCAGCTTTAACATGACTAGATATAATTTTATGGCTAAGTTAAATACCTACAGGTGGTAACTTATCAGTGTATATTGCTTTACTTAATTAACTTTGCCTAGTAATACGTATTTCAAAGTAACCGTAATAGCCAAGCATTTTTATGGTGCAATGTACAAATTTTATGAGAGGTTATATTTTATCATCATAATCATGTTCATAATTTATCCCATGTAGCAACATTATATAAATAAAGTACTAAATACAAATTTCGCGGAAAAATATTAATCTGAAGCGATTTAATTTATATTTTGTTTTATACTTTTTGTTCCCACTTAATTATTTAACATCATAAAATTTTGCATTTCGTCATAATGGTCTCGGATGAAGAATTTTCCTAATAAACTATTCAAGTTCAATATTGTCATTTAAATTTTTTTAAGACATTTAGAAGTCCTTTTTGTTTTAACACATTTAAAAGTCATGTCAGTGCTTTCTAGAACTGGAGCTTTTAGCTTCACAAGTAAACACCGATACAGAAATCGAATGACGGACATCATCACAAGCACAAGTATACCGCGGTACGAACGCAGAGGTCTGTTATTTTCTCTTTTAAAAGTCATTAAACACACCCCAATGATGAACATAAAAGTCGAACGCCCGCATTGGTAATAAGGCACGTAGCTAATGATAAATTAATGAAACACCACCTTACAAAAACTTCTTACAATGTTGCAGGAACATGCAATTTGCTTATCGGCAATCTTTTATCAATAGATGGTCTATCCTGGCCAGTGATTAAAGGAATTAGACGTCGACGTACGTGTGCAAAATGCCCGCGTAATTAGACACTGTTTTACAACTCATTTATATTTCTTAGGCGGGCGACAGACAATCGACGGTGCTCGTGCAAAGTTTGGTGGAGAGTCAGCACACTTTTTGATGTTTTCCCCTTAACTATTCTTATTTAATGTCAGCATTTAAAGCTGAATAATCTCAGCTCAATCTCAACAAATCAGTTAAAATAGGAGACCGAATCTGGAATCTAGCGAATTGGGATGACGTTAAGATGGTCAAAATGATCAATCTTATTTAACGTGCAATGAGTAACCTATTTTCTCTAGCGATAATTACAATGAAAGATTAGATACATATATTTTTATTCATGTACCTAACTACGAGGGTCAAACTGAAAGTTCTTAGAAAATCAAAAACTGATTACATTAGCCAGTTATTAGTTTTATTATATCTTTTCAAAATATTGTCCATTGACGTCAATACACCGCTGCATGCGATGGAACCACTGGGAAAAGCACTTTGCCCACTCGTCCTTAGGGGTCTCTTCAATGGCATCGCGATACGCAACCACCGCTTCTTCAGCATTCATAAACCGCTTTCCTTTAAGTTTTTCTTTAATTTTTGGAAATAAATAAAAATCACAAGGCGCGAGGTCAAGGCTATACGGCGGGTGACCCAGTAATTCAACGTTTGATGTCGCCAAATAGTCGATCGTTCGCTTGGCGGTGTGCGACGAGGCGTTGTCGTGGTGAAGGAGGATCCTACTGCGAGGTCGTTTCTCTCGAACTTTTTCCAAGACAAGTGGCAAACAATTGGTAGTGTACCATTCTGCAGAAACTGTTTTTTGATCCTCTAACACAATTGTTGCGAAATGACCTATCCTTCCAAAGAACGAGGCCACCATTTTTTTTCCCGCACTTCGATCTCTCTTCACTTTAGTTGGCAACTCCTCGAAAGGAAACACCCACTGAGCAGATTGTCTTTTGGTTTCAGGATCATAACAGTAAATCCAGCTTTCGTCACCTGTTAGTATGTCGAACACAGCATTTGAGTCACCTCCGTTAAATCTTTCAATCATTTTACGGCACCAATCCACACGATGGAGTTTTTGAGCCTTAGTCAAATTATGAGGTATCCACCGGGCACAAAGCTTCCTGACCGCTAAATGTTCGTGGAGGATTTTGTGCACTTGACTCATACCGATGCCTAAGCTTGTCCGAATCTGCTGATAGGTCACTCTTTTGTCAGTCTCTATCATACGCCGCACAACACAGATGTTATTTTCAGTCGTCGCCGTAGAAGGCCGTCCCTCACGTACATCATCAGTGAGATTAGTGCGACCACGTTTAAACTCATTAAACCAGTTGTAAACAGTCGGACGAGATGGGGCTTCATCGTGAAAGGCCAATCGTAGTCTATCATAACTTTCTTGTTGACTTAAATGACATCGAAAGTCATAAAAAATCATTGCACGAAAATTTTCTCGTGTTAAATTCATGTTGACGTGACACAGACAATTTTCAATTTGCCGCCAAATCGTAAAACAAATGACAAATGAATGAAATATATACTCAGTAATATTGGCAAAGAGTTCTATTTTCAAATTTTAGAATATTTTTTTAATTATATTGTTTATAAGTGGCCAGTTCTAAGAACTTTCAGTTTGACCCTCGTAGTATTATTCACGTCATTACTTAAGAACAAAGGTGGGATTCAAACTAACTCTGTGATTCGGTCACCACTTGTGTCTATTTTATTTAAATAATGCGAATCTCTCGCTCTTATTGTTACAGGGTACATTGAAATCGATCAATGAAGATAAGGAATAGCCAGGTTATATGTCATTCAACAATATTTTGAAAACAGGCAAAATATCCGCCACCATGTGCCACTCTAACATAATTCTACTTTTCAAAAAAGGAGATAGATCTGACATTAACAATTACACACCCATCAGTTTAACATCACACTTATACAAAGCCTTTATCAAAATAATACATGACAGAATAGATGGTAAGCTAGACTCACACCAACCTCCAGAACAAGCTGGATCCCGCCCAAGCTTCTCTACCATTGATCACCTACATACCATCAATCAAATCATAGAAAAATATACAGAATTTAATATGACACTTTACATAGCTTTCATAGATTACCAAAAAGCATTCGACAGCCTCAAACACAATTCAATATTTGCCGCACTAGCAAACCATAACGTTGATCCTGTATATATAAATATCATTAAGAACATATATAGCAACAGCACGGCGAACATCAAGCTGGACAGTCATGGACCAACATTTAAAATAGAAAAGGGTGTCAAATAGGGTGACCCGCTCTCTCCCAAGCTTTTCACATGCGCACTCGAAGAACTTTTTAAATCTGTCCTTCCGTTATGGTCAACAAAGGGCATCATGATGGACAACAAAAGGCTCACGAATCTCCGTTTTGCCGATGATATAGCTCTTTTCGCATCATCCTCTCAAGATTTGCAAGATTGGGCTAGTGATGAATCGGTCCAAAACAAAAATAATGACTAATTGCAGAAAACGTAAGGTTGCGGTAGATGGGCAAAAATACATTATGTTGATGAGTATATTTACTTGGGCCAGTTAGTCTCTTTCAAACATAGGCAGGACAAAGAAATCAATCGCCGGATCGAAAACGCCTGGAAGAGCTACTGGTCCATAAAGAGGTATATGAAGGGCAACCTTCCAATGGTACTCAAACGCAGACTCATTGACATGTGTATTTTGCCCGTCCTAACTTACGGAGCCCAGACGTGGTCACTGACCGATTCTCAGAAGTACAAACTCAAGGTTTGCCAAAGAGCTATTGAAAGGAGCGTATTGGGGATTAAACTAACAGACCGAATCCGTAACACAGCCATACGCATTAAAACTGGCATCAGCGATGTTGACAAGAAGGCCGCAAAATTAAAATGGGATTAGGCAGGTCATGTTTGGGCACATATCGCCACGTGGTGGACACCGCAGTGACGTCGTGGTCGGGGTAGACCCAGGAAGCGTTGGCGAGATGAGCTAGATGCATTCTCAAAAACAGGGACAGAAATAGCTGGCGACGGGAGCTCTGGAGAAGTGTAGGGGAGACCTTTGCCCAACAATGGGACAGTATAGATTAGAAGAAAAAAAAATATATTGAATATTCCTCCGCAAGCGTCGCGTAATAAGTCTGTTACCAGCCTTACTAAGTAAGCTTACAGCCGTTAGTATTTTAGTAATGCGAGTGTATTTTACACTGAAACCAGTAATATTACTACTATTATTTATTATTACTATTCTATCCAACGATAATAGTCAAAGGTGTCGGCATTTCCAGGCTTGACTTAAACGTACCAATTAATCGTTTTACAAAATAGGTTATGATAGCGTAATTATTGTAAAAAGCGATGATACTACGAAATAAAGGATTACGAAGTTAATGGCGCTGAAAATGATCTAATATTTTGTTCGTAATGTAAATTTTACTTGCATTTTGTAGTTTAGCTTTATGCCTGGGGTATGTTTTCTTTAATCGTAGCGTAGTGATCCTTATTATGCTTATTATACCTTGGCTTATCTGATTTTATTTATAATTAGGTAATGTTCAATATTGTAGAACGTCCGTTTAATTTTGTTTACTTGCTTGTTGCGCTATGATGCGGGCGGCTTAACATCGGTTTGCGTGGAGAACCTTGGGGCAGGCCTATGTCCTGAAGTGGACGTTTTCGAGTCTAAGACGACGATTCCATTAAAATGTATGAACAATACATAGAGAAGAAAGGACATTGGTGGTCTTAATGCATTTTTTAGATGAGATTACTCCCAATACTTGGTCTGAGCAACTAGACCATCGAGTCATATTTATCCAAAAAGAAAGTACCAATGGTTTTTTAAACACTCGACAGAGTTTTTTTAACTTATGTTGTGACGTCATGTTAGTAAATTAATCTTTCTCTTAGCGTTATCCCAGTTTCAGTCTGGGGTCCGCTTTCTAGTCTAACCGGATTTGGCTGAATATTAGCTTTTCCACGGAGCGACTGCCTGTCTGACCTCCGCAACCCGAAGGGAAAGCGATATTCCATGGTTTAGACTAGTGTCAGTTTATTTAGAAGGTACTGACGCCCTGTAACGACTGTCAAAGATCTTCATGACAACCGGGACCGACGGCTTAACGTGCTCTCCGAGGCACGGGACAAGCGATAATTGACAATTCATTACGCACATAACTCCGAAAAGTCATTGGTGCGCGCCGTGGATTCGAACCTGATACCCTCTGCATGGCAGTCTGTTGGTATATCCACTCGGCTATCGCCGCCTTCTGTTAGTAAATTAATAATTATTATAATTTTTTTTATACTGAGTGTCACAAGACCCATCACCAAGCCGAAGTCTACTTGTATTGGACATCCATGCCAAGTCATATTAAGCAAAAATAATAGCTGGGAAACGATTCTTTTTAAGTATTCCGATTTTTAAACCGCAATTAAAGTGCGTATGTGCATTGCTTGAAATACCTACTTAATATCCATAGGGTCATAGGACATCTATAGAACATATTGGCGGGGTAAATCGTGTAATCGCGGTAAGGCATCGATTTTGTACCTAATTAGTAAATTGTATGGTGACTTTCAGCCTCAATATCTCCTGAACCAGTAATTTCTCAGGTATGGTGCTGAAGTAAAAAAATATGGTAATGATTTACCAATCATTACAATAATATGGGATTTCAGTTTTCGCTAAGGGTCTTTTTACACCCGGTGTATAAAATGGCCTTGATTGCTCTTTTGAGTGACCTGTGTCATTCTTGTAATTCAAACTTTTTGTAGCGATCAAATAAACGGTTTCACGTGTAAAATGTTACAATTTGCTAATATGGCGTTATAATTGATTAAAAATAATATGAAATACCTTCTATATGCTCCAGCGTTTCGCCGTGGGTTACACCATCAGTAGTGATGATATGAGTTCATCATTCAATAATTCTGAGACAGCGGTTGGTGTCACGCTTATTTTCACTCATTACGCGATTGAGAGTATTGCGACCAGTTATATATATAGGTTAGCAAATGTGTACAAATCGCGTCCGTTTGAAAGTCTTTGAACATGTGTACATAAACATGAAAATTTATGAGGATTGATAACTGAATGAATGGAGTTTATCATACTTTCCGTAAACACTTATGAACAGAATGATGAACATTTGTTGCAGCTTCTATAATAGAGTAGCACATGGTCTGCGTTTTGTCACGATAACCGACGTCGCGGCCAAAAGCTAGCTCTTTTTAGTAGAACAGAACAGCACGTGCGCGATATTCTGTCTGGTGGCTTGTCTTCTTTATCACATCAGTGCTGAAAATCAAGTTCATAGAATTATACAGGATACGTTCCAACCCATTAAGAATTTAGCCTTATGTAGGTATAGTTTCATCTATGAGGCATATTTTTTCTAATTGTGGTTTCTCAGAAAAAAAACCGAATAATATTTCAATCAATAGGTATCAATATTTCATAAAGCTTGTTTATCAAACCCGTTACTTTCCGGTAAACAGCTGCATGATTTACCTATAGAACACAGCACTAACAATAGTTATTTGTGCAACAAGAGAGCAAAGTTGTTTTTTGTTTCGAGTGCTGATTTTGAGTCCCGAGCAAGCGAAGGATTCTATGATTGATTCACGAGCGTAGCGAGTGAATCAAAGTTAGAATCCTGAGCGTGGTGAGGGACTCAACAGCACGAGATACAAAAAACTTTGCTCTCGTGTAGCACACATAACTTTTCACCACAGCAGTGAGAACACATATTACTTAGGAGACATAGAAATGAACAGGAATAGATTGAATTCTGCATAATCACTTGTTGTTTTAACTCTTCTGGTGTTAAAGTACAGTCATCATCGCTAGTTTCACTCATCTTTTAGATTATTTTATATATTAATATAATTTGACACGTTACGCTATACCTACTGTATCAGCATCAGCGAAATTTTTATTCCCGCTACTTTTTTAAATCGCGTTTTAATACCGCGTCCATAATGTTTATTTTTCAAATGTATTATTGGTTAAATACTAATTTTATACTATTAATTAGACTTATTTTTATTAAAATCCAATAAATAATTAAACATGTCAACAATAACATACAAAAAAAGTAATTTCTTTATTACAAATATCTTCTTTTTTTTGCGTTGCCGTAGGTGTTTTCTTTGAGGTCGAATTCCAAAATCGAATTTCGAACTCGAAGGGGTTTGTTTTTCACTCACTTTTTATATGCACATGTGAAAGAGACAGAGCACAGTAAAATTCGAATGTTTCAAATTTATGGCTGAACAATGTCAATTCGTGACACTGAAGATTGAAAAATTAAAAAGCTACTTTTACTCACGCTCGAATCAAAATCGCATTTTGTTCACTGTTGTCTCGCAGCAAAAGCGGCATGTTTGAGCTGCTGTGGAGAAAAATATAATAATTACCTAAGTATATAACAATAAACAACACATGTGGGACAATATAACTTCACAATGCCATATGTTACTATTAGTGATGCACCAGACATTTATGACAGCGATAATTTCCATATAACAAATACGAAAGTTAGTCTGTTTGTCTGTTTATGCCGCCTAGGAAAGATGGTCGCACGATTTTGACTGGGGCAATACTTACTTGGGGATCCGGGATCAAATACAGTCTACGCTGTTTTAAAAATATTTTTTTTTAAAACAGCGTCGACTAGTTGTTATATATATTAAAATAATATTATTGTTAGTACAAATAAAAAATGTAGTTTGAAGTTAAACTACTACTAAAAAATATCTTGAGTTGACGCAAAAGTTTCAATGTATTAAAAATTATCATCAATCCTGGAAAATATGTATAATATTTTCAAGGGTTGACGCAGTTCTTACTTTTCATCTAAACACTACACGAGCGAGACCGCGAGCAAAAACCAGTATCGATATAAATAGAGAATCGATTAATTTCTATGTTAATTCGATCATCAAACAGTCGTCCCTCGTTATACTAATCAATATAATGCCATAAAAGTTTATACACGTCAATGTATATAGTATATAATTTTTAACTTAATTGGGAGTATTGGGTTGTAGTTTTTTAATATATTTAAGCTATTAGTTTTGAAGGTAATTGGATTTTATTAGTGCTTATAAAATCGTGTTATGGCTTAATCGTTCCTCATTTTTGGCGCAATATGGTATAGGTATGTAATTAAATATCCAAGGATGATTTAATTGAAGGATATTAAAGGAACAACTAAACATATTATGTTTCAAAACATATGCTTTAAAACCGGTAACGAGTATTGGGCTTTTCGTACTTATATTGATTACTTTTACGCGTTATAAGAGGAATATCTTCGATAGATTAATTTCCTTATTTACTTTTTTAATCACAGAGCCACTTTATTGTTTCATGTTATTAACTATTCAAATCTTGAATGTATATTTCACAACCTTATTTTTGGCATAATAATAATACCGAGGCAAATACCGAGTGGTTGATGGCATAGAATACAAGTGTCACCACCCCCTATCTTCGCGTGGGTGTCGTAAGAGGCGACTAAGGGATAACACGATGCAAATACCATCTTTGCGTAGAGACGGAAAACTCGACATCAAACCCTATACGACTGCCTCGTTGGTCTCGCGGCATAAATGTGCGCGTGGGATCGGGAGGTCCCGGGTTCGATTCCTGGGTCGGGCAGTGTTATTGGGTTTTTCTGTCACGAAATTCTCAGTAGCAGCACGGAGTCTGGAAATGTGCCCGGTACGGCAATAGGCTCGCCCCTTATTACGTGGGACTAAAGTATATCTGGCGAAAAGTGGGTGTAGAAATACACCTCTGCCTACCCCTTCGGGGATAAAAGGCGTGACGTTATGTATGTATGTATGTATTTTTGGCATAAACGTAAAAATAGTGTGTGTTGTCCGTGTGATCTTCAGTTTGGCTTGTTTATTGTTAAGCTGTATACTCGTATACAGAGTGCTTTGTAATTGCTCGTATTCCCTTTGGGAGGTGATTTTAGGGCTATAGTGGAGTATTTTTGCCCCCTACATATGGGGTCCAAAATGCACCATTGCCTGCATTTTTATTAAGTTGCCCGTTTAGGTCGATTCCGTGGGAATTTCGGGAAATCCCTTCTTAGTGCACCCCTACGGTCCCCAAGGAACATACATGCCAAATTTCAGCTTCCCGCGCCCAATAGTTTCGGCTGTACCGTGTCTGTCAGTCAGTAAGTAACGCAAGGATTTTATATATTAAGATATTTTGGCTTTAGGAATAAGTACAGGAAAAATGGTCTGCCAAGCGAGTCATCCAGAAGCACTTTCTTGAACAAAAGCGGCTATTACTCCAAATTCACACCAACTGCCTAAGACTATTATACCTTTTTGGATAGCACGTAATACCAGAAAGTTATTTCAACACTTTACATAACATGCCACATGTTAGTTATTCCAAATAATTGCATTTTTGTGGCGTCATTTTATTTATTCGAACATTTTTTGTGCGTTTTTGGCTCTATTTTCAAATTCCACGTTGAGTTAGTAGCTTTCTTTTATTTTAAAAGATGGGCCATTTAATTGTCCATTAAATAAGACCCAGTTTGCTACCATTAATAGTAGAAATAATTTTTAGAAGATGTTTAAAACAAATATTTGGAATTTTCTCAAAAAATCTTAAAAACTGTTTTATTCCAAAATGGTGCATTTTGGACCTCCATATTTAGGGGTTAAAAATACTCCATTATGGCCCTAGAATCACATCTCGAAGGGAATACGAGCAATTACAATCAGCCTGTAAGTATATGATTCTTGAGTTACTGACTGAATGACAGACAAGGCACTGCCAAAACTATTGGGCACAAGAACGGATTGAAGAACGGAACGGAACGAACGGACCTTAGATGTGCACTAAGAACGGATTCACCGAAATTCCCACGAGATCGCGAATAAAAGAAAAATGTGCGGTACATAATAGATCAACTCGTTATTATTTAGGTACTATAAGACGTTAAGAAGTATTGGCGAATCAGTTATAAATAAACCTTTTTTCTTATTGTGATAATATAGATATAATTAGTTAAGTAAAATTTATTTTTATAAAAATCTTGTTGTACTTATTATTTAGGCATATGTTTAAAAATCGCCATCAACAATATACATATTTCTCTATCGAAACAAAGTAAAGAAACCTGTCAGGGCAAGCAAGACAAGGTACCTATGTAGGTAAGTAGGTACGTCATGTTCACAAATTTTCAATTAATTAAAGCGCTTCTTGATGTTGGAGTTGGTCTAATCAAGCCGACATTGTCTGTATTCAAGAAACATGCAAATAAAGAGAAAATGCGTTTGGTGACGGATTAAGAATACGGAATGTCACCACCCCATATAATCCCATGGGTGTCGTAAGAGCCGACAGAGGGAGCATATTATGCAGAGAACAGCATATAAGAGAAGAAAAACTTGATACAAACCCTATACCAACCCGTTTGGCCAACGTGGTCTAATGGGCCAATTCCTCGTTTCAAAGGAGAGGCCTCGTCCAGCAGTGGACTGTTAAAGGCTGATGATGATAATGATGCAAATAAAGAAGGTACAGAGAAATAAATAAATATATTTTGTCTAAGATCGATGTCGTAGGTTGTATGCTACGTTATAATTAGCTTGGCAAAGCTTTTCTTTTTTAATAAACTTGGTAATAAAATATTTTAATAATAATTAAATTCATTAGTGTTTAAGTGCTTAACATTAAATACCTATAAATTATTTTTCTATAAGAAAACGGCGACAAATGTCTTCACATCATTACCGAATATAAAAGTCGGTATAAAACACGAATAAAATAGAAATAATTTATGTAGTACTAAACTCTTGATTGAATCGACATCGCGTCAAAAATCATCATAATTATGTTCAAAGCAAGAAAATCTGTAAAACTATATAAAACAGTGTTGTAAATCATTGATATCGAAATATAGAAATACATTTATATCGACTTGGTCAAAAAACGCAAACATAAACTTTGAGAATGACATTCAACAATACGAAATATTAAAGCGAAATTGATTCAACACAAAGCTTATTATAAATATTGCATTAAACCGTAAGTGTATTTAAAATAATTTAAATGGAAATGTCCTGGCGTCGTTGTACGTTCACAAAACGTCTTTATTCCTTCGTGTAATTTACGACAAGCTATAAACTGTGGTACCTAAAGATCGGTGAATAAAAGTTAGCAAGGCGCAGGCGCTTGCCACAGGAACCAACACTAAAAAACCGACCGCTGCGGCGTTATCGATAATTTTATCGATAAACTTTTGTATACATGACCGTTCGTGGAATCGATTTAATACGCCACTTATCTAATCTAAGAGGTTAACAAATTCTGTATAATAATAGGAATTTAAATCTAATTTGCAAGAAACTGTTTTATCTGAGTTAAATGTGTGATATATAGAAGAATTTCAGGTTTAAAATATGCATTTTATATATTTTTGACTTGGCACAATTTATGTTAGACTGTAGATATCAGGCTATTTATTAACATATATATTTCAGAACATATGTAGTTTATCATGATTGATATTAATCGATATAATAGCCTGTCTTCAAAGTGAGATGAATGGATAATAATATTTTTAATTACGTTGTGAAGATGAACTTTTAAATTAAATTAATTCTTGGTCACCCAGTCTTGTCAATAAAATATGGCCATTGCTATTAAAATAATTTGATGCTAGCAACCATTTTATTGATATATTTCTTGACCCACGTATTAACTTAATCGTGTTTATTTTTACAATTTCTCTGACGTTTTCGTTTCATTCGTGGCCTTATTTTATCACATATCAATATCACTAATAAAAAAAATATATACCAAAATTTGCTCAGTTCAATCCAACTCCATAGCCAAACACATTTGTACTTAGTCGGCTGAAGCACAATGGTCTATTTTTTTACTATGTTCTTTATATATTTATTGAAACCAACAGTATCACTTTACATTAACAATAACCATATTAGGGCTAATAACAGGCTTCAAGTGTAATTATTAGAAGAATTAGTATCTAATCTAATAGTAAATCCGTCGATCACGTATCGATCCATAAGCACATCACTGGCCACAGGCCGCTGGTCGGGTAAGCTCATAAAATCTTACGATAAGCGCCATTATCATCACAAAGGATGCATGTAATTGTTTGTCAAATAAATACTAATAAAATTTCGATGTTTATTAAATATAATTTTGAAAAGGACCCTTTTATGTATTCTTGATTGTCATAAAGAAAATAGTACTTTAGTGATTGCGTGTTTCACTATAGCAGTGTCAGATTGTTTGACAAGCTATAAAAGTTGGAGTTCTACAAGATCATATTTTAAAATTTAAATACTTATAAGATGCTAGTACTAGCGTCACCTTGAAGTAAACGATTTTAAAGTACTTGGTTATATGCAAATAGGTCGTCTGCTTGGTTATAGCATTTAACAAAGTTTGCAAACGCCAGCAACTTTAGCAATATGCCCTTGTTTTGCCTTATTTAGATGAAACAGAATGACGCTAAGAGAAAAGGAGAGGTTGAAATTTGACTTTTTCTAATATATTAGAGGAGACTCAAATCTTTCGTCGTACAAACGCACTAAAGAAATCGCAATTGTAGGAATCGTACTAGTTTACGTCGATACACTTTAAGAGCATCATAGATAGTTAGGTAACCGAAAAATATGGCTGCACTGTACATATACTGGCTCAACTTAAGAGAGTTAGCCACTTGCCTATATTTGAAATTACAGATTCAGTTTCCAAGCAGTCCTAAGGTCAATATAATAGTTTTATGCCATTATCGTGTTTTAAGGTTTTTCTATCGCTTGGTTACGACATTGGTTGAAATTACGTTTTAATGAGAATAAATTTAATTTTCTCTTAGTTAGAATTCAACAATGAACTTACATTACCGGTTTATGAATCACTTTGTAATCCACTTATTTTATACCAATATTAATAGTATTAAGGAATTAGATATAACGAATCTATTAACTACTTTTTTCGTTGCCAATTATAAACTGGTACCGATTGATTCCAAGAACTTCAAATTGTTGAAAATCACGACTTTTGTAAATTAATAATGAAATGAATATTTTGGATTTTAATCTTTTCATTTTTGAAAATATTGACAGGTCACGTAACAATTCACTGCTGTAAGTGGGCGGCAAGACTTATGATCGATTTAGACGACGGCTAGGATACAAATAATATTATTTTTTGTGTTACGGCGCCAGAGGATTAAGTATGTACATACATACATAGAGTCACACCTGTTTCCCGAAAAGGTAGACACAGATTACGGAACGCCATTTGCAACGATCCTGACATGTCTCACTTGCTGGTAAGTAAATATAGCTAATAATAATTATATGCCTGATATGTGTATGTATGCATGCTTTACACACATCTATTAAAGACAAGGCAGCGATAACTTAGTGGTGATAGTAACAGACTGCTATGCATCGGGTTCGAATCCACGGTCCGCACCACTGACTTTTCGAAGTTATGTACGTGGTAAATTGTTAATTTAACTGTCCGTGTGGTGACGGATTAAGAATATGGATTGTCACTACCCCATATCATCCCACAGGTGTCGTGAGAGCCGACAAAGGGAGCATATTATGCAGAAAACACCACTGTAAGAGAAGGAAAATACAACTTAATACACTATATGTAGAAGGAAAATACAACTTGATACAAACCCTATACCAACCCGTTTGGCCAACGTGGTATAGTAGGCCAATTCCTCCTTTCAAAGGAGAGGCCTAGTCCAGTCGATGATGATTGAAATGATTAATTATTGCTTGCCCCATGCCTCGGATAGCATGCTAAAAGCCGTCGGTTCCGGCTCTCGTGAATATCGTTGACAGTCGTTTTGGGGTGTTGGTACCTCTGTCTAAAGTCTTAACTGTTAAATCTGATTTACTTTGGTAAATATTAAACTTACGATAATTGCAATATAGATCTTTTTAAAATCTTGTATACTTAGTTACCTTTTTATTTCTTTATCTCAGTTATTTTCAGGTATCAGTAACATTTTACCTGCCATCTCTCAGGACATAATGATCAACCTACATACTTATAAAAACTTGTACTACGAAATATATGGGGACATATTTGTGGTCAATAAAATAACACAATACAATTTCCATTTTGACAATTATTGAACCAAACTTATTAAAGCTTTGTGCCTACAAACATAATGCGCAAAGTAATAAAATACTAAACAACAACAACCGAAACTAAGAAAATAATATTATTAAAAAAGACAAAGATTTCTCTAGTAAAACAGAAGAGCATGCATGAGAAACTTGATGGGAGTGAGTGAAGCAAGTGAGGTATGTCAGGATCGTTGCAAATGGCGTTCCGTAGTCTCTGCCTACCCCTACGGGAAACAGGCGTGAGTCTATGTATGTATGTATGTATGTAAAGTAAAAAGCCTGAATCACAAGGAACTTAACAAACATTTAAATAACGTACTCAAATATTAAAAACATTATTGACAAAGAATCTCGAAAGTTGATCAAACCTACTACACTCGGATCGACGTGACTTGGCGAGGCAGCGGCTGAAACCACAAATTCGTCGGTCAGTCAAATGTATGCGGATGTAGAGCGTTGTTTGAACTAAATTCGCCGCTTGACACTGCGCCGCAGACTGCTTGACAGTGTTGTGGGTTCGATCCCCACACGAGACAACACTTTGTGTGATTCATAAATTGTGGTTTCGAGTCTGGGTGTCCATTGTGTCCGTTAGTTGTATGTTTGTAAAGTCCCCCGCGACACAGGATTTAGTACTAGTGCGGGAGTTGTCTTTTTTAAGAAAAGAAAAGAAAAAAACCGGCCAAGTGCGTGTCGGGCCACGCGCAATGTAGGGTTCCGTAGTTGCCCATAATGACTTGCTGCAAAGGGTATTAATGTACAACAAATCCGACTGTTTATTTTGCTGAAAAAATAATTTTAATAACAATATTATAAGAACCTAAGTTTTGTTTAGCAAAATACAAGGTATGTATCCAGTTATGTATTGTAAACATAAAATGTGGTTTCCAAGATATACTACTACTATACATACGTAGTACCGTACTAAATTACATACCAAAGTACGTATATCTTTAAGATTAAGCTAGCGCGCCCAATGCAAACTCACAGAAATAGGTATTTATAAGTTAACCGACGATTACTCGTAAACTAGTGATATCTACTTAGCCGTGATAGTTTTCCTTTTAAATTCGTTATATGTACTACATTTGTGATTTATTTCACCTCTTCCAAATTAATAGTTTAGCCGGCAGAGGGGGGGGGGGGACACTTGAGTCTAACAATTTTTTTCACTTCAAAGCTTGATATTTGACAAACCAATCACTTGATCGAAAAATGATTGGAGCAAACTAATAATATTTTTTTAAAACCTATCCAATGATACCCCACACAATGGGGTACTCAACCAAAAAAAAATTCAACCCCACTATATATGTAGGGGAGATACCCTTAAAAAAAATATTTTCCTAAATTTTATTCTATAGTTTTGTTGCAATATCTTATGTTCATATTCATGTCAAATATCAGCTTTCTAGCACCAGGCGTCTTTGAGCTAGGCTGCGGACGGACAGACGGACGGACATGACGAAACTATAAGGGTTCCTTGTGGACTACGGAACCCTAAAAAGACAAATAAAAATAAATCGAACCGTCTGTCTGTGATTTCAAAATAACTAGGTATGTTTTTCAAGTGCGTAGCCAAGTAAGTATACGATACCAAGTCATAAACAAACCTTTATTTTTAGTTTTGCCTGTCTGTTTCATCTTCTGTTTCTCTGGAGTAATTTCTGACATAGTGGCACCGATTTTAATTGGATTTACACTGGAAGATAGAGACTAAACTTAGGTTGTTATTTGACTCGGATGATAGCTCTGGTGTTGAGATAGCGAAAAATAATTTGAACATGTGTTTTATCAAAACCTATTCAAAGCACCAAATCATTTGCATGTATGTAGGTATTGATTCTGGGCAATTGAGGTAGCGATAGCCTAGTGGAGATACTAACAGACTGCCATACAGAGGGAATCGGGTTCGAATCCACGGCGCACACCAATGACTCCTCGGAGTTATGTACGTATTAAATTGTTAATTTTATCGCTTGTGCCGTGCCTCAGAGAGCACGTTAAGCCGTCGGTCCTGGCTGTCATAAAGATCTTTGGCAGTCGTTATGGGGCGTCAGTGCCTCTAAATAAACTGACACTAGTCTAAACCATGGAATATCGCTATCCCTTCGGGTCGCGGAGGTCAGACAGGCAGTCGCTCTGTGGAAAAGCTAATATTCAGCCAAATCCGGTTATACTACTAAGCGAACCACCAGTTGAAAGTGGGATGTCGCTAGAAGGATGATAGGTATTGAATCTGGGATATGCCCAAACACCATTGTTATCCCAGTTCACAAAAAGACAGGTTACAGAGTGGTAAATCCCATTCAAGTAATTATTATAATTACTGCGGTTGGATGTATTACACCTAAGTATTGCAGTTTTAAAAATAATTTAAATAGTTACAGTTAGATGCGTAGATGGCAATTTATTCTTGTGTATTCATTATGTATGGCACTTCTTGGATTTGTTCACACGCTCTAAAATACACGGTATTCATGCTAGGTGGTTAAGGGTAAGAAGCGTAAATATTAACGACGTAACATTGCCGAATATTCCTATATTTTCTTAATATTTTATAAAATTTAATTCAATAGTAAGGGACTATATTGAATTAAATTTTATAAAATACACCCCTATAAATAAAGAATTAGGTATATATATTACGATATTAATATAACCTCAGATAATATAAAACTATATTATAAGTATAACATGTACCAATCATCTTCTGTAAGTTACCTGCATTCATCATCATCATCAGCCTGCCATAATCCACTGCTGGATAGACCTCTCTGATGGCACGCTACGCTTTATTTCAGACATTATAATAATACATCATCATCATCAGCCCTTTTTTTATACTGTCCCACTGCTGGGCACGGGCCTCTTCTCACTATGAGAAGGGTTAGGCCATAGTCTACCACACTGGCCTAGTACGGGTTGGCAGACTTCACATGTCTTTCGAGAACATTATGGAAAACTCTCAGACATGCAGGTTTCCTCACGATGTTTTCCTTCGCCGATAAGCAAGCGATAATTGACAATTTAATACTCACTTAACTTCGAAAAGTTATTGGTGCATGCCGAGAATTCGAACCCGATACCCTCTGCGTCGCAGTCTGTCGGTCTCTCCACTCGGCTATCGCCGTTACAAGTTGGTGATAATATACCCAAGACGAATGAGACGTTTGGAAAACAAAATGTGTACAGCCTGTACTTCGTCATAATTAGGGAATGCAATCCCGATCTCGCGAGAAGCATAATATGACGAGATCCCGTTCGAGATTGACGGGAGTGGGCGGCAATGGTCAGCGTCTAAAAGTCCTTTTACACAAGCTTAGATAAATTAGAGTCAGTACTAAAAAAATTAATGGATTTATTTGAGTGTGGAGGAACAGGGGTAGATTTTTGCAGTTTGCATATAATTGCTTAGTCACGCTGTTGCCAACCAGTGTTGAATCGGAGAGGGCATTCTTAGCAGCTGGCAACATCGCAATGGATATTAGATGCCGGTTAGCAGATAGTACCTACTCTTGATACACTTTGTTATTTAAGAAGTTACTTTCAAAATCACCCGTAACTACTATTTAATCTCCTTGAGCAATACTATACTACTTTTGTTTTCATTATGTTCATGTCAGTAAAACTGTTAATTATTTAGTTAGTAATATTAAAGGAGGCTTTTGTTTTCTTTCAAATAATATTGTGTTTTAACTAAGCTCACTATCACAAACAAGCAGTTTTCATCGTATTCAGTAAAGTGTTTTTTTTTAACTAGACGAGATCTCGCAAATTTCGGGATCCCGCGGGTTTGACATTTCTAATCCCGAGGGATCTCGACTTTTTGATCTCGAGTCGGGATTGCGTTACCTAGTCATAATACATCATCATCAGCCTTGTTTATAATCTGTCCCATTATTGGGCACAGGCACAGGCCACTTTTTATTATGGTTAGTTTTTATTTTAGTATGGTTTCACGTTGGCCCGATAACTCTCAGACATACGGGTTTCGACATCTTTTTTTTTACGAGGTGTTAGATCCCTTCGTATCTCCGGCTCTTGGGGAAATGAGAGACGGAGTGTGTGGTGTTACCACTAAAAACCACCTCGACTGCCAACCAAAGACGCCCTACGGGAGGAAAACTGGGTACAGGAGCTGTCCAGTTCAACGGAACCCGTTCTCAGGGAAGGCTACACGCCCTCACCTGGCCTTACTACTTCCCGGAGAAACGGATTTCGACATCTACATAGGTAGCGAAAATTATAAATATGGGTAATCTATTTATAATTTTAACTACGAAAAGCCAAGATCGAGTAACGATATATCGCCACTTTCGACTTGCCATTGATCCTCTGGGTAGAGTCTCTTAGACTCACCACTAAGCTATTGATGCTCATATCATAATTAGGTTTAATATTTGCCAAAATGTCCTAAATCTGGTACAAAACACAAAACATACCAACCGTAGTTTACTAGAACGTAGACCCCTACACTCATCAGGACCTAACTAACGTATAATCTGCGTTGGTAACCGCACCGTCCTAGGTCACAGCATGCTGGTATAATTGGCGCACGTAGCCTGTCCCTTCACCGGCCTTGTGTAGTGACTAACGCCGAATAGTGATGATTGTGTGTGATTGACGGTGAATCATTGCGAGTGGTGCTGAGGTGCTACTGACAGCGGGTAGCAATATGCAAAAACTGCAGCCCTACTTTGGTGTTACAATCGGGATATCGCCAAGATGATGATAATGATATTGTTAGAAAAAATTGCCTTATGTATTCATTAGGAACTGTCAGTACTCACTTAGAAGCTTCATTCACACTTCGCTACTAAGTAAGACTAAATCCCCAGGCTATGAGCTCCTGGCGTCAATCTTTATTGTTGAGTTGAAGTAGCTAAAAGTACAATCTTGCGCACATTTCAACAAGTTCGTTAGGATTAATTCGATTAAGATACACGCACAGTGCGTAGGTACATTTCTATACTGCGTGCTACTTTTAAACCGGAAAAACCAATTACTTAATAATCCATATCAAATTTTTCAATAGGCAGTTACCTATTTTACATTGGATAGGATTTCGCAGTCATATTCGATAAGTAGGTAATGGTGGTTACACAAATACTGTTCTACTTTTGCATGATTAGGCTTAGGCGTAATGAATCGCGCTTTTTGTTTACAATGATATTCGCATAAAAAAATGCGCAAGTGACAACCCATAAGTCAAATAAAACTGCTATAATATACATATGTTTGTTATAAGTACGTGAAGCTAGTTAAAAATAATAAAAACTTCCAAGTCACAATTAGTAGCCGTAATTTCAATTTACTTCTACGTACATACTTGAGGTCAATTAATCGAAATGTTATTTTAATTTGGACATGCCACCGGTATTACGGCAAGTTTAAATTATAAGGCAGTCTACATTTTTATTGTTTTTATAATGGCATTCGCGTCTTTGGCCCTACTGTTACTAAAATTGTTCAGCAGATGGCTGTTTTTTTATAATGAAGAAGGAATATAGGTAAAGTAATCAGTCGCTATTTTCTTGAAGGGAAAGTTGCTACCCCCTTTTGATAAATGATGCTTTGCTTAGTGGTTAGAGCACACATTATTATCTATGTGACTACTAAACTTTAAACGATGCACATTAATGTGTGGATTTCTACACTACCTATTGTATATTGCGAACTCAAAAACAAACGTTTTTTTTATAAAAATAAACGTGTTTTCTTTCTTTATTTCGTTCTTTCTTTAACGCCATCTTCTTCCTTTCGCAGTCCACTGCTGGACTTAACCTGTCCTAATTTGCTTCAAAGTAGCACTTTGAAGAGTGAATCGATGCTACTAAGATCGTCATATAATCGCTTCTCGCTCATGCTGCAGTGGGACCAATACCCACGATAATCACAGTCAGACAAAGTCTCGGCCATATTTCGTGAATATCAAATTATTTAATTACATTAGGTATACTGTCGTGGCGAATTCTGAATATTATATCTATGACTGTATCAGTAATTTACTCAGCTGAGTAATTTTCTCAGAATTATCTTTGTATTAATTTTTTCCTTGTGCATAATTGAATTATTGGTATTATACTTAATATGGGTTTCTTTGTAAACATTGAGTAATCTAATTGTGTTATCGTATAATTGTGGTCAGTATCTACATAGTATACTGAGAAAAAATATTCAAAAAATATTCACTAAGCTTGTACTAAACTTGTTAAAGATAAGCTAAGTTTATGGTTACGTCGTCGAAATATAGAAGGTTTTGTAGTTAAAATGTAACCTCTTGGAGCTTTTAGTTTCAATAGCTCAAAGCCTTTATCTAAAACTGCACTGGAAGAATATTTGCCGGGTTGCTGAGTATACTACAAACATTTTCGGCACAAAGCTTTGACGAAGAGTACCTACTGTGTAGTCGAATAAAAACAAATTAAAAGCGTCACCTCACGAAACTGATTTCTCTTGTAGATAGAAATCCCTCTGTAGACATCTTCTGTTAAGTAAATTAAACAATATTTTATCAAAATAACTTCATTTATTTATATATCCTTAAAATACCAATAATTACATAAGCTATAGAGGACGGATTTCACAAAATTAAGAACTACATTAACATACCTAATTACCATAAGATTACTTATTTACATAATAAAACAACACTACGCTACAAATACTATTTCCACACTGATTCAATGAGTTTTATATAAAAACTATTTCACAAAATATTAGGTACCTATATATACCTATACATTAGCAAAATACTTGTTTAAACACAGGGTGTAAAAAGACCCTTAACGAAAACTGAAATACCATGTTGTACCAATCAGTACGAACATTTTTTACTTCGGCACCATACCTAGGAAATTACTGGTTCAGGAGATATTGAGGCTCAAAGTTAGTATGAAATTTTTCTAATTAGGTACAAAATCGATGTATTTACCCCGCCAATATGTTCTTTAGATGCCCTATAACACCATGGATTAGTAGGTATTTCGAGCATTGCACGCACGCGCTTTAAATTGCGGTTAAAAAAATGTGAAAACTCAAAAAAAAATTTGTTTCCCAGGTATTTTTTTTGGTTAGTATGACTTGGCATGATGTCCACAACGAGTAGACTTCAGCTTGGTGATGGGTCTTGTGACATCCTGTATAAAATATCTAGTATAGTCAACAGATGAGATCGGCTCTCTGTCTCAACAGTTCAAGTCTAAGTTCATGTTCACGAGCGGCCAATCTCAAGGCAGCGATGCTCGAACTCCGAACATCTTCCATCGCTGCGTGCATATGCAAGGTTTCATTCCCAGGCGAAATTGGAGGGGACATCGAAGGCGCAGGCGATCGGGCAGCTTCGGGTGACAGTCGGGAATGATCCGACGATGGTCGGGAAACTTCGGAGGAATGCTGAGAGAGCTCGGGAGTTGGTCGGGACTGTTCGGGTGACAGCCGAGGTGGTTCGGGAACCGTTAGATTTGCGAACAAGGAATGGAAGTGAGCGGGCGATGTAGCGTAAAGCGGAGCTCCGAATAGAGGCGGACGCGACAGCGGGGGCAGGTACTGAGCCCCAAACAACGGTGTGCTTGCATACCTGTTAAAAAAAAGAGCTATTTTAATACAAGTCATAATATCAAATATTCGGTCATTAATTTCATTAATCAAACGAGGTTATTTATATTAAATATAGTGGCGTGGTTTTATGTAGTTGTTAATTAAAAACTAGTTTGACTATCGATGCTACAAGCTAATTAAGTTTACATACAAAATGATGAATTTATGGACCGCGTAAACTCTTTTCGATTAGATTAATTAAAAAAATTAAGGTTGGTTTATTGGTAGTTACCTGAATGAAGCTAGAGCTGCGTCGAATGGTTTTCTGAGGCCGAATCCAAGTTGTGAGAGTGGATGAGGGGGGCCAGGTAAGGCTGCTGATGTTGGGAGAGGCTGCGCTCCCCCCAGGTAGCCGCTGTATGGATGGGCGTGCGGACCAACCTTCTCCTGCTTACGCCATTTCGCTCGGCGGTTTTGGAACCATACCTGTTGAAGAAATACTACCTTTAGAATTGATGAATACACGAACCTATTATAGATGACTAATGTAATTGATTCCTTTTATTGCTAACGATCATCCTCAATGACGTCATATGCGTGTGACGCACGTAGAAACATTCTTTTATGATATTGCATAATATTTAAGCCAGATGTATTTTCCTTTAACTACCCTAATACGTTACTGTTGCGTATGAGGAAAAATTAATCTTATATGATTTATGTACCACACAGAGAGACCAAGCAGTACCTAATGTGTTTAAAATGAGCTATATTGAATCATCATTAATTAGGTACATCCAATAATATGAGGTAAAAGCAAAATTTACTTGGTATTGCACCTAAAGCAACATAACATAATTACATATTTACTATAAGCCGACCTGCCCTAATACGTCAAGTCTACACAATAAAAGACTAACTAACGCTGGTTATCAGCATATCGCGAATGCATAGATATCGGGGGCATCTTATTTATTTTGTCACAATACTGATATCTAAGAACTCAATATGCGGTTTTCCTCAAAAATTATCGCAGCGATAAAATTTATAAAAATATAAACAATTCTGATGGATTTCTGCTAATTTCTTTACTTCTCACTAATTTAGGACATTCCCACAGATATAAAACAATTATATAGAAAGTTGTTAAGTTATTAGCGAGCTAATTGCGTTTCATAATCTTATACTAATATATAAAGCTGAAGAGTTTGTTTGTTTGGTTGGTTGAACGCGCTAATCTCAGGAACTTGAAAAATTATTTCTGTGTTAGATAGCTCATTTATCGACGAAGACTATATAACATCACGCTATTAGCGACGGGAGCAGAGCAGTAGCCTTAAATAATGCGGGTGTAACCGCGGGCATCGTCTAGTTTTATGATAAAGGTAGATTATCTATCGGTATTTATAAAACATAATTATAAATAAACATAGCGATAAAATGTATGCAAGACTAGGTCAGGAAGTAGCTGCTGCTCACTTGCTCAGTGGCGGATCAATAGACTGCCAAGCGAAGAGTCTTGGGTTCAACATCACGGCGAGCCCTATTGAGTTTTCGATGTTACAAAAGCTTTCATAATTAATAGGGTTGTTTCCAACTAGTCAAATCAAACACTGTGAAATGTCAAAAACGACCTTTGCTAGCGACACGCAGTGACGTCATAGTTTTTTTGCTGTCAAGTAGAATACTTATTATCAAAAATTGACGACAAAAAAGTTAAATAACGTTTTAATGTTAATTGATGAATGAAACTACTATTATTTTGACATGTTCTACTCGATAAAAATACTTGTATAGGTAATTTATTTCACTTGCAGGAAACTTCCCTATTGTACCTTGCTTCATTAGCACGATAAAAACTATAATATATATTAATAAGTACAATACAAATTAGAGTTGCATAGGTCAAGCAGCCGTTGTTCAAAACTAGAAATCACTGGGCTTGCATATAAAAGTCATAGGTATGTTTAACTGGGATATCGGCTAGGTTGATAATGATGAAATTGTACTATGTACCGTATAAATATAAGACTTATGTACAGCTTATGCAAGGGCATAAGCTGTACATAAGTCTTAAATAAATAGCAAGTATTGCGCATTCATTTTGTAAAGTTTCAGATTGTTTGGCTTCCAGATATTACACAATAAAGTTTGACAGAATAAGGGCGTACCTATAACCTTCTAACGGTCACATAGTTATGTAGTCTAAAGATGTTCCAGAGAGTAAACATAGAGAAGCTCAAGAGCCCTAGGTAAATCTAGCTCAAAAGAATGCTACAAGACCTATGAGTTTCTTCGTCTCTACATATCGTGCTATTGAAAATGTTTGTTAACATATCGCATAAACTCATAAATGGAATAAAACGACACATACAAACACACGTCAGCATTCATAACGTTTATATGGTTAATATAAAAACGTCAAAGAAAACTAACATAAATCACAGTTAATTAAGAGTTGCAGTGTCGCTGGCAAAAGTCTAATCCGGACTTATAAGGAATGTCCAATCATTAGCCCGTGTGCGCGATAAGAACTTAATTAAAAACGTATTTAGCAACAGTGTATGGACTGAATAACTTAATATCTGTTTATAATTGTCGTGATATATTCAATTGATTAAGACTTTTTCCTCGATTGACTTGATTCTGTCTAGTTGATTAACCGCACTTACATTAAAAGTGTGTGTAGAATTTAAAACCTGGACTGCCGTATTCGAATCGTATTAAACTTGCTTTTGCTCGCAGCTTCTTAAATATTACATTTATCTATTTAATACGATAAACAGCGTACTATTTTTAACCTCAGATAAAAATGGGTGTGTGCCGAATTTCACACAACATTCCATCTACTATTTCACCCTCATAGAGAGCGATTTTTAAGGACTTAACCTTTGTTAGAATCCGGGTCTTCAATTATGCTTAATGGCGATTTCTCCGATGGAACATAGTTAGATGTATGGGTATCTACTGGGTTTAAGGGACGGTGTACCGACAACTGATACCAGTGATTCAATACATTATACTGAGACCTTTCCTGAATTTTCCGGAAAAAATCTAAGAACTCGACAATTTTCCAAAAAATTGCGATGTAATTAGGAACATGCAAACTCGCACTATCAGCTGTTACGGCCCTACAGCGCCGGCGGGTGGTGGCAGCAGTGCTTACGATGTACTGGTGCGCTTACAGTGCTGCGGCCGCGTCACATCTGAGTAAACGCGCCATGTACATGTTTAATTCTTAGGATTTTACAAAAAATATTAATGCGGGTCGACTATAGTTACTATTTCATTACATTATATGGCAATAAATGCAAAAGAAACTTCGGAAAATTCATGATAATTTTCCGGAAAATTCGACCGCCAATGGCCTTAGTATCATGTACTGAATCGCTGGTATTGGTTTTTGATACACCGTCCCTTACAACCTGTATTTTATTTTATGTTTGTGGTATATGAATAATTATCCTAGTCATCCAATATTTTGACCTCTAATAATATAAGATAATCATCTAATAAATCGTGTTTTATTAATAAAAGTTTCCCTATGTATTATTATTTGATACATCGGCGCCACCACTATACTTACTAATTTTGAAATTGTAAAAAAAAGTAATAAGTTTTACGTCGTGAGCTATGGACTTTTTGCTTTTTCTATTTACAATCATATTATTAATCCTTTTGATTATGGTTATAAATTTGATATTTAATTAAAGCATTGATTTTGTGAGTTAAATTAAATGCCGACAATGGGCCGGCTACAATATAAAAAGTTAATTTTTAGTAACTTCTGTCTGCAAAATATGTGTCTGATTAATTAATATTGGTAGCCAATTATATTTTATAATAATAACTATCTTAGATCACCGCAATAGTTATTTATGTATTTTGGTAATTAATGGCAAAAAATAACCGGCGATATTTACTTTCACAAAAATTACTTGCTTAAGTTAAGTAAAAAACTACCACTGACGATAGTTTTTTTACAAGTGACTTTTAAAAATAATACTAATGCCTATTATTGTCCTTATGATTCTATAATAGAGACTGTGCTATCTGACAATTAATAAAAATAATTCTACTTCTTCTAATTCATATTTTAAATGCATACATACTTCAGATAAATTGCACCCAAGCTCTGAACCCATAACCGTGCTCATGAGAATTAGTCAGGATGACTATCAAACTCACGACCTCTAGTTTAACAGTCAAAGCCACTTAGCACTAGTCTAAAAGTGCAGTCAATTCATGCAAGCTTTGCATAATATAATTCTAAATCAAACATTTTTTTACCCTTACATAATATTAGCTTCATATAATTTATAAACTCATAATTTTACCCTCATATCGTCAGGTGAAACCAGTCACAATAATTGAGTCAACAAACGTCATTCTATGTTTACTGATCGTTGTCAACAATAAAAACGCACTTCACATTAATTCCACAAACGTATAAACACGTTAAAACCCACAACGTTTCTAAGTAATTGGCAATTTTCAACAAAGTCGTTTTTCCAATTTTGCTGCGACTCGGACATTAATGAAAACATCCTGCGGTCTTGTATGCTGTGATTAAGTGATCATTAAGGTGTTGTTACACCGATACGCGGACGGGCGGAGTCGCGTTTCTCCACATGTCTTATAAGGAATCTTGACCGACTACTGTGACCATACACCGACATCTTAACGACAGATATTAATCGCTTTAATCTCTTTTAATAGTGTACTTTAAGCATTGTATGAAAAAACTAATTTCTGTTTGTGACCTTTTTCTTATGATAAAATGAGCGGTGATGTGTTCTGAGGAATTTATTTTTGGTATCTGCCACAATGTGATTTTAGCATTTTAACTGCCCATACAACGCTGTGAAAGCACCATGCGTCTCTTTAATTTTGATGGAAAATTTTCTGCACCGATTTTAATTATATAATTGTTTATATAGTTTTTAAACAACATACAAGAGATTCCCTAAGGTAAAGAAATTTTAGCTATGAATTATTCCTTTTACATTCACGTACCTATTTGACTTGACGCATAGGTATACCTAATTATACCTGCTTTTACTTATCATAAAAACGTGTTGTATTTTTTGTACTAAGGAATTAAAACTTATAATACTCTGCTACTTCATAACGATATTCATATCGTGAATTCATGTTTTATGACTACAAAAACGAATATTTACTAAGGGTAAGGAGGTAGAAAAGTGTTAGTGAGGTGCGGGCAAAATGTACACGAGTCGATATTAATCTTTGTACATATATGCCAAACATTGCATAATTACATACATACATACATATCGTCACGCCTTTTATCCCCGAAGGGGTAGGCAGAGGTGTATTTCTACACCCTCTTTTCGCCAGATATACTTTAGTCCCACGTAATAAGGGGCGAGCCTATTGCCGTACCGTGCACATTTCCAGACTCCGTGCTGCTACTGAGAATTTCGTGACAGAAAAACCCAATAACACTGCCCGACCCAGGAATCGAACCCGGGACCCGATCCCGATCCCACGCGCACATTTATGCAGCGAGACCAACGAGGCAGTCGTATAGGGTTTGATGTCGAGTTTTCCGTCTCTACGCAAAGATGGTATTTGCATCGTGTTATCCCTTAGTCGCCTCTTACGACACCCACGGGAAGATAGGGGGTGGTGACACTTGTATTCTATGCCGTCAACCACACAATATATCAATTCTAAAATAATAAAGCTGAAGAGTTTGTTTGTTTGGTTGAACGCTAATCTCGGACACTACTAGTCCGACTTGAATCATTATTTTAATGTTTGAAAGCCCATTTATCGAGGAAGACCTGTAATTATAACATTACGCAATGAGTCACGGGTGCAGAGCAGTAAATTACGCAATTGTAACCGCAGGCTCTGTTAAAACTAGATTTTAACATAAAACACTAATCTTGCTTTTCATCATCAGCCTTTAACAGTCCACTCCTGGGACTAGGCCTCTCCTTTGAAAGGAGGAATTGGCCTACTATACCACGCTGGCCAAACGGGTTTGTATAGGGTTTGTATCAAATTTTCCTTCTCTTACAGTGCTGTTCTCTGCATAATATGCTCCCTCTGTCATCTCTTACAATACCCATGGGATGATATGGGGTGGTGACAATCCGTATTCTTAATTAATCCGTCACCACACGGACCACTTGCTTTTATTATAACTTTAAATTCATTATTCGGCATTCGTTACTGGTATTCGCGATTATGAATGCCGAACAGGCCACATATTTGCATTGTTGATATTCCAAAGGATCACAAAAACATATAGACTAATTTCGTAATCTGACAAATACTAGAAATATGTGTGCTTATATTTTTCATAATATGCTATTTATTAACACCACAATGTTTTTGAACTCAATTTCTACAGAAAAAAGTAAAATAAATGTTGACTACAGTTATTGTTTCTTATATAGACGTTACATATGTTATAGGATTATAAATTATTATCAATGACTTGTAATGTTGTTGTTAATTTATATGTTCTTACGTAAAAATTGAGCACATTAATAATAATGGATTTACTTTGAATTAAAGAATTTTACATGAAAACGTCTTATAAAATGGCAATAAACTATAAATGTATATACCATATAAAATATATTATAATTTGACCGCATGCTTCTGCAGTCATTCAATAAGTTATACATAATCATGTGTTAAGCTTCAGTTATTACAATTATGTGTCAGGGATATTTATAACGTTTCTCATTTGTATACTAACCATACCAGATTATTATTAGGCAGTATGTCCTTGTATATTCTGTAAATATGTCTTGATAAATAAATATCTACTATCGCGCATTTATATTATAAGGCTTCAGAATTGTTGTATAATATGAAAGCCAAGTAGTATTTTAATATGCCGTGTATTCTTCCGTTTCGTTTTCGGTCTATGAGAAGTTGGTTTTGTTATCCAATGTTTCGTTCGTCTATTCTCAGATTGTGTTAAGTATCACGTGGCTTAATTAATATACTTATAGGATAATTAAAAAGACAACAGGACTGTTCTTACACTCGACCTCGAACTTTACAAATATGATTTAGAATAATTTCATGCTAATTTTTTTTGTGTTTCATCTGAAAATGTAACAGATTTGTGTTGTTATGATTTAAAATATGTATTTTGACGAAATAAAATTATCACCGTACTTTTTCTCCTTCTGACATATAATAAATATGGCTGCTCTAAGTTCCACGAGAAAGTCTCTCATACATCGCACTCATGGTGCTCGTAAACACTCGTACACACGCGTACGTGAGAAAAATATAAAATTTTACAACTTAAATAGTTACGATAATTGCCGGTTTTATTTTATAGTAATGAACCGTTTTTTAGATTCCCTTATTTATTATAGCGCTGGACATTACCTAGTAGCGGACCTGTTCTGGTCAACGAGATAGCTACCTACTGGGATAATGAAAACGGTGGAATACTACGTAAGTATGGTATTGTAAATATAAAGCAGTTTTAGGCACCTTACAAACGGTGAGATTTATACGCAAAGCGCCACTAGAGCAAAATTGATATAGACAAATTTGCAGACTAAACACACTTTGCTACGAATAAATTAGTATGTATGAATAGCACTTTTGTTAAAGCTCTAGTCTAATGATATAGTTGAGATGTTTTTTGACTTTTGTGAGCTGTGACGTGGGTGACATTTACGATCTCTTTTTGACTAAATTATTGTAGGGACCGACATTTGCGCTGTTAGAATTTTACATAACTGTCAAAGATATAGTTTTCAACAAAACCAAGAATAATACAGTGGCATGAAAAAGTTTATTTTCTTAGTAGTCAGTTATTTGAGTCTCACTGCGATATAGCTTCTTATACGCTGTCATTACGACTTAATATTAGCCTGCTATAACGTGTTTAATCAGATATACAATAAGTAGAGTGCAAGTTGCGTGCGATGCGCGACGTCGCAACTCGTAACAAGAATACGATAAAACGTGTGAATTTAATAAAATATATCTACATGATTTTATAACGTGGGAATAGATGAAGCTTTACTTCTCGTTATTTCAAGGATTCAACCTGGTCTTCTGTGGCTGTTTATTTTGAGCCACTTGTAGAATGCTAGATCATATGATATTGCGTTAAAATTAGATACGTTATTACATATATTTTTCATTGCATGCATGAGAAACTTGATGGAAGTGAGTGAAGCAAGTGAGGTATGTCAGGATCGTTGCAAATGGCGTTCCGTAGTCTCTGCCTACCCCTCCGGGAAACAGGCGTGAGTCTATGTATGTATGTATGTATATATTTTTCATATGTGTAACGTGAGAGTAATGTAACAATACAGTTTATAAAGTTTACAATTATTCTCAATACGCCATAACATAACTGTCCACCTCAGGGCATCCTACTGGTTGACCTATCTTTATATTCGTGTGAAAGAAAATCCCGTCCTAATCTCACATAATTTCCAATCAAAACTATAAACATATAAAATAACTTATCTCACAAACCATAATTGAATTCAACGTGTGTAAATTATTAAAAGAGGTATAACTAAATTTTATGTGCTTTAATAGAGTATGGAATGTGTAAACTATCAGACGGGCGCGACTTGTGAAGGAGACGTCCTGTCGCGCGTCTGCAGGGGGCCTAACGTGCGACTTTTTGTCGCGCCGCGCGTTGCAACCCCGCACTCTGATTTTATTACCGCGTTTTGATTGACTTAGTTATATTAACTGATGAATGTATGAATGAACTGCCAATACATGATTATTGTGGATAATGAATTAAAGCCTTAGGTATATAAAAAGTGTTGCATATTGTGATAGTAATTATACCTATTTATTTATAGTCTAAAAGAATTCAAACACAATAATCTGAGCCCAGTCTAGGCACTATTTAAACCAGATTACTGATACACATGTTACTCATATATTTATAAGTATAAATAGATATAAATTAATGGTAAATGATTCCCAGACCCTGAATATGCTCATCACGTATAGGATGCTAGATAGAATAGCTCGCGTAGGCTACATCCCCTACCTGTTATGATGAGGTACCTAATTATTTTCAAATTCCCTGCTAAAAAATTTGCAAACTTTGTGGCGGACAGACTAAGAAATATAACGGTATTCCATATTATTAGGTATGTATTCCGTAATTGTACCTTGCTTTTATATTTACCGCGATATTTTAATACTAAAGCATCACAAGAGTTTAGTAGGTACCTAATTATTAACTAATTTAAATCTTACCTGTATTCTAGCTTCGGTGAGGCCGATCTTTAGAGCCAGTTCTTCTCTGAAACAATGAAAACGAAATGGTCATATCACTGTTAAGAACACCGCTGGTTTGTTAATATTTGCGAATAATAATATTTACAGCATGAGCACTTTTTACAACTTTAAACCTTGTATAATTAAAGGTACCTATTGCTATGAAAATGGTTCCCAGTGGTCCCCAGTTTTTGTAATTATCAACTAGCTTGCCTACGGCTTCTTTTGCGTAAAACCGATTGATTTTGGTAACCTTTCTATTTTCCAGGTCGTCTGAACTACATAATTTTGTCTGTTGTTTTAGTGTGAAGGAGTATATGCATATCATATTTGTGTTAATAACCCTTTATCTCCGTCAAACAGAAAGACAAACAGACGATGAAAAAATGTTAATGTCGTAGTGCCTCGTAAATAACTAGGTACGTATATGTAATAAAGAAAACGTAAATTAAAAAGGACATGGCACATAAGCTGTGTGACCTAAAGACACATTATTCATAAACAACGAAATAATCTATACATAACAAAGAGGCTGGGGTGCATAGGGTTCCCACCAAGAACTTAGGGTCCCAAGCCAACCTCACCTGCAAGTGGTGCACCTGCCGATCAACGGACGAGGCTCTGGCAAACAAAATATCCAGAGAAGCGGCAATAGGCTCGCCACCTATTACGTGGGATCAAAACACTGGCGAAAAGTGGGTGTTTAATATGCCTCTGCCTACCCCTTCGGGGAAACAGGCGTGAGTCTATGTATGTTTGTATGTACATACAATAAAGAAAACGTGAATTAAAAAGGAAATGGCACATTAAACTGTGTAACCTAAAGGCACATTATTCATAAAGAACGAAATAATCTATTCATAACAAAGAGGCTATGCTTGAACATATAATAGAATGATGATCAATTATTCTCACCTGGTAAAAACATCGGGATAATGCGTCCTCCCGAAGGCCTTCTCCAGCTCATCAAGCTGATAACTCGTGAAAGTTGTTCTGTATCTCCTCTGTTTCCTCTGAGGAATGTCCTCGTCATCCATCCCGCTACCAGACCCAGGTCTCTCGTGTTCCATAGGAGGCAGGTCTGGAGTGGTGGAAGAACCAGGCTCTGAGACGCCCATGATGAAATGTGATGGGTAAATGATGACGGTTGTGAATGACGAAAAAGTCTGCAACAAACAGATAATTTACGATTATTATTTCATTGGTGTGAATCGGTTAGGGAGGTAATTTGGACTTTACTACTCTTTGACTCGAAAGGTTCAAGTAAAAAATTGTTAGGTCTTCCTTTTTGACAGCTTGCAAATCTATACTAAGTTTGCACAAGAGCCTGAAAATGCGAAAGCTATTTTTATGTAGAGCAAAAAACACTGACAGATAATTATTTAGAGATTTAATATTATTCAGCACTGCTATAAACAGTACTGTATATAAACTGTCCCTCTAATGGGAACTGTTCTTACTATGAGAAGGATAAGGCTACAATCTGAAATTATGTCAAGTAATTGTTTTTGTTTACTATGTGAGATTGAAAAAACATCAAATATTGCGTAACATGGTGCATAATTATGTTACGAATTATATACTCAAATAACACTAGTGTTTAAAATCTAGACACCTCGATAGAAATAATATATAAAGTTTTGTTTAAGACTGTACTTCGCAGCTGGCCTAGTACGACTCCATTGTATCCATATATTCAACTTGTGTGTGGTAATTATCTTCCCTTATCAGAATTATATGACATAAAGTTATTGTAATATGACGTAAAGCAGCAATGTTTCATTAAATATGATGTATAACTTTTAAGATCGTTAAAAATAACGCCTTTTTTAACCCGTTTTTTACCAATCTTTAACAATCAAAGGTCAAAAGGCACCTTGTAAGAAGTACTTGGTTGGTTAACATTTAGCTGTTAACTCATAAAATATAGATTTCAGATTATCTATAATTGCATGTGAACTTTAAAAATTATATTAAAGTTGATTACAGCGATGGCCACTACATTATTATAAAACAATGCCACCCACAGCGTTTGTCTGTCTGTTCGCTATAAACTCAAAAGCTACAGAACGGATTTCCATGTGAGTTTCGCCAAAAGATAAGAGTGATTCATGCGGAAGGCTTAGGTGTATAATCTCTTAAAGTTTTGAGTAAATGTGACGTCAATAGTACTCAGTGAAGTCTGTTAAGAGTACAAAGTGTTATAACCTCGTTTCATTCCATGGGTGTTGTGTAAACTGGAGATACCTAGCTCCAGCAGTGGACTTTTTTTTATAGTAATAGGCGGCAAACGAGCAGACGGATCGCCTGAGGGTAAGCAATTACCACCGCCCGTGGACACAAGCAAAACCACAGGAGTCACAAGTGCGTTGCCGCCCCTTGGGATTGGGGAAAGGGATAGGATGTGGAGTGGGATGAGGGAGAAGGAATAGGGGATAGGGCCTCCGGAACTCTCACTCACCGAACGAAACGCAACAGCTTAGGTACTGTTACTTTACGTCGATTTTCTGTGAGAGAGTAGTACTTCCCCGGTCGAGCCGGTCCATTCATGCTGACATCAGCAAAGCTCTACTACCTGTAGTGTGAGAGGGTAGTACTTCCCCGGTCGAGCCGGCTGCGAAAAACTGTGTGAGTCAAACATTGCAAGTACTACCCGTGCGAAGCCAGGGCGTCAGGCTAGTATAATTATATTAAAGTGAATGTTGTCAGTTATTGGTATGCAACGGGCTGTGGCGGTCGGGCCCTTGTACCGTCAGCAACAATTACCATAGTATCATTATGGCCCATCTAAATTGCAATACGCAAACATCCGCTTTCTTTGCGCACTCACTTTTGTTTATGGTACGATGAAAATAATGTATGAGTGTATAGAGCGATTACGTAACACATTATAGAATTTTCGAATCGTTTTGTCACCATATAGTTATGCCATATAATAATTTATACTTTTGAAAGTCCCAAAGTAATTCATCTATATAAAAGTTTATTTGACTTAAATTGTTATAGTACTTACAGTTTCTTGCATACTTTTAAAATTGGGATTCAAAATGCATGATCAGGTCTACTGTATGCAAATCTGACATACGAATATTAGCATCTTCTTTGATGGAGATCGTCACCAATACAATGAAATTATTGGTTAACTAATTACTTTGGTCACGTGTTTGCTGTTGCTGTGTCTTTCAATAAATAAATAAAGATTTTATGACTATAGAATAACAATAGAAAAGATAGCGGCGATAGCCCAGTAGTTTACGTAACGGACTGCCGAGCCGATGGTCTCGGGTACGATCCCCAGGTACCCCGGGTACACACCAATGACTTTTCTAAGTTATGTGTGCATTATAAATTAATTATCGCTCGCTTAATGATGTGCCCGGTTGATGGCCCCCTATTACTTTGGGACCGAAACATATGTGACGAAGTGTGGGTGTGTAATACACCTCTGCTTACCCGTTCGGGGATAAAGGGCGTGAAGTTATGTTATGTTAAAAAAGATTTAAAGCAAATAATTTCAAAAATTTTTCAGTTGACTGTACACGCATACGAGCAACTTTTTGTCGCGTGAACTTACACATTAGATTGATCTAGATTGCGTCGCGCTCGTCTAAAATGGCTAATTGGTATAATTTAATTTGCAATGGTACACCCGCCATTTTGACTCTTACGACGGTTGAGGTAAGCGCTTGAGACAGGCCACCGATGCGAGCTGATTATTAAATGGATTACTACAGCTTTGAATTGCAGCATAATTTTACTATTAAAAGCGTCATTGAGGCCGTAAATAACGCGACAACATGTTTTCTCTTTTTTAGTAGTTTTTTCTGCCCATGTCAATTATCACAGCATAAAATAAAACAAAGGTTGTTCTGATGTATAAATCATATTACCGAAAGTGTTTTTTTTTAGTTTATATAGGTTCGCGTTTGACCACTATCATGCCTGATGGTAAGCACTGATGCGATCTAGGATGTAGCACGCTTACCTAGAAGATGCCTATTTACTCGCGTCTTGAAGACACCCAAATTGTACTGATCGGGAAACACAGATTCTGGCAGAGAGTTCCATTGTTTTGCAGTGCGCATGATGAACGAGGAAGCAAAACGTTTTGTACGTATGGTTGGAATATCGACCATGTACCGTCCGTCCGATAGTGGAAAGGGGATGAGGGGATTAAATCGTGCAGTTCCGCTGCACACTCTCCGAAATGTATACGGTAAAATACCGATAAAGCAGCAACTCGACTTAAGACTCAACTTAGTTTCACCAAAATCCTTTCAAGTAGTTTTAACTTAAGGAGTAGGTAGCAAGTTCATCTATCCACTACATCTCAACCCGTAGTTGGGTAGAAACAGAAATACTAGCGTGTACAGCCAGCCAATACTTACAAACACATAAGTAGATTCAATCAAACATCTTCATCCTCCTAGCTTTATCCCAGTCTGAGGCCGGGGTTCGCTTTCTAGTCTAACCGGCTGGCCGATTCAGAATGTCACGACAAGTAATCGTACGATATGTCAAATTATTGTCCTCGTCTTTTAGCCGCATATCAGAGATATTTTGAACAAATATTCATTGAATTCGGTTTATTAATTAATTTACTTCATACTGAATGCATAAAATTGATAGGAAATGCGATAGTTTTGACAAAAAATTAGGTAGCCCGTTTGACAATTAACGGAATCGAATGTTAAATGAGATATCGAACGATTCTGAATCGCCTCCTTTTGACTGAATATTAGCTTTTCCACAGAGCGTCTGACCTCCGCAGCCCAAAGAGATAGCTATATTCCATGGTTTAGAGACTAATGTCAGTTTACTCATAGGTACTGACTCTCTACAACGACTGTCAAAGATCTTCGTGACAGCCGGGACCGACGGTTTAACATGCTCTCCGAGGCACGGGGCAAGCGATATTTACAATTCAATACGTATATAACTCCAAAAAGTCATTAGTGCACGCCGTGGATTCGAACCCGATACCCTCTGCATGGCAGTCTGTTGGTATCTCCACTAGGCTATCGGGATTCTATTAAACAGGGCTGGAATATATTTATTGCCACATCTAGATTCCTGCTAGAACTGCTTATTAAAGTAACTAGCCTGGCCCAAATCAAACTCTGACCAAAATCAAACCTTATTAGGATCACAAATAGAATACAAAGCTTCGCCATGGACTCGAACAGACGTTGTCAAAATAGGTCAAACCTCTCAGTTTAGGCAACTTTTTATCGCCAGCACTGATTCACTAAAATGCCAATACCAACAAAACGGCCTGTATATATTTGGCTAAAGATGAGTATTGAAAGGACGATAAAAGTTATGGTCATCATAAAAACGTCTTGTTTTAAATAAGTGTGAAAAAGTTGATTGCGCGTTTATGCAACCAGCCTTTATCTTTGGCGTATTAAAAATTAATTGGCGTAGTCTCAGTAAATTTCATGGTATTTACGGTGGTCCATCATAGAGGAGTATATAAATAAAAAATTTGTTTATGTGGTATCATAAAATTGTAACATTTTACTCTACAAAAGTCAGGATAGAAGATGGACATGGGACAGAAAGTGAGTTTAGCAAATATTCATTAATCCGGTGTGGAATTATGAACTAAGAGTAAACCTATGTTATTGCATTTTATAATAATTCATTTAATCACGATTTATTAGCTTAATACATGAAGAAACAAAGCAACAAAAAATCCTTTACAATACATAAATAAACTTGATAAATAAACCTAACCATCTTAGTACAAATAAGAGCAAAACCTAATTATATTATAAAAAGGTTCTATAAACAGCTTATTTCAAAGAAAGCTGACTCTATTTCTAAGGAAAATATTTTTAATATAATAGCAAAAACTATTTTTGCTACGCTTCGCCGATTTGAACGTTATCGCTATCATTGAATAGAAATTATAGCTATTATAAAAATAATAGACATATTCTTTATGTATCATAGGCACATTAAACGGCATGCTACAATGCATAATTATGAGAGTGATCAATTCTAGTAAGTATACGATAATACACTGATAAACAAATAGGCTTTTTCACGTAGGCTTAGGGACCTCATACCTAATTCCTTCTTTCTTACTCTTCACCATATCCGGTTACGTACGTATAATTTCCATAGTTATCAATAATCTTAATATATAAAATCCTTGCGTTACTGACTGACTGACAGACACGCTACAGCCGAAACTATTGGGCGCAGGAAGCTGAAATTTGGTATGTGTGTTCCTTGGGGACCATAGGGGTGCACTAAGAAGGGATTTCCAGAAAATCCCACGGGATCGGCCAAAATGGGTAAATTTAAAAAAAATGCAGGCGTAGCTGCTGGCATCCTCTAGTTTTATATAACCTCACGACGAAACTGAATAAAAACGTAAGTTCATTAACCTATTATTAAATTTACTAATTACCACAACATAATTTTTTGCGACATCCTTTACCTTAAAAACCGATTCGTTCTACTTAAGGTACTCCAACATAATTCCGATAATCAGAGCTAAGAAACAATAAAAAAAATCTATAATACCGTAATTAGTAATTACCGTGCATTTTTGCGGCAAACGACAAGCGATCCGCTTTATCCAAGAAACAATTAACACAGTTAATCAACTATACAGACCCAATTAAACAAGTGTTTAATTAAGTTTCTGCTAAATTACTTGTCATCCTAATATACACCTTAAAGAATTAGATTTACGTTCATTATTGCACAGCAACGATTTAAATCTAATTAGAGATAGATTTGACTTGAAAATTAAGTGATATTTAGCAGAGATTTACAAATAAAATTATGAACTCTACAGTTTCATTTAAGTTAAATATTCGTAAAATAGAGTAAAAACCTTTATCGAATAGCAAAAAGTACTTAATCATTACTTCTGCCAATTTTCATAATAATCTGCGGTTGCCTATTTAAATTATCGATTTACAAGGACGAGTTACAACATATTTCACAATCTTCAATATAAAGAAGGGAGTTGAGCTTAAAACAAATCTCTACGGAGAACTTCAAATCCAAACCGATTCTAGGGACTGGTATCTCAGAATTTATTCACTAATAACCGAAGACAACAAAGGAGATTATCGCTAATATCATAGCATAATAGCACTTATTATAGTCAAATAGAGAAAGAAAAAAAGAAGGAAAAAGTGTTTAGAAAGTAATTATCGTTATCTGTGGCAGGTCGGATTATGTAATTGTTATTTTAGATTAGTCTTACACAATACAGGCAGTTTCTCACGGAGAACACGCAATAGATGCTCAATCAAATAACAAGTGCAGAGTTTGTTTCCGTCATGTATCATCAATAGAAGAAACGTAACATACACCTAAATAATCCTAACATAACATAACTTCGCGCCTTTATCCCCGAAGGTGTAGGCAGAGGTGTATTACACACCCACTTTTTCGCCAGTTATGTTTCGGTCCCAATGTAAGAGGGGGCAAGCCTATTGCCATAGTAAAAACAGTATTGCCATCTACCGGGCACATTATTAAGTGAGCGATAATTAACGTTCTAAATAATCCTGTGTACAAAAAATGGTATAAGTGGTGTGATGTTTGAAATAAGTCGTCTATCTCGAAGCTAGCCTATCGTGCGATCTACTTAGATGTAGTATTTGGGGGCTGACTAATTTTGTATTCAATATTTCAAGGTTTCCCTCGTAATAGAGTAATCATTATTATTACTTCTAATGCAAGAGGTTGCTTGATATTTGAATCATCACAAATAAGCAATACTGTCACATTGCTGGGTCAAATATTGAACAGTTTGCTGACGTTTACCGCTTACGATCGCACTGTGTTTTATTATCGCGAATGACACGAAAATGCAATGATCACTATAGTAATAATGGCGCTTTTGATTCTTTATAAGCGGTACCACTAAACTGAACGCATTTCAAAGGTGGTTGAATCTACCAACATTTAAACAACAGGCAAAGATACAATTTAAATCCAGAGTGGCAATAAAACATACAAAGTAAGAAGTAAACATTATAGTAGTGGGCGTAACTTAGATAAATAAATACAAAATAAATTGATCTGTCTCCTCTCGCGTATAGCCATGTGGCTAAAACAACAACTTAGATTCATAAATCACATCATCAAGTGATTTATACTTATATATTATCTGTGTTTTCTACCGTTTGTCCATTAAAATATCCTTAAGAGGAATTCGCAGAAATATGCAATTTATATCACTGAGATATCCGGTTGTAAATTATGTTAAAGAATACAAAATGAAGGATTGTTTGCATGGAGGCCATCATATAAACTACGGACAGTGAATCTTTTTTCTGGACTTAGCGCGTGTTTTGACACCTCAAAACTTGATTAGCATTCGATGATCTGATTAGTTCTTCTATATCAATCAGAGCGATCAACGTCGAACAAATCAAAGTGAGTCTTGGACTAGATTTACACGTGGTAAGTCCTCTGAACAGCTGTTCCTCCACTAAATTGGTGGATATATCATGCCTGATCATTCGCACATTCTTTACCATCCACAGACATGTCTATCTAAACATATGATCTAAAGAAATGCTAGCAAATGAGCCAGCGGTGGACCAGGTTTATAATCATCTATATTATGATTATTATCTTATTATTGCAAAGGAACCCCATGCTGCGGCGGAAAAGACACCGAAACTGATCGACTCAGCCATTGGTAGGTCATAACTAGAAATCTCAAATGGTCTGAAAGACTATGACGGTGACAGTTCTATTGCATATCCCTTGTTTAATCTCAAAAATAAAACTTAATAACATAGATACAAAAAAACAAAATACAAAGAAACATTCACGCCAACAATATACAAAGATTCACGCCTGTTTGCCGAAGAAGTACGCACTAGACAGACGTAACGCCACGGCGCCGTTTGCAACAATCCTGACGTATCTCTCTTGCCTCATTCACTCCCAACAAATTTCTCATGCATGCTCTTTTGTTTAGTTTACCTCACGAATCTCACTTAATTTCCCTAATAAATCATAGTGCGTGTATATCCAGTTGGTCAATAAAATTAGGTATAGTTCACGATCGATTGGCATCAGCGGTCGCTCTGCGGGAGCGCCGACCGTGACGCCACCTGCCGGCGCATCTGTCGCACGCGCCGGTAATCGCGACACTGCGAAATAGACCTTTTGTTTTACCACTATACACTTGTAAAGGATGATAGTAACTGTATATAAAATTCTTGCGTAACTGACAACGCTTAACCGAAATCATTGGACGCAATATGTTCCTTGAGAACTTGTAGAGCTGCACTATAAAGGGATTCCCCGAAACTCTCACTGGATCGGGCAGATACGTTTAAATTAAAAATAATGTGCGTAGTTAACAGCCTTTCTTATTGTGAGAATTTCACAAATATGTTTACTGACTCAAAGATTGGATCATATACATTTTTGACTCAAATATAAAACATTAAATGTCATGTCGTAACGACCTTATCCATTGAGCTAACAGATTTTGCAGAACTTGTATTTAACAATATTTTAATGTGAATTATGAACATTGTTCATGAAAACGTCACAATAAACGTAAGTAAACATGCGCGAACTATTGCAGACACATAAATTATTATGTATAAGTATGCTAGTAATGGGAAGAATTCTAGCAAAAAGGGGAAAAAAGAAAATTTGCCGAACCCGCAATTATTTTCAATACAGCTACTGTACCATAAAAAGTGACACATTTACCTCGCTGTGTGTGCTCGCCAATAATTAGTTTTTCGTCATCTAGACATAAAGATGCAAAGATATTTTTTTCTGCAAACGCCTGTGTAAATGGAATATACGTTCAATTATTTCTATGGATACCTAGAATGTAAAACGTCATTTACAAATTTGTAATTGCATTCCATGTATAAAATTTTAAATATCGAAAACCGTAGTGAAATTGGTGACCAACAGAAAAAATAAATTAACCATCGACACGGTTGAGCGTTTCCTCTTTGCGAGAAGAAAAAAAAATAGTTGAGTAAATTAAATAAAGCAATCAAGATGTAAATTTGAACGGTCGAGCGATCTCGCGGTGAATATTGACGAATATTATCCGCTGATTGGCTCTGTCGAGCGGGTAATCGACACATTGTTAGAAAATGTTTTTATGTACCATCTAGCGGGACCGAGTTCGTTTGCCCCCACGACTGCAAATAAACCTTGACTTTTTGCCTGCTAATTTTGGAGTAAAACTTTCGTTTAGACCAGTCAGGTATAAAAATAATAAAGTACACCTATTATTTAGTTGATTACTCCGTTACTGCAGCTACTATTTAAATTAACATGTTTTTGATTTAAAATCTGCATAAAATAGGATGTGCCTACTTTCAAACTAAAAATACCAATTCATCAACGTTAAGTATGACATAATGAAATAGTTATAATACAAAAAAAAATGTTAAAGGCCTTTGCCATTAAATAAACAATTTTCTGATTCTCACAAACAACCAGCCTACGCCAAAGACCTTCTCCACGCCATCAAATTTATTTTATAGATTTTAATTAAAACTGCATGTATAAGTTATAATATTTATTCAATTATTATCGCAGCGTGCGCGTGAGTATGGCGTTTCAATTAATTCCGTCCCTATAAATATTAGCAAAGTTCGTAATAATTTAACACACTATTGGATAACACTGTTCGTTATAAATCATATGAAAAAACTTGTAATGCCAGAGTTTAGTGCCGTAAATGAACATGCTTTTGGAATCGTTAATGCCTGGAGGAGTACGTCAGCCTAAAGAGGATGTACCTTAATGGATGCACGTACCGATATAATTGTAGCCCAGTTTATGAATAAATTACACTGTGCGATGAGAGGATGTACAAAAAATTTCATATAAAACCTTAAAAAGGTTTGCACAGTGTGAAATTGCCGATGACGGTACAAATATTGGCACATTTGAATTGAACGGCCGTTACACTTCAATATTATTTATGAATTATGATATATGTGTTTGTTAATAATTTATTGCTGTTCTACTTGCTGGTAGTAATGCTTGTGTTGCATGGTCATTTAAAAATGTAAAAACATCTCTGGACAGCGTTGTGGGGATGAGTCCACTTAAGCTGTTTCGCGATCCGTGCGATCAAATAACAATTATTTGCGTCATAAAATAATAAACTGGCCTACAGTATATTAAAATTTTAACGCTTTCATTGGTATCTATACTGGTATATATATTGGTATAGCTGATGATTTTCATTAAATACTGGCGGACGCATAGAATACTCTTCTATCGCGTTCAGTCATTGCGTCTACGCCTTCATAAAATAATATAATGTACTACGTAGAGCTGTTCATGGCAAACTGTATGATCACACTGATGAAGGCAAAAATGTCAAATCGGTAACAAAAGATTCTATAAATATTTACTTCTGTGTGGTTAAATTCATCTAAGCTTAAACAGAACCACAAGTTTAGATTCTAAGCTACGATTACGGATTCATAAGGCTATTGATTTATGACACTCAAGGCAATCTTGCAGTCCTCACACACACAGCCATGTGACCACTCAATAAAATATACAATAATATCACATGCACATATGACCGCAGCGACCTATACCTATTAATTTAATTATTTCTTTATACAATTATCCTATACTTCCTGTTGCCATAAACAGAAATTGTTTGCGTAAAACACAAAAACACTAAAATAAAAATAAAACTTTATTACTTAGAAGTTGTTTTTATAACTGACAGTATAAACGTTCACTTGTCACCTTTACAGAATCATTTGAGTTTATTGTAAGCTGATACATCCATAATATTGCTGCTATAGTTTTGTTTTTCTAATTCTGTTCATTCATTTTTTTTTTTGTGTAATGAGTTTGACCAGCATCGGTTGTCATGCTACCACAAATGGTAAAGAGTGGAAGTGTACCAATGTAGCGAGTTAAAAGAGAGGTAAATTTCTCCCAGGTTCTTCTCATAACCCTCCTATTAGCACAGAATATATACAAGTACTAGAAAATAATATGTAAAGCAACAATATCATTGTCCGTGTGGTGACGGATTAAGAATACGGAATGTCACCACCCCATATGATCCCATGGGTGTCGTAAGAGCCGACAGAGGGAACATATTATGCAGAGAACAGCACTGTAAGAGACGAAAAACTTGATACAAACCCTATATCAACCCGTTTGGCCAGCGTGGTATAGTAGGCCAATTCCTCCTTTCAAAGGAGAGGCCTAGTCCAGCAGTGGACTGTTAAAGGCTGATGATGATGATGACTGCCTATGCGAATCTAGGCGTAAACAATTTCAAAATAGTTTTGACGTTCATAAATGTTTCTCTGTTTTCAAATGAATTGAATTAGAATTTTGAGAAATGTACAAAAGAATAATTATGTTGATCCTTCGACAAGCTCATGTGATGCTTAAATATATTCAATTTAGATAACATTTCCCTTATTCAGTGCACAGTGGAAGAATTATAATATAATAGGATTAGAGTAGATACGGGTGAGGCGCCTAGCGGATTAGTTTTTTAATGTCTACACTCTACACTATGGTATAAAGATAACGAATTGTTTTAGCTTTTCTTGAGAATTTATTTTACCTGTATAATGGCTTTAATTTAATAATGTGTGTTTTAATAAATACATATGTATGTATAGATGGGTGTGTGTTTATCGTTTCTTGGTCATATTCCATCTGTCTTCTTGTCAATGTTTCTAAGGTAAGCGCCGACACTAGAATCATACGCATAGTTGTGTAGCCAAAATAGCAAATATCTTTTTTCTTTCTGTTGATAAAGAATATTTATTTTTAAGAGTAAATATTTTCGAAATGATTGAATTTTCTAAAAGATGTTTAGAAAATACTTATCTATCAATACTTATTTTCTTCATTAACTGAAAATGCAATTGATTAATTAGGTTTTCCGTTAATTAAAAACGTCCGATTTTGTAATCTATTTTACAGAACATCCTTTAAAAGATATTTAATTAAAATAGTGCTTTAATTTAACGTATTCAATTTAATTTATGAAAACGGGCAAAATTATAAGCAGTTCATTATTATGAACATTTGGTAACAATATTCTACGTAAATTTTCTGTGAAAACAATGTTCACAATCTAAATATTTACCCAAACTTCCAAATCCGCATCCTGCACGTTATCGTCAGCTCTAAGAATTGGGGATTAAAGAGTTTTTGTCCATTAGGTCTGAGTTGAGTGTTAATGGCGTCTCGGATTATTTCGCTGAGCTTCAGATAAGAGCCCCACGCGCCTGACTCATCCGCCCCTGACTGATGTCTGACTGCTACCTGATAACCCTGGCCTCACCACTCTAATGTTATTATACTACAAATTCCTTCGATGTATCTTTGTCTTCATAAAACTGAGGTATCCTTCAGCTTCTATTACAAAACAATAAACTATATAATACTTCCTCTTTATTTGATCGCTGCACAACAAGGCATTCTTTTGTTCTAACTGCATTAAACGCATTACACAGTTTTTCATTACATTCTTCATACCTCCATTGTCGGTAGCAAATTATTATCAGGACGTATAATGTATGTTTTTATATAATTTATTTCCTCAAAGAAGTAGGGGGAAAGTCCAGCCGTCCAATAACATTCACAAAGCTAATATTATTTATCGTAATCATAATCTCAATAACATCCGATTCAATTTCATCACTCCATAACGAACAACGGAGAATCTTCAATTTTAATAATGTGAACATTAAAAAAATAATCAAGATACAAGCGGTGTGGATGTAAATGGACATTCCTATTACAAACGCGGCTAGTAGCATCGAGTAGCGTGTAATGAGAAACCAGAATGTTAATTAAGATCTAATTAAGTCTAATACAATCAACAATGCTGCTCGCGTTCCGGAGGCATCCGCAAGTCATCACGAAGGTTTCCTATCGACTGCTTTATGAAGAGCTATGACCTTCAGTACTGAACCTCATATTCGAATCATTTTTTCTCTTACACGGGGAAGTGGTAGGGGTCTCTCAAACTGGTCATCTTAATCGAATGAGACCGGCCAACCCTTTGGTAAAAAATCGGTTAAAATCACTCTTTCTAAAGGCTATTGTGATGTGAGAACTCAATTTAGTGAACATTGCAGCAATGGAGACGTGAGATCAGTTGAAAGGGTAATAAAGATATCTAACATCTGTATGCGAGCCATTGCGAGGCACAAATCATTTTAGTAGTGATAAATGTCAGCATGAAGAAAATTTTATTACAAGGTAAAATATAATGCTTAATTATATGTATGATTTATTGCAAAGAAAAACAATTGTTCATAGATTTAATTTACCTTCAAGGGGCCATCAAGGATGTGTCCTAAGCCCAAATGGCGTGATATGTTATTGCTATAAACACTATTTGTAAAATTAAATGGTAGTATATAGTCCAGATCGGTAGATATTTCTAAGTTTACATTTTCTACCAATTATTAGGTGGTTTTTATAACACATTGATATCATTATCATTTAAACGTTATTTCTTCTTCGAGTGTAGAACTAACTATAAAGTAAATTCATTTAAAAAATGATATAATTGAGCTGTAAAACCAAAAAAATATAAAGTAACGGTAAAATATTTACGTGCATTTATCGCAATAACTTCGTAGGTCTTTATACTTACTCAAAAGAATACTCGATTATAAGATCAACTGAGATTGATTACTTACTTTAATATTAACTTCGTTATCAGCTAATATAAAATATTATCTTTGTATTCACGTATTTTATATGTACTTTTAGAAAAATCTGGTTAACCAAAATCAATTTAACTTTTTCTTCGATATTTTTCTTTTAAAGTTTTAACAATCATAGAAAACCGGCGTATATTGAAAGCTGAATTAATTTCACTTAATTACTATCTATTAATAATGATTAAACGAAATAAATATAGACCGAAACAATTTTAAACTAATTTGCTAAAGATTTAGTTTCCTATTAATGCATTCAAATACCATAAAATTAAACTATAAAACGATTAAAATAATAAATAACATGCAAATTCGTATAGCTATTATTTTTATGACGCTCGTCTCTATCAAATGATATAAAAGTTTATGGCAAATCTACACAGAAAATCTATCCGCATATACCACCCGCCGACCGTCGGCAAATATATTTATAATACTTTTATAACAAATTTAATAACAATTAAAAATCTTTATAGTCTTATAATTAACATACATGTAAATTGGACAAATTATGATGACGACAAAATATTTGGCCACGAATACAACGGTAATAAAAATGACACGCCACGAGTTCAAGATTATAAAAAATACAATATGACCCACACATTCCGTTGTAGAGGCTAATAAAATCAAGATCAATAACATAAATACGCTATTGTTGTCCATCTTTACAATATCTAACAACTTTTATAGAGCTTGAGATATGGGAATAACATTCAAAGCTGACCATAATACAAGCTATAAACAAAATTAACAACACAAGAACCCCTGCTGATTTCAATTTTGAGCCTGACATCGGCCCTAATTCAATAAAGCAATAAAATTCACCTAATTATGCAAATGCCTCTAAAATATCAGGCATTATGCTTTTTTGACTCCCAAAAATATGATGCGACCTGTCAAATAAGCCTGTGGGCTTTGATTAATGAGAACCTGTCCTAGTTATAAAGTAATGATATTATTTTAATAGTCTGTTGTTAACTATAATTAATTTGAAAGGAAGCGTCAAGTGGATCCGGTAATATAAATCATATATACTTATTGCATTGTTTATTAGGGTATAAACAAGTCATCGTATTGTTTTGTAAAATATAAAAAGGAATAAATTATTAGACACTTAAAAAATGTAATCAAGGATGATTACAATTTTTTTTTAATTTTCAGCTATCGAATATTGATTTTATTGAGTGAAATAATTATTATTTTATATCGCACTGATTATTTGAATATTTTTTATTAATATGTTCAAATAGAAAGCCCAAAAAATATGTCCAAAAATAAAATTCAAAAGATAAAATAATTTTATCATGCTTACCACCGTATATTAAATATAAGTAGGCTTTACATTTAATCAAACTATGATTGTATTCATGCATTAAAATAATAGTTAAAATCACTTACCGAACACAATTCACAATAACTAACTCCGAAATAAAGTCCTTATTAAGCACGAGACGAAAGATAGTGAACACGAATAAATTGCCGTCAATAAAGGCCACAATTTACATGATACCCCGTGACGTTTCAAACGACAACAGAGCAATAAACTATAACACACCAACGCCTTCAATCGACTGGTAGAGAATAAAGCCGGCTACGATCGCCTACGCACCGCTCGAAAAAGTATAACAAAAAAGTAGCGGGCTGAGACCACTCCCCTCGGACACGCCCGGCCAATGGCGGCGCGGTGATACCGCCGCCGCCGCGACGGTGGGCTGAATCACTTGATACGGGTCCCTACTTCGATACCGCTAATTGACTTTATCAACAAACTGACTTTACTGGCCGAAGTCACGATATATGCGTTTGTCTGCCGTGTCAAAAGCCTAACTGTGGCCCACTAGCACTGTAATTAAGTATACTGCGAGTTAATGGATGATTTGAGCTAGCGAGAGATTATTTTGTACCCATTACAGACCCAAGCGAAAGCCGTAAAATTTGCTTGAGGAGTTTACAAATAATTAATAGAAGAAAGTTATTATTAGCCAATAGCCAGTAATTGCTTTATTATATTATTGTAAAGATTTCAAATCATAGCAATATATTTCAGCCATAGCTCAGTTGAATATATTGTGTTATATTATAATGTTTAATGCGGACGTGACATTTATAATTAAAGCTTGTATAGTTGATCGCACAATTATTTTGATTAGTGCTAAAGCAATATTGCTTTCGTTTAAATTTATACTGCACATTAGCTGTAAAGGACATATGGCAGTCCATACTAGGTATGCAATTAGAAGCTATGAAAGCTTTATATAGCTGTTTGGAGTACTATTTATCTGAGTGTCGGCATCTTTGTACTAATTGCGAGTAAGGCTATAAACCGATCTCTGTAGGTACTCTGAGTTGCTGCAACTTAGTTAGCGGCATAACTTTGGCAGTCAAATAAATTCTTGCAGAGCTATAAATTTTATAGATAGGTTTAATAACACAGGGCGTCCATCTTTATAGTTCATACACGTTTATTCACGTGAACTTTTGTATGAACGTCGAGATTTAAAGGACGCATAAAATCTTCAGGATAGCTATATAATTAGAACGGTCTTTAAAGTTAATTGTGTGCTAATTAAACTGCCTCAGTATAGTAACTTGATCTTATTGAGAGGTGTTTACATTTAAACCGCTTGAATCGGCTTCACAGTAAGACTTTATACCTGATTTATATTTGCACTTATATTATTAATCATTTTTGTAAACCTAGCTTTGCACGGGCAATTTAAGTTTGCGTTCAATCATGTAACTCAAATAATATAAATATACAAGCGGCTTGCCAACTTTCAGTAAAATGCTTTTACAATAATCTAGCGTAAATAAAATTTATTGCTACAAGAAAACAGAACATCAATTAATTAAATCAATTAAATTATTAGCAGCAAATACCTGATATCTGCTGTTAATAATTCAAAGCGATAATAGGATTTAATACCAAAAGGCTTAAAATGTTATTATCACCCGAATCTCAAGGATAACTTTAATAATATAAGTCTTTAAATTAACATTTCAGAAGTACACGCAAAACGTGTCTGCAAGTAGAAAAAAATATTTACGTGACCACTACAACGACCTTTTCCTTTACAAAAGATCACTTGAATTATGAATAGGCATATATATTGGTGACAAATATTGGATTTAAAAATGTAATAACCTCCAACCAAAATAAAATTTTACCAAATCTGCAGGAGACATAATTATGTATGGTGACATACATATGTAGAGTTTTATTTTTCAAACAGGTGAAATAATAGAACCCATAACATATATTTGGCAGTAAATGTGAATGCTTTTTTATTTATGATGATTAAAGAAGGATAAGATAAGAAAACTTTCGCGATTTGTATACATCATACAATTTTATTTAAACGGGTCTTATTCGCGATATTTAATTAATTTCAGGTATAAATACCTATGTTTTACCGACGTTGGGGCGTCTTACAACAGCCTTGGTCGCGGCAGGACTGATGTCAATGTCATCTCAGCATCGTCCTTGTGAAGCGCGGGTTTCGGCGGCTACCCTCACTTGTTTTTTATTTTTATTTTTATCCGAACTGTCGGTACGTCGACACACAACACTTATGACATCTACACACTGATGAGCTGTGTTACTGCGGCGGGGTTTACATTTATTGATTACTGGATTCCAAGTTGTAGACAGTCTGTATCCATCTTCCCGGTTGAAATTTTTATGTTTTTTTATTTCAACCGCTTCACGTACTATCCTGGAGTAATAGTGACGATCGGTAGATAAGACCTTTGGCTGATGTAATTCGATCCAGTGGTTTGTTCCAGACTCCAACAAATGCTCAGCGATTGCAGACTTGTTAATTTGTCGGTTTTTTACAGCTGCGATATGTTCCTTGACCCTTTCAGCGATGGTTTGTTTTGTCTGTCCAATTATGTCCTTAATTGTTATTCTGCCTCTCAAGAAACACGGCTCCTCGCTCTAGGATTAGAACTAGAGTTTACATCCTAGGAAGCCTAAGAATTTTTGTCGATAAGGTAAGTATCTACTTATACTCAAGATACATGCCAGAATGTGGAGTTCTGGCAACAGGCCGCTTTACCAATACCAAATGGTTTATACAAGTCTTTGATTGCATTTACATATTATGCTTTTAAAGATGGGTCGGCTTCAAATGCAGCGGTTATTCAAACCTACTTTCAACGCGTTTTCCCGCCTCCTTAGGTACCTATTGAAGATTAAGCATAATTTCTTAGTGTGTGCCTATGTTGTAATAGGATCACTGACCATCGCAGTCTAAACTGCCTTCAGTAGTTTAGACTCTGCGAAGGAATGTCAACAAAGACATGTATTTTTAGACATACATACATACATACATAGACTCACGCCCGTTTCCCGGAGGGGTAGGCAGAGACTACGGAACGCTATTTGCAACGATCCTGACATATCTCTTTTGCTTCATTCACTCCCATAAAATGTCTCATGCATGCTCTTCGGTTAAGGGTAGTATATATAGGCATATGTATTTTTATATGCCTATATAGTTAACTAGACTTCGCCTGCGGCTAGGCCCGCATGAATTTTACACTAAAACTTCCTCAAGAATCACGCTATCTATAGGTGAAAACGATACAAAAATCCATTCGGTAGATTTAAAGCTTATCGCGGTCATACAGACAGACATGAAGAAAGGTGGACTTCATTTTATAATATGACTAGCTGACCCGGAGAACTTCGTACTGCCATATATGTATTACTAGAGGGTGCCCGCAATTATACCCGCGTTATTTAAGGCTACTGCTCCGCTCCCATCGCTCATAGCGCGATGTTATATAGCTCATAGCCTTCCTCAATAAATGGGCTATCTTACACTGAAAGAATTTTTAAAATCGGACCCGCAGCTCCTGAGATTAGCGCGTTCAACAAAACAAACTCCTCAGCTTTATATATTAGTACTAGCTGACCCAGCGAACTCCGTATCGCCTTTTTAAGAGTTTTTATTAAATTCTCTTTTTTTCCAAGCCCCTTTTCCAAAGTTACCATTGACTTAGCGCTTAATCTCATCATTTCAGGGTCTATAAATAATGATGAACAAACAAACATAGATTTTTATATAATACTAGCTGACCCAGCGAACTCCGTATCGCCTTTTTAAGAGTTTTTATTAAATTCTCTTTTTTTCCAAGCCCCTTTTCCAAAGTTACCATTGACTTAGCGCTTAATCTCATCATTTCAGGGTCTATAAATAATGATGAACAAACAAACATAGATTTTTATATAATATTGAATTCCCCATTCCTTAAAATGTCAGAGACGATACCCATATCGACTTCAAAAAAAAATCCCGTCCGTCATCTTTGATTTCCTATCCGCCATCTTTGATCACGAAATAGATGTTGTATTTGTATTCACCATCCCTTAAATCATCAGAGACGATACCCATATTGATTTTTTAAATTTTTCCCATCCGCCATCTTTGATTTCCCATCCGCCATCTTTAATCACGAAATATATGTCGTATTTGGATTCCCCATCCCTTTAAACAGCGGAGACGATACCCATATTGATTTTATTTTTATTTCCCATCCGCCATCTTTGATCACGAAATAGATGGTGTTTTTAAATTCCCCATTCCTTAAAATATCGGAGACGATACTTTTGATTTCTTATCCGCCATCTTTGATCACGAAATAGATGTTGTGACATTATGTAGGTATGACGTGACAGTACTGACAGATATGCGATAGCACATGCGCAGCAATCAATTATCAGCGCATGCGTTCTTACTTCCAAGAGGTAAATTTGTGCCGTACAAACTTCTACCCTCCCTACAATCCCTCCCAGTTTAATTTTTACAACTTATGGTAGCCTATATCCGTCTCCACGGTCCAATATATGTATCTCTATATTAAAATTCAACAAAATTAGTTCAGCCGTTTTAGCGTGAAAACGGAACATACATACATACACAATTTCGAATTTATAATAATATGTAGGGATTATCAATGGGTTTCCTCTGACATGAAGCCCGCTGAGTGGCAGCACTGAGACTTCAGGTCCGGAAACCTGTCAAAACTGCCATCAAACAAAGAAGTATATCAACGCGCACGCGAATTTGAACTTTATGCAGCGGTAATAAATTACAAATTTACTCTACGTTTTAGTTAGAAAACTTTTGTATGGGAAAAAGAAAAGGGCTGTTTTTAGGGTTTTTCCGGCAATTATTAGAATTTTTCTCGCCGTAAAAACCATCTTTGAACGACAACGAACATTTAAAAAAAAGAATTGGCCAAATTGGTCCAGGCGTTGTTGAGTTATGCGCTTACCAACACATTTTGCGATTCATTTTTATATTATAGATAAGATACATATTAACCTTCCTCTTGAATCGTTCTATCTTTAAAAAAAACCGCATTTGAATCCGTTGCGTAGTTTTCAAGTTTTAAGCATACATAGGGACAGACAGACTTTGTTTTATAATATGTAGTGAAGAGATAGATATGATACATCTATAAATAAGTCCAGAGAAGGCGATTTTATTATACTTAAAAATAAGAATAGAGAGTACCCCAACTCTGATAGGAATCAACTTGACTGAGTTTTGTCTTAAATGTTTCTGCTAAGGAAACAGCTACTTAGTAGAAAAATTGCTGCAGACCGACGGCAACCACGCATTAGTTAGCTGCGTTAACGTAGGCTGTCGGTATTTCTATACCAATTTTTTATACTAACGGTAGTAAATAACCATATATATCGTTGGAATAATGATCTGCCGACATTGTTTAATGATCTACTGTAAATTAATATGAACTATTTATTTTCTCACAGTCATCCAACTAAAATCAGGACAGTAGAAAGACCTATTGTACAATAAGTCTAAGTACGTTTGCTTACTACTTGTACGTCTTAAGTTTGATCCAAAAGTTATCAACTATACGTCGTATTAATGTTATCTCGTAACAATTTCTGAAACAAATTTAGGTTTTGACACAATTTTCCATAAAAGTATTACATTATTTAACCGTTTTCCTGACTTGTATATCGTTTATAATTTTATTCATAATTATTAATGTTCTATCTCTCAATGATCAGTAAATAGGTTAATACTTTTTTTTTTAACCTTTTGAGCGCCATAGTCACATATTCGTGACAAGTGAAAACTGTCCCTGGTCGCCAACGTCACAAATACGTGACAGGAAAAGCGGTATACAAAAACACGAAATAAACAATTTTAACATTACCTACTTTAATGCCTGTTTATTTATATTACCTTCAAATAGAAGTTCTAATTCTTGTTTATTTCTGTTAAACGAATTAAACAGCGTTATATATATTGAGATATTTTACGTTAAAAAGTAAGAAATCAATTCTTAAAAAAGAATGTTCCTCTCACGCCACAGTCACAAATATGTGACCGCTAGTGATGTAGCGTATGTTAGATAATATCAAAAATTTACATCAAAGATCATTTTAAAACTTTCTTCTGCAATGTATTATTTTAGATATAATTTAGTACGAGGATAAAACAGCATTAGTGTTGTAGAATCAGACCTAAAAAAACATTTTAATAGCTACATAGTCGGAGATAAAATTGGTTGGGTCAAATTTCGATATTCGCTAATCCTGACTCAGGCGCATCCCTAACTCAACCCGAATTATCAGTGCCTTGTACGCCATGGTCACAAATAGATGACAACATCGTGACGTCACAAGCGATCAGAAAATAGTGAAGAAAATGAACAATATTGAAATATTTATTATTTATTTTATCGCCGTGTGGTTGACGGCATAGAATACAAGTGTCACCACCCCCTATCTTCCCGTGGGTGTCGTAAGAGGCGACTAAGGGATAACACGATGCAAATACCATCTTTGCGTAGAGACGGAAAACTCGACATCAAACCCTATACGACTGCCTCGTTGGTCTCGCGGCATAAATGTGCGCGTGGGATCGGGAGGTCCCGGGTTCGATTCCTAGGTCGGGCAGTGTTACTGGGTTTTTCTGTCACGAAATTCTCAGTAGCAGCACGGAGTCTGGAAATGTGCCCGGTACGGCAATAGGCTCGCCCCTTATTACGTGGGACTAAAGTATATATGACGAAAAGTGGGTGTAGAAATACACCTCTGCCTACCCCTTCGGGGATAAAAGGCGTGACGATATGTATGTATGTATGTTATTTTTTATTAATTATTAAGTGACTGTTATAATGAGTGCCAATTTGATGACTACGGAGGAACTTCTTCGTATATCCGAAGGAGTTCCTGAATCCTGATGACGAAGACTTTTCGGAAACACAATCTTTATAGTCTAAAGATTTTGATAGATCATAGTCGTCTAAAGTTTAGAGTACCTAAGGAATTACCTACTGTATTTTTACTGCTTTTATTCTAAGCAAAAATTAATCTTATTAAAACCAAGATAATATCAGTAGGTATGTGGCCCAGTATTGGTATTAGAAGACCAAATGTAACTTATTTTTAAATAAGTTAGATAGGTACATTTGGGAATGTTATTTTTTCGTGATACAACTATAGATATTTTTTTATGTTTATATGTACTTACCAATACATATACTTAAACGGTCTGAACATTCGCAATTATAAAGATTATAAATGCACTTAATAAAAAAACGTGTTTTATTTATTTTAAAATAATATTGTACGAGAGCACATCGATAACCGAGATATTACGTTGCTACATCCTTATTTCGGAAGCGAAATAGTCATACAAATGGCGAGCCGTCCACGCCATGGTCACAAGTAGAAGACAGCAGATAAAGGATGGTGTTGTGCCTATAGTTATTACATTTAATTATATTGTCGTCTCATAACTGTTATTACGGTGTTATTCGAGTCTGTAAATTATGTATAACTATTACTATAGTAGGAGGAAGTGTAATTAGGAATTAAAAATAAAATAAATAAAAAATAAAATAGCTTTTATTTCAGGTAAACACCCATATTAAAACATTACATTAATAAACCTTCATACATATTTCCATTATTAATTGTATCAATTATTAAATTATTAAAGCATTCCATAATAAAATAATTACATAACTTATATCAAATTTTCTTTAAATACCAATTTAATTATTATTAAATATCAATGTTATAAGGACACATTTATATTCTGAAATCGTAGACGAAAATAATAATACCATTTAATATCGATGTAGTATTGGAATCCCTATTTCTTTCGTAGGTATTTAAGCGGAATTTGTGGCTTGGCGTTGAGGGCAGGTTCATGTGTTTTTGCTCTGGCGTTCAAAAGGTTAAAGTTGTCACAGCCAAATTGTAACCGTATTAAACGCTAAAAAGGAAAATTCTCAGAATTCAATACATAGTAAAATACAAGAAACCTATTTAGTGTTAACTTAAACACAATATTTTAAATTTTTATGCAGAATAGTTTCCACGAAGTAATATTATCAGGAGATTAAAGCAGCACAGTAATCAGCAACCGTGTGTGGAGACGCAATTAGGCTCCCACCAAGGCGTAATTAAAACTATTAAAATGACATTTGGTGCAATCCAGAAACTTCTATTGCTGTGTTCCGCGTACAATCATATGAAATCGCTTTACAGATAGTTATTTTAACATAATAATGTTTAACATAATTTTAAATTCAAACAAAGGAGAATGTTCGGAAGAAAATTGTCGAGAAAGTAAACTACACCGCTTTGGTGATTTAGATTATCATTTTCGTGTTGTGTGAAACAAGAGACATGATTTTAACCTCATCATGTTCATTGTGTGTGCTTATTTTCTTGAATTTCATTTCACTCCGCGCTGAGTTGATGCGACTCTAATAGACGTTTCATTTCTTTCTTTCAACTTGCTCCTACTTTTCTATTTTGTTTCGACAATTTAATTTCTTATAGCAGAATGTAGCAGCAGCGTGATGTAGTAGCAGCGATAGCCGAGTGGAAGGCAGCGATGGCCGAGTGGAGATACCAACAGACTGCCATGCAGTGGGTATCGGGTTAGAATCCACGGCGCGCACCAATGACTCTTCGGAGTTATGTGCGTATTGAATTGTAAATTATCGCTTGTCCCGTGCCTCGGAGAGCACGTTAAGCCGTTGGTCCCGGTTGTCATGAAGATCTTTGACAGTCCTTACAGGATATCAGTACCTTCTAAATAAAACTACCTGATAAATAAAAAGACACTGGTCTAAACCATGGAATAACGCTATCCCTTCGGGTTGCGGAGGTCAGACAGGCAGTCGCTCCGTGGAAAAGCTAATATTCAGCCAAATCCGGCTAAACTAGTAAGCGGAAAAATAGCTTGAAGGGACAACAGCCAGAGCCATCTTCTTCAGGAATTAGTACAAATTTCATACAGCTCGTTCCTGTAAAGAAATCGTTTCTGTAGTTGAGCTTAAAAAAATTCAAACGACTAGTAAGTTACAATTTGTATTCAGATTCAGAACAAAATGTCTACACAAATGTATACAATTGACAGACATTAAAACTATAATGGGTGAACAGAATAAAAAAGAATAACAAAATGCTACAAACTGCACATACTTTAATTCAGTATAGGTATATAACTAGAATCCACAATAAACTTGCGTTGCACCAGAGACGAGAAACCCATCGTAATATCCATTGCTTGCATAAAATCAATAACATAACTCAGTCCATAGTACATCAATAAAATAAATAATGCAAGTATATTTCATATTATTGACTTCCATTTATTGTCGTATGTGTTGGTCTACATATTCATGAAGTTTCTACCCGATAAGTCATGAAATATCTTCACTTTACCCAAAACTTACACATGCTAGTTGCCTTCACTTTAGCATTTCTGGTCAAATTTATTTGTACAAATTAAATTGTGCTTAACGTTTTTTATTGCAATGGCGTTCATATTCAAATATAAATGTTTTATAATTAAACACAATCATCATAATAACGTTAGATAAACAGCCACTGGAAACTGATTGCGCATTACGTACAACTGATTACAAAACAACGAGGATTTCCTACCGACAGTAATTACACGAATGACACAAATTACACAAGTAATAACACATGAATGTAATAAACAAGTCGCCTAACTCTGCCCCCCTGCTTCACTCACATCTCTAACACTTTGTACAGAATCAAGTAAAATTACAACTAACAACCTAATACCCGCGCCGACACTAAATTGGTCCATATTTAATTTTGGGAAAATGTAAAAATAAACGTTTTTATTTGTGTAAATAACACAATAAAACTGCGGCGGTCATTACGTTGCCGACACGAATTTGTGCGCGCACCAAATTACACAGATAAGATCTGTGTCGCTGTAATTGTTATTTTACCGTCGTTAGAGCCCTGGATCGCGTAAATTCAGTTAGGGGGATATGATTTTTTTTCAAAATTCAATAATCAACCTTTTTGTTATGACCGGAAACGGACGCGTTAGAAAAAAAATTACGCGCATCCGGTCCGCTCGCTGTGTTTGCGCTATTGCAATAACAGTAATTAGTTTTTGATGCGAAAGTGATAAAAAATGATGCGTACGCCATTAATGCGACATTATTAAAGTGTAAGGTCTAATAAAGAAGGCTTGTCAACTCAAAATTATACTGTAATAACAGAAAATAGATTTTATTGCTTTGGTTATAGTGGTCGAATTGGTCTAAAGTGAGGTGTTTTGTATTTAGCTAATGTGTCGAATGGATGACCAATTGTGTCTGTTTGCGGTTTCGTAAATCAATAACAATGCTTCATATTTTTTATCTCGTGTCACCGATGACCGTAGCTTTGGTCCGGATGTGACGGGACCAACGCCGTCGGTTTCCTTCGTTTTTTCATTTCACCGACACAATTTAAAACAAATTAGTTAGGACGTTCACTCCGCTTCTTACCTCATTTCTTGTTCAATTGTGATTTTACGTTGGTTTTTCAACAAAACGAACAAATTCGATTCCGATGCTTTGTTTTAAAACAAAAGCTACGGTTAATTCACTAAGTCAACGGAGTCAGTGACTTCATTCTGTATTGGCGGTCAAAGGAAACACAATTCGATTCGGATAAACGTTCACGTTACAACCGTTAATTTAACTAGTTTCTTGTTATTTGTTACGTTTGTTTTGATAACTTCATTCATTAAAGTTCTCTGAACAATTATTGTAATTTTAGCTAATCGGAGCTAAATTTCTTCATTTATTTTGTTAATAGCAGCTACCAATGCACTCACGTTCTTAATTTATATGTTTTATACCTAAGGCTATATAAACGTTTAATCATTCTAATCAAAGCAGTAACCTAACCAGTTTTTCTGTACATGCGAGACTAAATCTTAACTCAATATTTGTTTTAATAACGTCATTAATTGATTGAACACGCCTGAATCGTGTATCCTCCTGTCCCAAAGCCGTCACGAAGTTCTTGAACACGACCGAGAAATAACTTACTAACGAAATTTAGTAGCCTTTGTATGAACAGAACAAAAAGCAAATCAAGTTACAGGCCGAAAACAGAGAAAATCAACAAACAAATACCATTACCACGGCCATTTTCGAACGGGACGCGCTCGTGATGGTAGCGTTTTTCAGTACTCCATCGACATTCGACTAACTATTTTCTAAACTACCGAATCAGTTTACCATGCGTACATTGCTGCATTGGTACTTGTAGTTCTTTAAACAGTTTCTTGTAAACGCGCATTGAACGTCTTGTTCAAAATTTGAACTGGTTTTTATATTTTTTCGTTACAATGCCACAGGGATTCAATTCACGACTCCTCTTTTTGGCCAGATTCGGTCGGGTTGTGGGCTAAACAAACTGCTCGGAGTCATCTTGTGAATCGATTGGTCTCGGCCGCGGTATTATCGGAAAGTAAAGCTTCGGACGGAGTAGGTATGCTTGTGGGAACAAGTGCAGCACATAGGTAAATATCCCTCTAATACCAAAACAAAATGGGTTAGATACGGACCGTTGCTTCTGTATTGATGAAGGAAAATGCATCTATTTATTTTTTATCCTCAGATAGGATACACCAGTAATAATGGGTGGTCGACTGGTAGTATACTTTAAACTTTTATTTCTTAATATGGACTTTCCTTATTCATATTTCTACATCCAAAAATGTTTCTTTGTATGGATGAGCCTTATGTGTACAGTAAGGCATAAAGCCTTACTGAGCATACTTTAGCCGAATGTTGCCTGGTTGTCTTCACATACTGAAGACGTGTTTGTCGAAAATCACCAATCGTACACCAAATGGTACCTACCTACTCGTTACCCGTCAGTTAAATAGCAATAATAAAGTAAGCAATAATAAAATAATGCATTGAGATATTAATTTATTCATAACTATAAATCATATCTGTATATTGTTTCTTCTTGTGCAATTATTTATAACCGTATATGTAGGTACATACTCGGTTTTTCATGAAGACTAATAGCGTATACCTATATTATTATGCGCTTTGTTTCTATACTTTAATTATATTTGTATACGTACATAGGTACAGGTTCTTAGCAGCACCGATAGCTTAGTGGAGATACCAACAGACTGCCATGCAGAGGGTATCGGGCACCATCGGGTTCGAATCCACGGCGCGCATTAATGTCTTTTCGGAGTTGTGTGCGTATTGAATTGTTAATTTATCGCTTGCCCCGTTCCTCGAAGAGCACGTTAAGGCTTCAGTCCCGGCTGTCATGAAGATCTTTGACAGTCGTTATAGGGAAAAGCTAATATTCAGACAAAGTCAGTTAGACTAGTAACCGGACCCCGGGTCCTAACTGGGATGATGATGACATTGATGACATAGGTAATTTCTTAATGGTCATTTTGATGCTAACAATCTGTTTCATAGGTTGTACAGATTATATTGCATCAGGTTTCCTTCGGTAGACCAAAAGATTACACACCATTTTCCAGATTTTGAAAATATGGACGTGACGTAATAGACTCTTTCGAACTTTGGTTTACGTAGTAACTATTTAGTAATCTGTGCTTTGGTTTTAAATTTCGAACATCTAAATTTTCAATAGAATCTCTAGTAATCGACGTCATAAAACAAGGATGTACAGATCTCCATCGAGATTAATGTTTAAAAAGAAATATTAATTTAGTATCAGATGAGTGTGTTCACTGAACAAAATAATTGGAGCAGTATATTATGTGTGGCATTTCTTACCTCACACACTTGGCCAAATGCGGGCGCACACAGCTTAGCCCTCCGGCTACATCATCACGATGGTATAAAATTATGCTATTTCTTTATGTCGTATATGTCTTGATGACTGCAAACAAACTTTGCAATGGTACCTAAAAACTACAAGCCACCTGCATAAAACATTACATGTGTGGTCTTACTCATTTGACTCTGCATACGATTACATTTTTTATCCACGAAACAAACCATCATAAATTCTCAGATATCCCTTTCTACATTCAAACTTAATAACCGTCAATTGACGATTAACTATCCGAAACTATAAACTACTAATTACAAGCAAACATCGTTCCGTCGTAAAAAAAAATATCCTCATTTTTAATCTGTATCATTAATTATGTACAACTGTCACTTTAAGCATCAATCATTTCACTAAAAAGGATTCGCTCGGTTTGACATATGGTTAGTACATCATTTTGTGTATAGGTGTCACTGCTCGCATTAGAAAGCCCGCGCTAAATCGACTTTTAATTAGTCAGATAAGAGGCTCATTACATCGACATTATGTGCCAACTAACATTTTTTATGGTACACTTTTAGGGTACAGTGAGTTATAAAAGGGTGGGTTTTACTATGTAATTAGTTGTTTTAATATACATATGAATTTTATTTGAATTCGGCACCATGTTTGATCAGTATCGGCTTTAAGTGTTGATGAATTGCTTGGTTTTATTTTATTTTAGAAGGAAGTTGAAAGTTCAGACCTAGGTATATAGTAACTAGACACAGACACAGACTTTCTTTGTGTCACAGAATATTTTGTTAATATATCTAGCTTAATTTCAAAGCTATGTAGGTACATATTTCACGTCTCGCAGCGTTTTTGCTAAAGAAACTTTGTGTCAAAGATATAACTGCAAGATTATTCATTCAAAGCGAAATGCAAACATTCTTTGGCGCGCACATGATTAATCTACTTACATATTACATATTTTATTCACATCTTATAGGTTTACTAGAGGACGCCGGCAGCTACGCCTGCATTTTTTTTTTTAATTTACCCGTTTTAGCCGATCCCGTGGGAATTTCGGGAAATCCCTTCTTAGTGCACCCCTACAGTCCCCAAGCAACATACATGCCAAATTTCAGCTTCCTGCGCCCAATAGTTTTGGCTGTAGCGTGTCTGTCAGTCAGTCAGTAACGCAAGGATTTTATATATTAAGATTAGGTACAATTTTAGACGATGACCGCAACTACGCTCGCACATGATATTTTACTTATCAATAAAGTCCCACAGGAAAATGTATACCAAGTTTCACCTTCTTGTGCACAGTAGTTTTAGCACTGCGTTTGAGTGCCAGTAACAAAATAATTTTACAGATAATATTATAAAAAATAACATACGCACACGCAAAAGAAACTGCGCTATAGTGTATTTCGAACTAAATAAGCCAAATCGACCCTACACATAAATTCTATCGACAAACATGTTGTAAATGTAAATTGTTTTATTTCAAAGTTTGGTCCATATTGCAAAAACATTTAGTGTCTAGGAGTATTCTACAAAATGCAGGAAAATACCAAGGTAGAGACTATTAACGATGCATTTTAGTAGTAAAAACTATACGAAAAACTATTTTAATCAAAATAAACGATAATCAGATAATCCTCATAATTTCAGTCTAAGAACGTTCTCTCCTGTACTAGTACATAAGCCTCCGTCAAGGTTTTCCACACTGATCGATTTCAGCCGCCACACCGAACCTTTACCCGTAATCACTTATTATATTATCGTCAGAAATAGATATAGCCTAAAATAAATTTCAACATCTATTTGGATTGTTACTAAAAATTAAAATGATATAAAGTAGCCTTGCCCTTGAATCCATGCGCAAGGCTTTTAAATATGTTAAATGTTTGTACCATTTTTCATCGGAATCGATTGCCCAGTTTAGTCATAAAATAATAAGAGACAGACTACCATCACATTAACAATATACTTAAACACAAATTAAAGAGACACTAAAGCTTAATGTTGCATTTCTGATTAGTTTTCAGGCTCCATCACAACATTGGCGGTCTAAATCGTGACCAGAGGCTTGCATTCAATTAAGTAATACATCCAATAGTGTGCAGAACCCCGATAAACAAGCTGCGCACCCGGCGATGCTCACAAATTACGTCAACGTCATAATATTAGCGTTTCCAAGCGGCAAGCGAGCGTATCGCGCTCGTAATGTTGTTTTAACCTATGTTAATGGTATTCTTTCTTTATTACCCCACAGCCCCGCATAGTGGAAAACGTACTTACACCTCACCGCGAAATTCATACGTAAATATTCATACTCCGTATAAATATTAATTAACAAGCCAATTGTTACTTCGAAACGGCTGATGCAATTTATTGATCGACTATACCCATAAAGTGCTACCTACACAAAGTCATGTTACATTTAGAAATTGTAAGGAAAAACTTGATATTAACACCGCTGGTCTTATAGTTACAGTTTTTATTCTATGTTAATGTCCGTCGCAATACATGGCTAACAATCGCCCGATACATCCTTTTTTAGCTTTGGTGTCAAAATAAATTGCTTTGAATTTTTAAACGCTTTTCATTATCCGTTTTCTATAGGTGTTATTATGCAATTTTATACGTAGTATAATAACAAATATAATTTGTATGTAAAAACAGAACAAGAATCAATAAAATATAACGGCTAATACAAAGATTACGCCCCATTACACGCACTTAGAGATCGAATGGATCGGAGCAAATGATATGTTCGCGCAGTCCCACGGACAGGTAATCTCGGCAACACATTACGGGACGATTTTCACGGCTAGCTATAATTTAATATAATCCAAAGAAATAGTTGCACTCGTAATATTTCCGAACTGTATCGTGCAATCCGTAACCGACCTTCGTTGCTAACACGGAACGTTCCAAAAGAAAAACAAAATTGTTTATGAACCCTATGCGTGTGGAACACGATTCAATTTTAAATTTGGATTGGTAGTTCGATATAATTTGAACTTTAACGGTTTCTACGTAAGGATTTTGTGTGCGAGTGTATCGTTGTACACAAATGATCGTGATTTCGATAATCGGATGGTATGTTATCGATCACGACGCTAATATTTCGATTCGTTTTGATTGTGGATCAATGCTTGTTTTGATTTCCAATTCGCGCTTGCGTCGTTTGGCGCTAAATAGCGTCACGTAGACGACGTTCTCCTCTCTTATTACGTATGCTCGCAATTTTCGTTCTCAATTTGAAATTGTAGCGTAGTACGACTTTTGGTGTGTAGGCATTTGTGGTCGAACGTATCCTTAGCAACTACACTGTAATATGTGACGATGTGATGATAGTTTACAAACCATTGATACCATTATTGTGTATTATACAACTCTTACTATAGGCAGGATAGAAATTCTTGGCTACTTTTAAAATTAATTCGCAGTTCGTAATTATTATTTTTATTTTTTTCTGCAGTGGTGGCTATGGAGGTAATCTGTAAGTGGTGTCCATAGACGAAAACATGCAAGGAAAACGTTTAGCGTGGTATGGACATATGAGATGTTATGCGAAGAAATGTTATGTATGTAAACATATTATGAATATGAAGCAATAACAAGGGCCTCTCCCTTTTCGCCCCTTAGTGGCTAATGAACATATGAATGAACTATGTGAGGGTGGATATGAAAGAGAAAGGTATAAATGATTGGATGGCGTTCGGTACAGAAGTATGTAAGTGAAGGCCCTTCTGCACCGATCCCAAATACATTTGAACAAAGTCAAGAGGACGACGGTAATTAGAAAATATACGAACAGATATGTGGTACACAGTTACTGTAGATTTATACATAATTTATATGGCAATACAAAATTATGTCCGTGTGGCGATGGATTAAGAATGCGGAATGTTGCCACCTCACATCATCCCATGGGTGTCGTAAGAGCCGACAAAGGGACCATATTAAAGGAAGAGAAGGAAATCTTGCAACCAACCCTATAGCAACCCGTTTCGCCAGCGTCGTATGGCCAACTCCTCTTTTCAAAGGAGGGGCCTAGTCCAGCAGTAGACTGTTAGGGGCTGACGATGCAAATAAATCAGAAAGGAGAGTTGATTGTTGCACCTATGTTGTGCATGTTAACATATCACGTAGATAACCATAGAAATTGAATGCGAAGAAAAATACAAAGTTTGGAAATAGTTGGACGACCTATAAGGAAATCTAAACGCAATATAAGGAATTTTACGAGATTTTTTTTAAGATAATATTACACGACACAGTGAGGCCCCACACACCAAAAAGCTGGCAAATATATACATGCTTATATTGAATTCAACTCCTTAACACACAGCTCTAAAATTCATTACATACTTGAGTCTGTAATGAATTTTAGAGCAAATTGTTAGGCAACTTAAGACAAAACATACCTACTTACTCGTACATTACAATCTTAGTAAATTATACGTAGGTACACATTTGCTATTACACAAGGTTGTGTAAAATATAAATTAGAACAATAGGCGACCTTACAAAGTGACAGCGACTACCAAAAGCAATTCGACAGAGAATCGAGTCAAACACACATTACAGAAATGAGATAAACGAATCGAATAGTCCTGCTTGATTATTAGTTATACAATAGCATTATGTGAATCGAAAGCAATAACGTAAGTTACGAATCCGAAACATATTTTCAATCGATTCTAATCTCTGTAGCGCAGCACTACGGGTATTTTTGTTTCGCTCGGTTAGTTTGACGTTTGTAAATGGGTGTATTTTCGTAATGTCGGTCTCAGCGGCCTTACGTCGATAACAGGTTAAGTAAATGACACAAAATGGCTGCTAAGGGCAATAAAAAATAATTCGGGACGGACATCTCATATTACTTTTCGAAAATTCAATTTCATTTCCACGCTTGTGTTATTTTTTTAATACAACCCCGTACGTTTATTACTACAGGAAACAATTGGTAAAGTCAATTTAGTTTTTTGTACAGATGTCTTCATTTTAAATCCGGCATTAAATTCAACCATTAAATACGCATTTAGGTAATTTTAAGCTATAATCTGTCAGCCATTTAGAGTCGCATACGTAAAAATAAATATTGCAGTAAATAAGTTTGTAATGTTAATAATAATTTAAATATTAAACTGTCTTTTGTTTTGAGATTAATGGACTATCAACCTTTGAAAGGGATTTCAAATTGACACAGATGTAAATAAAAATATTTCAGCAATATGTCAGTCTTTTAGTGTGTGTCTACAGTGGGCACTACAGACAGTAGATGTTTGTTTTAAAAAGCTTTGGTTTTATAACGACCTCGTTGTTAGATTTCTTAGTTGGTGATCTTATGTGATGGGTTATGCGCAGGCCTGCCATCACCTAAATTGCCGACACCGATTAACATGGCAAAAATCCCGAACATTTGGGTGAAATATGGTTTTTCCCAAGACACCTCTGAAAAAGAACCATTTATCGCTTATCTATAAAAAAAAATTGATTTCAACTGACAACAAAAGTGTCCATTTTCAAAAACGTTCTAAATCTTGAATTTAATAATTAGTCCTATACGACCTTGTTTTGTGAAAACATCTTAATGGATTTTCGTACCCTAGCTACTAAGTATTTATTGATTCACATGTAACGCAGTTACTTAAATTGTACAATGAGGAAATAACTATATACCTAACTATGAATATTTTAAGCATTTGACCGCATGCACTGATTACAATGCTTGCCTCCTCCGTCTTCCAGGTGACCACTAAATTCTCCTTAAACTCTATAACGAGGGATGGAACGTGACATCCGCCACACAACCTCCTTCGAATTAAATATTTTTTTCCCAACACATCAAAATTACAGAGGAAACGGCATAAAATTGATTACCAATATTGATCCTAATTTGGGATCCTCAGTTATATTATATGAAAGTGTGGTTGTTTGTCCATCCTTTACATGAAAAGGATTTGCAAATTGAAGTAGTGACAATATAGAAAACGAAGGTATTTCGTCCCTCAAAATACTAAGCTGTTTTTTCTGGATACTTTACCTATCTATATCTATCTATATAATGCCTAGTCGTCTACAGCCCGATGAATGGTTACTTGGAGCAGTGTTAAAACAGCGAGTCGGCTACTCCGCTACTCGCTGTTTTAAATGATAGTACGGAGAAGTATGTGTGGTGTGTCTTTGACTGACCCAGTAAAGAATTGTGTGATAAGAGTGTGTTGTGGGATAAAAGAAAATGTAGTTACAAGCATCGGGTAAGGTATGCTAAGGTGGTTTAGCACGTGGAGAGGATGAATGATGAAAGACTGACCATGAAGATATACAAGGCAAGTGTGAATGGGACAGGACGAAGGGAAGACCTAGGCGGACGTTCTCTGACCAGATTGGAGACATCCTAAAAACAGGACAGGTTAGAAGTACCCTAAACCGAAGAGCATGCATGAGGAATCTGATGGGAGTGAATGAAGCAAGAGAGATATGTCAGGATCATTGCAAATGGCGTTCCGTAGTCTCTGCCTACCCTTACGGGAAACAGGCGTGAGTCTATGTATGTATATAGGGTTAGTGTAATTATTTTTTATAACATTTAATTGTTGTTTCGAAAATGACAGACAACGCACAGTTTAGCTGTACAAGAAAAGAAACAGACTGACTGAAATATTTCTTATGACGTATTCTACCAATGAATAAGACCAATCCAATGTGTCAACCAATTAACACCTTTTCACACGCTTTCTTTGGCTATCGTAGACGTCCACTATGTAGGGTATTCAAAAATTCAAACCTGTTAGAGTTTAAAGAAGTTCTTATGAACAAAATATTTCAAGTGTGAAGAAATCTACGCAAGCAAAGTCACAGCAACAGCTAGTCGCTTATAATTGGCTTTATTGATTCGTAATTCCTTCTGAGAAAAGCCCACTTTGATATTGTTCTTTTACTGAAGTGAGAAGTGGGAATTTTTGTATCATTGTAAATTATTTTTAGTTCCTTCAAAAGACTTAGGTACTAAGGATATAAGAATGTGGATTCAAACATTCATACCATGCTTTGATCCAAATCCTTCTATGGTAAAAATGCAAAGATTTTTGAGAAGAGTTTGATGGATGGATAGATCTGGGTGCTTCTATGTATAATATGCATGTAGGTATTTACGAAAAAAAAAAGTATATTTATCCATTATCGAGTACCCATAGTTAGACGGCCGGTTGGCGTAGCGGGAGTGTAAGCGACTGCTACGTCGTAGGTCGCGGGTTTGATTCCCGCTCAAGTCAAACATTTGTGTGCATGAACATGGGTGTTTGTCTTGGTCTGGGTGTTTTTATGTATAATATGTATGTATTTACAAAAAAAAGTATATATGTATGTTTATACCTTATCTAGTACCCATAGTACAGGCTCTGCTTAGTTTGGAACTAGATCGTGATGTGTGTATGAGTTTAGAATATGAGAATATTATTATTAGATGTTTGTTACTCTTTCACGCGATAACTACTGAACGGATTTTAATGAAACTTTTCCAAATACGTATTGCTGGTATTCATCAGAATCTCAGCATCTTTTTGCAAAAGAGCAAAATCTATCCATGCAAACTATTAAGCAAGTGGCACTTGCAAATATTTCTAATACAATTCAAAGTGAATAGGTGCGTACTACTGCGTACAGTTATCGAATCACATGGACCAGTAACTTCGTTCGACTTTCATTGTGACGGCAAAATAAATAAACGTAAACTGATGTTCATTAGGGCTGACTAAAACTCGTAATTAATTATTTTAATCAATACTAGAGTGGGAAAACGTGTTAGGACCCTTCATGATCGCCATTGCTGTATAATTAAAGTATCGGTTACCAGACTAGTTTCTGATAGGTAATCTATTAGTTTTTTACATACCTAATAATATGTAATTTGCGAATTTTAATTTAAAAAACTGAACGTCTGGAATTCCAAATTAAAATGTATTTTAAATTGAAGCTAGGAGTGTTCTTTTAAATTAGTTATTAATTTATTTTGTTCTAATATTACTTTGCCTAAATCTACATATTTAATAGTCGTTGAACGTGCGAATCTGCTTGCGCTACAAGATTTTAATATTTTTATCTAAAGGGAGAGCTTGGTTGGCGCCCATTACTTATTGTCGATACATTGATAATGACAGTCGAAGCTTTCGCAAACAACGACAGTTAAAGTTAAAATAGCACAGTTGGGCACAACTGGCAAAGTACGAAAACTATGCGTGCATTGAGTGCTGCAATGCATTAAAAATCGGTTATGGATTATCGGTTATGGAATAGTTATGGAGGCGTCATGAATAATTTATGATGAAATATGAATTCAATAGGACGCTGAGAAGCAATAATCATATTATCACAATGCTCCAGGCCTGATGACCCAGCCAGAAAGCTTAAGTTTTATAGACGAAGATTAGTGAGTGTTTGTATGGCTAATAGGTACAAGTGTCACTCACTACAGATTTTAAAATCTGCTCTGCAGATACATTTAATCCTATTGTCAACCGCAGCACATGATGATGGAATAGCTCTCCATTCAATAACCGCTACTGATCAATTGCTCTAGAACTACTTCTTTAGGACAATGCGCGATCTCACACTGCATGGTAGACGTCCGTTAAAGCAGCTAAGTAAACTAGAAATCCTCCGACAAACCCTGTACCTATTTACCAAAACTTGCGCCATCTGTTTATTGGTATACAAAGTTGAGAATTTTTATAAAAGGATAATCGAATCCTACAAGGCAGTCACAACCGAGTTTTTATTGTTGAACCTTTATTGTCCGTGGCAAACCGTGTATGGGAAAACAAAACCATCTACTTTTTTAGTTAAACATACGACTCAGTAAATATTTTTTCAGACATTACCAATCTACACCTGTCATTTAATTCTATGTTGCTTATTACATAGATAAAAAAATTAATTCTGAAATATTTAATAATAAAATTCATGTTAAGTCAACTTTCATTACGTGACTACTAAAGATGTTTAATATTCGAAAATTTATCACAGTCTTTGGTTCCTACAAGTAATAGCAATTCAATCTACGATAACATCGCGCAAACTAAAGAAACATACTGAATATATGAATGCTTGTAATGTTATATCAATTAAATACTATAATGAATTCACTCGTAATTAAAATGAACGCTATAACGTGATGCCTTCGCAATATTAATGGTGTAAACTCATAGTTTCAACGTACAAAACACATTTGAATACAATAAAAAACATGAAGACCTGAGGGAAAGACACCCATTTTTTATTTTCCGGCACGCGAGACTCCTTTTTTATTTATTTTGCAACATGACAAGTGTGATATCAGAATTTTAAATATTTAAAAGTGGCAACCCTAGTCTGTCACGCAGTTTGAGCACACAATGAAGCGAGGTGCAGGGGTACGCGGGGAGGGAGGTGTGAATTGCTCACGCGCATATAAAAGTTAAATAAACAATCCGAGGCAGGAACCACGCTCACTTGCGACCGAATTACCCGGCCTTACTCCGCCAAAGCGAGCTCATAACAAATTGATTTTTTTATCCAAACGACATTAGGACAACATTAATGCTGGGAAGGTACTCTCCGGTGACAATTGTCGGGGATTTTATTTGAATTACCGTGCTTTCAAATATACATTAAAATACGATTACCAGCCTGTCGCTGCGTTAAATATGGTAGATGCATTTCAACTGTCAAATAAAATTTATACCGGCTACTATTAGAGGTGTTTTCAAGCGAGGAAGGTGTCACTTTTTAGTACTGGCTGTAATGCCGAGCCTTTTAGTATTTAAAAAAAAATCGCATCGAGCTAATACACGCGCGTTCTGTGCTAATTGTAATTTACACAATTCTCTGTAAAAATAGAAATGCCCTCACGAATAATTTTATTATCATCAAGCGTGAGGGCTTATTATATCATATTTGAAATCACTGTAGACAAATCAGATTTAGCCCAAAATTATAGGATAGGTTGGTAGGTACTCATCTATTTATGGCTCCTTCAGTTTTCAGAAATATTGATTAATATAAAACCCAGACTATTGCCCCAACTTAAATAGACCACCTGTGTTCCACATAAATCATATTTTATAGTGCACTGGTACAGTAAAAAATAATGTTGATAGATTACGCACTTGTGCCGAAGAGTTTTCTTTCTATTGTCTTGCTCTAAATCTGTGTTTCATTTATGTCCGTTGTTCTAGTATTACTAATTATACAATCTTTCGCAATTCGCAAGACATAAAAATGATGTCTTAAAAAACTACCTTGGAAGGCATAACTGTAATCTTTTGATCGCAATGTAAAGACCATAAACGTATTATTACATAGAGTTATAGAGCTCTATAGGCGCTTCAATTGTTAATGAGTAATATGCAAGCGTAAATTAAATAGATAGAAAAAATGTAAAGAATTCGCGTTTTTGCGGTTCGAGCTTTTAATATGCATGCAGTCGATATATTACTTGTCAAGGTGTAAAATATAAATTTACACAAATTGTAAAAAAATAAGAACACTTCACTATGGAGTTGGTTACGCATTATCTATGATAATACAGTTTTATCTAACCAGAGACAAGATAGACGCGTTCGATCAATTATGAAATGCCATAAACTATATGCAACAAGTTTTTAGCTAAGTATTTTTTGATCAAACAATTATCTAGTTTTGCTAACAAACAAAACTCGAAGTGTTAATTAAGTTAATGGAATTATGAGATCATATTGGACTATGTAACGGACACCGCTGCAAACATGCAATTACAACTCTCCTAAACACCATAAAACCTTATTTAATTGGTATAAGGTACATTTTCGATAAGGTTATGTTTTTAGAGCTCTGCTGTATGTTTGTTTTCGCAGTCCTGTATAAGTGGCGGTGCCGACCTTTTCAAAGTGGGAAAAAATGTTGTTGAACAAGTAGTAAATGGTATATTCGTGAAATGCCAGCTGCCAGATAGCCAATATTATAATAACCGTATTGTGACACGTTTGTCCAAACAAAGGGTTGACTTCCAATCACTTGGATATCATTACTATGTAGATTATGTAACAAGATTAAGGACAAGTTTCACCACTGTGTCATAAGTTTCTGTTTTTATTTGTCAGATCTTCTTCATCAGCTTTTAACAGTCCACTGCTGGACTAAGCCTCTCCTTTGAAAGGAGGAATTGCCCTACTATACCACGCTGGCCAAACGGGTTGGTTGGGTTTGTATCAAGTTTTCCTTCTCTTACAGTGCTGTTTTCTGCATAATATGCTCGCTCTGTCGGCTCTTACGACACCCATGGGATGATATGGGGTGGTAACAATCCGTATTCTTAATCCGTCACCACACGGACGAACATAATTATATTATTCAGACAAAAAACGGGTTAAGCCTTCAGAAATTGATATAACTAGATCAATTTCTGTGGTTAAACCGAAGAGGTTTAACCATAAATTGATAAAAGAACTATATCAGACCTAGTACCTACTAGTAATGATTTTGTATCTACTTCTATAAAGTTTTCTCGATCATAACACAGGTACTTAATATACATACACATACATACATAACGTCACGCCTTTTATCCCCGAAGGGGTAGGCAGAGGTGTATTTCTACACCCACTTTTCGCCAGATATACTTTAGTCCCACGTAATAAGGGGCGAGCTTATTGCCGTACCGGGCACATTTCCAGACTCCGTGCTGCTACTGAGAATTTCGTGACAGAAAAACCCAATAACACTGCCCGACCCAGGAATCGAACCCGGGACCTCCCGATCCCTCGCGCACATTTATGCCGCGAGGCCAACGAGGCAGTCGTATAGGGTTTGATGTCGAGTTTTCCGTCTCTACGCAAAGATGGTATTTGCATCGTGTTATCCCTTAGTCGCCTCTTACGACACCCACGGGAAGATAGGGGGTGGTGACACTTGTATTCTATGCCGTCAACCACACGGAATGTACTTAATATATACAGTACATAAATTGCTTAAGGTTTATACCCAGTTATATTTGTCAATATGAAACTCAAGGGCATTATCAACCAATCAATCAAAGTGGTACGTAATCGGTGATTGTTCAACTGCCCACCCTCACGTAGGTAATTAACGGTCGTAATAGCGACATTGGACAGCCTAGGGAATGAGGTAATACGGCTTATTAGTAATATGAACTGATCAGGATACTTATGTCATTTACGGGAGTGATTAGACTAATCTAGCGTTATAAACATTGATGCGACGAATTTTTCAAAAACTGAATCAAGATACATGATATTATATTTACTTTTATCGGCCTTCTTCAACCCGTTATTTCGGGCAGTAAGGTGACAAGCAAGCTGATGGCTCAGCTGATGGTAAGCACAACCGCCATCCAAAGAGTTTGGCCATGTCAGAAACAGACAAGTTTATGCCATTTTAGGTGACTTGAATCCAATATACGTATGTTCATTGGTTTATCTGACTGTGTATTTTTTTATCTATAGTCTCTCGCCTGAATCCCCGAAGGGGTTGACAGAAGTGTAAATATTACACCCACGTTTCGCCATGAATTTTTAGGTCCCACGTAATAGGGGGCGAGCCGATTGCCGTTACCGTGCACCAGACCCCGGGCTGCTACTGATTATTCGGAAAACTGACTGTATATATCCTAAAATATGATTGAAGGATTTGGTAAGGATTAGAATCCGCATCAGAATAATTGTGCTAGCGTTATCATGGTTGCATTCAAGACTTTTCAGCTAGGGGCCAAGCCGAGCGGTCTCTGCTTTCTAGTTTAAGCAGATATGACAGAATATAAACTTTTGCTACAGAGCGACTGCTAATATTTCAAAATTCAAGGGTACTGTTTCCTTTTAAGGACTTACAAAAATAATGTCACTGGCAAGCGCTAATCAACATTAGCAAAGAGCTTTAAAAATCAGTCGTGTGGGTTTGAACCATACCATTTGCCATTAGATTAAATTATTAATATGATCATCATCATCATCGTCCAAGCGCTATCCCAGTTGCATCCAAGACTGACACGCCTTGGAGCCCGAGGTCCGCTTACTGGTCTGACCAGATATGACAGAATATCAACCTTTCCACAGAGCGACTGCCGTCTGACCTCCGCAACCCAAAGGGCTAGCGATATTCCATGGTTTAGACCAGTGTCAATTTATTTGAGGGTACTGACTCCCCGTAACAACTGTCAAAGATCTTCATGACAGCCGGGACCGACGGTTTAACGTGCTCTCCGAGGCACGGGGCAAACGATAATTAACAATTTAATACGCACTTAACTTCGAAATGTGATTGCGGGCCGTGGATTCGAACCCGATACCCTCTGCATGGCAGTCCATTGGTATCTCCACTAGGCTATCGCTGCCTTAAATTATTGCCTAACATTATTAATATGATGTGTCAATTTATTATTATTATTATTATAAAAGAAAATTGGGGTCCTTCCACGACTGCCCTAGCAACAATCCAATAAGTAATTCACAGATCAACACAGTAGTTAATAATCCTTGTGTTGTACAATAGTAACGCAATAGTTAGCGGTCGCGTGATCGCAGCCATTACAGGGGCTCAGATTGTGCCGTACTGATGTCTCATTCGCCTCCTACTACCGATAACGTTGTTTACGATATACGTTATACGTTGGCAACAATACGATACGTTTCAATACGATATACGTTACGGAATGGTAATGTAATACGTTTTACGTTTCATGCGTTTATTGGCAACTCGGTTTGTGTTATGGATGGGAATGCGTTTGGCTTGCGATTTATTAATGTGGAACATTTCTTTACTTGTGTGTGGTTGGATATGTGTAGAGTATATTATACATTTTAAATCATTCTTGGCTTTGTAAACAGTTCCGATTAGCTATGTGGTAGTCACAAAGTTTAACACAAGTTAATAGGATCAAAATAATAAAATTGATTCGGATCGCTTCAAATCAGGTTGTGACATTCGCGGGTTGCGTTTACGCTGCGCTGAGTGTCACTTGTATGATCCAATAGCTGTTTCCCGCAGTTTCACCCGCGTTCCGACGGAACTACTTCGCGTACCCGGTTACTTTATAGCCTAAGTTACTCCTTGGTACATCAGCTATCCGCCATTGAAAGTCCCGTCGAAATCGGTCCAGCCGTTCCAGAGATTAGCGAAAACAAACAGCCAGACAGACAGTCAAAATTTGTAAAAATGTCATTTCGGTGTAGGTATGTACCGTGTATACTACTGTATAAATCCATTGCATTTAGTAAAAAGCGGTTATTTTAATATTACAAACAGACACTCCAATTTTATTTATATGTATTATGTTTTTTCATGTCCGGGTGTAAGTTATTTGTGTGCGTTGATTGAATGTTTGTAAAGTCCCCGCGACACTGCATTTATTCTAGGGTTGTCTAAAAAAACAAGTAGTTTCGTTATAATCTCCTTAATTTTAAAAGAGCTTAAATATCAATACACATTAGGCATTAAGTGATGTTAGTTTTAGGTCAGATCCACTTATACGGTTAAATTTTCATTCAAAATCTTCTACATGTTTAGTAAACTACACATACCACTATCTGTTCTAATAACTTCTTGTGAAAGGATAACCTTGACTGTTACAGAGCCCTTATCACTATTATAACGTGCCACAATTACCTATAACTGATTAATTGACATTTTTATTACCTGCATATTATCGGCTAAAGAATGCCGCAAAACAAGTGCCTTCGAGTTAATGACAATATGTTAAAATCTTTGGTTAAAATATAAATTAAATTAAAAAAAATCTATAAATATTGATCAACTGTTAAGCGAGTTTATAAGCAATTATGTATGATTAATTTCAGATGATATAAATATCATCTATATATTATATTATTCATGTCATAATTTCGCTAGATTAATATGGAAAAATCGATATCGTTCCATTTACATACAGGGTGTAAAAAGACCCTTAACGAAAACTGAAATGTCATGTTGTACCAATCACTATATGAACATTTTTTACTTCGGCACCATACCTGGGAAATTACTGGTTCAGGAGATATTGAGGCTCAAAGTTAGTATGGATTTTTTCTATTTAGGTACAAAATCGATGCATTTACCCCGCCAATATGTTCTTTAGATGCCCTATGACCCCATGGGGAAGTAGGTATTTCGAGCATTGCACGCGCGCACTTTTAATTCCGGTTTAAAAAATGTGAAAACTTTAAAAAAAAGTTCGTTTCCCAGGTATTATTTTTGGTCAGTATGACTTGGTATGATGTCCACAACGAGTAGATTTCGGCTTGGTGATGGGTCTTGTGACAGCCTGTATATACTTAAACAGATCGTGTTATAGAAATATAATATTACTATACAATTTCAAGATAGAGGTATGTATAATGATGATACTTTCCTAATCCTGCAACGGTTACCGTTAGCGATGTAGGTTATACCTAGTCATAGCCCTAGCGTTATCCTGGCTACATCCAAGACTTTGGAGTCCGAGTTCCGCTTACTAGGCCTACTAACTTTAGTTCATTTATTAAAATATATAAACTAAATTTGATTATATCAAACATTAGGTTAAAACGGATAACAATATTGCATAGCTTAGAGTCTAAGCTATGCAATATTGTATGCAATATAACAATATTGCATAGCTTAGAGTCTAAGCTATGCAATATTGTATGCAATATAACAATATTGCATAGCTTAGAGTCTAAGCTATGCAATATTGTTATCCGTTTTAACCTTATCTAAGCCTTAGACCAACGTCAGTTTTTCACTTCTATTTTGACTTTCTGACGTCATAACGCCTGTAAGATCTTTATGACAGCCGAATCCGACGGCTTAACGTGCACGAGGCTCTGGGCAAGCGATAAAATAAAAAGATAAGTAAAAAAACATTCATTAAAGCGTTGTTGTAATGTCTGAATTGAAACCAGTAAAGTTTTAAATTGTATTATCACTAGGCCTGAAATCAATCTACCAGCCTCTGAAAGCCTAAATCCATACTCACCCAATCGCAGGTTGCCTTTGACTCTACATAAACTTAAATTTTAAAACAACAAATGTATTTATACACAAGAAAGTTCTATGCATGAAAGCTCCATATATGTTTGTGTGGTTATCGCAGCCAACTGGTAAATCGTTCAAGTTAATTTTATTCGTGTTCAGTTAGTAAGCTATTACTTAACCCCCAGTTAAGTTTAACACGCGACCTGAGCTTGTTATTTACGTTGGCAAACCAATGATAGTCTGTCAACAAAGTTTTTCTAGTAGTTAACCCAGTTTGAACAGGTTTGAGTTCCTTAAGTTTTATGTTATTATGTGAAAATGACGCATTAAGAGGTATAAACACCATTTGAAACTTGTAACTTTGTTATTGCTATTATGCTATTCTTTGTGAAGAACTATAATTTTAAATCGTAGTTTATTCCCGATGACATGTACTTTTGGTGCGAAGGACTGTAAGGCTACCTCGAATTTATTACTACATATTATATATTCTTAGACTAGTAGTACATCGTAATCGTTTATATTTCTTTCATGAAATAACCAGATATTTTCATAAACTTTAATCGAAAGTTTAGCCAATTACATTTTGTTGAAAGACTGACATGATTGCAGTTCTTATGTGTAAAACTCGCGCAAACAATACTAAGTATAATTAAGTACAACTAATAATAGTATACACTACCAATGAATTGATTGAACGCTCAAATTAAATTGTGTTCAATTGCGTATCTTAGGTACCTGAGCAGTTTATATATTAAAAATTATTAGAAAGTAAGTAATATTAGTGATTTGTGGATTACAATCAAGATGATCAATTATATAATAAAATATAACCAAGCAAACCCCTAAAACAGTACAAAAAACACAAAGGATAAACAAAAAGCAAATTCAAAAGATTTCAAAACAAAACGCTAAACTAGTAGATTACTTGAAACGAAAGGTGGAATGCCGGGCTGAAATAAAACGGTCTCATTACACATTTTCTAATTAAAGTTTCATCGTGTTTCAGCGGTTGTGGCAAATTAAATTTGTTCAGCTGATTAGTGTCGGTTCATGAAGTTATTTGGGCTGTTTATCGTCGGTTTGCATGCGCGCGCTTTACTCCGAAACATTTCGTCGACGGCCTCGGAAATTGTTGAGTATGGCTTAAGGTGTAAGCGGACGCGAGTTGACAATTTTTTATTTTGGTAGGACACTTTCAACTTTTGAATACCTTATTGAGCTTCATCTGCATCATCAGCTCTGTATATAAACTGTCGCACTGCTGGGCACGGGCCTCTTCTCACCATGAGAAGGGTAAAGCCATAGTCCACCACGCTGGCCTGGTGCGGTTGGCAGACTTCACATGTCTTTCGAGAACATTATGGAGAACTCTCAGACATGCAGGTTTCCTCACGATGTTTTCCTTCACCGTTTAGCAAGTGATAATTAACAATTTAATACGCACATAACTCTGAAAAGTTACTGGTGCGCGCCTTGGATTCGAACCCGGACCCTCTGCGTAGCAGTCTGTCGGTCTCTCCACTCGGCTATCGCTGCCTTATTGAGCTTATTGGTATTAAATAGCTCGAATAATAAGACTCGACACGACTCAATTTGGATATAGGTATTTTAGTTCTGATACAAAGATTGATGTCCCTTAGACACGGTAATATAATCTAACAGTATTGTAACTCGGCCGTCTTCATGAGTTATATACCTACCAGACGCGCCGCATGCGAGCTGCGGCACGATAGCGGCTGCGGGTACTGTAGGCACAGTCCGCCCAGTCTAATGGGTACTCTGCTCGAGGCGCGTAGGTATAAATCGAGTTTCGTGCGTTTGTATGGAGTTACAATACTGTTAGATATTATTACCGTGCCTTAGAGGACGTCCCATTTAATTCAATTCAACGAATAATCAATGTTCTTTATTTAAATTGATCAATGTCTTTGAAAATTCTAGCTGTCTAGCTGCTGCTTTGAGCTGAGGTAAATTCACATAACCGCGAGTGGGTCATATAACTTTTTAAACGTCGAGTGGGGGCCTGTAGTCCCGTTCTACTAGAGACACCTCAGACACCTGGGATTCTGGCCAAGTTACCACACTATAATATATCTAAAGCTGCTACTATGCCAACAAATAGAGAGGCATACCTTTATAGCTCTATGTTCTTTTGACCGAATTGAAACATTTGTCGCTTAATATTCTTGGTATTATTTCGAAATCAATAATGTTATTGTTTTTTTTTTAACTAAGGTCACGATGTGATGTCTATGAGCGCCAAAATTGAAGTTAATTACTTTATGATTCTACATTAGGTATATTAAAGTCACTAAAACTAAAACTTGTATCATTTCTGCTCCCCTATCCGCTGCAAGTTCATGTTTTAGACCAACATGATTTACTTATAATTGGTGGGCTAAGTCGGGCCGTTCGTACAAATTGTTTATTTGTGTGTAACGAGCGGCTTACGACTAAGCAACTAAGTCTAATTATGTAAAGTAGGCGCGTTATACGACTAGAACTTGTTAGCGCAGGCCGGCCGTGAGAATATTACGTGTGCCTGCGAAATCTTAGTATTTCTATACTTACTAGGAGCAAAATTATGATATATTTTGAAATTATTCTTCCAAAGACTTTTCAGTGTTCCTTTTCTCGTCAGTTTCAAACCCCTCCAAAGAACAAAATCATTCATCATTCATCATAAGTTATTTAAAGATTAGATATGTCAAAAACTTTAATTTTGTTATAAGTCCCGTTGTTCTTACCCGAAACTCGATTCACCTCCCTATATCAATTCTCCGTAGGTAAACCGTGGCGGGCTCAGTAACCGTGGATTGGACACCCGCGGTGAAGCTAAGAGAGATCCCAGGAGTGGACGCTCCGCGTGGGCTTAGAGGGGTCTGCGCAGGATGCGTCCAACGGTGCGGGTGCGGGGGACAGTTCTGTCTATCCCTCGCAGTCGGGTGCGGTCGCGGGAGGAGAGGCGTGTCGGTGTTGCGTTGCCGCGCGCCCTATCTCCCGCGACCAAATGGGGGCGCACCATTCGATGCGTCGCGGTGGGGCCGCTGAGGAAGAGGAGATGCGGTGTTGCGTTGCCGTCCTTCGTATCCTCTGCGGCCGCTGGGTGTTTAGGCAGCGGAGCCCAACACCTTATTCCGCCGCCAAGGGGTTTTGTTTGGGGCCCGCCTGACCATCTGGCGGGCCAATACCCGTAGAAGGGTAGCGACGAATGCTTATGCGATACCCTACCCTATGACACACGGGTACATGAGAAAGTCGAGGTGGTTTTTAGTGATTACACCACATACTCCGGCTCTCATTTCCCCAAGAGTCAGAGATCCGAAAGGATTTTCCACCTCGTAAAACAAAAAAAAAAGGTAAACCGTGGCACCGGTTTTGGATTATTTTTATTATATTCTATCCGTATCTCCTACTTAGTTTTACGATCCTGTAAGACTGAACACCAACCTTCAACCGGAGCCGCCAATTGGTTTACTCACTGGACCTCGTGACAGTTTTTTAAACAGCTCGACAAAATCATGTACAATTTTCATTTCGGCAATTCGTTTTATTTTACTAGACAGGTAAAATACTGGACAATTATATTGTTTGTTGCGGTAACCGATAATTAGCTTGTACTGTCTACTGCTATATAAATATTTTCCAATTGTACATACTTTCTGCTCGCCATTGTTCAATGCTCCACAACACAATTTTAGGTAATGCTTGGTATATCGTTTCTAACTTTAGGTCGGTGTTCACCGGCACTTTATCTTGGTTATCTTTCCGTTAAATTAATCTGACAATGCGCGCGCAGTACAAAGTACGCATCCCATCCCATATGATAATGCGCGCGCAGAACTAAATAAGCATGTTAACAGTTGTTTTTCCGATCGCCGGTTATAAAACTTATATCATTGTCGGTGAACTTGGGTCTTAGTCTTTCTCATAGAAAATATACTTTAAAATCACCTGTCAATCGTTCGTTATAAAATGTTCATCCAACAGCTTTTCAACATTACTTCCAATTAAATTATCTAATAAAACTCTAATAATATCGGTTTGCCAGACAGTTTCAATATCCTGGGGGTTTTTTAGTCGCAACTCGTAGTCTTCAATTGTGACTGCTGCAGAACCTGGCTGCACAGGTGATACAGTAGTAGAAATGCAGACTAGTCCTAATAAAGTAGTTATTCGTTAAGCACTTCTAGAAATACAATTTAAACTTAGCACTGCCAGCATTTTAAATTATATTCAATCATGTGTAATAGGAAATAATAACTGATTGTGGCGATAACTCCCTGCCAGTCACGACTTCATCATACAATAATTTTCTTTTTTAAATTTCTACATATTATGGAATTTTAAAAAGAACCCGTAATTGTATGTTTGTAAAGCCTAGCTTCATAATTATAACCTATTATTTTTGCCTTATCAACGTTATATTTTAAAACTGAACGCAGTTAAGTTGTATCCGTTTCTTATCTAAAAACGGCCAGTTAAAGTAAATACATGCTTTACTTTAACAGCTTATAATAGCAGGTTGTAATGCACTTTTTAGATAGATAGTTACATAAATAGTTACACTAGTACGCAACAATAAGTGTTTAATATTGCGTTTTTATCGTTTTAAGTTATGATATAGACTAAGGGGTACTAGAATATGACAACGAGGTCATAAAACAAGTATAAAGTGATGAAGATGGCTAGTTCATGGCAGCGAGAAAATCTGAAAATAGTCACCGCCTTCTAATATTCCACTGAATTAATGTCACTAGTAGTATTGCACAAAAATGAAATACGTAAGTTGATGGAATACCTATGTAGTAGCGAAATAGCGCAAAAAAGCGAATAAGGAGTTTTACAGGTAACGCTTGCCTGGCCTCACCTGGTTCTGTGTAACTTCTTCACTTCATAGATCATCGATTGTCTTATCAAGATTTATAACATCATGTCAAATATCTCGCACCGTGGTTTTACTGGCCGTTCCGAGTATAAAACATTTCATGAAGTGCTTACCGCAAATACTTCGTTGGAATATCTAAGCGTTAATTGGATTAATCACAACAATCAAGACTCTTCGTACCTACGTTTAAGTATACGCAAATATAGCACCGACATCAAAACTTAATTGAATAAGGATAATTTAAAATTGAATTACCTAATTTAAAAGTGAATACTACGGTACCTTGCCAAAGCCACAACTTTGCCGCGCAAATTTTGACAGATATAGTAACCTCCACTGCAGCGCTATTACAAAATGGCGCTAATAAAGCTAAAACCGCGAGCGCGCTAAGGCCAGCTTAATAAACCTATACACATAATTACTGCAGTAATATTGATTATTACAACAGCAATATTCATTACGCCGCTTGTAATCTTCAGCAACAAAGTATAATGTAATACTCTTTAATTAAAACTTCGTGGAATGTTTATGCCCACTTTATGGTACCTCACTCTGTGTCTTATTGAAATAACCTCGTAAACCATTCTAGTTTTAATAATTATAAATTATGGTTTAACGTTTGCAAAATTTTATGTTTATTGCGTGGTGCAATATTTGGAATGTTACTTATTGCCATAAAATTAAGTAACTATCGAATATTGCATTAGAAACATCTTAACGATAAGTAGGGTCTAATAACTCTAATGTCATAATCTTCTAAGTATTTTAGAGGTGCCTAGTATATCTCTACTCCTGAAATCCTGACGTTTTGATATAAGTTACTTGCCAACGTCACGTGGTGAATGAAGTTCTATGCTGTCTAGGAATAAGTGGCCTTTGGCTCCAATGGCTCCTAATCTTACTTTCTCGCACATTAAATTATATTCAAAAGAAAATAATATTTGCGATACATGGTTTGGAAATACGTAATCTCCAAACTTTCATCAACATCTTTCATGCTTGGAGCCTGGTTTATTCTTTGCCTAGAGGGTCAGCATCATCAGTGATACGAAAGATTTCTACGACACCTAACACAGATAAATTAGATTGTTTAGTTCATACATACATACATAGACTCACGTCTGTTTCCTGGAGGGATAGGCAGAGACTACGGAACGCCATTTGCAACGATCTTGACATATCTCTCTTGCTACATTCACTCCCATCACATTCCTCATGCATGCTCTTTTGTTGAGGGTACTTCTTACCTTTCCTGTTTTAAGGATGTCTCCGATCTGGTCAGAGAACGTCCGTCTGGTCTTCCCCTTCGTGCTGTCCCATTTACACTTGCGTTATATATCTGGTTGGTCAGTATTTCGCCATCCATCTTCTCCATGTGCCCAAACCACCTTAGCATTCCTTTCTCGATGCTTGTCACTACATCTTCTCTTACACCAGAACACTCTCTTATCACACAATTTTTTACTCTGTCAGTCAAAGAAACCCACCCCACACATACTTCTCAGTGCTCTCATTTCTACAACATTTATTCTACTTTCATGTCTATTCTGCCATACCCAACTTTCACTACCATACATAAGTGTAGGTACTAACACCTCTCTATGCACAGCCAAACGTGCCTTTTTGGACACATTTTGACTGTACATAACTGTACATAAAGGCCTTCAAAGCTCCATTCACCCTATTACCTGCATTAACTCTTCTTTCAATATCTTCTTCATTCTTACCATTCCTAGTAAACAGTGTACCTAAATATACAAAATAATTCACTTGCTCCACTCGTTGTCCATCGATCATAACATTACAAGCCGTAACACATTCCTCCTTTTCAAAAACCATAACTTTCGTCTTGCTCACATTCACTTTCATTCGTTTTCTCCCAAAGCACCATGCATGATTGCTACCATCTCCTGCAACTCCTCCGCTGAAGACGCAGGTACAACCTGATCATCGGCATAAAGGAGGCATTTGACAAGTAACTCATTCATCCTTAATCCACAATCACTATGTTTCAAATCTTGCAAACAACTGTCCATGAAGAGGTTGAACAGCCACGGCGACGCTACACATCCCTGTCTAACACCTGTCTCGATGGTAAACCAATCAGTATACCACCCATTTATTCTCACACAAGCTCTAGAATTTTCATAAAGGGATTTCAGAGCTCGTATGAGGCTGCTATACACCCCATACATCGACAGTACCGAACACATTTCATTCCTCACCACTTTATCGTAAGCCTTTTCCAAATCCACGAATGCGCAATAGACCTTTTGACCTTTGGCCAAGAATTTCTCGGCTATGCACCGCAAGGAAAAGACTTGATCCATGCACCCCATATCCTTTCGGAATCCCGCTTGTACATCTCATATTATCTTGTCGGTTACTCTTTCAATCAGTACCTTCGCATACAATTTGCCAACAATGCTGTGAAGGCTAATGCCTCTATAGTTCTTGCAGTCTTGTTGCGAGCCTTTTCCTTTATAAAGAGGCACAATCACCGCTGTGGCCCAGTGATCAGGTACTCGGCCGATGCTCCAGCACAAGTTAAATAAGCGCTGCAGCTGACCAACTAAGATGGCCTGTCCAGTCTTCAGCATTTCGACTGTAATCCTATCATATCCTACAGCCTTACCTAATTTCATACTTCCCAGGGCCTTCACAATCTCACCCATGCCAATATCGCTTTGATTATTGCTATTATTACCATTCATTTCATCAATTGATGTTTCCATCGCCGTTCTTTCAAATAAACCTTCAAAATACTCCTTCCATCTCTTCAGCACGCATGATTCACCATTCAGTATCTTTCCATTCCTGTCTCTGATGGACGTGTATTCTGAGGATTGAGTTCTTCCTCGAACTGCAGGAACGGATTTCCATAAAATCTTTATGTTTCTCCGGAAATCTTCAGATAGTCTGCTATCAAACTCATATTTCTTTTCCTCTTTTTAGGGTTCCGTAGTCCACAAGGAACCCTTATAGTTTCGTCATGTCCGTCCGTCTGTCGGTCCGCAGCCTAGCTCAAAGACGCCTGGTGCTAGAAATCTGATATTTGACATGAATATAGACATACGATATTGCAACAAAACTGTAGAATAAAATTTAGGAAAATATTTTTTTAAGGGTATCTCCCCTACATATATAGTGGGGTTGAATTTTTTTTTGGTTGAGTACCCCATTGTGTGGGGTATCATTGGATAGGTTTAAAAAAAATGTATTAGTCTGCTCAAATCATTTTTCGATCAAGTGATTGGTTTGTCAAATATCAAGCTTTGAAGTGAAATAAATTGTTAGACTCAAGTGTCCCCCCCTCTGCCGGCTAAACTATTAATTTGGAGAAAAACATCACAAATGTAGTACATATAACGAATTTAAAAGGAAAACTATCACGGCTAAGTAGACATCACTAGTTTACGAGTAATCGTCGTTAACTTTTAAATACCTATTATCTGTGAGTTTACATTGCGCGCTGGCAATCTTAAATATGCCCGTTTTTAGTCCCATGTGAAACAGAAGTTATTATCAATAATGGCCGTTATGGGCAACTACGGAACCCTACGTTGCGCGTGGCCCGACACGCACTTGGCCGGTTTTTCCTTTTAACAATTTCTTTCACAATTCTTTTTGACCTAACAAACTCCTTTCTTGCTTCATCTATGTCATCATTCGTTGCCTTTCCCATTTATATCCCATTGTTTAGTTCATATATTATGCCAATATTTCAAGAAACAACATAAACGACACCACTGTGGCGTACTCTATCATTGACTGCTCAATTCAGTACTGGTAAGTACGATCTATCCATAGATTTGGAGACATACATATTTGACATAAGCTTCTAAAATATGTCAAACATGTGTATAGATACATAGACTCACGCCTTTCGCGGAGGGGTACCTACGTAAGGGCTACAAAATGCCATTTGCAACGATCCTGACATACCTCTCTTGCTTCATTCACAAACAAACATAAGTAAGTAGGTATTTCTAATCTCCAAATCCATGGATAGATCGTTTATTGGGACCTGTCGTTAATCACTAATTACCTACACTTGTTAGAGATAGGATTTAAAGATGTAAACAAGCGGTACCTACATACAGGGTGTCCGAGAAATCAACGTCAAGCCGGCAATGGGCAATAGGCCAATTAATGGTGGTTATCAGAAAAATAAGAAAAAAAATATTTATAAATAATTTTAGAAAATATTGGCTTTTAAAAAAAAACTAGAAATTTACACCCTGTGACAGTCTTTCAAGCTTTGTGACCACGAATATTGACCATGCTTTGATTGTTTTGTGTAACGGGCCCCTGAATAACCGTTTTATTAATTGTAATCTAAACTAGATACAAGAATACCTCCGATTTAAAAAAACATCATTTTATTGCGCAACCATTACGCAAAAACGATTACATCATCCATCTACGAGTATATGTGACTGTCTTGTACTTTTTGCGACTGGTTAATATTTTTCTTACTCAATATAGATTGTTTTATAGTTCCTACTTTATTAAAAGACTCTGTAAATGATAGTCAATGAACCCAATATTAATAAAAAAATATAAGACGATAAATACCTACGATAAATAAAGAAATATGATTAAAAAACAAAACACCCTGTCATTTTGTCCATACTTCCCCTACTTGTAACTGAAGCCTATTTTCATCTAGCGGCTAGATGGAAAAAGGCATCAGTTACAAGTACCTAATTGGTTCTTTGGAAAATCTAGAAGAACAATAACATAACTTCACGCCTTTTTTCCCGAAGGGGTAGGCAGAGGTGTACTTTTTATACACCCACATTTCGCCAGTTGTGTTTCGGTCCCAATGTAATAGGGGACGAGCCTATTGCCATCTACCCGGCACATTTATAAACGAGCGATAATTATTTTTAATACACACATAACTTTTAAAAAAATCTAGAAAAATATAGATGATATGCAAAAAGGGGTAAATTCATTCAAGAAGCTCTGCCGAACGATATTGATGATACGAATGACGATAACCAACTTACCTCGGAAACAAAGAACATAGTGTTTTCTTTGTCCAAATAAAAATTAAAGGCTGCTAATAGGTTTTTGTTATACATGTGACAAACCATTATGTTTGTATTGTTCAAAAAGGCTTGCTTGCACCTATATTAATCTGTGCTTGCACGAACCAGAGATTAAACTATTAAACGTATGTAGTACATACATAGGTACATACATAGACTCACGCCTGTTTCCCGGAGTGGTAGGCAGAGACTACGGAACGCCATTTGCAACGATCCTGACATATCTCTCTTGCTTCATTCTATCCCATCAGATTCCACATGCATGCTCTTCCGTACAGGGTACTTACAGTACAGGTACTACGTATGTTCATGTTACATATTTTTCTGAGGTATTTTTATGACATTTGTCAAAAACACTGTTATTCTGGAAAATCTTATAACTCAGTCTTTTTCTCTTGATTTACAATATGCGGTCCCAGGGACCGTCTCCACCTTAGTAAGTTCTAGTCTTAGACCGTTCTTTCCTATTCACCGTGCAGAATAAGTGTTAATACATGTGCGTACATTATTAGATAGTAATTATGTATAATGTCCGTGTGGTGACGGATTAAGAATACGGACTGTCACCACCCCATATCATCCCATGGCTGTCGTAAGAGCCGACAGAGGGAGCATATTATGCAGAGAACAGCACTGTAAGAGAAGAAAAACTTGGTACAAACCCTATAGGTACCAACCCGTTTGGCCAGCGTGGTATAGTAGGCCAATTCCTCCTTTCAAAGTTCAAAGGAGAGGCCTAGTCCAGCAGTGGACTGTTAAAGGCTGATGATCATGATGATGATGTATAATGTAGTGCAAATAACAGGATTAATGTTGCAAATATTTGTTCGAATTAATAAATTATTAATTGTTAATATAATGTTATGTAGAGCTATCTAATCATTTATTCAACTACCAAACGAATTTATGCTCTATTGCTCTAAAAATAAGTAATTTATTATCAGTTTGTCTACAAAAGAACAATGGTGGAAGTCAAAGGGTTTGTCAAACAAAAACCGTTCATAAATTTTGCCACTGCTCTCGTCGGCGCCGTGGCTTAGTTGGTTAAAGCGCCTGTCTAGTAAACAGGAGATCGCGAGTTCGAATCTCGCCGGGGCCTAGTGGTTACTTTTTGCGGCTTTTTATGCAAATTTATTTTAGAATAATAATATTTTTTTGCAGTAACATATTTTATAAGGCACATTAGGTTTATAAATATTATCATGAATTTTATTTTACAATTATAGATATGAACTAAATTTGACGTTTTCTTGCATACATAAAACTAAATGACTAATAGCTTCGAAAACAATACAAAAATATTTTTATAATGTAGAAAATATCAAAAGTGCACGTCACGCAGCGTCGCGCGTCGGCAGGAACAAACACAGTCATAAACGGGAACAATAAAGGCGTTCTCGAAGTGTGGGCCCGGGCGAGCACAGAACAAACACGGCCCATTCGAGCTTGCATCGTGTCCCGCGCTCCCTTCACACTGTGTCACTGTGTGTATCAAAACCGCTAGTTGAAAAACACCAATAGCCCATAACAATAACAAGGGTAATCAAAATAATAAATGGCAGCCCAGGGCGGATCGCTTTTTGTGTCCAATTATTTTTATTGGTGTTCTCTTAATTACATTCTTTGGCGAGAGCGCGACGGCGACGCGGCGAAGCGGGTGCGACTTACGCGACTATTGGTGTACGGTTATTCTGTTACCGATCGAAAAATTACGATTTTAAGACGATTTCATGAACATAGATTTTTTGGTCGTAGTAGATGTCCTTCATAGAAGGGATTTTGAGGGATATTGAGGTTCTTAAAAATATAAAAGTTCCAATATGTAGCTTGTCGAATTTAGTAATTTCAGTTCGATATGCTTACGATACTATAATTATTAATACCTAACTTTCTACTTTTGACTACACCACAGTCACAGCGTTATCAAAACATTCATCATAATTAATGTCAATTATATTCAAATACATTTTATAATAAGTTGGATTCTAAAGTTGTTAAGTCAGGCAATCCTTACTACGACTTCATCCTAATTGTAGGAGCATTGAACGTACAAAGCTAATTTTTTTTATAGACTCACGCCTGTATCCCCGAAGAGGTAGGCAGAGGTGTAATATTACGCCCACATTTCGCCATGGATTTTTAGGTCCCACGTAATAGGGGGCGAGCCTATTGCCGTTACCGGGCACATCATCAGACTCCGAGCTGCTACTGAGAATTCGGAAAAACCCAGTAACACTTTTGCCCGACCCGGAAATCGAACCCGGGACCACCGATCAGCAGTCGTATACGCAATCCACTGTACCACGGACGCAGTCAGACAAAGCTAAATGTTATAATTATAACAAATGCCTGTGGACATAACATTGCATTAATTAAACGTTTATTAAATATTAATCAAATTGACAAAGAAGTCATTTTCTATATAACTTGGTAGACCGGTTATTCTTAATTTTATGGCAGATAAATTTCTGTCTGTAATTATTAGCTCTGCATAACAATAAGTTCACTTGTGCCGAATGCTTTTGGCATTCAATCCGCATACTTATGCAAGTACAATGTACATCCATATTCATTTATTGAATAAGTAAATATATATGTACCTATGTATAAAATAAAGATATATTTTCAATCATAATTAAAATCCAGTAATTTTTGTGTCATCATGTCAGACTAGAGACGTCCACTGCTGGACATAGGCCTCCCCCAAGGTTCTCTACACAGACCGATTTTAAATTTAGAATATCAGCAGTAAATTAAACGTAGTACATAAGTTCCAATATTTTTATTTCAAATAGGGTATGTATTCAAATCCTCTTTTGAAATGTTTATGTCTCGTGCTAGAGCTCTTGTCTAAGTGCGCAATTTTCAATGAGTCCATTGAGAATCTTTTAAAATAATAGAACAGTTGGATAATAAAAAAAAAATATAGGTAGAAGAAAGTGAGGAATCACGCCAACATCACCTATGCTATGCTCTACTGCTGTCTGGTCGCCATTTCGCACGCGACATTTTCTTAGCGTAAAAGTTTCGCCTAGGACATTTCGTCCCTGACATCGGCAAAATTTTCGTACACGAAATTTTGTCCACGACGTTGGTAAAAGTTTTGCATACAACATTTTGCCTACTGCGTTGCTAAAAGTTTCGCACACGACATTATATCCGCGACGTCGCGTCGATCATAATTTCGCACGCGAAATTTTGTTCGCGACGTTGGTAAAAGTTTTGCATACAACATTTTGCCTACTGCGTTGCTAAAAGTTTCGCACACGACATTATATCCGCGACGTCGCGTCGATCATAATTTCGCACACGAAATTTTGTTCGCGACGTTGGTAAAAGTTTTGCATACAACATTTTGCCTACTGCGTTGCTAAAAGTTTCGCACACGACATTATATCCGCGACGTCGCACGGTGGGCTGAAAAAGTTCGCTAGTGGACTTAGGGATTTCGAAAAAACTAAAGTGGAATATAAATAAACTAATTCCATTTTTGGATTCTATAATCAAATACAACTCAAAATTATTATTCCAATTTTTTGATTAAACGCGTGTTTTTTGAGTTATTTAATTTTAAAGATTTTTTTGTATGGAAGAAAACAATAAAATGAGAATTGCTCGTAATTCTTAAACTATCTTAAGAAAACATTGAAAGTTTATGTCAGAAGATATTTTTTGGCTATTTATGCACTATATCGCGAACTGCGTTTTTTTGCGTTTTGGCGGTAATATTTTTTTTTATCTTTTATTCGACACCACCCGGAGAGGTTAAATATTAGGCGCGTTTTTTTTAATGTGGTATCCCCAGTAGGCCTAATCCACTTGCTACACTTGAAAAAATCATCATTAGTCATATATCTGAAACTTTAAAAATTTATTAGTTTACCTGATTTTGTCAAAATTCCGAGAAAGCATAATATGTCGTGACCTGTGTGGATATTTTATTGTTTCATTTTGTTGTATTGACTTGTTAACAGTGGTATTATTAAAAAATCGATTTCGTTTTTTTTATTTTCCACTAGTTTCATACAAACTTCAAACAATTTTATCTCGGTAAGTATGTACTTTATCAAAAAAAGTCAAAGAATAAGAAAGCATTGTTTTCATTAGTAGAATCCAAAAACAAGCATTTTAGCCCCTAAGTCCACATTTTGATTTTTCAGCCCACCGTGCGTCGCGTCGATCATGATTTCGCACGCGAAATTTTGTTCGCGACGTTGGTAAAAGTTTTGCATACAACATTTTACCTACTGCGTTGCTAAAAGTTTCGCACATGACATTATATCCGCGACGTCGCGTCGATATTAGTTTCGCACGCGACATTTTGTCCGTGTCGTTGGTAATAGACCATTACTGTGGCGTTTAGTCGGCATGTTTGCGAGTTTTTGTCGTATTATTACAGCTTATTGATTGAGCTATTTGCCGAGCCGCTAACTTTTAATGGGCCCGCTAGCATATGTGTATGTACGTGTTGGAGTTTACCCCTTCCCGTTATCGCAAATCGTAGTTCATTTAGCAAGTATTGCTAAGGACTAGCTTGTTTAATTGAAAATCATGTTTTTTCACAAGGTTATGGAGCCATTTTTCGAAAATGTTACTTATGGTTGTTTACTTGGATGGCAAATTTTCTTAGTCATCTTGATTAAATCCGATATTAATTAAATAAATGGCATTGTAACGAGCCCTTTTTGACCATCAATTTCCTTACACAGTTGCTAATCTATCCTACTCATCAGAAATCCCTGCCAACATCTAAAAGACTCTAGTGTGCCTGTTCTATACAATTTCATTGATCTATTTCTTTACTAAATCCAGTTATTCTATTCAAATAATTGTATTTTGTTCTTTTAGCAAGTAACAATAATTATATTTTACTAAAATTACTATTTCCGATGCCTTGCTGCAGTACAAGTATTAGTCTAAGAGTTGCCACTACAAAATGATTTTTCGGATCGTTTTATAAAGTAATAGAATAATTCTCAAATACAAAATACTTGCTACATGGTTGGCGTAGTGGTCATAGCGGCCGCCTAGGCGCTGGACACTGCGCTTGTGTGATTCATAAATTGTTGTTTCGAGTTTTGTCCGTTAGTTATATGTTTATAAAGTCCTCCGTGACACAGGATTTAGTATTAATGCGGGAGTTGTCTTTTTTAAATAATAAATAAAATTAAAAAAAAATACAACCAAACCTACTTCTTTTTCAAGACAATCAAAACCATAATAAATCATTGTGAAATAATTTCCACAAATAATATCTAAATGTTTACGTCTTAAAATATATTAATCTTGTACCTATATAGGAACTTGGAGCCTCCGGCACGAATTGCAGAAATCCTCTAGGCCTGAGTTAGTCCCCGTTAGTGTTAATGGCATAGAACTATAATACTTAAATGTACTGCGGTTGTTGCTGCATGGCAACTTTCATGTCACTTGTATAGTTTAGGATAATATTTATGAATGCTACAACACAAATACATTTTATTCAACATTGATTTCGCCGTTTTCAAGCTTTTGTTTTAGTATAAATATTACGTTTGGACATATCGACCAAAACTGGCAGCCTATGTCATGGTATCGACCAAAATAATAACGTTAATGTTACCAAAAAGATTGAAGTACTACCTGTACAACTCAACCCAAATTTCTAAGAACCATAAAACAGCTTTCTACAACACATTAACAAAATATTCTAATGCATAATTAATTAAACACAATGCAGACTGGCGCCAATAATTCCCAAATCCAATAAAAAATTAAACCTCTTAGTTTCTAAGTCTAAGCCAATAACAGAATGACCGAAGAAAATCAAAGGGTTAATCACATTTCATCCAATCGTTTTACGACCGGTTTCCTACAAAACTTTATTAGTACGTGGCGCCGATAATTGTTATTATTATAGAATCCTGTTGTATTTCATTAATGTAACTTATTCATGTGGAACGCAATGGTTATTGAAGTGTAAACCTGCGGAATAAGCGTCGGTTCACACTTGATGCGACGAGAAAGTACGAATTGACGAGAAATGTTCATTAAGAACATTTCATAACATAACATAGACTCACGGCTGTTTCCCGGAGGGGTAGACAGAGACTACGGAACGCCATTTGCAACAATCCTGAGATATCTCTCTTGCTTCATTCACTCCCATCAAATTTCTCATGCAAGCTCTTCGGTTAAGGGTACTGCTATAGATTGTAATTATAACTATGATACTCCTAAATTGGTAATTAATATTGCATGCCCTGTACCTCAGAGAGCACTTAAAGCCGTCAGATGTCATGAAGATAATCATGTCTTTATGAGAAGTATATCCCTGAACATAATGATATAATAATAGGTAGGTATGTATGTATTATGTAAGCTACCTATAGAAAAGCTAATATTCTATCATATCTGGTTAGACTAGGCGGCGATAGCCTAGTGGAGATATCAACGGACTGCCATGCAGAGGGTATCGGGTTCGAATCCACGGCACGCACCAATGACTTTTCGAAGTTAAGTGCGTATTAAATTGTAAATTATCGCTTGCTCCGTGCCTCGGAGAGCACGTTAAACCGTTGGTCCCGGCTGTCATGAAGATGTTTAGCAGTCGTAACGGGGAGTAAGTACCCTCAAATAAACTGATACTGGTCTAAACCATGGAATATCGCTATCCCTTTTGGTTGCGGAGGTCAGACAGGCAGTCGCTCTGTGGAAAAGCTAATATTCCGCCAAATCCGGTTAGACTAGAAAGCGGACCCCAGGTTGAGACTCGGATAACGCTAGGAGAGAGATGATCTGGTTAGATTAGGAAGCGGAACTGAGACCCTACGGCGGAAGTCTAGGATGCAACCGGAATAACTTTAGGCCTATGATGAATAACTTATACTTTAAAAGACACGAAGATTGACCCACACAGAAGAATCCAGGACTTCCCTGGGGTGATGTCAGATATATTCTCGAAAGCACTTAGGTAAATAATTACCAAGTACCTATTTGTTTCGTCTGCTTAATCTGTTTCTTTATTATTTTTTTCATATTTGTATAGCTCTAAGCAAACTTCAAGGAACAAAAAGATTGCCGAGATATTTAAATATACCCAAATTCCGAAAGCACAGAAAATACCGTTGTGTAAACAAATTATAGGATAAAAGTATCTAAGGAATCGCAGCTCTTGTGTTTTAATTGTCACGTTTGAGCCTACCCTAAGATCTAAATATGCATTATTACTGCTTGAAATTTAAATTCGAGAATTGTTTTTTCTGATGCATTTAATTAAGCGTTCCGTTTTTAATTATGTGTTGATTACAAGGAAGTTTTTTACAGCAATTACATGTTCTTAGCATCACGTTAAGGAGCCTTAATAGTGTAGCTCTATATAGTGTCAATGAGAACCACATTACTAAGAAGTGTCATAATGATAAAATGATGAATATAATCTGCGTTCGACTAATCTTGTCTCTGGTTGGTCTCACCAACAGGGTGATTAGCTTCAGAGCGGATTAAAAGTGCATTACTGGTAGGTATATCCTATATCGGCAGCTAGAAAGTTTAATAGGTGCCACATATATTAAAATAGAAGTAAAAAAACAAATATAAAAACATATTTACTCATTAGGCAAAAGCGAGTGTAAGCTCTGTATTAGGTATGGTACATGGGCCTTACGGAAAACGGAACCTTTAACGGCGTAAGAAGATACTAACGCCATCTATCGAGTTAAAAATGAAATACGAGATAATAAATGTGATATTTTAATTAATTACTACGTGCAGTTTTGTTAAACGTTTCAACAGTAAACCTGGCATTGATTAGTTGTATTGAGTGATAGATAAAATGACTTTTGTAGTAAAGACTAAAGTAAGAAACAAAAATAAACAGTCAATAACCAATGCGAATTCAGCAATTGTTTTATCATGTTAGGTATTAAATATAGTCATACATTAAACAGGTATCAAATCGAATTAATATTATAATTTCGTTACCTAAGAAACAAGCATCTGTTCCAACGAACGAACATTCTCAATCCCAATGAAATCAAATTAACTCATTTAATTGTCTAACAAACAACATTTACGAGCTATACTCGGAAACGCTATGCTCCCACCAGACTGACATCTGTAAACAAATTTGTAACAATCAATGCGACCATAAAACCCAATCAACGGCATTGCGTTACAATGGGAACACGAACGGTTTTATTACCTAATTATCATGATTTGTTTTCCCTAATGAGTGCTCTATGTTCCATCCAACTATTACCTATAAACCAACCTTAATTTTTATACAAAAAACAACATGACACACAATTTTGAACCGTATTTTTAGGACAATAATCATGTTGGTTCTGTTTTTGGGTTGTAAATAAAGGGCGCTAACCGTTTTATGTTATTACAGTCCCCTAATTGGAACGGATGCTTTGTTCCAAATGTCATATTTAATGTTTTACTAATTGTTATTATAGCGTAATAAAAAAATATGTAGACTATGTTGTTGGAGGCAGGCAAAGATGCATTTTAATTCTGGTTTGTAATTTTATTCTTGTAATAAATTTTCATGAAAGTTTATTGATCCAATGGTACTTATTTGATTCTTTATGGAATTAAGAATATACGTATGCGTGACTACGTATCGTTAAGCATGAAGTTTGCCTTGGACATATTCTTTCGTATATCTATTAAAGAAATTTCTGTCTGCAGTAGGCCTTTTTGTCAAATCGTAGGCAAGTATTAGATAATAATATGTAGGTTTATACGGCATTCTAGAAATTCGGCCATCACCATTAAGAAATTGAATATTTTCATTTGTAACGTAAAAAACATGTTAAATTAAAATATATCTGAGAGCGTAGAATTATCCTACTTGATGTCTATTCTACGAAGGGCGTAGATCTTCGACGACGTAACTTAGAATTCGGATAGTGGGAAATTGGTTACTTACTGAAATAAGTACTAATCGTAATGTTAAACAAAAATAAGTAATTTGCCGGCCTGCGCTCTACCTAGGTAGGTTCTATCTTGAATATGGATTTAGGTAAGTGTAAACATACATAACGTAACATACATACATAACGACACGCCTTTTATCCCCGAAGGGGTAGGCAGAGGTGTATTTCTACACCCACTTTTCGCCAGATATACTTTAGTCCCACGTAATAAGGGGCGAGCCTATTGCCGTACCGGGCACATTTCCAGACTCCGTGCGGCTACTGAGAATTTCGTGACAGAAAAACCCAATAACACTGCCCGACCCAGGAATCGAACCCGGGACCTCCCGATCCCACGCGCACATTTATGCCGCGAGACCAACGAGGCAGTCATATAGGGTTTGATGTCGAGTTTTCCGTCTCTACGCAAAGATGGTATTTGCATCGTGTTATCCCTTAGTCGCCTCTTACGACACCCACGGGAAGATAGGGGGTGGTGACACTTGTATTCTATGCCGTCAACCACACGGCATTCAACCACACGGCATAAGTACGGCGGTGTAAACATGTTCTAGAATATCGAATCAAGTGCGGGATGTTTTCACACCACTGAAAGCCAATTCTCGTAATTATACTCTTCCTAATAACATTCTCAATCTAATCCTAATATCGTGCAAATCAAAAAAGTTATTCTCGTAGAGAAAACTGGATGAGACCAGTCAAAATTGACATTTGATCGGCTTGTAAATTATATTCAGCAAACATTTTAACTTCACATTAGTTATCTATAAATTGTATGAACAAAAGAAAAATCCATGAAGGCACTGTAAGGTGACAGTGACATCATCGAAACGTGCTGTCGCTTTTCGCTTGTTGCAAACATCTACGACAGCTTTTCAGGAAAAATATCCCCTTTAACATTCAGACACTGGTTTAAAATGGTTTATATATTCTAAAGCGAATATGCCTATAACTACGTGCTACAGAGGTCAGGCGGCAAACGCTTTGCACAAAAGCTAATACTTCACCAATCTGAGTACTCTCGAAAGTGCTCTCTATTTCAAGACGAAAGGCTTAAATGCAACCAGTAAAACGGTAGGAAGATGAGGATTGCCTGATGAGAACCTATCACACATTCGGTATTTAGTAACTAGGTATATCTAATTTGGTTGGTTAATCACGAGTGCTTTTAAAAGCAACAAACTAATCATGCGCTTGCACTTAGGTATAGCAATTTAATGTAATGGACTTATCGCTCGCTTAATAATGTGCCCAGTAGATGGCAATAGGCTCACCCCCTATTACATTGGGACCTAAATATAACTGGCGAAATGTGGGTGTGTATACACCTCTGCCTACCCCTTCGGGGATAAAAGGCGTGAAGTTATGTTATCGAGCGCTTGTGAGATTGGATGTTAGTTACTCTCTAATGAACCAAATCTATTGAACGGATCTTGAAGAAACTTTGCAGTAGGTAATATATAATAGCTGATACATGAAAATAGTACATACCTAAGCTGTTTCCTTTTGTCGTGATAAGCGTCATTCATGCGGGCAGAGTCGTCGACATAGGCTATTATAAACGCGGGATATGATTCGTAATCGATCGCCATCCTACTGATACAATCAGCTGAGCTAGAAGGTTGAACAAGATTATTATAATCGGGTCTATCTTTTTGTCTATCCTTACCTACCGTACCTTCTGTATCGAAAATAAAGCGTTAAATGTTGTAATCGGCGATGAAAGTTACTATAGGTAAACTTGTAAATCGGAAAAAACATGTTTTTTTTATGTTTGGCATACAATTAATATGGTTAAAGCTACAGAAATATAATTGATCTAACTATATAAATTGTTGTAGTTCTAACCCACTTAATTTACATTTAATTTTTTCATAAAGGTAAGTAGTGTTTACCTTTCATCCGCGGGTAACAGCTATTCTATAATATAATATAACTCAAACCATTATCAACCACTAATCGTGTGCAGTAATATAACAATTGAATAGAATCAGAAGCTGGCTAGTGATAAAGTAGAGTCGGGGCGAAGAGAGGGCGGCGCGACGCAGCAACGCCCTCCGCCCACGCCCGGCGGCAATGAGAACTAATGTACCAGTACTGTCGGACACAATATACCAACAAACATATACTAAAAGATAAATTTATTCATTTTTTAACTGCAAAGCTATTTCTCCCTGAGAAGCAAGGATAGGCGCGATAGCCTCTAGCGCAGTAACAGACTGCAATGCACAGGTTATTTTTTTTTTATTGTTGCCTATCAAATTCACTTCATGCCGCCTGATCATAAGCTGTCATGGAGTCCCCTATTGGAGGCTATCATCCTAATATCATATCAATATAGCATGATGACTTTCACCTTCATGGCCTAGAGTCATTCTCACGCCCTGCCTAACCAATGGGAACCCATGTTGTCACCCAGTTGCTCTACGGAAAAACTAAATTTTCTATCAAATCTGGTGAGACTAGAAAGTAGGCCTCGGGTTCCAAGGCCTCTTGGATATAACCAAGAGCTAGGAGAACGATGATAAAATTGGTGTACAAGGCTATTCTCTCCTCCCAGAGGCGACAAATGACAATCCCCATTGAGTCATCCTGTAACCACGGGTCGTGTAACCGATGTAATGCCGTACCTTCGGAGCAAAAACCCCCAATAACGCATTACTTAATCTTTTCTATGACACGTACAGCAATTTTTCTTGATCCACAACACTGGAAATGATCATGGATTGTAAACTCTCGCGATTTGCATAATAAATATCGCGAGCAAGACTCGGTTTTAATCAAACTGTATGACTGAACATAATTACCGTCAAAATACCGACAGTTAAGTTTAGGAACCTTCAAGAAGTCTATCCGCAGAAAACATAATTTTCAATCTACCTAAACGAAATAAAAAGGCAACCTAACGCCATCATACAGACAGGCGAAATGCAATTATTATATTAATAATCGAAAGCACTTGTGTTGTGGAGTTCCCTCGTAGGTGCTACAGCAATAAGTTAGTCCAAGCCTGATTGCGTCGAGCGTCGGCTTAATGAGAGCCTTATTAAATAATTATTAATTGCTGACAGCCCGCTGCGAGCTCCGATTGCAATACAAACTATTGAAATATCATTTAAAACTGTATGATTATAAATACTATCGAATATATACAGAGTAACTTTGAAAAAATGTAGAAAGTATTCTCTATGAATGGAATAGAGCTCATTCTAAAGGAGTCATTAAGTTTTTATGAGCATACGTAATATTAATGGAGATTTTTGATTACCTTGTTGATTCAGTGGCGTAAATGGGAGTGTAAATTCGACTGTCGACATGGGTTTGATTTCTATTCCCTGTTTAGGCAGATGCATACCTAATTAAACTTATTTTATGTTATCAGCGCGCTAAACTATGTAGAAGGTATATAAATAATAATTAGTGTTTGCTGTTTGTACTTATTAAACTTTGGTGAGTTATCCTGCGAACCTACATAATGGTTCTTAGAAAAAAAGGAACCGCACGAGCGAAGCCGTTTGCGAACTCTAGCAATCTTTAAACCACCGAATAAATAATCATTATTTATATTTGTAACAAGAAATGGGATGGATACTAATAACACAGTATAAAGACTAATAATGTGCGTAGTAAAACCTGTATGTTTTTGGCTGTAAAATTTTCTGTTACCTATCATGTTTTTACCTATTCCAGCTAGAGTCCAGCAAAGATTGTCTACTACTGTTTGGTCAAAAACTTAAGTAATACTTTGTGTCTACTAATAAGCAGCGTGTTGAGAAAGCGTTAACAACTGCAAAAGATAATATTTTTGTAAACAAATTTAGGAAAACGCAAATAAAAACCGGCAATTTGCTAGAAATTTGACTAGCTTGGAAGTTTGTTGTAAGTCTTGCATCTCAATATCAAGTCTGAATTATTCAAGCATGAAAACTACTATTTACATGTAACTATCAGCAGCCAACAGAGCCAGTTAGTTATATTCAACCCTATAAATAGATAAATTAGTAAAATAAATTATAGCTTATTGTACAAACGTAGTATTGGTAAATTACAATCTAACTACAATATGGGTACTTTTTATAACTCATAAAGTGTCGTGCAAACAAATATAATAAAATTAATGCGACACATTAACTTGTGCCAAGTTAGCACGACTATTCTTACTTAATCAGCCTATATTCTTAACCAAATATATCGTTTAATATCCTATCTTTACTTTACTGTACAAGACTTAATAACATCGTTAATTAACGTTTAATAAATATCTACCTCCTTTACCAACATAGAATTGAACTAAACGTCAATTAACGACGCAAAACGAATTCAATGACAATAAATCAATTGGAAATTAACTCGGTAACTTTTGAAAAATTGTGTTTTGTTTGTAAACAATATATCTCGAGGGGCAGTCGCGGTATAAGTTATAGTCAGCCGTCGGACCGGCCGCCATTGAAATTTAAGCACAATATATTACGTTTGTTTGTTAAGTTAATTGTTAAATGGAGAGGCTCGTTATATTCTCGCGCATATTTTATTTGATATCGGCGCAGGCGCACTGCCTCGTTTATCACTTGATTGTAAAAGATGCATCCGCTGTTGGTTTCTTTGAACACTCCACTCGCCTCGCCGCGAGCCTGTTTCACAATAATTCTGTTAATTTTCATTAAAATCATCAGAATATCTTAAATATTTCACTGAATACACTTTATGGAACTAATATTAATCAAAACTCGTAACATATAACCCGTAGGCGCTTAGTTCGTCCAACAAATTAAATAACGAACGAAATTAGTTGTTATTTACGATATTAAAACTATGGCGCGTTATTTTAAACAAATACCGCTCGGCCATTCTGTAGATCCCGTCGACCATACATCGAGACCTACAAAACATTAATGCCTGTAACGACCTACTTATGTAACATATTTACTGCCAACTCTACCTTTCGAGTCGCCGGATGTAATTTTGGCTCATAACGCGTGCGTTCACGTGGGATTCCACAGGTTTTTGTTAAATAATCATAACGTTAACGTGCGCGTTATCGTATATTTTTATATTTCTAAGTGGGGACGTCGGCTTTTGGGGTCTAAAGAGTCATAATTAAAAGCAATAACGCGAGATGATTGGTTGGCATTAGGTACAAAACGCGATTAAAGTTTACGATAACAATTATTAGGGAATTTCATTAGGAATGCAAATACGGTCAGGCGCGGTCCCAGATTGGTCTGTTGGGTAATCGCCGCGTTTGTAATTAGTATATAAAGCCTTCGTCACGTATAGCTGATGTTTATTTTTTAATCGTGTGAACGCCATAAAGTTGTTTCTTGCCAAAATGTTGCTCTACACGACTTTTGATTCTCGTTTTCTCAGTAATTGATGATTTTTGAAATGAAGTGTCTACATTTATGTAAAATTACATATTAAAATGATTAAGATTGTTTAAAAAGATTTCTAATTTCGCTATTTACTTCTTTTAATTGTATATCATCACGGAAGGCTTTATGAGTCGTAGAGCCTATCTGTTACCAGCAGGAATATTAGCCATTAAATCGTTTGAGACATTACAACACTTTACAGAATTTATTTAGACGTTAACGTTTGCACATGAGTTTGTTGTTGTCCTCCAGAAATGACTTATCTTCCCTTTCACTAGTCACGCTCCTCTGTTTTTTGCCCACCGTGTCGCCTTAAATATTTGCTACCTTAGAAAATTCATTAGACAACGTGGTCAAATTTAAGATCCAAACCAGGACCAAACAGATTCTTTTCTGTCTACGTGATATACTATCAGCCACTTAGATACTCTTCACTTAAGTTATTTCGCCCGTTAAATTCACGTACCCATCTTTATTCCTTGAAAAACATTTAATTTAGTAATTGCCGCCAACAGACTTGAAAATTGAATTGAAAATGAAACGCACACGAAATTGGCTCTACAATACAAAATGTTCTTCTTACGGAAATCGGAATTCATTGGGGGATGAACGTAACTTACCAAACGGTCGTGGTCGCAGACAGACAGAGATGGTAGAGTCTGCGCGCGACCACGACGAATACAAGCCAGTCGGAACGTTACAGAATAATTAGTCATTTATTATTCAAGGCGATTTAAACCAGTTTAATAAACCTTATTATAGATTTGTTACACATATTATTATATACAAATCCCGAATATGTAGAATCGTGCGTCTATCCAAAACAACTTTCAGAGAGCATACTTAGCATTTAACAAAACAAATCATCATCATTGTCTTGCCCTGGTCCCAATTTATTTGGGGTCGGCGCAGTATGTCCTTCGCTTCCATACTTCTCTGTCACCAGTCATCCGATCGTTTACCCCTTTCTCTTTCATATCCATCCTCACACAGTCCATCCATCTCTTCCTTGGCCGCCCTCTCCCTTTTTGTCCTTCTACATGCATATCCATCACTTTTTTACCTACATACATCTCATCTCTCCGCATAACATGTCCATACCAGGCCAATCGACTCCCTTTCACCTTTTCAGCTATGGCTATTTAACAAAACAAAGCGACAGTAAATAAACAAACATTATAGTTGAATGCAAATCGCAATATCGTTTACCACAATAATTTATTTAACAGCCTGAAACAGAGTTTACATAAATCAATACCTACAATATTTAACATTTAATCGATTTCTGATTTACAATGAAATGTTGTACTACAATGGCTTCGAATCTAATTTATATCTTTCAAACAACAAAAGTCGTATATTTAAAAATAATAAATTAAACAAAAATAGGACTTCCTAACAGCACAATGCATTAACAAACAGTATTATAGCCTGAGGGTTAAAACGAATTTAATTATTTTACGAAACAGGCCAAGGGACATTAGCATAAAAAGACTATATGTTATCCTCACTGAAATTAACCTTATGGCTCAACTCAATTAGACTAAAGCAAAGCGCATACTAAAAGGGTTTAATAAGCTGAAGCTGGTTCTTAGGGGCCCGCGGTCAACGTATGAAATCATCGCGGGGATAAATCTTGAGGCTTGCATTACGTAGGCGCGAAAAGATGGGTCGTAAGTAAGTTTATAACATACCATTATAATGAAAAGAGACCTGAGCCGTGGGTCAGATTATAAACAAAGCCGATATTGATGAAGTTTATAACTACCTAACTACATAATTATGTCTGTAAGTAGTACCGAAAATTCAGATATCGTTTTTATCAACTTATCACTAACTCTATTTACTTAGTATCTTCTTGGGTTAACGCGAATGTTACACATTGTAAACAAACTGCGGTTTACGGATTCTATCGCGATATATTGGTTTTAGTTAAATAACATTTAAACCGAATGATCTAGAACTACATTTTTTAATTATTACTAGCTGACGTTTCAGTTTATTTACAGGAACCGTGGTCACGGCAGACTAAGGTGACATTTGTCTTTGTCTTGAATTTAAAAGTTATTTTAAAGCACCCGAACATTTTTCAACTATTGGTGTTACTATCCACGCAGAATGTGCTCACTATGTCGTGATGTCTTCTGGTGACCTTGTCCTTCTTGAGTTTGATAACAGGGCCCTAAGCTGGAGGAACATTCCAACCATCTTCCTTATTGAAATTACGGTGTTTTTTTTAATTTCAATAGCTTAACGTATCATCCTTGCAATAAAACGGTGTTCTTTTGCGAGTATCTGTGGTTCATCAAATCGCAGGTAATGGTTGGTTCCTTGTTGTACATGTTCACACACAGCAGACTTCGTTGAACGTTTGTGTTTAATGTCAGCTATATGTTCCTTAAGTCGAATGCCTATGCTTCTCTTCGTTTATCCAATGTATGAGAGCCCACACTCACAGTCTATTTACCCCGGCCTCTGGTAATGGTAACTGACTCTTGACAGGTGGTAAGAATTGACCTATCTTCATTGGCGGCTTGTAGTAAGTTTAGATGTAGCCAACCTTGTCAGTCATGCCCTTGATGTATGGGAGGACAACAGGTTGTCTTTCTTCTGTGGCTGGTTTTGCTTGTAATTTAACTAAAACCAATATATCGCGATGGAATCCGTAAACCGTTGTTTGATTTCAATTCTATTTATTTTTATAAATTATTATATATTACAATTAACGGTCGATAATTCAAATCAATCAATGTTTTGATGACAAATTAGTTTTGTGAAGGTCTACGTTTTTTGACTTTGTAGTAGGTAATTAAGTTAATGATTACTTGCATTTTATTAGCAATAATTAATGTTGTGATTAAGTGAATACGTGTGATAAAGCCCTGAGTTCGACTTCCGATACGATTAGTTAGGTTTTCCTATGTTATGCCACAGATAATACGTAATGCCCTTAAATGTGCCCTTCGTATGCGATCCACATGAGAACGATGAGTTATGAATGAGTGCAGGTTTGAGAACTGGATCTGGGCAAGGATATAAAACAGTTTGTCTATATTGGGGAATCACATCTTAATATATATTAAATCCTTGCGTTACTTACTGACTGACAGACACGCTACAGCCGAAACTATTGGGCGCAGGAAGAAGAAATTTGGCATGTATGGTCCTTGGGGACCGTAGGGGTGCACTAAGAAGGGATTTCCCGAAATTCCCTTGGGATCGGCCAAAACGGGTAAATTTAAAAAAAATGCAGGTGTAGCTGCTGGCGTCCTCTAGTATTAAATAATGCAATTTGATGATGATGATGAATAAGATGATGTAAGTACATCATCATCAATATCTTATCTAAGGCTCTCCTTATTCACGTCACAAACATCAATTGCCGCATAGGTATGTAAACGGCTTCATAGATTAAACTAGTGTAAAAATATATGAGTGAAAACCCGACTCGGTGCACGGTCGACTCACACTTGAGACAATTTTTTCCATGTCAATTGTAGTTTTTTTGACGCTAAGCTCATAAGTCAAGCTATCAATTAGTCAGTGTATCAGTCAAAGTTTTGTTTTGTGACGGACAATGTAAGGCTGGGGGTGTACTGATAGCGAATTTAAAGCGGGCGATTAGAAGAGCGTGTACCCGTCAGGAGATTTGCCTGGCAAATAACGTTTAACGCTGCGATGGAATAATTAAAAGTGTTTGAGTCATCAACCTAAACTCATAATTTGTATTAGATTTATAAACGTAACAACTTAAAATTAGCAAGTAAAAGTCTTTAGAACTGTCACCACGATAGATGACTGATTTACCTAAACGTCGCCGTCGTAAAACTGCTTCGAACCACTATCCTCTGGTAGACGGCCGGCAGCACTGCTACGCTTTATTTGGGCAAAGACTACAACAGCCGTGTGGTCACATCAGACGTTTCACTTAAAATAAGCATTTCTAGAAATCTCTAATTAAAACACAAGCATGTAGATAAGTTTGAGTCATATCAAATGAATACTTGAGGTGAAAACAAATATTACAAGCAAATAAATAAATGATTAATTGATTGAAACGATGACTTAAAATGCAATTGTGTTTGCCCTGGTCAAGTTTAGCAACAGAGACATAGAAGAACTTGCAACAAATTCAATCAGAAGTATGCAACAGGCAATGTACCTATGCAAGTACCTAATTGCAACTCTCGAAACGCTGTAAATAGCACCAAAGCCTTACCGATCGTTACCAAGTGATGTGTTTAAATGACCCCGGCTTTAAATTAATAGCATGAAGAATGATATTTATTAATTTTTAATTTCGCTTCGTGACTGTGTTTATTGAAACAGCCAGTAAGTTTACAATATATTATTTCTCAAGGATATCAACTTTGTCTTGTATATTAAACTTAATTAAATTACTGTCAGTAAACGAAAATGAGAACGCGGTATATGAGCTAAATAATTTTACACATGGCATTCGCTTGTTACGAAGCTGATGTGTGGCTAAATTTCTAAGCTGAATTTCAATTGTACTTGAAACAGCAAAATGAAAAAGCCCTTGGGGTTCTCATCAGATCCTATGCCTCAACATTTTAACTGGTAACGGGTAAGGCTACAAAATTATGTATGTCTACCAAGGCAGAGAGGCTGGTCGATGTTTCACGTGATGTAGTATATTTTTGACACAATCATTTTAGGTCCCACCCTATGCTTACGCTTTCACTTGACAGCAAAATCGAGGCAGGCAGCGATAGCCTAGTGGAGATACCAATGGACTGCCATGCAGAGGATATCGGGTTCGAATCCACGGCGCGCACCACTGACTTTTCGGAGTTATGTGCGTGTTGAATTGTTAATTATCGCTTGTCTCGTGCCTCGGAGAGCACGCCGTAAGTCGTCGGTCCCGGCTGTCATGAAGATCTTTGACAGTCGTTATAGGGCGTCGGTACCTCTAAAATAATCTGACACTAGTCTAAACCATGGAATATCGCTATCCCTTCGGGTTGCGGAGGTCAGACAGGCAGTCGCTCCGTAGAAAAGCTAATATTCTGCCAAATCCGGTTAGACTAGAAATCGGACGCCAGGTTGAGACTGGGATAACGCTAGGAGGATGATGATGATGACAGCAAAATCGAAGAGTTTTAATTTTTTTTTTAAATAATGGCACTTATTTTTTTACTTCCTTTTTTAAACTTTATATACCAGATACATAAATAGAGTTAATAAACACAATTGTTTACATTCCTATATTCTTAAATGTTTGTACAGCAACAGCTTTGCATGAAATGTCCTTCTGAAAACTTTGCATGAATTGTCGTTGTCTTAACACTCCTTAAAAGTGTTCAGCTTGCTTATAACTCTACATGATTCTTTGCCAAGTGAATCTAATGTAGGTAAGGTACCAAGACATTCTCACTGTTGACCAACACTTACATTGTAATTGATACGAGAGGACGTTTCCGGAAGCGCACGATTTCTCATGACGATCGCGAAGTCATCAGCGTAATGACGGTGATATCTATCAAGTTAATAACGACAGAACGAGAGCGTGAACAATCGGCACTATTCCACCTCCATCAAGCAAACCACCCGCCTTGATTCCTTGTTAAGGATCCAACACACATTCCATAATGGCAGCCGGACCGGCCACCAGGATGCTGCCGGTCTTGCTGCCGCTCCAGGAGTTGAACATTATAGTCCAGATTCAAAGCTATTCTACCGTATAGCCTTATATAGAGATACCTCTCAGTTGACATATTTTTCGATTGCATCACCTATCAATTCCATGCATTCTGTATAAAGTTAATTTATAACTAAACCAAATTCAATTAATAATTATTATTAGTAAGAGAGAAAACCCATGTAATACCATAACAAACGAAAAGACATGAAACAAACTATGTGAACTTCTGAACAAGAGACTATAATAAAATTATAAATACACTGCTATCGTCTGCATAAAATAACAGGCCAGTTCAGAATATTGCCGGACTCATTATTAGTGTTGTATCAAAGCTGTCACAGGCTCTTCAGTACAGAAACAATCATCGCTCCTATTCATATTCAGATGTCCACCCGCCGAATAGTCACAGCAAATTTACATACATATCGTCACGACTTTTATCCCCGAAGGGGTAGGCAGAGGTGTATTTCTACACCCACTTTTCGCCAGATATACTTTAGTCCCACGTAATAAGGGGCGAGTCTATTGCGTGCTGCTACTGAGAATTTCGTGACAGGAAAACCCAATAACACTGCCCGACCCAGGAATCGAACCCGGGACCTCCCGATTCCACGCGCACATTTATGCCGCGAGACCAACGAGGCAGTCGTATAGGGTTTGATGTCGAGTTTTCCGTCTCTACGCAAAGATGGTATTTGCATCGTGTTATCCCTTAGTCGCCACTTACGACACCCACGGGAAGATAGGGGATGGTGATACTTGTATTCTATGCCGTCAACCACACGGCACAGCAAATTTGCCATCCTTTTTGTACCGGTGTTGGTTGTGTCATCCTCATCAGCCTTCAACAATCCACTGCTGGACTAGGCCTCTCTTTTGAAAGGAGGAATTGGCCTACTATACCACGCTGGCCAAACGGGTTGGTATAGGGTTTGTATCAAGTTTTCCTTCTCTTACAGTGGTGTTCTCTGCATAATATGCTCCCTCTGTCGGCTCTTACGACACCCATGGGATGATATGGGGTGGTGTCATTCCGTATTCTTAATCCGTCACCACACGGACGGTTGTGTAGGTGCCTTAATTTGGCTCAACGGCTTAATAGCTACAAGATTTCTAGTGTGTTTTCCTTCCAGATATCCATTACCCATTGCGGCAACTTTAATGAACGTTGACAATTACTTCTCCTCAGTTGCGATTTTTATAAATAATATGTAATATTAAAAATATACGCATTAGGTAATTAACCTTTATCGTATGATGTTTGCACTATCTACTTCTTTCAGTTTTTTAAAGACTTTTACAACAAAGACGATTCACGACTATTCATATAGGTAAGTATTAATATCTTTCTTTTCTTCTTTTTTTTAAAAGACAACTCCCGCACTAATACTAAATCCTGTGTCGCGGGGGACTTTACAAACATACAACCAACGGACACAATGAACACCCAGACTCGAAACAACAATCTATGGATCACACAAAGTGTTGTCTCGTGTGGAGATCGAACCCACAACACTCGGCGCCGTGTCAAGCGGCGCGGCGGCGAGGCGACCGCTTAAACCACTACGCCAACCGTGCGTGCAATATATTTTCATGGTTATATCCTGAACAATATCTCTCTTCCCAACACTCTTCTAGTTCAGCTAGTCCTCATCTAAAAGAAAACCTCTTCTCTTCCTCAGAAACAAAAAGTCAGGTTCCAAATCAAATCGTTCAAGTTTATGGCTTAACAAATGTGAGCAAAACACGGGCCGTAAGCCAAGGTAATTGGATCGCCCGAGGCATGTTATTTATGTCCACCATACATCAGACGATGAAAACAAACACACGGACGGACACAGTGACTAAGCCAAGGGTTCTCGATGACTTATTTCGATCTGTGAATGTTTAATGTGGAATTAGTGTACGAATTCTGGCGAGAAATGAAAGTGTTGGCGGTATTGTTACCTACATGGAACTTTGGTTGTAAGCAACTCTGATTCTAAGATGACATTTTAAGTAAGATAAATAAGAAAACTTGGAAAATTTCCTCAAAATGTTGCTAAATCTTGGTCGTTCAGCACATACCTACCTAAGTAGTTTAGTACTAAGAAGAGATTGACTTAAGTTAGTAGACCTGTGTTAAGTTATATTACTTATTTCGTTAAGGACATTCGAAACTAAAGTGAATGAAACATAATTATGTAACGTATGATGAGATAAAGTTTCCAGTCGTTTATTATTCCCTTTTGTATGAGAATGGACTTCGTTAGTTTAGTTTAGTCTCATCAGATCTGGTGTCACATCATTCCTACAACCTAGACCAGATGGCAGAATATGTCAGGGTGCCGAATCTATTTCAAAACTCGACAGCATTTAAGTAGATATTTTAACTTTTCCAACCATGACGAAAAAGTCATCCCATGACCATAGCAAATTTCATTAAATTTTCGCATAGTTATGAGATTTGTTGAAAATTATTATTTAATACAATTAAAACCACTACCAACAAACAACATGTTTTCTTAATAAATTTAAAAATAAGTGAAAGTTTATAATATTATTAAGATCTCGCGTAAACCCTAATTGCAAATCAATTATATATGATTTATGAGGTTCAGGAACACTCTTTTACACTCAGTTTACAAAGGTCTCTATTACAGGCACGGCAACTGCTTTCGAAATAAACAAATAAAATATATTTTACAGACACCCAAAGTAAATAAATTAACAACAGGTGTAGCACATATTTATTTGCCATCTTGGAAGTAAAAACAAATGGAATTTATGTACATTTCTTTAATGTTTTTAAATTATTTTATGTCTTCAAAGATAATAATAATATGGCATATTTAATATTATGTATGATCTTGTCTAGGTTGTTTGTATAACTATTACTTCTAGCTGTACGATAGTAATTGTGGTAGTGATAGCAACAAAGGTGTTTGTAGTTTTTAATTATAAACACCCACGCCTGCCGCTGGTAATTAATAAGATATGAGATTAGGTATGGCAGTAAGAAAAAGAGGGTCGGTTACACGAAGGCGGCTTCGGTATCTGAAAATACAGGGCTATAGAAGATCACATCTGGGTAGATCAGAGACATCTGCAGCAAAATCTTTGTTCTTCTAAGAGGATTGTCAATTAGAAACTTTTGTATCTACCTAGTCTTGCCTTAAATATTATAACAAAGAAAAAAAAAAATTTTTATTGCAAATAACTTTTATTACTTTTACAGAGTGTTAGTTTAATACATAAATATAAACCAATTTAAAATATAAAAAGCTTATTCGAAGTGGTCTCCATTGGCTGCAATACAGTCCTTTAAACGTTGAGGCCAGTTATCAATAGAAGCACGCACTATTTCCATGGGAAAATTCTTCACTGCCCATCGTATGGATTGTTTTAGTGACTCCAAATTATCATGGCGTTTAAAGCAAGCCGTACTCTCTAAAACTGACTATAAATCATAATCCAGCGGATTAAGATCGAGGCTAGACGACGGCCAGTCTTCAGCTCTGATGAAGTCCGAAACGTTCGCTTCCAACCAAGATTGCGTGGACCGAGCTTTATAACCCGGTGCCGAGTATTGCTGGAAAGACCATACTTGGTTATTAAACATGGTGTTGTTGAAGGGCTTAACTACTTTCTCAAGAATGGTATTTTGATAAGTACACTTGTGTCGATGTTTTGATTCCTTTTTCACAAAAATATGGCTCAGTCACTCCTTCATAGCTAACACCCCACCAAACCATCACTGAAGTCGGATAATGCCCACGTTGCACTCTGTCGACTAATTGCTCAATTGTAAAAAAGTTTTTCATCCGTAAACAAAATTTTTCTGTGACCTACCTTTGCGTACCGCTTCAATAGTTGTTTCGATTTTACCACCTTATTCTTTTTTAAATTATCAGTTAAGAAATGACCAGTGCGTCTCTTATAGGCTGCAAGCATTCACATATATATTTTTAAATCAATGGCTGCAAGTCCTAATTATTATTCATCTTTTAAAATACGCGACATGATTCTAGGTGCTATCTTTATCGCCCGAGATAAAATCTTATGCTTTCGGACAGGATTTCTTCGAATTCTTTCCCTTACTGCTTTGACCACCTTTTTCGTACGAACACTACATGGACGGCCAGGTAATTTTCTGCCACAAACAGAGGAGATCTCATTGTACCTATTAATAGCTCGGTACACAAACATTTGACTAATACCAAGTGTATGGAGAGTTTTAAAAATTGCTTTTGGCTTCTTACCTACTTTGTGTAATGCAATCACAGCGATTCGGTTCTCTTTATCACCCCACCCCATTTTAATATCGCAAAATATTTGGCGCCAAAACGAGAAAACACAATAAACAATCGTATAAAAATTACAGATTCCAAATTCAAATGTAATATTTTTTAATTTGAATTGTAACAGTATTTATGGCCAGACTAAGTATATAACTAGGAAGTAGGTGCACTTCTATGGATTGACTTTATGGTCTTTAAAATATCACTTTTGTATATGGTACCGAAAAGTGTTACTTGTACGAATGGCATTCTTAGTGGTTAAAAGAGTTTACAAACACTTCGTTGATTGTTATCAAGAGTGCGTTCAAAATGTTCAAATCCCCTGATAGGACAACTCTTTGCATTATTCAAAACTTTATCTAAAGCCTTCCACACAGGCAAAGCAACACAAGAATTCGTTTCAGTTCCAAAGAAGACTTTAAGAAGGCGGTTAAAATGTAGGAGAATTTGAGCAGACTTCTTATTAAATACATTTTAATCGAAGTATAACTTGCTTCCATCATTAACATACTAATATTTGTACCTTCGCTTTATTTCGTGTAGCATTCTGGTACAAATGGCACAACGAGTGGTGCAGTCACCCGTCCAAGTGATGACCTGTGCAAGTACTGCTTTACTTTGCCGGAATATTACGAATGGCAAGTCAAGTAACGTTATGAGCGTTAATCATTTTTTTTTCATAGCCGTGGATGAAAAATGTTAAAATCAGTTCATAACCTACGTCACGTACTCTGCAACCTGCTGACTTAAGACTTTATAGTTATTTAAATAAACAGTAATAGTAAACCGAAGTAGTTACCTATGGAATGTATAAGTTACATTTCCTCATTTCGCCAACAGGCAAGTCTATTGCCCTCTGCCCTCAAGCAACATCATTATCTACCATCATCATATTCATATAGTTTAATTTTGCTGAAATAAAAATATTTGATTTTGTGTTTGAATGGTCGAATGTTCATAAATTTTCCGTTTTATTTTATCGTTTTACACATAATTTATTCTGCAAATTAAGGAAAAATAGAGTACCATGTATGTTAATGATGGAGTACATATATGTTCCTCTATTAATGACATGATATTTTTTAATCTTAGACACTAAATCATTTGCTCAAAGTAGCCTACCTATCCTAAAATATTAAATTATTGACCAACAATGAAAAATATTCCAGATAACTAGCTAGTATATTGCATAAAAATTCTAGGCATGGAGATTTTACGTTGTTTGTGACTGAAATCATCAGACTGAACTTAAACAAAATCCATTAAAAGTTACGGTAGTCTGAAAACGCAATTTATTTTTTAGGTATAAATAATTTTCTGCGCGACTAACAGTTTGAAATCTGCTATTCTGCACCTGCTTTTTCAAGATGTTGGCAGCGGGAGGAGCGTTGCGATACTATAAACTTGTATTAAACTTTACATTTACCCCTTCTTGGCAACAAAAAAATTTAATTTTGTCCTCTGATAAATACATATTAAGCCCAAGAATGTAACATTACAATGAACTAACTCCAAATGTTGACATTCTAGGCGTCAATACCTCAAAACATTAAAAGATCCTGTTGACAGCGCATAATATCTATAAAAACGCGATCCATTGGCATACTAGTTTACAATGACACGTATCTATGTACCGTTGCGCTTCAATGCGCTCATTGGATTTGACATTATTTGTTTTTGACAGAACTATCGCTAAGTCACTTAGTAGAAATTCTTTGTTTACAAAAAGTCTATGTTCTCGTGGCACGGACTATAGAGTACTAGACACTTTATTTTATAGTTCACTATAGGTAAGTACAGTGTAATTGATTCGACAAAATTACTTATAGCTGAAATGGCTTACAGGCATAATCTATTAAGTAGAAAATGGTTTCTTAGAAGTACGACACGAGAAACATATGACCAACTCGATTCATTGTATACTTAGTTAAATTGTGGACTGAGAAGAAAATGTGAGGAACGTTTATCTCCCCATAGAGGAGATTGCTATTAATGTACCTACCCTCCACTATCAGTGAGAGAGTAGGTAGGTAGCGCTCACAAAGTGATTCGACTTAAAGTTTTCAATAGGTAAGCAAAGTAAAGTATCGTTTGCACAGGTCACCATATAGGTGGGCGACTCCTTCTGCAGGCGTGTTTCGAAGGGCGACCGTAAGCCATTGATCCCAGTTCCTGTCTCCGGACAGATCGTCCGGCCATGTCGGACTCTTTAGGCGGTCAATGAACTTCGACACTAATTCATACTACTTCTATGTATGATCACACTCACACAAGAGAAGAGGGTGAAATTATAACGGATACAGTTGCCAAAACAATGGGAGAGTGGATAAAAATTGGAATTATACAGAATTGCCACGCAAAAAATTGGGGATAAATCAACAAACTAGATACGTTCTAAAACCCACCACATATCCCAGTAGGTACAGCAGGAAGGTACCGTCAGTAATAAAACTGTAGTATGTAAATGTGTAAAGCGCGCCGTGTGTGCAGTCGTGTCGCGCAGCAGGACGTCGCGCCCACTGCGGCGACGGGACACCTCCGACGCTAACTATCTGGAGTAAACGTGTACCCGTATGTCTGTAGTAAATTGTGGGTTGATCTAGGCTGTATGCCTTTACAAAAGATTCAATGGCGTGTTAATTTAAGTCGACTTATGGTTTCATTACTTTTATAAGTTTGACTATTAGTCTCTTGATTATCTCTAGGAAATATGCCTATACAAAATGGACTTCAAGGCCTCGATTTAAATCAAGTTTCTTCGACTTTCTTCTTATCTGGTAGTTATCCATACTTCGGAAGATAAGATGGTTCTATTTCTATAACAACTTAGCTTAGAATGGAGTAGTAGGCTCTTTAATAAAGTTTCAAGAGTAGAGCTTAGTTAGACGTAAGTTACGATCTACTCTTAAAGTGTACTTCAACTTTGTTCTATATTTACACTTGGATTAATTGAAATCCACAGATTCCACAGTCATGTCACATTGGTATTTCGCTTATGCTAAAGCTCACAACGTATTGCCACTTTAACTTTTATGTAAAGTTTGAGCTAAATGAAAGCTAACTAAATGAAGAATCCGGAGCAAATAAAAGCACATTTTCACCATTTTCATTTATTTCATCATAAAAAGCTAATACTTTTACAAAAATATCAGCTACTGAGAAGTTTCGGTCCTGCTAACTGGAAATCGTAGCCCAAAAATCCGCTTCGCAGACTTGTAAAGCCATGACCACAATACAACACTACCCTGAATAATCACAGACGCTAAATATGCAAATAAATCCCAACGCCCATAATACAATTAATTTCTGTGTTTCGTTAAATGATTTCGTCTATTATAGTGTGTATTCAATTTGAATAATACAGCGGTAAATGTGATATTAATTCAATAGTGTGGTGCGTCCCACGTATGGTGATGGTGTTGGCGGGGGCGCGCGCGTGCGGTGACATGCTGCGCACGCGCACAAATGAACTGACGCACTTCACTACGCAGGTGGGTGATATAGGTGACCAGGGGATTAGAAACACTAGGACATTCTGCTACGTCCCCGAGTTCGAGACTTCTGGCAATTCATTCTAAATGCATCAACTGTCAAAGAATTGATTCCGATGCCAGTCAATACTAACTTTGGTGTCCGAATTTGTAGACCGCTCGAAGGCCTGTGACGTGGCCTAATGATTAGGTCCTGTGCAATATGCAAAAAATGTAAAAACCATTTTCTTGTGATCGACTGTAGCTGTATGAGCAGTTTTGTCATAAAACTTGCCGTTGCGCCAAAAGATCCGAATTGCCATTTTTTTATTAGATTGACAAGGATTTTCACTATTTCATAATAGCGGCATGCCAATTTTTCGGCATCTTGGGAACTTACGCAATTATAAAAAACTCTTATGACCTGGCTAATATCTAGTTTTACACAACATATTTTATGAAAGCTGGCAACAGAATTTTAAAGAATGGGGAGACCTTCACTCTGCAGTGAAACCTTACACTTTAATATAAGTATTTAAAATACTTAGCTAATATTCTGTAAAATCTGGCAAGATCAGTAAGCCGCCCCTGGTCGGCTTACTGATCTTGCCAGATTTGGATAGATGATACTACAAACAGATGGTGATCCTACAAAATTTTCTATCGTCGTAATGTGACAATGCCTATCCCCCTGTCCTTATATCTGCGGATCTATCGAATGAATAAACAATTGTGTGCGTCGCACTTTATTCGCGACTACGAACATTACTTTGTGAACGTAGCTGTAGTGCTGGTTAAAAATATTCTGACACCGGACATGTGGGTGCGAACTCGCGTTTTGTAAGCATGGAATTTTAATATTTTATCTATGTGCTACGATAAAGATTTGAATACAAGTTTGTTAATATAAGATAATAATATTTTAGTGTGACCAGTGAAGATTATTTATTTTACTTTTTAAGAGCACAATTCCCGCATTTGAAATCAATCCTGGAGGACTGTGAAAGCAATTAACCATCGGATACAATTTACACAAACATCGCCCAAAAAACTCCAAGTAGCGAATGTTGCCCGTCTGTGGGACAAAAACACGAAACTCGCAGTAGAGTTAAGCAGCAAGGCGACCGATTAAACCAATACTTACGCCGTACGTACAATGTGCAAGCAAAGTTTAAAGAAATTGCCTTTCTTATATGAGTCATCAAGTTGTGTATTTTTATTTAAGTATGTACATAATATACCTACATCCTGCATTATCTTACTTAGTAGTCTGTCGTCCTTGTTTGCGTTGTACCTAACACTGATTTCCCAACATAAAATCAATTTAAACACAATCATACTAACCATGATTAATATAAACCCACAAAACACACCGAAACTCGGCCACATTAAATTCATTGAAACAACAAAAGAAAGGAAACACCGCTTTGTTGAAACCGACGCCTATTCATTTCATTCAATAATACAAAAAAATAAATACAAAAATCAACAGACATTGTTAATTTTACGGCGTCTACGGCTTTCGACTATTTACATTTAGTAAAATCATCGTTCTTGTTTACAACTAATTAATTAGACTCACACAAAGACAGATAGAGAACGGAGTGTTCCGCTTTTTTTTAATTGTCTTTGTTCCCGTCATGACGTTGTGTTTTCATAATGGGGCGAACACATTTCGGGGGTAAATCGAGCGGAAAATTGCTAACTATCGTCTTTCCTAGTGGCGGAGGGTGAAAACGGGTCATTTATTAAAGTATTTAATGGAAGGTATTATCACGGCAGCTATTTATTCGGTTACCTAACTAGGTAGGTAAGAAGTTACCTAGGTAACGGAAAAGAATTAGTTAGAGCTTGCCATGTTTACACGAAATGACAAAACATTGGTAATAATTCTAAGTGTGTACCTAATGTAGTCGTCGTATTCTTAGCAATATGTTAGTGGCTATCCAACACAATCTTTAGAACCCTGTATCTCCTACTTCTCCAGATAACGGCAGAATATCAGCCTTTCCAAGGAACGATTACGACTAAGTACTACAATGTTCTAGCGTTAGACGTGTAGTTGGAAAATAAAGAGTAACCACGAGAGTAACGAAGGTGATAAGTTTTGTTTGGAGACCGAGGACCACTTACTAGACTAGTACGTAGGTAGATAAGTCTAACCAGATATGAAATAGGTAATATCAGTTACGCTACTGATTATTTACCTAGCTGGAAAGCTGAAGTGATAGGTAGACAGGTACATATACTAAGGCGATAGATATATAGAACCAGTTCCTGTCCGTGACTCACGACAAAAGGTAGTCTATTTTTATTCAGATGTAGGTATAACTTTAAGGTTTTATCAAAATATATCCATTAGCGCAGCAGCGATAGCCGAGTGGAGAGACCGACAGACTACTACGCAGAGGGTCTCGGGTTCGAATCCACGGCACACACCAATTTAAATGGTTAATTATCGCTTGCTAAACGGTGAAGGAAAACATTGTGAGGAAACCTGCATGTCTGAGAGTTCTCCATAATGTTCTCGAAAGGCATGTGAAGTCTGCCCACCCGCACTTGGCCAGCGTTGTGGAGCTTACCCTTCTCATTGTGAGAAGAGGCCCATGCCCAGCAGTGGGACAGTATAAAGGGCTGATGATGATGATGATTCTTTAGACTTTGCGTGAAAGTAACTAACACGTATCCATACACCTCACAAACTTTTGCGATTATAACAGTACCTAGGTACCTAGTCGGGTTTATGCTGCGACTCGCAGAGGACAGTCTACTTTTATGCAATACAATCACTGAGGAAATGCAAGTATCTGTCAGTCTTGAAAGTGAAAGGCGAGAAGGGACGAAGAAATGCCTCGGCTGACCTTTCACGATTCAGTTACATTGGCTACGTAACCTGTTTCAATTGCACTGATAACTGGCGCGATATTGATTATTGTAGTGTTTTGCAACTTTATTCAATCAAACTTATAGTGAGGGTGGTCATCTCGTCATTATATAGCTAGTTTTATATCGCGTACCTCACAGATTACGCGTACCTATATACCATCGGATTCAATATTCGATTTTTCCATGGATTTGGAGATTAGTGATGTTGGTATGTCGTCCGTGGAATACGGAATGTCACCACCCAATATCATCCCATGGGTGTCGTAAGAGCCAACAGAGGGAGCATATTGTTCAGAGAACAGCACTGTAAGAGAAGGAAAACTTGATACAAACCCTATACCAACCCGTTTGGCCAGCGTGGTATAGGAGGCCAATTCCTCCTTTCAAAGGAGAGGCCTAGTCCAGCAGAGGACTGTTAAAGGCTGATGATGCTGATGATGTTGGTATATTTGACATACCTAATCTCCATAGAATATGTCAAATATGTCTCTATGGAATCAAACAAGTCGGCGGTGGACTAGTTTGAAAAAAAGCCCTTGGCTCAGCCATACTCATAGAGCCGAGGCACACTAAGAAACTGGTTTTGTATACGAGTGAAATGTGCGTGTAAAGTGGTAGACTAAGCGTGAAGAAGAATAAGCGTGTAGACTGGAAGCGACGATGTCTTGCTGAGCGATTCTCGCCCTTATGGTGGTCTAGCGCGAAGTTGTTCGACTGTACATAAAGTAGCCAAATCCATAGAAATATTTGAATCGGTCGTTAGTAATGAAACTAATGAAGCAACTGACGTTTGACCGACATTAATTATAATTTGCATCCTGTAATAGGTACCTATCTAGCTTGACGCGTAGCCGTGTGTACCTACCATAGCCTAAACTCGCTCATCATCCTGCTAATGGTATACCAGCTGCATCCAGGAGTCCGCTCACTATAGTGTAGGTAACCAGATTTTTATAGTTAGGTACCTTAAATTGGGGATACTTTCTAATAGATAGCGGGGTAACTTTGATAACACTTTTTATAGATGCTTTTTTGATAAAATATCGTTTTCTATGGAAGCACGCATTTGATTTTCTTTTTGTTGGCCGCATTGACAGCTTAGTTATCTTTCTTCAATGCGTGAGCGTCAGCGTTCATAACTTTCTTTGTCAAAAAAATATCAATGTAACCCCTGTACCTTATCATAATCAAAGACCCCACCCCACCGGTATTAGCCTTTCCATAGAGCGACTGTCGTCTGACCTCCGCAACACAAATATATAGCAATATCCATGGTTTAGTCTAGTGTTGTTTTATTAAGAGTTACAAACGACTGACAAAGATCTTCATCCGCCGCCGGGACCACGTGCTTATTTACGACTAAGATTAAAAAATTGACAATTGAATACCACCATAACTTCAAAAAGTCAGCAGTGCGCCGTGGCTTTGATCCCGATACACTCTGCTCACTCTGCTTAGTCTGTTTGGTATCTCCACCAAGTTATTGCTGCCTCAAACAGCCGAAACTTGATATCAAACCTTAAAGCATAATATGAAAAAGCGCAACTATTACAACAGCATCACAATGAAGGCACACTGATAGCGTAGTGTTGTGCCGAGTGTTGTCAGTTCGATTCCCATTCGAAACTTCGCATTGGGCGTGAGCCAAATTGTGTTTGGAATCTGGATATTCTGGATATTCTTCACGTCCGTTCTTCATTTCATTTCGTAATAGCTATAGCTACCTACTTAGTTACCTACTTACTTATATATCCAAATTAACTCAACGACATTTGTGCCGAAAACTGAGTGTAGGTAAGCACTAAATCAAACGACGCTGCCACTGACCTGAGCACGCACCGTATCATGACAACGGCGCGCGTACCTACTTGCACGCTTTTCAATAATAGAGTAGCACTTTCTACGTACACAATAATGGCGGCGCCATGTGCCGTGCAGGCGTGTCTCTAACTTGCTAGTCAGCGTCTACCGATTACACGAGCCCCGCCCTCTGCCGGCCGACGCCCGTAATCACCGACGTTACTTGCAACTTTTTAATATTAACCTTTTTGTGTTAATTGCCTGTTGTTTGCGGATTCACTGCGTGCTTTTGGTTTGTTCGGATATTTTAACTAATTAGTACCTACTTTTGGAATAGTTTTAAAGTTTAATAGTGGAACAAATTGTAATGGAGCCTCCTAAAAACTGGGTGCCCTCAATATGCTTTATTGAGAAGATGCTTCACATCGGTGCAGCGCCTCTTGCTTTACAAAGCTCAAGTTAGGCCCCTGAGGCCCCACATGGAGTACTGCTGCCATCTTTGGGCCTGGGCACCACAATACCAACTGTTGCCATTTGACCGCGTCCAACGTCGAGCGGCTCGAATCATTGACGACGCGGTCCTTAAAAACCGGCTCGACCATCTTGACCTGCGTGGAGATGTTGAGTCTCTGCGTTCTCTATCGTCTGTATCATGAGGAGTGTTCTGATGAGTTGTTTGGTCTGATACCTGCTGCAGAATTTCACCACCGTACAACACGCCACAAATTAAAATTCCACCCTCACCACCTGGATGAGTGGCGTTCTTCTACCGTATGATTCACACGCCATTTCCTGCCTCGTACGACCAAACTGTGGAACTAGCAATGGTATTTCCAAACCAGTTCGATATTGGAATCTTCAAGAAGCGAGCATATTCCTTTTAAAAGGTGGCATGGCAAGCACTTGTGATCCTTCGGGCATTGCAGGTGTCTATGGGCGGCGGTGATTACTTACCTAGCATCAGGTGACCCGCGTGTTCGTTTGCCTTCCCATGATATAAAAAAACCTTTAATTTTTATAGCCTAAGGTACGTGAGTGCAATTACTCTTACACTTGAGTTTTCTCAATTGCCAGATTGCGTGTTCGATACCAGCTCGGGATGATGGTATTTTCTCCCAGATAAGAAAATTGTTGTTTACATGATTTGTTCAAAAAATCTTAATAGATAGATAGGTAAGTTTGTGTTAAAAATATGTTAAACATACCTAATTGTGAGTAACACTAATTCGCCAAGTGCCTGTGCAATCAACACATGATTGTGTCATTTCGATTATTCTTGCCGCGACAAGACTAGCAGTTTAGATCTTTCACTGTCGTTATGGAGAGTCAGAACCCTATGTATATTGACGCTAGTCTAACGGCGGTACTAGTCTATATACCAATATATTTTATATGGAATTTATGTCAAATTAATACCTATTCATCATTCATTTCTAAATCCATGGATAGATCGGATATTGAATACAGCGGTAAGCCATAAACTATCGCTATTCTTTTGGATTGTGGCGGTCAGACTGCAGTTTCTAAGTGGAAAAGCTAGGTAATAAGTATTCTGCCAAATCTGGCAGGACCAGTGCGCAGAGACCAACTCGAAACTCTTGCATGTACAGTCGAACAACTTCCCGCTGGACCAACATAAGGGCGAGAATCGCTTCCAGTGCTACTTTACACGCACATTTACACTCGTATACAAAACCAGTGTCTAGTGTGCCTCGACTCTATGAGCGAGCCAAGGGATTTTATTTCAAACTGGTCCAGCGCCGACTTGTTTGATCGTACTTACGTACCTAACCGGGTAAAAACTGGGACGATAGGTGTTTGCCTCATTACCATGATTAGAATACGAAATCTCGAAGAAGAGGTAAGAACTACAAAATTGTGAAGCGCGTCTATAATATATATAATACTAAGTTACTAGGTACCTAATTACCTTCCGATTAATTAGAATTCCGAAATAAAAGCGGCCTAAAGCACTTTCAAAACCGTACGTAGTTGATAGCCTCGCTTAAAATTGTCAGGTTACCTACTGAGGTAACATCTTTAGATAAAATTTAGGGGTGACTGTCAGGGGGTTGAAAACTGCGAGTGCCTAGCAATGGATGACGTGATTTGTAATGTTCAACTCGGCTTAGAGACGTCAGGAACAGGACATAGTGGCCCAAGGGTCTCCACACTGACCAATCCTGAGCCACCCGCATCTTAACCAGATTGCCTGTCGACCTTGCCGGAGGTCCAGGAACCTTGTTGCATCGTTCGGTACGTGGCCGACTCCCTGTTGCCCCAATAGACATCGGTCCTTCAAAATAGAGCTATAGTCGGCAACTTGTAATATTATATTACTAAAAAAATATTTACACTGACTGAACTTTAACGAATTATAGAATTAGGTAGATATGTAATAGTTAGGTACTGGTTAAAGCGGTCGCTTCCGGTTCCTGATCGCTCTTACCTCTATTGAAGACATGAGCAGTTCAACTTCAAGCTTTTATAAATTAACGAGGGTCTGGTCGTGTTGGGCTCTAGGGCTACTAGCAACGGCAAGTAGGTACCAACTTATAAACTTGTTAGGCAAGTATATCTATTGCTAGCAGACCTTGACTCCAACTCACATTGGCGCAGAGTCGAAACTACAGCATACCTACCTAGTCACCTCTAGTTTGACATTATTATGGTATACTTTCGTGATATGCTAATACAGAATGGAATTGCAATATTAACCGTCTTTACGAAAACATACCCATGATATATGACATAATAAATATGATTATCTAATTTCTGAATCTTCAGAACCATATAGGTAGGTAAGGTTCTCTTATTGGTTCTTGATGAAATACTACGCAGATGAATGAGTGAGAGTTGTCGTTCGATACGGTTATTTGATTATGTTTCTAGGCATTTGCCAGCAATAGAAACTATCAAGTAGACGTTTACGATTCCATTCCCAAAACTGCTGCGACGTGGGTTCCTGGTCCCAAACTACCCAACTGTGCTGTCTGATGAGTATATTTTAGACTTTTAAGGCCTAAGAAAATGTTTTTGTAGATTGGTAGCGCCATCTATCTTTTCTATTGATAGTTAATTATGTCAACACCTAGCTAATCTAATATATTCCTTTGCATACCGCAGTGTCAAAACGAGCGATCTTTTATCTCTTTCCTTTTCAAAGGCCTTCCCAAAGGCACGCCTTGCTCTAATTGGTCGCGGAATTCAACGACGCTGCGATCGGAGTCGAAGATCAATCGTCACGCTGATCGGTCGCGTGCTTACGCAGCCCCACGCCGCGCTGAACGTGTGCAATACCGCAATATTTACCGCTTTATACTATAAACGAGAACTAAACCGCCCGCGGGTGTAGTGGAGTGATCTGTGCAGCTTCGGGCTGGATCCAGGTGGAGTGATCGGTTTTATAGCCCGACTCTTGAAGACGCCAGCGGCCGCCATTTTGTCAAGGTAAGGCGTGCCTCCTTATAATATCCTATACTCATAAGATCGCCCGTTCACCCACTCTTCTAGGCGATTTGCCAGCCATTCTTGATACAGTCCCACAATATTAATATTTTTCCATATCACTAAATCGCCTAGTACATAATTTCGGTGCAACGCTGAACCATTTTTTGCTCCGTACGAGCCGGATTCATTTGCGTTTATACGTAACCTCTCGTTTATCTCGCGTAGGTATCTTCTAGAAGTACCTACCTAGGTAGTTAAAGCACCTAGCTATACTCCTAGTCCATTTACATACCTACCCATTACGTGGTTACTTCCGCATGCTTCCGTAGGTAATATACTTTTATGTAGCTACCTACTAATCTGATATATCTACCCAATTATTATTACTGGAACAATCATAGTTGTCTTGTAAATTCCATATTTCAAGCACCTTTTAGATCCACCGCCTTAAAGTTGTTGCCTACTTACGAATAAGTACCGCATAAACACCTACTTAGGTAAAATAATAGGTACTTTAGGTATTCTTATTTTGATTCGGTCTCATTAGCTTATACCTACTTAGACATGGCGCAACAAAAGAAGCCATGCATGTCGGAAGAAAAAGAGCTGACAATCTTGGAAGCTAAACGTAATATTTTATTTGAGCGTATTCAAAACATTTACGAGCGCTCAAAAACTGCCGCTACTTCCGATATTAATAGGGAATCATTTCTTAGTTATTGTATGACAGTAGATAGTATTCGAACAGATTTTCATAAGTTGTTAGACGATTATAACGCAAGATTGCATTTTATTAATCCTGATGAACAGCCGAATTATCAGGCGTACACCTCATTCGAAAATCTTTATTGTATCATCAAGCGCATACAATCACAATTGGAGGGTAGATGTTCCGCACAGCCCGTTTCTGCCGGACCGGTTCGAGCGCCGAGATTACCGCCAATTGAGCTTATGTCATTTGATGGCGATATACGAAATTGGCCGTTATTCTATGCGAGTTTTAAGTCTACAGTGCACGATAACGGTTCTCTGACATATGCTGACAGGTCGTACTATTTAATAGGTAAGCTGTCACCGAAGGCCCAGTCCGTATTTGCAGGTGTCACACCCAGTGCTGAGAACTATCAGGTCATATTCCAGTCACTCCTTGCTAGGTATCAAGATACTCGTGTTCTAGCGTCTACTTACTTTGATCAAGCTTTAAATCTTAAATTGTCCGGTGCCGCGTCTGTTTCGAATTTCCAGCTGTTTATACACAACTTTGTTACCGCAGTTAGTTCCCTTAAAAACTTAAAATTAAAAGATCTTTCCGACTTTATATTTCTTCAACTCGCTTTAAAAAAGTTTGACACTGAAACAATTCGTGCTTTTGAGATGACGAACGTAATCATAAAATACCTACACTAGATAGTTTTATTTCTTTCATCAACGATCAGTGTCAAATATTTTATAATACGCAGTCTAGTTCATCTAGCTCGTCTAATAATAATAATAGCAAACAAAAGTCGAATAAATCGCGAAATAGCAATAATAACTCGGTCCCTAATCCGCAATCTTACGTAGCATGCTCGGAATCTAATAAAAATCATTCACAGAAGTGTCTGTGCAGTAATATAGTACACGACCATTTCTATAAATCACTCATTATTACATTTCGATAAAAGTTATCCGTTGTCGGGTCAATCCGGTAACCTTGACACGATTTCTAGCCCGCCTACGTCGCAGGTGCAGGCCGCCACGGTGGCTTCCCCCTCCGCGTCTCAGTGCGAAGTATCGTTGTGTACGACGTCCATTGCGCTGGCGGCGCACACACCCGGACAACCCTCGCGCGCTTGTCATGCTCAGCGCGATGCTAAACCGCAGTGTACGGCGTCCAAAACGGTTCTATTAGCAACAGCGCAAGTTATCGTTTATGATATTAATAACGCACCGCACATAGTTCGTTGTTTACTCGATAGAGCATCACAGAGTAACTTTATTACCTCTGATTGTTTCAAACGCCTCGGACTGTGGGATAACTTTAAAAATACTAACTTAGTAGTCAAGGGGATCGGTGAGTCAGAAAAACATTGCAAGGGTTCCGTAGATATTAAAATACATTGGCGTTTTGATAGGGATATTAATTTTAACATTTCTTCGCTTATCGTGGAGCGTATTACCGACACATTGCCGAACGCTAATGTGGACGTATCGCTACTCACACATCTCGAGACATTGCCACTAGCAGACGCGGAGTTTGCGAATCCGGCAGACATTGATGTTTTGATCGGAGCTTCAATATTTCCGCACTTGTTACTACCTAAAGTTGTACGTAGTGAGCAACATAATTTACCGCCCGCTATTGAGACGGTATTTGGGTATGTGATTATGGGTACCGTACCTATGTTATAGGTCGGTTCACGAAAGATGACCACTGCGCAGAAATCATTTTTTAGGTCCCTGTGGAGGTGCGGGGTGAGGCGCGGGTGGAGTGCCAATGGCGTGGCTCCGTTCTTGACGCATTCCCTAAATGTGTCAAGAATGGAGCAACGCCATTGGTGCACGAATGTACATATGCGCGACGGCCGCCATTTGTGGTCAACTTTCGTGAATTTACCTATACATACTTCTCATTATATTACGTCTTGTTGTTGTTCTGTTCTTCAAGAAAATAATATTGATTCTCTTCTCAAGCGATTTTGGAAGCTGGAAGAGATTACCGTACCGCCCTCGATGAGCCGTAAGGCTCTCGAGTGTGAAGAACATTTCCGCGCTACCACTGTTCGTGACGACAGTGGCAGATACGTTGTGGCGTTGCCATTCTATGGTGACCCTTATTCGTAAGGCGACTCGTACGCTGCTGCGCTTAGACGTTTCCATTGTTTAGAACGTAAACTTGATGCATCACTTAAGTTACGCGGCGCCTATAATGACGTCATTCGTGACTACCTAAATAAAGGTTTTTTGAGTGTAGTTGTAAATAATTAGGGCAATTCTCTTCCCTCATATTATATCCCACATCACGGCGTAGTTCGCGAAGATAAAACCTCTACTAAACTTCGTGAGGTTTTAGATGCTAGTTGTAGGACTACATCGGGTCAGTCGATTAATGACATTTTGCATGCCGGCCCTAATCTACAGGCTGATTTATTTAACATCATAATAAAGTTCTGTCTTTTCCAAATCGCTCTGACAGCTGATTGCCGCCAAATGTTTCTCAATATCGGCGTTAGCGAATCTGACCGTAGATTTCAACGGATTTTTTATCGTTTTGACAATAAGGAACCTTTATCCGTGTATCAGTTCAATCGTGTTTGTTTTGGACTCAAGTCTAGCCCATATCACGCGTTACGAGTTGTTCGCCAGTTGATCGCTGATGAAGGCATTCACTTTCCCGCCGCAGCAGCTGTTGCTACTTCAGCTTTATACAAGGATGACATCGCCTGCAGTGTCATATCCGTTCCGCTAGCAATTTCGCTTTGTGAAGAGCTTATTCAGCTTTTCAAGCGAGCCCAGTTTGATCTTGTCAAATGGACAAGCAATTCTAAGGAGGTTCTCGCACGCATACCTGATTCTTATAAAGCTTCTCCAGACATTGAGTTTGAAGTCTGTACCGCATAAAGTTCTCGGTTTACGCTGGGACAAATCCTGTGATAGTTTTCGGTTTGACGTCTCACCGCCAGATGATAAGTGCACCAAACGCACTATGCTGTCCACAGTGGCTCGACTATGGGACATAATGGGTTTTGTGGCTCCCACAATTTTGTACGCCAAGCTCTTGATCAAAGAACTTTGGTTATCAAAGTGTGAGTGGGATGAAACACCCCCTGACCATATTGTCGCCGCTTGAAGCCAGTTTTGTATTGAGCTTACCGCGCTCAATCAAATTACAATTCCGCGTCATCTTGGGTTGGTAGATGGATGTACCATCAACTTAATAGGTTTCGCTGTCGCCAGCGAGCGTGCTTACAGCGGAGTCGTATATCTGCAAGTCCGCATTGGTTCTAACTACTCGGTGCAGTTAGTTTGTGCCAAGTCCAAGGTCTCGCCTATTAAAACCATTTCGGTTGCGAGACTGGAGTTGTGCGCGGCCCTTCTGTTGTCTCAGTTGCTCCGCAAGGTTCAAGACACAGTTTTGCCCCACTACCCTATCAATAAAATATACGCGTTTTCTGACTCCAAAATAGTGCTCGCTTGGATTTATTCTTCTCCTCACCGCTGGCAGACTTTTGTCGCCAACCGCGTTAGTAAATCAATTGAACTTGGGTATTGAGAACCCCGCTGATTGCCTGTCTCGTGGTGTTACTCCACTTAATCTTCTGCATCATCCATTGTGGCATCGTGGACCTTCTTGGATTTCCCATGATCCGTCAGAGTGGCCCATGCAACCCTTTAACCACAGTGCAGAGGACGAGGATGTACCCGAATGGAAGTCTGTTTCTCATCCCGTGATTGTTGAGGTTGCTGAATCTCCGATCTATGCACTCGCACTACGCATGTCATCGTGGTCTAAGTTACTCCGCGCCATCGTTTATGTCTATAGGTTTCTTAGGCACCTACCTAATGAGACTTTTGTATCAAGTACTGATATTAAATTCGCAGAACGTAAGTTACTACGAGCTGTACAGGTTGTTCATTTAAGTAACGACATTCAAAATTTGAAAAATAATGTACCTTGTTCTCCCGCTAATCTTAGGCTCAAGCCGTTTCTCGATGAGCACGGCGTCATACGCGTTGGTGGTCGTCTGTCAAATTCGGATGAACCTTATAACTACAAGCATCCTTGCATTCTACCGCGTCATGATGATGTTGTCGACCTTCTTGTTGATTTTTATCACAAGAAGCATCTCCATGCTGGTCCAGAGTTGCTTATGTCCTTACTTAGGCATAAATATTGGGTTTTAGCTGCTCGACGAATAATTCGTCACAGAATACATATATGTAACGTCTGTTTCAAATTTCGTCCGAGTCCGATTTTCCCTCCCATGGCAGATCTTCCTAGCCAGCGCGTCAATCAGGTTGATAAAGCGTTTACACATACCGGTTGTGATTACGCAGGACCACTGCAGTATACGCCAGTGCGTGGTCGAGGTGTTAAAGGCCGTAAAGCTTGGCTATGTATTTTTACATGCTTAACGACGCGCGCTACGCACATTGAAGTTGCGACAGATTTAAGCACGGTGTCATTCCTGGCAGCCCTTAAACGATTTCTTTCACGACGCGGCCCTATAGGTACAGTGTTTGTATACGGATAACGGCACTTGTTTCGTGGGCGCAAGCTCTTATTTACGCGACCCTTATAAGTTTCTCAGGGAAGAATATCGTACTCGTCTTCAGGAAGAACTTTCCATAAATCATATTGACTGGAAGTTTATTCCGCCAGCATCACCACATTTCGGTGGATGTTGGGAAAGCATGGTCAAAGTAAATAAAACGCATTTCTTTAAAGTTATAGGTCAACAGATCCTCTCTTACGAAGAGCTTTTAACTGTCCTTGCACAAGTCGAGGCGCTGATCAACTCGCGTCCGCTCACGGCATTGAGTAGTGACCCTGCAGAACCATCCGCGTTAAGCCCTGCACATTTTCTGAACACAGTGCCATTATCGTCATTTCCGGCTCCTGAAGCAGACTCTTCAAGCTTGCTCCAGAGACATACTCTGCTGGATAAACTCGTGCAGTCGTTCTGGCGGCGCTGGCGTGCGGAATATCTCCACCAGCTTCAGGCTAGATCCAAATGGAATAGTCCTGCATCTCCTATACAGAAGGGTACGTTGGTCGTCATAGTACATGATAATGCTCCGCCGCTTTCATGGCCGTTAGCCATCGTGGAGAAACCGCATACTTCCAAAGACGGTACAACCCGCGTTGTTACCGTGAAAACCGCGAAGGGGAGCTACGTGCGCCCTGTTGTACGTTTCTGTCCGCTTCCAACTCAGTGCGATCTAGCCTGAATATAGATCTACCTCTTAGTTTAAGTATTTAGTTTGTAGTTTTCGTTATAATTGTTTTGCTTAAGTTAATTTAGATTAATTTTAATATCATATCGCTATCTTAGCCTATTGATGGGTTATGCGGTAGTACATCCAACATAGCTAAGTTCATTTTTTTTTAAAGGCAACCCTTTAGGGCCGCGGGGGATATGGTAGCGCCATCTATCTTTTCTATTGATAGTTAATTATGTCAACACCTAGCTAATAAATTCCTTTGCATACCGCAGTGTCAAAACGAGCGATCTTTTATCTCTTTCCTTCTCAAAGGCCTTCCTAAAGGCACGCCTTGCTCTAATTGGTCGCGGAATTCAACGACGCTGCGATCGGAGTCGAAGATCAATCGTCACGCTGATCGGTCGCGTGCTTACGCAGCCCCACGCCGCGCTGAACGTGTGCAATACCGCAATATTTACCGCTTTATACTATAAACGAGAACTAAACCGCCCGCGGGTGTAGTGGAGTGATCTGTGCAGCTTCGGGCTGGATCCAGGTGGAGTGATCGGTTTTATAGCCCGACTCTTGAAGACGCCAGCGGCCGCCATTTTGTCAAGGTAAGGCTTGCCTCCTTATAATATCCTATACTCATAAGTTCGCCCACTCTTCTAGGCGATTTACCAGCCATTCTTGATACAGTCCACAATGTTAATATTTTTCCATATCACTAAATCGCCTAGTACATAATTTCGGTGCAACGCCGAACCAGTAGATAAAGAATGGATGAAACAGGAAAAAAGCTAGGGGATGTCTTTAAGGATGACTGATCTTTTCGTCTATAGGTATTATTTAGCAGAACACTAGGTACTTTCATGGTGAATAATATCGAGGCAGGTAATTAAACAAATAAAACATGATCATCGAAAATGTATATATTTTTATTTTATCTACATATAAACATGTGTGTATGATACGATATTGCTACATCAAAGGTACTTATACTAGGAGACCAGTGCGTTACAAAAACATTTACAATCAAAATAATATCCCTCACCTTAGTCTTTGGCACATTATCTTTGAAAACGACAAAGACTCGACTTCAACTTTCAGTTCTTTAATATTCTTAATATTACTTTATACAATCCTTGCCGTTTTATACATAGGCGATTAATACATTATGTTTGACTATTGGTACTAGGTATTTACTACGACTCAATATAGAAAATATGACAAATAACTTCCATAAAATTATATAATTATAAAGCCAACCTATTTCTGGAGCACTCATTCTGTCTGTGATGTTTTGTAGAAAAATTGTCTGATTAACTAATTCGATTCTTTGTTCGATAAAGGTAAAATCATTCTTAATAGCAATTCTTTTGCTGCATATGTGTGAATATAGTATCTTCACAATTTTCGGCTTCAGCAGACCTTCAATACATCAGTAGCAAAACTTAATGCAACTTAAACAATATAATTGATTTCAAAACTCCACCAAGAACTAAATCATTTTATCCACTGCTACGTTTAACCCATCTATAATCGCAAAACAAAAAATCATCAATCACCTTTGTATAAAACGTTTATCGCAACAACATTTCAGTTGCTTGTGATAGTTACAAAATGCATATTATATAATTAATCATCTCAATTATAATTTCAAATCAGTGGTAACGTAACTCTAAGAGCAAAATATAACAGCTATACTTAAATTGTTCACACGAAATAAAATTACTTGGCAGTATAAACACAACGTAGATTACTATAGAAAAAAATCATAAAACATTTGATGAGGCTCAGGGAAATAATTTAATGCATAATATTAATTTTAAAATATATCATCTATGATATTAATCAATTTATCTAGGGATATTTATCCAAAATCTATGAATGGAAAAATATAGCAATTTTGTAAACCTGAGCCTTCATAAAATCAACAGTAAAGTAAATATCATGCGTATTTTGATACATAGAAAATGTGATAATTAGAAAATCGTCAAAATTACTATAGCACAAAAATCTTAAGAACCCTATGCATGGACATTTTCTGGTCCTAAAATACGCGTTTCTGTGAATTTTCTCAATTTTACCATTTCAATATACTAGAGACTATCTACTAAAATGAGAGAAACCAATGGTGGTGACGTATCACAATTCCTTTTAATTTTATGTATATTTCATAATTTATGAAAATTTCTAATCACTGACCTAAAAAATGTCCATGTATTTAGCTCATAATCGCACCTATCTAAGTATGTAATATAATATTCCATCCGATGCCCGATACAATAAATTACGAAAAAAAAAACTAAACACAACACTAATAACTCGTAATATTACACATAATATAATACATCATAATAATTATAATAATTGTGACTTACATTTATGAGAATTGACTATAATATAAGTGACGAGAACAAAATGTATCATAATATTAATCTAACATACATAACAATACCTATATGAGTATTATAAGAATTCCATATCGATTAGAATTCGGTGGTACAAATAGATATGTGAATAATATTTACAACATTTTCTTTGATGAGTGTGAATTAATTTTGCTTTTCAATGAAGATTTTTCTGTTGAATACCAAGAATTTTTAATACATCTTGGACTGGATTCCATTAGTTCAGCGTGGTATAATTCGCTTTTACAATAAAGGTGATTCGTTGAATGACACTAATAATATGACGACTAATATGTATGACAATTCGCATGACAATTTCCATGTAGAAGGTAAAAAATATAATATCTGTAATTCCTTATTGTTAAATTCACTGCACACGATTATATCATTTTTAGAATGAAAATTGTATTAATTTCAAAATTTCCTACGCAATTCCTAAAAAACACGAAACTCGTTCTATCACGATTTTTTATTACTCTTGCATACAAGGATGCTCTCAGACTCATTTTTTATTCCGTGGACATGGGCCGACCATTCACAAAGAACCTAGCAACAATTTCACTTAGTATACATTTAGTTCTGCAAATGTTTTCATGCAGCTTTCATTTTGGCAAAGTTTACTTTATGTAGGAAGCTGGTTGGGCCGAAAACTACTACTTTTTATAGCTCTCATTTCATCATCACAATATAGTCTTGGCTTAAAAGAATAATACTCAGTTGAAAGATCTGAGGTCTTGAAATAGGTATTGTATCGACGGCAGTTTTAACCCCTTAATATAAAATATCTATTTACTAATCTAATAGATTGCATGAACATTTCATATTTACAAAAACATGTCTATTTTCAGAGCCGTATGCTCTAACAGTATATTTTTATTAAGTATTTTGGCCATGCTATTATATGGAAAACTAATAGCTTATTCGCAGCTTCTACTTATTAGTAGGAAGATTCTAACGACGGTGCACAGCCCAAAATATGGTACAATTGTGATCCATAATATGGATCACCGTTTTCTAAGTATTACTACTGGCCTTAGGAAGGCGAACGATTGGAAAATTTGTCTAGGTAATCAAGTATACTTAGCTACAACTTTTTAAATGAGTAACTACAGAATTTGTGGTTTGACTACTGCACAATTATTGCATATACTAAGAGGAACGGAGAGAGAGAGGTTTATTATCATTTTATTAATCTGTAATTCTGTACATTTAAATCGTTGTTTTATTGGTCGGTGAACGAAAACGTTCAAATTTATGAACCAAAAAGAATATTTTGATCCAATTCAATGCCTCAAAAGTCATTTAATTTTATGCAATATAAACCAAAGCTTGGCGAAACAGAAGTTACACATTACAAAACCAGGAAACAAATCGTCTTGCAATGGTACCACATGAGTTTTGGCTATGACTATTACCCGGAATGAGTGAGCCATTTCTTCTAAGCCATATTATCCAAATAGGCAAAATTCTGATCCCATTTTGATAACACCGGCAAATTGTATAAATGTTTAACAACAGATCCATATGCCACATTTAAGGACGAATTAGCTCGAGATTTCCTCGGCACACATAATTTAGTTCTGCATTGATCGTAATAAACTAACACTTATAAGGCCCGAGTGTTTCAGTTCTAACCTCAATTCAGACTATGTGACCAATTCGCTAAGACACTTCTAGAATCTACATCAGAGAGAGATGAATTGTACAGTGGCGAGCAGAAAAAGAACAGCGTTCTAAGGAGTGCTGATGATTGGATCTATCTAGTAGGCATGCGAAAAGCGGTATTCAATACCGGATTTATTGACGCAAAATAGGGAAGCCCTTTGTCCTAAGCAATAGACAGCACTAGCTTGATTGATACCTAATTCTGTTTATTTCTGTGTGTTCAATTTTCTTGCTCGCCTGTGTAGAATGAGGCACTTGGAATAATGACGTCATAACAATTCACTAATACGCGGCCTAATCAACTTGTGTAAAATGTCTCATAGAAAATTCACTAGTAAATTCGTGATTTTGTGCATTTATTTAAAGCACCTTATTGTGATGTCGCTAATAATTACTACATTGTGTTATTAACAAGGTTTGTATTGAATTTTGTTTAGATTAGCGGACCTAGCAATTTTAGGTTGAGTCTTGTCCAGTAATTATCACACTGGCTTCTAGAAGATTCTCAATTTTCACGCAACTAACTTGTTGCTAATCTTTACAACACACCAAGTCAATATAGACTTATAAATATACTAGACAGACTCATTAATATTATTGCTTTCTACACAGTACTGTGACGCATGCTAAGTCCGCAAGAACCATGAGCCATATCATAAGACGATACTTACTTGTATTACAGTACAAAAGATGACTGTAGGTAATATCCTTAAGAGTTGGAAGGCTATTATAAAGTTTGCACTATCATTCGTTAAGTTCATTCAATACTCATACAAATTTGAGTTCGAATAACTCATTCTATAATAGGTAATATTGAAAGGAGAATGCACTATTATAATTGAACTTTTATACAATAGTAAAGTAACTAAATATATTTTTGTTCGTAATACTTATTCGATTAACTGGTACGAGAAATATCGGTTCGTATCCGTACCGATATGGAACTAGTATTTTTGCTTAAATCTTTACTATTGTAAAGGAACTAGTTTGATCTAGGGGTTGTAGATATGGGTCTGGTTTTAGTGTGTGCAGGATTTGGTGAGAAAATTATTAATGATATCACATGATTTTTGTGGAATAATAAAATAATGACTGAGCTTGAGGTCCACAGTATTCTAATTTTGAAACAATTCTATGAACGTTTAAATATTTACAATAAATCGAAAAGCACGCATTCTCACATAAAATTATACTATTCACAGGGCTAATTTGTACATACAAGTCAACCAAAGCCCGCACATACTAAATAATCTACGCAAGGATTATCAATCACAGACAACACCTACTTTCGGCGGAAATTAACAACCACATCTAATTTCGCTACATATTCGTTTAAACGTGTGAATATCTGATAACCATAAATTATGGTGATTCACAGACGAATGTTGAACATAGACTATCCGATAATGAAAGCTTACAGTTCATTTAGCCGCAGACGCCGTGTGTAGTAGAGTATTTAGTCGTCACATTAGAGCAATATGGCGGACTCTGGCGCGAGGGCGAGCTTCTGCCGCTAGGTGGGGGTCGCGACGGGCGCCGCGCCGAGCGCTGCGGAGCGGAGCGCCGATTGGCGTCGGAGTAGCTCGGTGACGGTGATGGCGACCTGCACGGTGCCTTTACCTTCAAGCACGTCCGCGGCGCAACACATCAGTTTCTGGAATTCAAGTTTCGAATGTAAATGACGCTGCCAAGTCTTCGTGAGATAAAGGATTAAGAATACGAAGTGACACTATTCCATTTCATTTCGTGGGTGTCGTAAGAGGCGATTTAGGAAAATATCTTTGGTAAGAGACTGCAAACTTGACAACAAACCCTATATCAACTCGACTGGCCAGCATGGTATAGAAAGCCTAATCCTCCTCTTGACTCACAATGCTATTGAGATGGAAATAAGACGAAGCATATGTCTAGCATTGGACTGCGAAAGTATGTATGTTGACGATGACGCTGCCAAGTCACATATGGCTTAGTAGGTACAACTGTAGTCACCTCGCGCCTCACCACAGAATAGATAGTACTAACGTACGGAAGGATCACTTCTCAAACCAATTTATTGAAATTTCGACTCTTGCTACTACGCAACAAAGTGCAATTCAGCTCGCATAAGCACTCAGTGCCTAACGCGATATTCACCAAACCGTTCCCGCTCTTTTATAACATATAACGCTGTCGCTGTCTGACGCGGAGCGGTGCGCTAGGGTTGTCGACTTGCCGCTGCTACTATAATATTTATTCATCGTCTATCTACCTACTTGACCACGTACCTAATAATAAATAATTATCCTATAAGTATCCTATCGCACTATTTGAGCTTGTACAACAAAACCACAAAAAATCTGATCGTTTACATTTTCACTATACTAATTCTTAGTTATTTCCTAAACGTGGACCGATTTACATGATTCAAACAGAAAAATGGTTTTTGAACTAGATCTTTAATTTGACACCATAATCGTTGGGATATCTCAACAAACAAAAAATCAAATTTTCAAGTTGCTCTCGTAAAATAAATAAAATCAAATTTTCAAGTTGTTTTCGACACACATCCGTTAAATGAGCAATAGTAACTTTGCACTAGACTTGTGATGAGACATTTTTGTTGTTCACTATGAAAATTCACGTTATTAGCAGGCTCTGCGCGCGAGCGGTGACAACCGACTAACGACGCGGGCTTGGAAGCCGCGCGGAACTGTAGGCACTTATCGCTGTAGGTACGGCCGAGTGAAGGAGGCCTCGCCTCACCTTGGTTTCAATTCGGCTTGGACCACTCCTGATCGCCGAATGCCAATACTGATTTACCTAGACTTACCGTTGCTGGATACTTTTCTTTTTTTATTTAACGTTGGGAAGGACGGTAGACGTGACACACGATATCGGTGCTATTCAGCTTGCTTGCCGTTTCTACACTAAGTTTTGTGATGAATAGGGTGAATTTATTATTATTTTACCATTTACCATCAATAACCAAGGAATGCTTATATTCCTTAGTTAACACGCAAAAATGGCAGCTGGAAGTTGTAAAACTTGGACCCACAAACCAGCAATACTAATTTCAAAAGGACTGCAGGAATCGCAAGGAGCTACATACTTTAACATAGGAATAAATAATAGACAGTATTGCCAATAAGAAATTTATTTCTTCAAAGTAGTTGAAACATTGTAAGTACATACAAAAAGTACATTTCAAACAGTTCTCTATAGTAAAATTATGACTAATAGCCAAATATATTTCAAAAAACTTCCATAATATATCATCGACTAATCAAACGAAATGTCATGAATGTGCATTATGTGAAAAGTGCGTGTTGTATAAATGCAAATTACATCTAAGATTAATACTGAATTTTAGTAGAAAACATTAGGAAAAAGGAATAACCAATCAACTTAAAATGTATAACGTACTTATAATAAATATATGGAATAAGTAAGACTGGTTTTAATATATCGTGTATATTGGCAAGAATTATTTGAGCTGAAAACAAATAAAATGAGTGTATAATGTTAGTACGGAAGTCTATAAAATCTAGTAGTACACAAACATAAAGATTAATAAAAAATATCTTAGAAAACGACACACATTCAGATCTCAGCAGTACTGCCAACTATACAACCAACAATCACAACACAAAACCAATTCCACGAAGGGAGTACCAACATCAGAGAAATAATTTTCAGTTACATAAAACCAGTCACTATATACTACATAAATAAGTACCCAAGCACCACAAGCTAATAAATATATGTACGCTATAAGCTTTAAATTATATATTAAACATCTATATTCTCTTAATAATTAATTATCGATAATTATTAGCATTGTACTTGCAACTTTAAAGCTCAAAAATAAGATTAATGTTAAGAAGCGTAGAAAGAAAATACCACACATATACAAATAGGTTATGACCAGAATAAGTAGAATTAATATTTAAAAGCAAGTCTATGTTATTCAATGTACAAGTCTGTGTTATTTATTCGAAGTAAACTTAATATATGTCTATTGTCTAGGTATTAATATTTTGGCAGATTGCTGTTGATTCAGCAGTTTGAAGGCTATTCTTTATTTGTGCGTATACAATATTAAAATTGAAATTTAAGTGACGAGTATAGTCATGCTCATCAATAAGAATGGCACTTTAAATCATTGCCGAAATATAAAAATTCAGACAGGGTATAAGACAGGCACATAAAATTTGTATTGTAGGTACATCAAATAACAAAACCCTAAAGAAAACCAAAATCGAGTATATAGTACGTAATAAAATGACTTAAAAGTATGTTTGTATAGTGAGTTTAGTATGTAAATAATTAACGGAAGCTACAGTCTTCATAAACACATCTTTGGAATGGTTACAATATAATATTTCACTTTACTTCTCATATATACTTATTGAATTATTTGAACTTGTCTTCATAAAGTAGTATATAAATGCATAAATCATTGTTATATATAAATATAATTTATATTGATCTTATTGGCATCAATTTTGTTGGTTGGCATTGATAAGGAATATCTGTTTATTAGTACTTTTTTTTGTTTTGTTATTGTAAAACATTGTCTTTTAGTTTATCTTTCATAAAATTGTTACGCAAAAAGCCTCGAAATACTAAATATCACTACTTACTACCGACGAAATCTTTACCTATGAGACAGTGCGCATTGCATATAGAACTTGTCTTTTAATATAGAAAAGAATCTTCCTTACTCTTTCCTTCGTGTAGAAAAGAAGTGAGAAGGAAGTAGTCTAAATATATTAGCGTCAACTTCTATCCAATTCTAACCGAACCTTTCAAACATGGTTTTGGTCATGTTTTCTTACATCACAATTTATTCAAGTGAACACCGCATTGCTCATACTCTAAGGCACCCAGAAACCCTCTCATAAATCCTTTGTGTGATCGTGATACAAATAAACAAAAGGTTTGTTTTTGAAAATAACTAATAGCTGAAAATAAATGCACTATCAGCTGTTTTCATCATTAACTTTTTCAGTTAAATAAGAAACGGCGAAAAAGCGAATGCAAGACAGTTAAAATGAATTCGTCTGCGATCGTAAATATGAAATTGATGATACACTTGCGATGAAAATACATTCAAAGAAGTACCGACCTAACAGTTATTTCCTAAACATGCCTACAAGTATCTTTTTAATTTCATAATACTTCATTGCACTTAATCCATAAGTAAGTCAATCATGGCCCCTTTTTATATTTTATCAAATCCTCATAAATTCTTCATAAATTTTCAATTCCATTTTGCCTGACATTATATTTTTGTTTCTATGATAATTTGTAAAATTAAAAGAACACAGAACTGCGAATCTAGATGACTATTCTTCTGGCAGTATCTAGTCTCTAATATAGACTCTACAGAATCTTCAATAAACGACTTGAGTAAAAGTTTAATGATCGAATTACAAATGCCATCTGGACATATTAGTTTCATAAATTAGAAACTATACACCAATCAAGGCTTCCCAAGATGAAAAAAATACCTAAAGCTGCCTACTTCTTCAGTACATACACATACCTACCATTCTAACTTACCCACATAACCTACTCGTCCAGTCAGATCTTCGTACAAAATTTAGTCTATACACAATGCGCATCGGTCATTATCACCTATACTTCAGACAGTATTAGCTCTTGCATTAATAATACAATAACGATATGATGTTTCGATTAAGGCATACAATTCTTATTTAATAAGAAATATCGATAAACAGCTAAGCTACGAACGTTATCCGTATTATAGTTACATATTAATTAATACATACATTTCCATTTATCATCATAATACTTCATGCAACAATATTTTACGAGTTTGTATTATTGTACTCTTAATTTTAATAGACCTGGCATGTTATATTGTTTGTTTAGACTCAATGAGATTGTAATACACTTACTCAATGAAATAGAACTTATAAGATCACTGGATATTCTCGCGATATGCGAGATAAATAATTATTAAAACTGAAATCTTTAGCAGCATACAATTCCAAAAAATCTGTAATCAAGAAATTTAGGAGTCACATAGGAGAACTTTGGTATTTCCAATCTGTAACTGCGTTCATTTACAAGACCTTGATCAGTCCGACCAAATAATATAATATAACAGTATTTAAAACGACTGAATGCCAGATATGTTATTCATTTATTTTTGTTTACTAATATTGACGTGTAATAAAAATGTGTACACATTACAGACTTCCTCCTTCTAAATTATCTCTCACAAAACTCATCTTACCAAATCTCTAGCAAATACCAGTCATACCATCAATTGATTACAAATGTTTATTACATCATGTCATGACAAACATTTGTGACCAACTGGCATCACGGACAAATATAAAAATTTTGATCTAACATAATGACTCAATGTTTCTCACTTCAAATCTGAAATATATTTTTGTATCATAAAAAACATATTTCAGCTTTGACAAGCTATGACACGAATACTATAATGTAAGCATTCGTCTTGGACTTTTACGTGCCATATTCCGCTAGTACATTTTTTCATAGCATCAAAATAACTGTTGGATGTACCATCCTTCTGTACGTACATTTCTACCACATTTGAAATCAGTATGCCAAAGCTAGGAAAACATATACTAAAGGGATAGTAAATATATTTTTATTACACATCAATACCTATTTTGTTACGTTAATCTTTACTTACAAACGATGGTTAGTATTCATTTTTCACTGAACAAAAGTTTATAAGTAAAGTGTGCCTATCTACAAAGTATATTAATTGCATATTGTTATCGTAATTTGGTGCAAAAAGACTACCTAACCGTGTGGTCACTACTCGTTTAGAATTGCATTACAAATTGCATTGCATCAACACAGAATATAAAATAAAACTTAAATTCATATATTATAATTAATAGCAAAATCACTCAACACAACAAAACACTTGAGATCTCTGGAATAAACGTTTGTGCAGACTGAAGACTCTGGTTAGATATTATTTAATATTCCTTCTATGTTTCGGTGGCATATATTTTGGTAATTGCTGTCAGCTGTAATTGCCGCAAGAAAGTCAAGAGGCTGTGAAATCTGTTATCATTTGCCAGAGCTGCAAGTTTATATTTAATTGTGCAATAGTTAATTAGTTAGTTCAAAATCTACAGTCTGCAAACCTTGTTACAAAAATCAATCAAACACGCAAAAAATTGCCGACTATAGCAACCAATAAAACTCTACACTAAACAATTGGCAAAATGTAAACTATATCATAATAAAAAAACCTAATAATAAAAATTTAAATGCCTCCAATCGGAATGAAATTAACAAGTGGAATTATAAACCAATTAATATTACGAAATCATAAGTAATAATAATAACAAATAAATTCACTGCAACCACATTGTCTTTTTAAAAACAAGAAAGTTAAATTCCGTTTTGTAAATTCCTTCAAAATACAGCCCAACTCCTATCAGACTTTCAAGATCATTCTAAAAAAACTAGGCTCAAAATTCGATTTCAGACCAAATCACAGTCAGACTGTGTTAAAGGCAATAGAGTTTAACATGACCAATGTAGACAAACCTTAATAAACCGATGTGTATAAACTGTACTGACGCCTCTTAGACTGACTGGCTACTCATATTTAAAGCTGAACATACTGTTTTTTGACATGTCATGATTATTGATTTTATGGCATTATTAACTGGTATTCAATATGCATAATCACTTGTATGATTTTTATACTTAAACGTCATTTATCTTTCAACTTTACCAAACGTCCAAACAAGTCTCCCGAGAAATATTTCTGCGTTTTATGAAAACTATAAGTAGCCAGTACGTATAAGCCCGTTTTCTAAATTTCAACTGAATGCTTGGAAGATGACGAATGAGGTCAAATACATAGTATACAGCCATTATTACACATCATAATATAAGTTTACAAAGGGTACATTATTAGCAAAATCGTGGACACGATGAATGTACCAAGACATAAGCAAGTAAAAAACACTCTATTCTCATTCTCCTTAGTACCAGTTTCAGTACAAACCGGACTGTTCAAATTATTCTGTATATCGAGATTCATTTTACCCCTGTCGTATCTTTCTGTGTCAACTTCATCCCTCCTCATTTCTAAAGGGAAATCCACCTCATCAGTGTCGTATATTTCGAAATTGTCGCTCTTTAGTACATGGTCCTCCTTGCAGAATGGCGTCACGAATTGGACCCTATTCGTCATGTAATAAGGTCCTCTGTTTCTTAGCTCGCAGGTCCCATACACCGGGGAGTAGTGCACGGTATCCGTGTTGTTGTTTTCACAGTTCAGTTGGTATTCCTCGGACTCGTCAATTGTATAGTGTTGATTGTTTTCGGAGTAGCTATTGAAGTTGCTTATGAAGCGATCCTCAGAGTATCTCCTTAGCTGCCTTTGGTAGTAGTTGACTTCCAGCGATGATTCCGGGTCCTCACTCTCGTAGTAATCATTGTGGAAGTTGTGTTGTGTGTCGGAGGTATCGCTGTCCGGGTAGTGAGGGTCTGTGTGTATATCCTTAGGCGTGCGAGGCGGCGTGGCGTGTGTGAGCAGTGCGGTCACAGTGCGAGCGAGAGGCAAGATACTCGGCTCTCCGTCGCACTCCGGATGGTTCCCCAGTATGTCTTCGGGCGAGCAGAGGACCTCCTGCAACACACGCCACCCCACTCTTAGTTTCATATAATATTTCTGTAGCACGCGAAAGGATATCATACAAGACCCTGTAACACTCGAAACGGACACGGGGTACGGAATAAGTAAAATTTTAATCCCGGTAAAAATATTTCTTTTATAATACGCCCAAAAAGATAAATAAACATGAAAAGTATTAAAATCTCTTTAAAAAATTTTAAAATCACAAAATGGGAGTAAACTCACCTCTTCAACTCCAATTTTTCGACACGCTTCTAAGAAGTTGTCCACGTTTCTTCTACACCTCGCCATGGTCAGTTTAGGCTGAAATAAATAAATAAAAGTTAATATTATATTATTCCATACAAATAATAATGAGAAAATGATACAAGTGGTATGAGGTAGTGTGTATGTGTGAGCGTGTATGTACCTGTGCGGGCGAGGGCACGTGTACGGAGGCGACGGAGCGCGGGCGCACGTGGTTGGCGAGGTAGTGTGTATGTGTGAGCGTGTGTGTACCTGTGCGGGCGAGGGCACGTGTACGGAGGCGACGGAGCGCGGGCGCACGTGGTTGGCGAGGTAGTGTGTATGTGTGAGCGTGTGTGTACCTGTGCGGGCGAGGGCACGTGTACGGAGGCGACGGAGCGCGGGCGCACGTGGTTGGCGAGGTAGTGTGTATGTGTGAGCGTGTGTGTACCTGTGCGGGCGAGGGCACGTGTACGGAGGCGACGGAGCGCGGGCGCACGTGGTTGGCGAGGTAGTGTGTATGTGTGAGCGTGTGTGTACCTGTGCGGCCGAGGGCACGTGTACGGAGGCGACGGAGCGCGGGCGCACGTGGTTGGCGAGGTAGTGTGTATGTGTGAGCGTGTGTGTACCTGTGCGGGCGAGGGCACGTGTACGGAGGCGACGGAGCGCGGGCGCACGTGGTTGGCGAGGTAGTGTGTATGTGTGAGCGTGTGTGTACCTGTGCGGGCGAGGGCACGTGTACGGAGGCGACGGAGCGCGGGCGCACGTGGTTGGCGAGGTAGTGTGTATGTGTGAGCGTGTATGTACCTGTGCGGGCGAGGGCACGTGTACGGAGGCGACGGAGCGCGGGCGCACGTGGTTAGCGAGGTGACATAACACCACGCCATCACACAGTACCGGCGCCAGCTGCTCTGGCAGAGACATCTTCAGACGGGACTCAATTATCTGCAAGCACATACACATACAAACATTATACATTAATTGAAAACAGTGCCATTAAGATAATGTGTGAGCTACGAAACGTTTTACGATACGCATGCGGTAGATGGTTTGGTAGACGCTTTTGTGACAGTTCTGATACGCGAACGGGATTTCGATTCGATTTGACATGATAAATGATACCAACTAACCATATTTCAGTCAAGCAAAAACACCACTATTTTTTTAATTAGTACAAAAAAATTAACACGGCTCTAAGTCTCTTTAAGGACGCGTTTACGCTTGTATCAAAAAACCACATATTTCCGGTACATTTTACGACAATTTTAGATAATAACTAATAAAACTAATGATTACGATAAATTGATTACTTTTTTATCCATAAATCAATTTGAAAATAAATAAAAAATATTTAATTAATATTAATGTAAAATCGATTCGAAACGGCCTCTTAAATCAAAAATAGGCATATACTGCTATTTTTGGGTACAATTTTCTCTCTATTTTTACATTTATTTAGATTTTCAAAGATAGAATAGGGTAGTAAATATAGTCAACTCAAAAACAATTTGATTATTTTTTTTCAAAATATTGCAAATTGACTCAAAAAAAGCAAAAAATCATCTTACATTTTTCTTCTATTTTGCTCGCATACGTGTGTCTTAATATGTGGCAATAAGGTTCGTTTTATTTAGCCACTTTCTTGATTTATATATCCAAATTCTGCAATGAAATCTCAGTCTGCGCTTGAGCGCCGTCGGGAGTGGACTCTATGTCGCTTGTCGCTGCAGCCCGAAGACGAAAAAAGCAATATACGAATACAAAATATTCGCTAAAATCAATTTGATACTTCTCGTATTCTGTGCGAATTACGTACAAGCAGAGACGAGCTAGAATATTATTACTTTATTTTCTCCGTTATGTTGAGTCAGGATATATTTCGGTATTTAGATATTATTTTGTTTCTTGCGTTGAAATCTGGTAAGATTATCTGGACTGATGGTATACCATCCCGTTCAAGTGTTGCGACTGGAACTCATAAAAGAGTAGACCTAGTTATGCCAGGTTGGGGCTCATTTTATTTGTTTTGGTGAGACCCTATCACTGGTACTAGTGAAGTAACCTTCCAAGGTTATTCGATGAGTCGTGCTGGTACTCATATGTGAGTAGAGCTAGGCATGCCGAGTTTGGGCTTATTTTGTTTGTACATAAGAGACCCTACCACCGGAACTAATGAAGTAACCTTCCAGGGTTATTCAATGACTCCTGCTGGTACTCATGTGTGAGTAGAGCTGGGCATGCCGAGTTTGGGCTCATTTTGTTTGTACATAAGAGACCCTACCACTGCATTTTATGAAGTAACCTTCCAGGGTTATTCAATGACTCTTACTGGTACTCATATGTCAGTACAGCTAGGCATGCCGAGTTTGGGTTCATTTTGTTTATACATAAGTGACCCTACCACTGGAACTTATGAAGTAACCTTCCAGGGTTATTCGATGACTCTTGCTGGTACTCATATGTGAGTAGAGTTAGGCATGCCGAGTTTGGGCTCATTTTGTTTGTACATAAGAGACCCTACCACTGGAACTTATGAAGTAACCTTCCAGAGTTATTCAATGACTCTTGCTGGTACTCATATGTGAGTAAAGCTAGGCATGCCGAGTTTGGGCTCATTTTGTTTGTACATAAGAGACCCTACTACTAGAACTTATGAGGTAACCTTCCAGGGTTATTCAATGACTCTTGCTGGTACTCATGTGTGAGTAGAGCTAGGCATGCCGAGTTTGGGCTCATTTTGTTTGTACATAAGAGACCCTACCACTGGAACTTATGAAGTAACCTTCCATGGTCATTCAATGACTCTTGCTGGTACTCATGTGTGAGTAGAGCTAGGCATACCGAGTTTGGGCTCATTTTGTTTGTACATAAGAGACCCTACCACTGCATTTTATGATGTAACCTTCCAGGGTTATTCAATGACTCTTACTGGTACTCATATGTCAGTAGAGCTAGGCATGCCGAGTTTGGGTTCATTTTGTTTGTACATAAGTGACCCTACCACTGGAACTTATGAAGTAACGTTCCAGAGTTATTCAATGACTCTTGCTGGTACTCATGTGTGAGTAGAGCTAGGCATGCCGAGTTTGGGCTCATTTTGTTTGTACATAAGAGACCCTACCACTGCATTTTATGAAGTAACCTTCCAGGGTTATTCGATGACTCTTGCTGGTACTCATATGTGAGTAGAGTTAGGCATGCCGAGTTTGGGCTCATTTTGTTTGTACATAAGAGACCCTACCACTGGAACTTATGAAGTAACCTTCCAGGGTTATTCAATGACTCTTGCTGGTACTCATGTGTGAGTAGAGCTAGACATGCCGAGTTTGGGCTCATTTTGTTTGTACATAAGAGACCCTACCACTGGAACTTATGAAGTAACCTTCCATGGTCATTCAATGACTCTTGCTGGTACTCATGTGTGAGTAGAGCTAGGCATGCCGAGTTTGGGCTCATTTTGTTTGTACATAAGAGACCTTACCACTGGAACTTATGAAGTAACCTTTCAGGTTTGTCAGGTTTATTCGAAGACTCTTAGTGGTACTCATATGTGAGTAGAGCAAGGTATGTTCCAGTGGTAGGGTCTCTGATGTTCATACAAAATGAGCCCAAACTCGGTATGCCTAGCTCTACTCACATATGAGTACCAGCAAGAGTGATCGAATAACCCTGGAAGGTTACTTCATAAGTTTCAGTGGTAGGGTATCTCATGTACAAACAAAATGAGCCCAATCTCGGCATGCCGAGCTCTACTCACATATGAGTACCAGCAAGTGTCATCTAATAACCCTGGAAGTTTACTTCATAAGTTTCAGTGGTAGGCTCTCTTATGTATAAACAAAATTAGCCCAAACTCGGAATGCCTAGCTCTACTCACATATGAGTACCAGCAAGAGTCATCGAATAACCCTGGAAGGTTACTTCATAAGTTCCAGTGGTAGGGTCTCTTATGTACAAACAAAATGAGCCCAAACTCGGCATGCCTAGCTCTACTCACATATAAGAACCAGCAAAAGTCATCGAATAACCCTGGAAGGTTACTTCATAAGTTTCAGTGGTAGGGTATCTCATGTACAAACAAAATGAGCCCAATCTCGGCATGCCGAGCTCTACTCACATATGAGTACCAGCAAGTGTCCTCTAATAACCCTGGAAGTTTACTTCATAAGTTTCAGTGGTAGGCTCTCTTATGTATAAACAAAATTAGCCCAAACTCGGAATGCCTAGCTCTACTCACATATGAGTACCAGCAAGAGTCATCGAATAACCCTGGAAGGTTACTTCATAAGTTGCAGTGGTTGGGTCTCTTATGTACAAACAAAATGAGCCCAAACTCGGCATGCCTAGCTCTACTCACATATAAGAACCAGCAAGAGTCATCGAATAACCCTGGAAGGTTACTTCATAAGTTCCGGTGGTAGGGTCTTTTATGTACAAACAAAATGAGCCCAAACTCGGCATGCCTAGCTCTACTCACATAAGAGTACCAGTAAGACTCATCGAATAACCTTGGAAGGTTACTTCACTAGTACCAGTGGCAGGGTCTCACTAAAACAAATAAAATGAGCCCCAACCTGGCATAACTAGGTCTACTCTTTTATGAGTTCCAGTCGCAACACTTGAATGGGATGGTATACCATCAGTCCACATAATCTTACCAGATTTCAACGCAAGAAACAAAATAATATCTAAATACCGAAATATATCCTGAATCAACATAATGGAAAAAATAAAGTAATAATGTCCATTTAGGTATATAAAAATAAGAAACTTATTTGTACGTAATTTGCACAGCCAGGCCTATAACACATAGATACATATCACAAAAAATTCTTAGTCTCAAAGTTATTTAGTTGAACTACATTTCCGCAAATTACCGTACGTAGTACGTACTGTTGCCGCCGTGTCGCTGTAGTGACGCGATTTTGTACCTACTAATTTTGTAAACGCGTCCTTAACTGATCATATTTGTGTAAGTAAAAAATAAAAACACTAAGTCCCGAAAACTGTCTCAAAACTGTCCACAAAAATACGTAATAATTGGTAAACGCACAACTAAAACTATGAGTAGTAAATTAGTAGTAGTAGTAAACTACTCCATTGATAAATTCCCCCCTGTACCTCTGCGCCCGCGCCGCGCCTCGATGCGATAAACAGTACTAAATTGTAACCGGTAGTGAGCGCATCGTTTTTTTTCGATGGCTTATCAGTTCACATCACGGGAGTATGTAGCTACGCTTCATGCGTACTTTTCGAGTGGATAAAACGCGAGTCCAGCTGTGCGTTTGTACAGGGAAGAGTTTGGAAGCCAGTGGATCGGTCGAGGCGGCCCTGTAGCTTGGCCTCCATGCTCACCTGACCTCACGGCCATGGACTTCTTTTTGTGGGTGTACAAAAGTGAGCCGGTTAGTGTCGAACAACTAAAACAGCGCATATTGGACGCTTTTGACGAAGTGAAAAGACAGAAGCGTACTTCTCTCGTTAAAAAACAATTTAATAAAACGTGCCATTCTGTGTATTGACAATAGTGGTGGATATTTCGAAGGACAATTGAAATACTTGTAAGTAAAAATTGCCTACCTACGGAAATATTAATTTGATGCGGGCGGCTCAAAATCGGTCTGTGTGGAGAACCTTTGGGGAGCCCTATGTCCAGCAGTGGACGTCTCTAGGCTCACATGACGATGATGAAATTTGTAAATAGCAGCTGATTCTAACTTCATAAATACGCCAAAATTACTATTTTCTTTTAGTCCAGAATACCTTCTTTTATTTTGATATTTGTTTGCTTTCTAATTACATACCTCCGTATTTAATTACTTGTAAAACGGTAAATTTTGACGGTCCTAAGCCCGGATGAAGTATGAAGGAGAGGGTAGAATAATTAAGAAAATTAAAAAGTAACTACCTACACATATTATTTTGCTTCATTTTATTGTCTAAGGCTACCTACATCATAAGTGCGACAGAGAGAATGCGAATGAGCAGGATGGAATATTATCAATGAATTAGTGAATGGATTATAAAATATGACTATGATTTAAGTGAGATTTTCTACAATAAACAAATGATAATAACTTTGCTCTTTATAGATATTATGAAATTCTTACGTCACTTATATGATAATAATGTCTTCGCTAATCTGTCCTTAAAGCTTTTGTACTAATTAAAAAATAGTGGTGAATATGAAACGTTAAGGAAATAAGATAACCAAAGGGATATTAAATCTAAAGATATTTGATAATATTAAAACCAAATAGAGGTTCTTTGTTGAACTTGATAGCTCAACAATGCTATAAAATACGGTAAGTAAATGATCTTAAAATGTTCAAAATAAAATTAAAACATCTTTCTTACCGTCCTCAACTGCAGCAGCAAATCGGACTCCTCCTTTTGCTTATCGAACTCTCTCTTCATAGTAAAGCTGAGTTTGTCAACGGGCGCGTCTTTATTCCACGCCATCTTGCCCGGCGGCTTCGGCGCCGCACCTTTCAAGTACGACACACTCGTCGTTAGCACCTTAGTACTGTCCCCATTCACTTGTCGGGGTATACTAGACTTGCCTAAACTGTTATACCCTATAGTATTCGTCGGCGACTTCGAAGGAGACGTAGGCTTTATATACGCCTCCGTTTGCCCGTTCACGCGCCCGTTATAGTCTACGTTCCCATTGACAGTCGAGTATATCTTATTCACGTTCCTAGATGGCACTACTTTTTGTACGGGCCTTTTATTCTCCTCCTGTTTCTCCGGGATTCCGTTGCCGTTTGTATTCGTTTGGTTTTGGAACCTTCTAGGGGTCGAATGGAGTAGGGGGGAATTTGGCACTGTAGAAGTATTAGGTGATGAGGTATTGAGGGTACTATTGGAAGAGGCGGTTTTATATAGACTAGAGGATACGTTACTGAAGCCGTTGACTGGGGAGTTACTTGACTTTTGGTGGATGGGACTCTGGTTTTGGGATTGCGGTGACGAGTCCAGTTCGGGGGAAGGTTGTTCGGTGCGGGGGCGGTAGATGTCTTGTTGTCGCTGCTGTCTTAGAGCTTCTTTGTATTGCCTGGAATGTTCCAAAAAAATATAATTAGTCTAATATTCGCGAGTGAATTCTGAAGTTTAATAGCACACAGATTTCGTTTTAGTCATATTCGTGTTATTTGCGAATGCGTAAATGTATCGTTAATAGTTTAATATCTCAGTAATGTTAATTAATTCAAGGCAAACCAAAAATAAAATTACACACACTCTTGGTTCTTAGTCAATGACTCGCACTTTCCACTGTGGTTAGACATGGGCCATATAGTAAACGCACAGCGTATTTTTTTAAATGTGACGTGTTTTTTATTTTGTATTATATTGTTTATTAATAGACTATACTATTAAGATTTACGGTGTTCAAAATTATACACATTCTACTGGGAACTTCTAAACCGCTGATAGAACCGATAGTTTAAATATTTTATTAAGTATTGACTGTTTAGATACCTACAACAGGGACCGTAAGATCGCGTTGTTGGGATACAGAAATTAGCATGGAATGCGATTTTTTACACACGCAACCACATAAGAACATTATTCTGCGGACTTGTTTGTCACAGAACTCCTAAACCACTGAACAAACTGATTTTATATATTTTGGCCCGGAAAGATCACGTTCTTGTCAAGATACAAAAAATTGCATGAATTGCAGGGAATAATCCAAGTTAAATATTTCACGGCATGCCCGATATATCCGCTCCCAGTCGTACCTAAGCCCGAGGTCCCTAACTGAGTGAGAAGTAGGAAACTGTACAGAGCTCATTAGCACCGCAACGCCGTACAATTTTGTTACCCGCCCTACTTGGCGCACGCTCCCAATTAGGACTACAGACAAACTGTGCATTAGATTTGTTTTTTTCTTTTTTCGTTTCTGATCGTGACGTGATGTATTTTATCTTTTCTCTCTAGTTATAGAAAAGTATTTTCTTACAAATTTCATGTGAATTTTGGTATGCGCAGTTTTTCAAGGCGAAAATGTCTACATTTCATTGGTATTTTGCGGACTCTGTGTTGAGAAATTATTTGAAAAAACCTCATGGATATTTCATTTGAGGTATCGGCGGCTACCTTACTCAGGAAACCAATTATCTTTACGCTAGTGCAATAACTGTTACAATATCAATTCCTCACTGAACACGAAAATTTTAATTTAGTTAGATGTGTTTGAAAGTAGGAGACATCAGATGTAGACGCGTAAGGTTCGTGGTGCCTTTTAGGTAGCGCTTTTAACAGACTAAAAATGAGGAGGCTCTCAATTGAACTGTACTATTTTGTCGAAATAACTGATATCGTGGTCTGGGTGTATCTGAGAATGCCAATTATTGTATATTTCATACAATTCTACTCTCATTAACACGTTGAGGATCTAATGATTCCAGATCGCTCTGACCTCACGAAGCAATTTGGTTAAGCTGAACTTAATGACGACTAAGGGCCGTTAGCTTACTCATCGCCGGCAGCACTGGGTCAACACAATTCTCTCAAGATATTAGGAAAGTCAGTTTTGTAATAATAGTAGAGGAGACGTAGAACATCGACCTTCACCGATCTGATAACCAGATGAGACGTATTTTTTATGTAATACAATTTATAAACAAATATGCCTATAATAACTTGCCTATCAAAAAGTGCTCATAGCTATTTTAAATTTAAGTTAATTGTTATCAACCGCAAATATAACTTGGTCGTTTATACAAACACTATGGAAACAAAGTTATTTTTGGTGATGAAAAAGCGATCGTGATATTTGGTTAAGTGAAGATAAATGGTATGTTATGTGGATAACTGAACTACGGGACCCTTACGGAACTCGCAGTTAATCTAATTGTTTGATCTTTATTGCTATATTGCTTCCGTGTTCGTTTATTAATTACTAGCATCAGCCTTAACACTTAACATACCCTTTATCTTCACCTATCCAAATATCACTATCACTTTTTCATTTACCAAAAATAACTTTGTTTTCCATAGTGTTTGTATAAACGACAAAGTTATATTTGCGGTTGATTACAGTTAACTTAAATTTAAAATAGCTATGAGCACTTTTTGATAGGCAAGTTATTATAGGCATATTTGTTTATAAATTATCTTACATAAAAAATACGTCTCATCTGGTTATCAGATCGGTGAAGGTCGATGTTCCACGTCTCCTCTACTATAAGGAAAAATGTACAGACTGATGTAATAGAGCTTAATAAATCAGCCAATATGAATCAAATTTGAAAACTATTTTAGCATTTTTGTTACTTCAATTATTAAGATAGCAAAAGCATTTGTTACATTTGGCTATGATATGCCGAACGACCTTAAAAGCGTAGTCAAAAATAAACTAAGCGAAAAGGATCGAGAGAAAAAACAACGAGCCCAGACTTTAAATGTGCCTATAACTTGCCTAGCCGTATCCCACCAAACTAGAAACTCGTATAATGCCTGTAGTACTGCCGCATACTGGTGACTTACAGATTCTTTCAAAAGTATAATTCAAAACAAGAACCAAAATAACACTGCGGCGGCACTGTAAAATGTTTAAAGATTGTCACATAGAAGACAAGCAAAAGAATATTTAATAATTAATGTCTCAGCAGCATAAGCAGTCACGCCTGCTATAAAGCCACACCACATTTATTAAAATCTATTCAGCTGTTAGGTTTATTTCCAATAATTACACATACACACAAAAAGTACTCTCCTGTCGAGTAAAAATGCCACTGCATGCGCCCCGCCTAAATAAGTTCTCATTAGTCTTCTTAAAACATGTAAATATTGACCTAGTATGCATTTTCACACATAATAAAAGAGTATATCCTGTATATTCTCATATATCATGTATAGGACGCCAAACAATATGTCTTGGCTGGTTTTAAATAGAATGATTTATTGTTCCGTTCTTTGTGTGCTATCGGTATTTTTGGAGAATATACGAAAGTAGGTAGGCGTTCTGTGTTTCCTCACTGGCTTAACGAACGGGTCAAGGCAGTTATAATTCACCGAACTTTTGATGCAATGGAAACTCGTCTGGCTAAAGCTCTGCAGGTTTATATCCAGAGCAAAAAATGGGAGCTACATTTAGTGCGGTTTTGTAATCCAAATATGTGAGATTTCATTGTTTTCTGAAGCGTACTGAGATAAAGTAACAATGTATAAATTTAGTAAGTATACGCATACGCGTACTCAAAAAAGCTTAGTCTTATGCCGTGTTCTCAGTATAATTGGACATTCCGTGCTGTTATTACTACTATCCAGTATCCAAATAGATAATCTTGGGGACCAATAAAGCTGTCTTACCAAGAAGTGTTCCCTTTCACCTGATTAGTCTGCTGTTAATAGGTTATCCAAACATATAAATAAAACGTCTAGGGAATAAAAACTGGTTAGTGATAATAGCATGCACGATTGTCAAGACGAAATGGCATCATAAAAAAGAGATACATTTTTAAAGCTAGCAACATTCAACCAGGATTCCAAATTTAAATGGAGCTATGTCACAACATTCAATAGTGTTCTAAATTAAAATGAAACTGTTTGAAAATGTGATAGCTTTTGTTTCTTTTCTCTCTTTTTTATGACGTGGTTATTCGAAATCTTGTGATATCAAACCTCATTAGTAGATAATACAAACCAGTGCGCGTTATGTATATGAATGTTGTGCATATATGATTATGTCCCTACCTGTAGGTCTGTTGATGGGCTAATTTACTCTTATCATCGCCATTGGACATCCCATCAGGTGAAATACGGACGCTGAAAGGGACAACACCGGGGTTAATATGGGTATGAGACAGAGGATGGGTATGATGATGCTATTTAGACTTAATAATTTTTACTTTTACCTCTGTTTCGGCCAATGCAAAAAAAAATAAAGAAATATATAAGCGGCTATTTCTAGCTATATATGTATAGAAGGAAATTCCCACTGTAAAAGTAAGTAAGTAGGTAACACTAAGTACAAAACTCGTGTGTGAATTACAGCAGTGACGATTGAATTACATGTTAATTTGTTTTGTTTTAATTAAGATTATATTTTTTTCTACTAGTCATGTAACGATCGTAACCGCTACAAACACGCACATAGTTCATTAAGTACAGTAATATGTAACACCCCAATAAAACAGAGAGGCTATTTACTAGAAATTCTATTTCACACAAAAAACACCAATATAATATTATGCCTCTGTAATGCGGATAAATGATATACGTAATTGTATATTTACTGTTTTTGCACGAAACCTCACACTTTTGTCATGATATGTGTTTACATATTGGACCGCCGCCATCAAGCCGTAGCGATAAGCAGATGTATGCAGATGCAGAAATACATGTATTTTCTATACAGTTTATTAAGGGTTTATTTACAATACTATAAACTATTTAACATCGGCTTTCAGAGTAGGACGCAGTGCCAACATGTTCGCTAATTTTATAACATCATACGTTAATATGGGACTCCCAGCAGCAGTGGCCATACTATACGAATTAAGTCCTCGAATGCCACAATAACAGACACACTAGAAAATCCATTGTGTCTTGCACTGATCAGTGCATCAGCAATTGACAAGTTAATGACTGAGTTTCAACGCTCTTGAAAGTTAAACCGGCCTAGAACCCGAATAGAATATAAACCTCTAAAACTGCACCATTTATCCGCATCAAGAAACAGTCACAACAAAAGCATTTGCCTACATCATCATCAATTGTTCAACTATATAAACAAGTCCTACACAACATCTACCCTCAAGAGACAGGTGGTATACAAACGTACCCGGAGAGCAGAGGCGTGAGCGGCGCTAGGGGCGTCTCGCTGGACAGAGACTGCGCGCGGGACAGTGCTGCTCCCGGGGACAGCGTGGATGGGGTGCTGGGGGTCGAGCGACCGCTGCCCCCTCCGCCGGCCTCGCCACCGCCTGTGGGATGGAATATTTGGTTATTAATCTATCCATTTTATAAAATGAAGTCTACCGGTCGTCCTGTCTGTATTTACGCGGTAAACTCAAAATCTGCTGAACTAGCATGAACAACCAAACAAGTTGGCGCTAGACCAGTCTGAAAAAAAATCCCTTGGCTCCTCATAAAGTCGAGGAACACTAGAAACTGGTTTTGTATACGAGTGTCAATGTGCGTGTAAAGTAGCACTGGAAGTGACGATGTCTTACTGAGCGATTCTCGCCCTTATGGTGGTCTAGCGGGAAGTTGTTCGAGTGTACCTATACATATGTAAAAGTCAACTTATTGCCATTCGACAAGTAGAAATATCTATGTGACGGGTACCAATTGCGTAATTGATGGTTCACAGAATGACTTCCATCCTATGAACCATCAATGTAACCCTCCCTGGTATAACGCATGCCGAAATGTTGGAGCTAATATAAAGTATTTAGGATCTAATTTCAAATAATTACGCAATAAAGACATAAAATTCGTTACATTAATAATACTATACGAACACTACAGTACGTACTTCGTATATCACCTACCACCTACCAACACACAATACAATGACCTTTTTATTTTAGGTCATCATAAAAACGCAACACGGTATAGCACCAAATAAAATTTCAACCAATCAATCTGGCAGCCTATAAATGCCAGACTTAAACGGATTGGAGAAGCTTAATTTCTCTCTCTATTTTTTATAAGCGTGTCATTAATACTTTATGGTCGGTAGGTAGTCATTTGTGAATGCCAGCATTCATAAAGGACGCTTGACATAATGAATGGGCCGTTAACGGTATGCGTACGGCATGAATGAAAATATTCTCGTTAAAAAAGTTACGATTAAAACGATCTGACAATTTTGTTTTGTGTGTTTAGGACGTGTGAAGTGACCCTTGTGGTCAATTTGTGGGATCACTGTTCAAACAAAAGACCTTTTTTGTGTGTTTGACAGTTTTATTTTATTTGATATTTCGGTCTATAGGTATATTATTTATTAACTGTTCAATATTAGGTGAGAAAACCAAGACTATCTGAATTTACTAGACTTTCCTCACATAATATTAAACAACGACCAACAAAATCCATGATATGACACACGGCAACACTCGCCATCATAATTAGGATAAGTATACTGAATTCATAACTATATTACTGACTGAACGCATAAGAAAATATCGAAGAATTGTCAAGTGTGTTGTAAAAAGCACACTCACCATCATTAGACCACCTCTTGTCAACACCGTCGGTGCTGTATCCGTTGTCCACGACATGCCTCGGCTTATGCCTGAGGCAGCCTATCGTGGCGTTTCCCGACGTGATGACTGGATGCGTTGCGGTCTGGTTTGGAGTATTGCTGATATACGTAGCGTTGCTAAATCTGGTGTAGAAAACGCACTCACCGTCATTAGACCACCTCCTGTCAACACCGTCGGTGCTGTGCCCGCTATCCACGACATGCCTCGGCTTATGCCTGAGACAGCGTATCGTGGCGTTTCCCGACATGATGACTGGATGCGTTGCTTTCTGGTTTGGAATATTGCTGCTATACGTAGCGTTGCTAAGTCTATTGTACTGAAGTCACACTCACCATCATTAGACCACCTCCTGTCAACACCGTCGGTGCTGTGCCCGCTATCCACGACATGCCTCGGCTTATGCCTGAGACAGCGTATCGTGGCGTTTCCCGACGTGATGACTGGATGCGTTGCTTTCTGGTTTGGAATATTGCTGCTATACGTAGCGTTGCTAAGTCTATTGTACTGAAGTCACACTCACCATCATTAGACCACCTCCTGTCAACACCGTCGGTGCTGTGCCTGCTATCCACGACATGCCTCGGCTTATGCCTGAGACAGCGTATCGTGGCGTTTCCCGACGTGATGACTGGATGCGTTGCTTTCTGTTTTGGAATATTGCTGCTATACGTAGCGTTGCTAAGTCTATTGTACTGAAGTCACACTCACCATCATTAGACCACCTCTTGTCAACACTGGTGGTGCTGTACCCGCTGTCAACCACATGCCTCGGCTTATGCCTGAGGCAGTCTATCGTGGCATTCCCTGACGTGATGACTGGATGCGTTGCTTTCGGGTTTGGAATATTGCTGCTATACGTAGCGTTGCTAAGTCTATTGTACTGAAGTCACACTCACCATCATTAGACCACCTCTTGTCGACACCGTCAGTGCTGTACCCGCTGTCAACTACATGTCTCGGCTTATGCCTGAGGCAGTCTATTGTTGCGTTTCCCGATGTGATGACTGGATGCGTTGCTGTCTGGTTTGGCGTATTGCTGATGTAAGAGTTGTGTTTCGTCGATCGCCTAGTCTCGTCCACTCTTCTGTGCGGTAATGTATCTTTGTTCGCCATGTTTTCGAGGTATTTGAATATATGCACGCGCCCGCGCATGCATATCTGGAAGGAAAGATGGTGGTAAATATTGTTATTTCTTTAATCCGTTTGAAAACATAGGTTTTGAAGAAGTAATGCAGGTACATAGCTATTGCGCATAGGGATTTAATGCCTGCCATTTGTAGGAAGGTGCACCGATGATCTCGTTACGATCGCAGGCAGCGGCTGGATGCGACCGACTCAAGTTCGGTCTGTGTAGAAAGAATTGGGGTAAGCCTATGTCATCAGCTGACGTCTTTAGGCTAAGATGATGATGATGACAATGACATGCAGCAAGGGGGCAGAATTTATATCCCATGCATTACAAAAATCTCCATACATAGAATGAGTAGCGTAAATATATAGAATGATCTGGACGCTGGGGTTCCACAAGGCGGAATTCTCTCTCCACTTCTATTCTCACTATTCATTAACCTCATCACTCATGAACTTCAGTGTGCGTATCATCTATATGCTGACGACTTGCAGCTTTATGCTCAGGCAAGGGTAGACAAGCTGCCCGATTTAATTGCAGATGTTAATCGAGATTTACAGGCTATAGGAGTGTGGTCGGACAGATTTGGCCTTTGCGTTAATCCAACAAAATGCCAGGCTATCGTGGTGGGAAGTTCGCGTATGATTAATAGAATAGATTTCTCAAGCCTGTCGCCTGTAATTTTTAACGGGTGTGCTATACCATTCTCGACATCTGTGAAAAATCTTGGTCTACACATAGATAGCAACCTTGACTGGCGGACTCAGATTTCAGTCGTCAGCCAAAAAGTATTTGGGACTCTGCGCTCACTGTACCGTCTCAAAAATTTTCTTCCATCTAAAACTAAGGCAATGCTTGTGCAAACTTTAATCTTCCCTATAATTGACTATGGTGACGTATGTTATCTCGACCTGAATGCAGATCTGCTCAACAAACTTGACCGACTTCTCAATTATTGCATTCGGTTCGTTTTTAATCTGCGTAAGTTCGATCACGTTTCTAAATTTCGCAAAGAATTAAAATGGTTGCCGATTCGTCAGCGACGAAATTTGCGTACTTTGACGACTTTATACTCTTCTCTTCACTCTCCTAACGGTCCGTCATATCTAGTACCTTATTTTCAATATCTTTGCTCCAACCATGATAAGAACTTGCGATCTACTAATAACCTTCTTCTTCTCTGTCCATCTCACACTTCTACTTTAGTACATTCTTCTTTCAATATCCAATCTATCCTTCTTTGGAATGCTCTCCCTCCCGAAGTTAGGACGTCCAGTAGCCGTGCCACGTTCAAATTTAGAGTTCGCCAGCTTTTGTATAGCAAATTGTCGGAAGCTTCTCAATAGCACTTTATAACTTACTTGTTAGCAGTCTATCTTAAAAAAAAATATTTTTATGTGTATATATATGTATTATATATATTTGTACGTATATATTATATATATGTATATATACCTATATTTATATATGTATTTATTTTATATGTATGTATGGATATTTTATGTATTAAAATTTAAATTATAAGTATGTATTATGTTGCGTATTCTCTTTAATTTTACTCTGTTGTAGTAGACACCTGCCATGATCATCTCTGCATCACCTAAAGGTTGACTGGGAGAAAATGCCTATAGGCATTAAGTCCGCCTTGTGCAATGTATTTTGCAGGAAGTTTTTAAATAAATAAATAAATAAATAGGCACCAAGCTTACCATCCTAACTTCGCTGGACTTATTTAGTTACTTATATCCAAATTTAATTAGAGAACTACGCGTGATATACTTTATTATTTGCATAATAAATCATATCACAATAGCAATAAAACCAGATTAGCTACGTCGAGACAAGAAACGCACTGATGTGCATAAAAGCTTGGCGCGTTAGCTCCCCCACTTGTAAGTGTTGCTAATTTCGATCCCATTTGGTTTCACGTATGCCAATCCCTGCGTTTTATCAGATTTGTTTGCTGTATACCACATATATCTCAAAGTGGGAAATGAAAATGTATTAAGTAGGTATTTTTTTAATGCTGCTTCTTATAGAAGCTTTTTCCCAATTAATATAGGCGTGAGCCAGAAGTGGATTGGGATGTCTTAAAAAGCGCCAGCAACACGCATTACAATGATAATTTAATTGATTAAAGTTTTTGTTTATTCATCCCACCCCACGGTGCCATCTTTACATTCCTCCAAACACCTCTGTCTTGTGACAATTTGAGTAAGTTCTTGTCGAAGTCAACTAGATCGTCACTCCATCGTTTTCTCCCAATTGAACACGCTGCTAAGACTTAGTAACGATGTTATTTAAGCAATACATATATTACTTGATCATACGTACATAATAACACACTGTGTGCAAATTAAATCCATCCAAATCTAAGTAAAATTAAATAATGTGATCCTCATGTGTATGCAGCATTATCTGTGCCTATCCACGGCGTGAAGACAGGTACAGATACATATAATATACATAAAAACTCTATTGATCTATTTGATCATTGATTCATGCTTACAGATAAAACCTTGTACGCAAAAGAGCACTTGTGATAACGCTGTGAAGTTCATTCAAAGATAACGTAGTAAAATCAATATTTATTGATTGCATAACTATTCAACTTGGACTTACTTATTTCAATTTATAAGGTGTCTGACAACTATGTAAGATGTTAAAAACTGTATTGCGGTGGTTTGTTCGCTTTAGGACAGATTCTCTTTATGACAGATTCGCCTTACGACAGATTCTTTCTATGCCAGTTTATGTTTATATTGAAAAGTTTATAATAGGTATTTTTATGGGACTAAGAGAGCTAAAAACCAAATATTCTGTCAAATATGGTGACCCCGGGCTTCAAGGCGAAAGTATAGGATTTAATCGAGATAACGCTAGGACGATGATGAGACAGAGGTCTAAACTGGTTAACGACCGTAATAGCTTTTTCTAGTATTTTCATACTAATCGACGGCTGTGCCGTGCAAACAATTATTTTACGAGAAAGGGATAAAACATGCATATTCTACTAACATCAGGCGTTTGTAACTTCCTTAATCTTGTGTATTTTCACTAGTTAGGTATTTCCATAGATTTGTTTGCATTTTTTTTAAATATGAATACATGAGTAAGTAATAATTCAAAATATGACATACATACATAAATACATAATGTCACGCCTTTTATCCCCGAAGGGGTAGGCAGAGGTGTATTTCTACACCCACTTGTCGCCAGATATACTTTAGTCCCACGTAATAAGGGGCGAGCCTATTGCCGTACCGGGCACATTTCCAGACTCCGTGCGGCTACTGAGAATTTCGTTACAGAAAAACCCAATAACACTGGCCGACCCAGGAATCGAACCCGGGACTTCCCGATCCCACGCGCACATTTCTGCCGCGAGACCAACGAGGCAGTCGTATAAGGGTTTGATGTCGAGTTTTCCGTCTCTACGCAAAGATGGTATTTGCATCGTGTTATCCCTTAGTCGCCTCTTACGACAGCCACGGGAAGATAGGGGGTGGTGACACTTGTATTCTATGCCGTCAACCACACGGCATTTGAGTATTATTCAAAATATGAATAATACCCAAATCCCGTATTACTTCACAATATGCATTTATGGATACACTTCGTCGATAAATGACAAGGAAAACCCTTCTACAGCTATTTCTGTGTTAATAAACTGCGTACGTGTCTATTTATGAAGTGTGTCTGTAATAATGTAATTAATTAACTCTGTTAGACTTTTAAATCCAAACCACAATTTCCACATAAAAGTTAATCCGCTTAGAGGAAAACATAATTGACGTTTCAAAAGTTATAAATTTAATGCGGTGACATGAATTTCATTGTCTGTTATGGTCCACGCGGCAGAGGTTTTTGTAACTTAAATGATGTGAAGGCAAGCACGGAAAGCTGTTGAATGTGGGCGACTCAAAATTGGTCTGCGTGGAATGGAAATCTCGTCTACGTCCACGGTCCAGCCATCCGACATTTTCTGGCTGAAATGACGATGGGTGTCTGGAGAAAGCTAATAAACAGTAATGTTAAACTGTCTAGTATAAGATCTATTTAAATTATTTAGGCTAATATTACATCTATTACTAAGATTTTTCAGTCAGCTTTTACTACGATGAAGGAGGAGGTGAAGTTTAAGCTCGCCTGTCATGTATACCTGGAGAACTGGCATATCCTATGGTATTGGGGTCCCACAGGAGATTTAGAAAGTAAGAATTATATGTTTTCGACTAATGTTGGTCAATTACTATTTAATAGTAGGTGATACAACGTCGTGACTGGTGGAGTGACGATATACGCAGGGTGACTAGCAGCGGCGGGATACGAAGAACCGAAAATCGAGCTTGGTGGCGTGCTATTGGAGAAGCCCATATCAAGCACAGGACTACGGCAGCTTGATAACGATTGGCAATGATTCGTCTGCCATCTCTCGTACACCATTCCTGGAGCAAATAGTAAAACTATTTATATGAATATCTTACTGTGGTCGGTGGAGAGACGAGGGGATTATTGTCCAGATTGAGAGTAATTAATGTGTTCATGTTTCGTAGTTCTAGTGGCAGCGACGATATGCAGTTACAGCTCACGTCTAGATGCTCCAGCCGGAGATATGTGATTTCTGAAAAAGAGCACATCTTATTAGTTAAATCATTCAGATTTAAAATTAAATAAAACGAAATCCCGACGCGGTCGCGGCAAAGTATGCTTACTGACAGCAATTTGAGGACACAGCGGTAGTTTGAGTTCTAAAAACGAACTCTAAAAATCTGACACACGTCTTCCGACTATAGACTGTTCCGTGCTGAGAACAAAAAAGGTCTGGACGAGTTCTGTCTTGAGTGTCCTGACCTAGCTTAAAGTCAACTTTACGGCCTGAATTGATTTACGTAGAAGGCAGTTTAGATGTTTTACTAAATTTATTTATGCCTTGTGCTAATAATAAGACACGTCTTTTCATAGCTTACTACCTACCTATGTCAATCATGAATATAGTTTAATAGTTGGTAAGAATAAGAAAAAAAGAATACCTAGTATATGACAGCTGTTCCCATATGTCAAACGACGAAATTTAACAAGAGCAAGTTATATTCCTTGAATAACTGTTTAGTCCCGACACATCAAAGTGATCTCCGTGAATTGCGCTACAGACACGTTAAATTATCTATCCCTACTAAGAGCGAACTGCTTTCTTGTACACATAAACTTGAGCGTATTACTACTTGCAATTTGCATCTTTTCGTGTTGTAACTTTAGGCTCGAGACTTCAAAATACCCAAAACGTTACACGCGTTGACAGCTGGAGCATTGGTTGAGTACACAGGTTGAGTATGTATCAAGATATGTACATGTTATACCAAAGCCTTCTCCGTCTATCTTCTATTATCTCAATTAATGGTTACGAATAATTCAAACTTAACAAAAAAACTATAATTGTATCCTTCTACATTATGAACACGTAAGTTTGAGATTATGTGGACATGTTGTATTTGTTACTTTTTCTCGCAAAAACGACTAAACAGATTTTGTCGACTCTGGCGCATATTTTAAACGTAAGAATAGCAGCTTTCACGTATAGTCACGATAACCGAAGCCCGACCGGGAAAAGTCGCAGGCAAGAAACTAGTGAGAAAATAAACCACAATCGATCAACAAGGGATGGTGCGATTGTGTACTCTCTGATTGAATTAAAACAGGCCGCACCCCTGACTGTCTACGTTTGAAGTGCACGGGGACTGCTACTTGCCAGTCTATTTATATGCCTAGCGAAGCAGAGAATGTCAAATTATATTATTGGGGCGGGCTGGATCTTATGCAATAGGAATAATAACGATGTTCCTGTTTCTAGAGCTTGCTCAGATAATATTTATTAAATAAACATTCCTTTTCTTTTTCTGAAACCAATATACTTAAGGTCATATTTTGTATAAAAGTTTATTAGTGACTTGGGAGAAATAAGATCGAACATAATAATATGGCCAGGGTGATGACTGTCAAAGTCCAACGCTGTTAGACTTGGTAAAGATACATTTATTAGTATTAGAAGAAATGTTTCTTACTGTTATATTACAAAACCTCATAAAATGGTAAGTTATCTGTTACTGAGGACGCGTTTACGCTTGTATCAAAAAACCACATATTTCCGGTACATTTTACGACAATTTTAGATAATAACTAATAAAACTAATGATTACGATAAATTGATTACTTTTTTATCTATAAATCAATTTGAAAATAAATAAAAAATATTTAATTAATATTAATGTAAAATCGATTCGAAACGGCCTCTTAAATCAAAAATAGGCATATACTGCTATTTTTGGGTACAATTTTCTCTCTATTTTTACATTTATTTAGATTTTCAAAGATAAAATAGGGTAGTAAATATAGTCAACTCAAAAACAATTAGATTTTTTTTTCAAAATATTGTAAATTGACTAAAAAAAGCAAAAAATCATCTTACATTTTTCTTCTATTTTGCTCGCATACGTGTGTCCTAATATGTGGCAATAAGGTTCGTTTTATTTAGCCACTTTCTTGATTTATATATCCAAATTCTGCAATGCGATCTCAGTATTCTCAGTCTGCGCTTGAGCGCCGTCGGGGGTGGACTCTATGTCGCTTGTCGCTGCAGCCCGAAGACGAAAAAAGCAATATACGAATACAAAATATTCGCTAAAATCAATTTGATACTTCTCGTATTCTGTGCGAATTACTTGCAAGTAAATTTCTTTTGTATAAATGGACATTATTACTTTATTTTCTCCGTTATGTTGAGTCAGGATATATTTCGGTATTTAGATATTATTTTGTTTCTTGTGTTGAAATCTGGTAAGATTATCTGGACTGATGGTATACCACCCCGTTCAAGTGTTGCGACTGGAACTCATAAAAGAGTAGACCTAGTTATGCCAGGTTGGGGCTCATTTTATTTGTTTTGATGAGACCCTACCACTGGTACTAGTGAAGTAACCTTCCAAGGTTATTCGATGAGTCTTGCTGGTACTCATATGTGAGTAAAGCTACGCATGCCGAGTTTGGGCTCATTTTGTTTGTACATAAGAGACCCTACCACTGGAACTTATGAAGTAACCTTCCAGGGTTATTCGATGACTCTTACTGGTACTCATATGTGAGTAGAGCTAGGCATGCCGAGTTTGGGCTCATTTTGTTTAGACATAAGAGACCCTACCACTGGAACTTATGAAGTAACCTTCCAGGGTTATTCAATGACTCTTGCTGGTACTCATGTGTGAATAGAGCTAGGCATCGGCGAGTTTGGGCTCATTTTGTTTGTACATAAGAGACCCTACCACTGGAACTTATGAAGTAACCTTCCAGGGTTATTCAATGACTCTTGCTGGTACTCATGTGTGAGTAGAGCTAGGCATGCCGAGTTTGGGCTCATTTTGTTTGTACATAAGAGACCCTACCACTGCATTTTATGAAGTAACCTTCCAGGTTTATTCAATGACTCTTACTGGTACTCATATGTCAGTACAGCTAGGCATGCCGAGTTTGGGTTCATTTTGTTTGTACATAAGTGACCCTACCACTGGTACTAGTGAAGTAACCTTCCAAGGTTATTCGATGAGTCTTGCTGGTACTCATATGTGAGTAAAGCTACGCATGCCGAGTTTGGGCTCATTTTGTTTGTACATAAGAGACCCTACCACTGGAACTTATGAAGTAACCTTCCAGGGTTATTCGATGACTCTTACTGGTACTCATATGTGAGTAGAGCTAGGCATGCCGAGTTTGGGCTCATTTTGTTTAGACATAAGAGACCCTACCACTGGAACTTATGAAGTAACCTTCCAGGGTTATTCAATGACTCTTGCTGGTACTCATGTGTGAATAGAGCTAGGCATCGGCGAGTTTGGGCTCATTTTGTTTGTACATAAGAGACCCTACCACTGGAACTTATGAAGTAATCTTCCAGGGTTATTCAATGACTCTTGCTGGTACTCATGTGTGAGTAGAGCTAGGCATGCCGAGTTTGGGCTCATTTTGTTTGTACATAAGAGACCCTACCACTGCATTTTATGAAGTAACCTTCCAGGTTTATTCAATGACTCTTACTGGTACTCATATGTCAGTACAGCTAGGCATGCCGAGTTTGGGTTCATTTTGTTTGTACATAAGTGACCATACCACTGGAACTTATGAAGTAACCTTCCAGGGTTATTCGATGACTCTTGCTGGTACTCATATGTGAGTAGAGCTAGGCATGTCGAGTTTGGGCTCATTTTGTTTGTACATAAGAGACCCTACCACTGGAACTTATAAAGTAACCTTCCAGGGTTATTCGATGACTCTTGCTGGTACTCATATGTGAGTAGAGCTAGGCATGCCGAGTTTGGGCTCATTTTGTTTGTACATAAGAGATCCTACCACTGGATCTTATGAAGTAACCTTCCAGGGTTATTCAATGACTCTTGCTGGTACTCATGTGTGAGTAGAGCTAGGCATGCCGAGTTTGGGCTCATTTTGTTTGTACATAAGAGACCCTACCACTGGAACTTATGAATTAACCTTCCAGGGTTATTCGATGACTCTTGCTGGTACTCATATGTGAGTAGAGCTAGGCATGCCGAGTTTGGGCTCATTTTGTTTGTACATAAGAGACCCAACCACTGCAACTTATGAAGTAACCTTTCAGGATTATTCAATGACTCTTGCTGGTTCTCATATGTGAGTAGAGCTAGGCATGCCGAGTTTGGGCTCATTTTGTTTGTACATAAGCGACCCTACCACTGGAACTTATGAAGTAACCTTCCAGGGTTATTCGATGACTCTTGCTGGTACTCATATGGAAGTAAAGCTCGGCATGCCGAGTTTGGGCTCATTTTGTTTGTACATAAGAGACCCTACCACTGGAACTTATGAAGTAACCTTTCAGGTTATTCAGGTTTATTCGAATTAGCTAGGTATGTTCCAGTGGTAGGGTCTCTGATGTTCATACAAAATGAGCCCAAACTCAGTATGCCTAGCTCTACTCACATATGAGTACCAGCAAGAGTGATCGAATAACCCTGGAAGGTTACTTCATAAGTTCCAGTGGTAGGGTCTCTTATGTACAAACAAAATGAGCCCAAACTCGGCATGCCTAGCTTTACTTCCATATGAGTACCAGCAAGAGTCATTGAATAACCCTGAAAGGTTACTTCATAAGTTGCAGTGGTTGGGTCTCTTATGTACAAACAAAATGAGCCCAAACTCGGCATGCCTAGCTATACTCACATATAAGAACCAGCAATAGTCATCGAATAACCCTGGAAGGTTACTTCATAAGTTGCAGTGGTAGGGTCTCTCATGTACAATCAGAATGAGCCCAAACTCGGCATGCCTTGCTTTACGCACATATGAGTACCAGCAAGAGTCATCGAATAACCCTGGAAGGTTACTTCATAAGTTCCAGTGGTAGGGTCTCTTATGTACAAACAAAATGAGCCCAAACTCGGCATGCCTAGCTCTACTCACATATAAGAACCAGCAATAGTCATCGAATAACCCTGGAAGGTTACTTCATAAGTTGCAATGGTTGGGTCTCTTATGTACAAACAAAATGAGCCCAAACTCGGCATGCCTAGCTCTACTCACATATGAGTACCAGCAAGAGTCATCTAATAACCCTGGAAGGTTACTTCATAAGTTTCAGTGGTAGGGTCTCTCATGTACAAACAAAATGAGCCCAAACTCGGCATGCCTAGCTCTACTCACACATGAGTACTAGCAAGAGTCATTGAATAACCCTGGAAGGTTACTTCATAAGTTCCAGTGGTAGGGTCTCTTATGTACAAACAAAATGAGCCCAAACTCGTCATGCCTAGCTCTACTCACATATGAGTACCAGCAAGAGTCATCTAATAACCCTGGAAGGTTACTTCATAAGTTCCAGTGGTAGGGTCTCTTATGTACAAACAAAATAAGCCCAAACTCGGCATGCCTAGCTCTACTCACATAAGAGTACCAGTAAGACTCATCGAATAACCTTGGAAGGTTACTTCACTAGTACCAGTGGTAGGGACTCACTAAAACTAATAAAATGAGCCCCGACCTGGCATAACTAGGTCTATTCTTTTATGAGTTCCAATCGCAACACTTGAATGGGATGGTATACCATCAGTCCACATAATCTTACCAGATTTCAACGCAAGAAACAAAATAATATCTAAATACCGAAATATATCCTGAATCAACATAATGGAAAAAAATAAAGTAATAATGTCCATTTAGGTATATAAAAATAAGAAACTTATTTGTACGTAACTCGCACAGCCAGGCCTATAACACATAGATACATATCACAAAAAACTCTAAGTCTCAAAGTTATTTAGTTGAACTACATTTCCGCAAGTTACCGTACGTAGTACGTACTGTTGCCGCCGTGTCGCTGTAGTGACGCGATTTTGTACCTACTAATTTTGTAAACGCGTCCTTAATTTAGAGTTATTGACAATGTTTAAGTGATCGTTATACCACGAATTCAATTTATGGATTACAAATTACAACCATCTAAAGACTTATGGTATATTATTATGTAGATACAATAAGTAGTGCATGTACAAAACCCGCAATGTAACAAATCCATTTCACCACATTTTGCAATGAAGATGATATATGAATTATTTATTAATATTATTCTTATACGATGTCAGATACCTACCTATTGCAAATTTATAAGCAGGTAGGTACGTGTATTTAATTGTTTGTGCATCAATTTGCCTACACTCAAGGTAAAATATAAATATTTTCCTCGTACCAATACGACCGTCTGACCCACAAACCTCAACTCACGTAATGGGAACAACCCCATTTGGCGCTGGTAAAGGTTAATCGCTCCCAAGAGTCGCAGACGTAGCCTTCTTTTGCAAATGTTCCTTGTACCTGACATATCTGGCACGTATATATAAACATGGATGCATGTATACCTATTTTAAAGGTTGATAAACTCTAACCATGAGACTACCATGAAATAAAATCTGCGTTTCTTCGTATTTCGTTTACCTCCCGCGTACGTCGCGCCGTACCAATCGCTACGATGCGAGGGACTTCGTCAGCATCACTGTCAGCCTTATTTAGAATCTATGCTGGACGCAGAGCTCTTCCCATTAGGAGAAGGCAATAAATGCGCAATTTTTTTTTTTAAAGACAATTCCCGTCGTAGCAGTAAAACCTGTATCGCGGTGGACTTCGCAAACACACAACCTCCAACCCATCGGACACAAGGAACACGCAGACAGTCTCGTGTGGGAATCGACCCCACAGCACTCGACACAGTGTCAAACAGCGAAGCAGCTGCTTAAGCCGCTACGACAACATCAACTGCTTGTACATAAACCTACGCAATAGTAGAAGTCCCAGCTGATTATTGCTAAGGTCGAGCGCCCTAAGGCCGACGCAGTCCCCAAGGGTGATGGGCACTTGCGTCAGCCTATTGTTGGACGCGTCCAGCTGGGCCAGTGGCGTCATCTTGTTGATCTTCTTCCATAGCGTCGTCAGCATGTTGTCCTGTAGTAAGTCCTCTTACTGCAGAGGCATCAAACTTACGTAATGGTAGAAGTCCCAGCTGATTATTGCTAAGGTCGAGCGCCCTCAGGCCGGCGCAGTCCCCAAGGGTCATGGGCACTTGCGTCAGCCTATTGTTGGACGCATCCAGCTCGGCCAGTGACGTCATCTTGTTGATCTCCTTTGGTAGCGTCGTCAGCATGTTGTCTTGGAGTAAAAGGACCTGCAGCGGCATCTGGCATACTTCCCGCGGCAATTCCGTTAACTGGTTTGAACTGTGGACAAAAGAAAAAGAATTGTAGCCACAACTATTAACTAATAAGGATTTTCTTTATATGGCGTGATAAGATTCGCCGCTTGAGATGATCAGGAGGATGTGCATAACAGGTAGAATAGGGTCCCAATACATTAATCATATTAAGCTTCAATATGTCGTGAGTTCGTGACTATGTCGTTGGAGAGACCTATTTCCAGCAGTGGGCTGTGACAGGCGGATAATGATAATTAATTTAAGCAAAGGAAAGATAATAATGATTAACCCATTTAGGCACATGTATTAATTGTTTGCGTAAGTATAAAATATAAAGCAGTTGACGAAGCAACTACCTTAAGAATTATCTCTAACGTATGCAACCAATAATATTAGAAAAGTCGTAGATACGTTACCTACATAGTAATCAATCCGTAGAAACGGCACACTAACGCACACATCGATAACTCCATAATTATTTTATTTTAGTTTCGGTTGACAAGATGTGTCAGTTTCATTATGACGCCGGCTCGCGACGTCACACACACATAATATGTCAGACTTGCCAACTGGCTTATGTTTAGCGTCCTGCCTTTGGTACGCCTATAACGTATCTACTTCTTTTTACTTGTAACATCGTTGTCTGCAACTAAGTAAACCAAAGAGCCCGCCTGACATGGTTGTTTTCCATATTTTCAGACTGAATACGTAAATAAAATTGCGTTTTTCTACAGATAGCTATGCGGAGAAAATTTGTTATACCGCAAACATTGCAGTTCTAAACTGCAGTAGTCTTTCTTCTTTTTGATAGCACACCGTTTCGCGTGCCAAAACACAGAACTTGATTTCAATAATGTTCTAACAAGCTAAAACAAATTGAATCGGGCAGCGGGTAGAGGAAAACTAAAGTTATAAATCATAACACAATTTCCAAGAGTCAAAACAAAATGTAAAAAGATTGAACCTTTCTATCTCATACGGCCGGATTCAATATTCGATCTATCTCTGGATTTGGCTACTAGAGATAATCCATATCTATACACATAAATAAAATTGTAGTGTCTGTTTGTAATATTAAAATAACCGCTTTTACATAATGCATATTGATGTAGATATACATACACGGTACATATAACGAAATGACGTTTTTTACAATTTTTGTCTGTCTGTCTGTTTGTTCTCGCTAATCTTTGGAACGGCTGGACCGATTTTGACGGGACTTTCACTGGCGGATAGCTGATGTACCAAGGAGTAACTTAGGCTATAAATTATCCGAGTACGCGAAGTAGTTTCCTCAGGCCGCGGGTGAAACCGCGGGAAACAGCTATTTGACATATTCGGCATGTCAAATATTATTATGTATCTCTAGTAGCCAAATCCATGGATAGATCAAATATTGAAACCGGTCGTAAGTAGATATTTAGATACTACATATAAAACAGAAGAACGTTTACGTCTACATTTGCGTATACACGTGCACACTGAGCACTACACATACACATCTATCGTGTTCCCGTACCACGCAACATAGTATTGCGCTATTTATTCAACACCCATCCAATATTATTACTAGCTCTTATTACAAAGTGCAACATAATTTGTTAGCAGAGTCAATGAACGGGTGTACAAACAAACGCACCGTACGATACATCACTGTTGAGCTATTTTTACATCCAACAAACCTACTTTACATGGGATTGCGTTTAATTAGATCGCTCTGAACATAAATCGGTCGTCGCTTAACCTAATAGTTTCGGCGTTCGTGCCAAGAGAACTAGTAAACACTGGTGTTAAAGTATTCTTCCTATACAAAGAGGAAAAACGCTTCCACATTAAATTCTTTAGTATACGTGTGTGGCAAGTTTAACTGATAATATAGTACCTATACTTATATACTGACTAGCTTTTGCCCGCCGCTTCGCGCGCGTTAAATTCGGGGTAACACAAATCTACTTTCAGTCTCAAGTTGTGTGAAGACACTCCTGATTATTTTAAAGACTTCAGAAACTCTATAGGGTAGGGTACAAAGTAACTCAGTCAGTACCCATGTCATTATCTAGCGTTTTCTACCGAAAGCACTCGAAAGGTCATAAAGGAGGAATAACATCACCTTGCATACAGTCAAATGGCAAAGCCATGTTCTAATACATGTTCAATATACAAACATTTTCGCATTTTTAATATTAGTAGGGAAAATCGTTTCAGCGTTTAAGATTATTGTATAATTATTAGTTTACATATGCGAACAATTTAATCAACGTGCACAATATGACATTATGTATGACGTGACAGTACTGACAGATATGTGTTAGCACATGCGCAGCACTCAATTATTAGCGCATGCGTTCTTACTTCCTAGAGGTAAATTTGTGCCGTACAAACTTCTACCCTCCCTACAATCCCTCCCAGTTTAATTTTTGCAACTTATGGTAGCCTATGTCCGTCTCTATGGTCCAATATATCTCTATATTAAATTTCAACAAAATCGGTTCAGCCGTTTTGGCGTGAAAACGGAACATACATACATACATACATACATACACACTTTCGAATTTATAATATTAAGTAGGGAAGTAGGGATGAGATAAGCGTTTGTAAACTTATAAAATAGGACCACACACGAGCTGTTTATTTATAAACAAGATGGAGGACGACAATATTATAGCATAGTTAATAGTTATTTATAAAACATTAATGATCTAATAAACTATTTTGAAACGTAGTCACGTACTTAAATATACTGCGTGCATGATTGGTGTTATACCGACATTCCGTTAGCTATGTTGAACACACCAAATGGTTGGCACCTATTGCCATTCTACCGGACATATTAAAATTCCATGATAATAGATAGATACCAAATAATAATAACTTAAAAAATATTTGCCTATCTCACAGGCGATCCTAGGCTGAGGGTGATTACATATTACATGCACGTCCTACGTTTACACCGATTTTTATTTTCATTACTCTTTGCAAGAAGTAGGTTTGTGATTAATAGAAAAACAGAAACATATGAAATGATGTTTCAAGCTTATCTTGCTAGTAATAAAAAAACTTCCTAGATGGGTTCAAACTCGTGAACAAAACTTATTCCACCGTGCAGTACCAGTAAAAAACAATCTAAGTTTGTTTCTAACTACAGAAGTGTTATTCAAACAAGAATACGTGTTTAAAATATGTGTGTATTTATCTATGTCGACCAAAATAACCAGGTTACCCTGAGACAGCGTGGCGGGACGATGAAAATAAAACAAATTAAAATTGGCTAGCTCGATTAGCTTTCGACGGGAATAGTTTTAGTCCATACGAGAAAGTCCATTTACTTCACTGCACAATACGACTGTGATTGATAGTATGAATGTTCGTTCATATTACATATTGCATTGTTGGATACAGTTAAAGAAAGTTTTCATATTTTGATCGATATCTAGCAAGCACATGACCCACGTAGAACGAAATCTATTTCATAAACGAAAACACGTGAAAACAAATCGGCATATCACAAATAATCACAATATGCCACGAAATATTAATATCATAAATTCACAACTTATGAATCTTATGATACAAGTTATTATAATTATTCTCATAAAACTTAATATCAAAAGCAGACATCAACAAGTTTCCAAATTCCCAGCCAGCCGCAGCCGCTTAAACTCGAAGACAAAACATCAAAGATGCATTTGGGAGCGTATCTAACGTATTCAGACGTACCTCCCTCTCCCTAACCAACAAGTTTTAAACAAATTAACAAAGACTGCCTCTTCAAATTACACTATAGAAATAGAAAACCACCTTTCAGAAGCTAAGTTTTTTCTGTCTAGACACCTAGGGACATTGCCTCGAAACTGGATTCAATTCTGCAAGGCTGGGAATCAATAAATAGATGAGAGGTCAACGCTCCATGCAATGGGAAGAAGCGACTTAGTCGAGTATACCTAGTGTATTATTCGCAGTAAAAAGTTGGACACGATGAGAAAGGCCTATATCTATAAATAAATAAATAAATAAATAAATAAATATGTAGCGGTAGAGATAATTGTATGGGATGACGTAAACAATCCAATGAAATACGCGGCTATGGAGTAGTACGGGAGCAACGAACGAGGATGGATTTAGTACTGCCCCGTTGGCGCCATGGTAACTTCACGCCTATATTCTATGTGAAAGAGGCTTGATGCTGAATTATGGCAAATATTTTAGGTATTTGTTAGAATTTTTAGTAGCAGGACCAAATCACGGAGACTGGCTGATAATAATGAAAAATTCTGAAATATTGTTGCTGCTCATACATAATCGTCAAAAAATCATGTAAGTCGTAGGCGGCATTGTTAGACAATAACATATCTATCGGCCATATCAGAGATTGAGTATTAACATAACATAACTTCACGCCTTTTATCCCCGAAGGGGTAGGCAGAGGTGTATTAGGTACACACCCAGTGTAATTAATAATAAAATATATTGCGTATTGTAATAATAGAATCGGCAACTGGCAATGTGGAATCTTTACTATCCTGCCGCGCTATTTGCAAATAAGTTATGTGATTGGAAATCCAAGTGGTATATACAGAAGGCAGAACCATAATTGGCATAAAGCCACAAGATCAAACGAGATAGTTGCCGTGACAAATTGTTGGTGCTAAAGTGGCGTCACGTTTCGAACAATGACAACCACAAACGAACCGGAGTTGATGCGTATACTGGAACATTAGATTGATTTAGATTTGTTTTGGCGTACAAAAGCGTTGCGATGCCTAGACAGCCTTGGAATGAGTTTGTATTTATGTTTATGGCCAGATTTTTACGCATCTAGTAATATTGTTAAAATGTTATTGAAGTTTTTGATAAAGGCTGTTTTTCAAAGCCAGTTCGAGCTTACCTCAGTACCGATATAAGAAAATGTTTCAACTAAATGCACTGCCTGTTGGCGGCAGTAATTGGTGCCTTAACATTTTAGCTAGGCGAAGTATATTATTCGAATACAAATACAAATATCTTTATTTCTCAAATTGTTACAATCTCCAGTGTTAATTTATGAGGCGCCCCAATAAGTAATTATACAATACCTACTTGTGTTGGAGCTGTCTCGCTTCTTCCCCTAAATTTGAACATTAACAATATGAGACTATTTTAGTACTAGGTAGTTACAAAGCTAGGTATTATTTTAGATATAAAAAAATAATAACATAATATTGATAAAAACATGCAGTGAATAGTGTATATTGTGGAGTGTATGTTGTAGAGTGTATAAGTAATGTGTGTGTGTGTTTGTTTTTTCGAATGTTTAATTAATTATTACCAATATTTCGCACGAAGGAATTTCCTTTTTTCGCGCGAACGCAGACTAGTATTAGCACTGAAGTTCTATCAAACTGTCCACTCCATGGTACGTTATTACCAGCCAGTCAGGATCAATCATTATTAAATACATTTTAACTGGCGATACCTCTATGAATGCATTTAAATAATATTACTTATGCAATGCATTCACTCATGTGCTTTGCAGATTAATATTATACTATCAATATAACTTTGGAATATATCAAAATGATTGAGGGTTTGAATAAATAGTATCTACTTATTTATTTGTTTCTTTAGCAATTTACCAAAGAATTCAAACATTGAATTGTAGCACTTATGACTGTGTGTGAAGTAGGTTTGCATTGTGTATCTATTGAAAATATAAAACAGTCAAATATTTCAATAATTTACGTAACTTAGAAATTAATGTCTAGAATTTAGCCAAATATTATAAAGAAAACAAATAACGTTAAGTTTTCTCAAAAACTCAAGCAAAGATGTTTTCACGAGCCATGAGTCATCTCTCAAAATGTCAATCTAAACAACGTCAACATACCAGAGCCGATGATAAGTCTGTCACACAAACGAGATCTACTTATGTCAACCTGATCCCGTACATTCCAACGTCGACGTCGGGTTTGCAAAACAGTGCGACAGAGCTACATTTCTCAACATCACCCTGTCTCCGTGAGCCCGCCGTTATCGGACCGGCCGTAAATGGCCACGCGACAGTTTCACCAGAAACGGGAATAAGAAGACCGCGATCCGATGTCATGTAAACATGCTTTCTTACACAGAAATACATAAACTAACTGCGATGTATCAATGAAAGAGATGGTGCAAATTCAAGCGACTATTGTCAAGTTACGGTCACCACAAACAAAATTACGGAAATAATCATCTGACTGCAATGTGAAAAATTACATTGTGCTACGCATAATGCAGAGTTCCGCAAACTGCCTTGATTGTATTTAGGCTGAAACTGCACGTGTCTGCTATCTAACTAAAAATCTTATACAATTTCTTTTTAGGCATGATCTTATGGGTAAACCCATCGATATATAATACTAGGGTAAACCATGTTAAACTACATGTCTTTTTCTTTACTCTTCGGATCAACATAACGAATCTAGTAATAAAACATAGGTTTAATACAAATTCCTCACAAGCTTTCTGACACTTACAAGTGCACAAAATACCACATATGTATCCTCAAAGTGATAGGTATGTGTAGTGTAGCATCTGCGTTTCCCCATTGCATCACACAACTCGAACAGAATCGTGACTCACCTATATTCCTCCAGACAGGTTTTTAAGTCACACGGAAGCGAGACCATTCACAAGTATCAGATTGTACGGTACATAACTTGAGACTGCACATCCGACCATAAGTGTTAAGAGATAAGTATCATAGTGCAAAGTTTTTCAACGGGACGTCCGACCGGAGACATTGAGGCTTTCTCATGCTGTCACTAGTCAACACGTGAACCTGGTCATTGGCCAGGCTAGTTGTTAATTTAATTATGCGCTCCGGTGTGCGGAAGAACGCTAAAGCCGGTAATGACCAAGCAGACATCCTATAGCTAGGTATCACGGCAACGGCTGAAAGCATCGTAAATTGGCAGTTGATGGGGCGGAATAACCGCCAGTGTTTTAATAAAAGGTTTACGAAATTGGACGTAGCTTGTTTGCTTTTAAAATTTCACTTTCAATTACAGATAAGGATATTGGAAGACGATATGCAGAAGATTCATTATCCAACGGCTAAGCAGAAAAACTCATAACGCCAATAGGCTCGCCCCCTATTACGTGGGACCTAAACATTCATGGCGAAATGTGGGTGTAATATTACACCCCTTCTTACCCCTTCGGGGATACAGGCGAGAGCCTATAAAAAAAGCAGAAAAATATGTTTTTTTTTTTTAAGAAACTGCTTTTTGGAGTTAAAATGCATAGTTTATTTTTTAACATACCTACCTAGTTATGAATAGAACACAAACTAGTGTTATGCAAATCAATCTACAAGTGATAGTTTATCATCATGCGGGCCGAACGAATGCTTGCAGAGAAATTGCGCATCGCACCGACAGACAAACGACTCACAGCGTCCAATTTTTACCAATTTGTTCACTTTGTTCGGTCCTGTATTATTTGAACAAACTGTGAGCACACGTCCGCATCGTAACTATGTCAAAACTACATTCAGAAAATTTGACTTTTAGATCCTCATAGATTATATCTGTAACGTGCCACTTCAAATTATAATAAGATATTTCAATTCAATTAGATATTTTAAACTGTTTTCGGTTGAACATTGCAATACTTTCTCGGTTTATGGTGTTCGTGTTTATGAAAATGAAAGGTTCGACTCTGTTGAGCAATTTTCTTGGCGTTTTAATAGAATATTTCATTTCGCATTCATATCGTTCAGAAGTTAGTATCCAAACGCGTTGCAGCTCGAATATATAGCTCACAATTTGTATATAAAAAATATTTTTAAATAAAAAGAAACCGACTTCAAAAAACACTAAGGAACTAAAAAACAAAAAATAATTGGTTTTGGAGAAACAATTTTTGGAGTCGGTGCCAAGCCAAGTATTTCTGATCTGACTATAAAACCTCTACACATTTTTATACAACTTTTGTTGTTGATAGAATAGGTAGTTTGTAATTTATTAACTTTTTGCGTAAGTGCTTGGCACCGACTCCAAAAATTGTTCCTCCAAAACCAATTATTTTTTGTTTTTTAGTTCCTTAGTGTTTTTTTAAGTCGGTTTCTTTTTATTTAAAAATAATTTTTATTTTTTGCTTTTTAGTGGTATAGGTACTAATAAAAAATAGTAATAGGTGGTAATTAGGTACAAAGGATAGTGTAGGTGGTAAATGATGGGGAGGCCTTCCTTACGTGCTTCAATTCTATAATAATATTCTACCACATACACACATCACCATCTAGTCTCAAGCTAAGCAGAGGTTGTGTTATGGGTACTAGATAATGGATAAACATACATATATATATACTTTCTTTTTTTGTAAATACATACATATTATACATAGAAACACTCAGACCAAGACAAACATCCTTGTTCATGCACACAAATGTTTGACTTGAGCGGGAATCGAACCCGCGACCTTCGGCGTATCAGTCGCTTACACTCCCGCTGCGCCAACCGGTCGTCATTCTTTAATTCTGAAATGTAGACCTGTACCTTTCTGTCAATTTGAAGTATTTTTTTGTTATCAACTAACTAGCCTAAACACGTTCGTTTTAGTTCCATCATCAGATCCCGGCAATCATCCAATACCAAAGTGTTTGCCAAGATAAAACAAATGAGCCTAAACACGATGAGATTGCGTTATTGTATTACAAAGATCCCATGGCCACCTTCCTGCTCTATCATCAGAGTTTGGTAAACATTCAGCACTAAAGTCCATGTAAAGACGAATCAAAAGAGCTCAAACTCAATGGGATTGATTGCGTCATTGTATTACAAAGATCCCATGGCCACCTTCCTGCTCCATCATCAGACTCTGCAAAATATCCAGTACCAAAGTCCATGTAAAGACGAATCAAACAACCCTAAACTCGATGAGATTGGGTTATTGTATCATAAAGATCTCATGGTTACCTTCCAACTCTATCATCAGACCATGGAAATCATCCAGCATCAAAGTCTATGTAAAGACGAGTCAAACGACACTAAAGTCCATGTAAAGACGAATCAAACGAGCTCAAACTCAATGGGATTGCGTCATTGTATTACAAAGATCCCATGGCCACCTTCCTGCTCCATCATCAGACTCTGCAAAACATCCAGTACCAAAGTCCATGTAAAGACGAATCAAACAACGCTAAACTCGATGAGATTGGGTTATTGTATCACAAAAATCTCATGGTTACCTTCCAACTCTATCATCAGACCATGGAAATCATCCAGCATCAAAGTCTATGTAAAGACGAGTCAAACGACACTAAAGTCCATGTAAAGACGAATCAAACGAGCTCAAACTCAATGGGATTGCGTCATTGTATTACAAAGATCCCATGGCCACCTTACTGCTCCATCCAGCATCAAAGTCTATGTAAAGACGACTCAAACGAGCCCAAACTCGACGGCATTGGGTTGTTATCGTCAAATCGCTTCAAGTGTGCTTATAAAATTTGAAGATTTCCTTCGATTTTTCAGGACTCCATGATCATATCCTGACCTGGTGATCATGGGACCAACTAGGAGGTACGAGGGTCAAACTGAAAGTTCTTAGAAAATCAAAAACTGATTACATTAGCCAGTTATTAGTTTTATTATATCTTTTCAAAATATTGTCCATTGACGTCAATACACCGCTGCATGCGATGGAACCACTGGGAAAAGCACTTTGCCCACTCGTCCTTAGGGGTCTCTTCAATAGCATCGCGATACGCAGCCACCGCTTCTTCAGCATTCATAAACCGCTTTCCTTTAAGTTTTTCTTTAATTTTTGGAAATAAATAAAAATCACAAGGCGCGAGGTCGGGGCTATACGGCGGGTGACCCAGTAATTCAACGTTTGATGTCGCCAAATAGTCGATCGTTCGCTTGGCGGTGTGCGACGAGGCGTTGTCGTGGTGAAGGAGGATCCTACTGCGAGGTCGTTTCTCTCGAACTTTTTCCAAGACAAGTGGCAAACAATTGCTAGTGTACCATTCTGCAGAAACTGTTTTTTGATCCTCTAACACAATTGTTGCGAAATGACCTATCCTTCCAAAGAACGAGGCCACCATTTTTTTTCCCGCACTTCGATCTCTCTTCACTTTAGTTGGCAACTCCTCGAAAGGAAACACCCACTGAGCAGATTGTCTTTTGGTTTCAGGATCATAACAGTAAATCCAGCTTTCGTCACCTGTTAGTATATCGAACACAGCATTTGAGTCACCTCCGTTAAATCTTTCAATCATTTTACGGCACCAATCCACACGATGGATTTTTTGAGCCTTAGTCAAATTATGAGGTATCCACCGGGCGCAAAGCTTCCTGACCGCTAAATGTTCGTGGAGGATTTTGTGCACTTGACTCATACCGATGCCTAAGCTTGTCCGAATCTGCTGATAGGTCACTCTTTTGTCAGTCTCTATCATACGCCGCACAACACAGATGTTATTTTCAGTCGTCGCCGTAGAAGGCCGTCCCTCACGTACATCATCAGTGAGATTACTGCGACCACGTTTAAACTCATTAAACCAGTTGTAAACAGTCGCACGAGATGGGGCTTCATCGTGAAAGGCCAATCGTAGTCTATCATAACTTTCTTGTTGACTTAAATGACATCGAAAGTCATAAAAAATCATTGCACGAAAATTTTCTCGTGTTAAATTCATGTTGACGTGACACAGACAATTTTCAATTTGCCGCCAAATCGTAAAACAAATGACAAATGAATGAAATATATACTCAGTAATATTGGCAGAGTTCTATTTTCAAATTTTAGAATATTTTTTTTATTATATTGTTTATAAGTGGCCAGTTCTAAGAACTTTCAGTTTGACCCTCGTATACTCTTTCAATCAAAACAAGAATTTTCGAAATCGGTCCAGGCGTCTTAGAGAAATCGGGGAACATACATAAAAAAAAAAAGATTCCGACGAATTGTTAACCTCCTCCTTTTTTTGAAGTCGGTTAAAAATAAACTCAAAAATAAGCTACTATTACCATGGCGAAACCATTAAGAACAGAGAATAAGTTTATACTGATACGGTTATTAGGTATGCGACATAGAAATAATCCGAAATCAGCACCCGTAACGCTTTGAACAGAGCAAAACGTATTCATGATATAAAAAAGGCTAATTAAATTAACGCCTACGATAAGCATTTACGCCGTTTAGGGCGGTTTCAGATTAGCGTTTTATGCGCGCGTATTAGCTAGTTTTTGGAAGCGCTTGTAGGCGTGTATAGGCGCGCCTTTTGGCCTCGCGCAACTAGTTCGAGCGTTGATGCGCTTCTAAGCTCTTGTAAGCTTGAGCCGTCAGACACGTTGACACTTTCACGATGTCACTACCATTTCGAGTGAACATACCGACATATGCCCGTTTACGCGTTTCCGGATTTTTGAAGCGCGTAATGTATCGCGCGTGTAAACGCGTATGCTGAAACGACCGTATACACGCAGAAAAATACGCTAATCTGAAACCGCCCTAAAGTCATATTTTTATACTCATCACAAAAATATTATAGTATGTTTATCATATTATATCTTTTTAATGTCGTTCCACGTGAACGCATGTAACAGCTATTCTGCACATCGCAGAAAACACAATAAGCTATAATAGAAATACCTCAGGCTATAGCAACCGCAGTAAGACTTGCCTTTCATATTGACTTTCACAATAAAGCTATCTTTACAATAAAGTAAAGTCGCACAAAATTCATGAATATATATCAAATTCAAACACTATATAATAATAGACGTGTTTGATGACGTGGCAAAATTAGCAAGATGATCGTATAAACCGGCAGTGTGTTTTTGTTCTTCGTGTGAGTATGTGGCCAACTCTAGTGTCGGAGTTTTCAGACCGCCCGAGGGCCTCCGAAATGGTCTAACTATTCTTATCCTGAGACAAGAACCGGGACCGACAGCTTTACGTGCCCTCCGAAGCACGGTAGCGCTCAGATGTAAGTGCCACACGTGGTTACCCATCCAAGTGGCGACCTGTGCAATCGTATTTTTTTTTATTAAAAAAACCTGTCAAATTGACTTCACTCTGCCTGATGGTAAGCTGACAGTGACGTCCTATTGCGAAGGCCACTATTCCTAATTGCTGGATAAGCAATTTGACATGGCGGCCCTCACTTTGACGGCCTTGATAGATGCTTTTTCACGCCCCGCTTAAAGGACCCAGGATCAAGGGAGGAAGGAAACACGTGAGCTGGCAGTGAGTTCCACATCTTTATGGTACGGCAAAGTTGCTTAACTTTGTCGATCTGTTACGAACGGCAAGCCAAGTCTCGCTATGAGCGCTACTGCTGTGTGTTTAGCAGAGACAGCTGCTTAGTTCCCTACTTCATAAAAAAAAAATCAAAATCAACGCTTCATAATCATAACAGAAGAGCGACAGTATAATATCCTCTTCCATGCCTTTCCTTTAATATATTGCAGTTTGCGCATCCTATCTCCATTTTATTCAGTGCATAAGCGTATAATGATAAGGGCGTAGCTGTTATCCATCATACAAAGTCGCAACTCTGAAGGTGAAGCACTCAACTCATATTCGCAAGGTAAATATTACGCTCAGTAATAGAAAACAGTTTTATAGTACACTGTGAATATTTTAAGTCTATTTGGTACATCGTCAGCGTTGTGGAATTGCTTTCTTGTTAGGAACATTGCAGAATATTCTGTGGCTTGTATGAGGATAGATATTCAGAGCCTCGCAGAACACTAAAGTCTGTTGGGACTGTCGCTATGGACACTACTAGAAGTTAATGAAGAACTTTATGAGTAACATATCCATGGGCGGTTTTAATTTAAGATTAGATGGATCATCCCAAATAATAATTGTCACCAAAGAAATAATTTGATAAGTAAGCATCTGACACTGAAGCAATTATTAAAATCAGAATCCATTAATCATAGTCTAAATTAATATAAAATATATCCTGACGAGATACCATAGAAAAATTAGAAGATCAGTCCTAGCTGTGTCAAATAATTATTTGACACAGCTAGGACTGATCTTTAGAATTTAGAATCTATTAACGGCTCATACTGATAATATTAAGAAACCTCAAAGTGATTTACTACAAAACTTGCACCATAGTCCGTTACTTTTGTAGTCGTATTCATATGTGTATGCGGTTGCATTTAGCTAGACCACGTTAACTTACTAAAGGAACATACGCCGAACCGTAATAGCTTTGCATGAAAGACACCGTTATCTAAATATACCTGTTGAAAACCAATTTAGAAACGGCTACATTGCTATAGCGTGTAGTTTAAGTGCAAACATCGTTATCCACAGTATGTGGGATCTATTTGTCTTTTTAAAACAAAATTAGTCTGAAACAACTGTGCTTACTAGGTCTTCATTCACTTTAATGAAGTAATATTTACTCTAGAAAGCAATTCTACCAGTTTATTTTCGCCTACGCGTCCTCAAACACACCTCTCCTTCAAATTAGTGAATACAATGATAACATTCACCCACGAGTGTAATACAAGGGTCGGACCCCTCGTACCGCCAAAGTTAATTATTTAGACATTGAGGGCGAAGAATCTCAGAAATATCTAGAAAATATTTCGTGTATCAAATCTGGGTCACGATGATACCATAAGGTGCCAGTAAGAAGATAAACGAGGCTTGTATACCGTTTCAGCTTGTTTATGGGTACTTCCAAGTCACGCAAGGCAGTATAAAAATGCTCTTCCATTGCTTTAATTAGATACGTTATTTATTCTCTTATTTGAGTATCTAGTTAGCAGACGTAAAGTTTAGTTTATTTGTGATACAACTGTCTTAATTAATTTTCTACTGAAATAATTCGTCTTTTTCTGGTAAACGTGATCGTTGGGACGGATCTGGATAAAACTAACTGAATTTGGAATGTTTAATTTTTTAAGCCCATCATCATCACGAGGAAATTTTCTAGCCATATTATTTTATCCAAACCATTTTCATAAAATCGTGATAATGACCCTACGACACGAATTGACACGATATGAGGTTTCTAAAATGACTGGTACAAATTGTTTATATTAATAATTTCATCCTCTCTTTGCTTACATCGTCGCGAAAGGTTATAAAACACGAACGTTAAAATATTCACATATTATTATATTAGCTATTCCTCCAACACAGGGTTGTTGGAGTCGGCGGAATCTCGTGTGGTTTTTAACCCGGGTAACTATTTACAGGGTTTATCATGAAAAGCTTTTGTGTATAACCACGAAAGTTGGGCATTTCATTTGTGCTTAGGTACTCCACGCCCAAGTTGTTATCTATGGGAATTGCTGTAAAAGTGAAATTAGTAAGTTAGAACTATTTTGAGGGTGAGTTTCATTCAATATTCCTTTTTACTAATTTTCTTATACTTATAGATTTTGTGCGCCAACAAAACATGAAACTTAATCTCTTTAGACCAGCTATGCCTGAAGTGGATAATACGCAAGGGAAGCAGGGTTCTGAAAGTCTCATTTAAATACATATTTTAGTTCATTTAACAACTTGTTTAAAGTTATGCGCCACATCATAGACCTGTTTAGGGCGCCGTGACCTTTCAGATTTAGCTACTTTACTTGATACTAAGGCCCGTGCCCAGCAGGAGGACAGTCTATATACGGAGCTGATAATGATGGAGCTTCACAGACACGCAGCCAACCTCATGGAGGTTGTATCTTTGGAACTGTGGCAGACGTCTAGTCATATACTTACCCTAGCTTACATAGATAAATGTATTCTCTTAGCTTTACAGCAACAAAGTAGATTGAATGTGTGTCAAGGAGACACACCCAAGCCGCTGCAGCACAAAGTGTAATGAGGAAACGTGCTCGATAGCATTACACTCGCTTTCCATTACGTAGGACTTACTACATAGTCGGCGAAATTAGGGTTCAATAAAGGTCTTCCTTTCATCACACGTGTATTTATGTAGATATGACGATTAACGAAGATTACACACATCTACGGTAAGTACAGTAAATATTAAACTATTCAGAAAATGCCGGAGCAAACTGAAGGGTACCTAAACAATCTCAGACCTAACAGCTTGTATAAATGTGAATGACTGTTTGATTGTTACGCGTGTACGCCTTCTCAACCATATAACATAAATCACACATTTCAGGGGGTTTTAAAAAAGAGTAGTTCTGCTCTGCTAGCGCCTGTAATATTGTTGACTAGTCGACGCCAGCGGCTTCGCACGCAAATAATTTCGAATAAGCCGTTTTGCCCGATCCCGTGGGAATTTCGGGAAATCCCTTCTTAGTGCACCTCTACGGTCCCCAAGAAACATACATGCCAAATTTCAGTTTCCTGCGCCCCATAGTTTCGGCTGTAGCGTGTCTGTCAGTCAGTCAGTAACGCAAGGATTTTATATATTAAGATTAACTGAACAAGCTGCTGTCGCATTTCTATTTTCTAATAGTGCCAACCCTACAGTCCCTACTCCCACACGTTGTGTGAAAAGCGACAATGCCGGTCCCCCGGCTTCCCCTAACAATTGAGTGCGAATTATTCGCACGTTCCGCACTGGTGATTCAAGGTCGATAGTGTATCGATTCGCCAACAGTGGGGTGCCAGAGAAGGGAACAAGCCAGGGGAAATTGTTATAGTTTGTTCTCACTGAGCCGGGAAAATCGGTTTTGGAACAGCATACGAAGGCTCTAGTCTATAGGCGCTATGAATACAAAAGATTTCTACAATGACAACCGTATCTTTCGACGAGCCTTTGAGTTCAACTCTTACGTTCTTAAAACGTCGTCCGACTTAGTTACTCTTTCCAGAGAGTCGTCAAAAAGTCATAGGATTCATTTATTTTATCAGTCTGGTTGAACATAAATGTACAATTGTACATACTAGCATACAACGATAAGCGACTTCGACGAAAATCAAATATCCAACCATTACGAATTAAACATCACAAAAAGGCAAGAAAATACTGTCCGTTGCTAAGCAAATATCACTTTCTTCGAGGAAGAGCATGAAATTGCGATTAGATACATTCTGCTGATACTGACAACGCATTAAAATAAGGAAGCGATTTAATAAGATTTTATAACGTGATCGGCCTTCATAATAATAATGATACGATCATCTATATTTCAAGTTGCGTGCAACTACATCGGTGGGCATAGTAATTATCTATACTTATACTTCCGGCCGATCCTGCGGATTTCATTCCAGAATTGGAAGAGCAACTTGTTTTTATAAAAAAATATCAATTATAGATATAAATGGATAGCCGTCTTCTATTAATGTCTGCAGATACACACACACGTACAGCATCTGATACACGATAATGTCTGTGTATTCTCAAGGGACTCGGCAGTTTTATTTATAGGTTTTGCCATTTGCTTTTAGATCCTATACGGTAGGGAGTCATTTTTTGTTAGGGCTACTTTTTACCGTAGAACACGGATAATTACAGAAACTGTCCAATATTTAAGTCTTTTAAAAAGAAAACGAGAGAACGTCTACGTTTTCCCGCAGTTACGAAACAAAAACTTATATGCCCTTCAACTTGATTCTTCTGAAACTACCCAATATTTAGTATTTTAAATTGAAAACATCTACGTTTCCGCAGTAAGGAATAAAAACCTACTACTCCGCAATGGTATACACAGTAAATTTCAGTGCAAACGAACCTCACGATATTAACGAGGCAATTTAGGCGAGTGCAATTAACATAGGAACAGATAAAACAGGCGATAGCCCACTAAACCGGAACGACGCAAAACTGGGGGCCAATTCTCCTAATCATATTTATTCAAAATGCAGCTTCGATTTAAAGTCAGCGTCATATTCAAACCCAGCAAATGGTATTCTCCTAAATTACCTGATATTTGAATCTTATTGGAATGTTATTGTAACTAGATCGTAAATTGAACAATCTGTCATCGTAGAAATATAGGAAGTCAAATCAGACATTAATGACCTTAAAATTAACAGAATACCGATTCTGAGAGAATCTGATTTCATTTAAAATATAGTTGCAATGTCATATATAAGACGAGAATTGGTCCTCTGGTTTTATCGTGCCTGTTCACCGGGGGGTTACACAATAACAAGCTCATTCTCTCTAGCTATTGTTCTGCACATTTGGCGGGTGCGTACCATTTTCGAAAGCCTATACGTGTGTCATGCGCGCGCGCATGTTGATCGGGCGTCATGGTGCGTGCGCGCGCGGCAGACCGCGATCACAATGCGCAAGTTACGCTTAGCTGCCGGTTTTATGACAGTGTTCCAACAATTTCGTAAATGGTAATGTTTTGACATAAAGCTTTGGAACGAGGGTACAATGCGACGACATTTATTTAACTATGCGACTGCAGATGGGTGTACTGATTAAGTATATGTACGTAATATTAGTAACTAGAAAGGTATTATTATTTTGAACATTTATTTTTAACATCCTGTGTGTGGGCAAGTCGGTCGCGGCAGACCTCGTCGGACATTCCTCGATCAAATTGGGGACGTCCTAAAAAACGGCAAGGGCCGAAGTAGGTACCCGAAACCGGCGAGCATTAGGAAAAGTGTAATGAGTGTAGAGCAAGCGCGTGAGGAGGATAGAAGCAAGTGGCGTTCCGTTGCCTCTGCCTACCCCGACGGGAAAAAGGCGTGAGTATATGTACGCACGTATCCTTTACACATTTTTCTATTGCTTATTGCTCCTCACAAAGATAATACGTTATTTCTGTTATGAAAGCAAACTAATTCTTAAACCCGTCTATGTAAAGTTAGACGCGAATGTAATATACAGCGTAGAGTTTTCATAAGTAGTAGAAAATTCTTTACATTTTCTAAACTGGAAAAATTAAGTTACCTGCAACGAGAATATTAAATTAAAATCTCCAGCAACGTCAAAGATGAGACTTTCTCCGTAGCAAGAATATTCAACTTTCCTTTAACCTTTAATAAGTTCTGATAGAGCTTGCTCGATATTAATATAAAAAATATGTATAGTGTGTCCCTTAGTTTCTAATGTACTTATGATGAAACTAATAAGCATAAAATTTATAAGAATACATATTTGAGCCGAGACCGATGATGGGCACTTTGCGGATTAGACATATACGCCAAAGCGGTTTTCTTTATATTTTTCTTTAACGCTGCACTGCAAGTTGTTGATATGAGATGAGTTTTCACTCAAATTGGAGCAGCGGAACTCAAAAAAGAGATACAACAGAAACAGCTATTTAACGTTGTACAAACATATTAATATTTCAATAGATTTTCTGTAAGTACACTTTCGAAACGTATTTATACAGCAGTTGTAAACAAGCCATCCGCTCCGTTCGTAAACATTAAAATATTCACGTCCAAATAAATAGTGAAAAGTCCGTATATGTAACAATGGACTGGACAGTGTTTGTACTAAACAAACACTGTCCAGTCAGTTTTGTATAAATTTCACAGAAGAAGAACAACCGCTTTTGTTGGGTGGCCTGTATGTTCCCGGTAGTGACTGTTTGTAAACTACAAGTAAGTGAATGTTGCAACATGTGATAATCGTTTGTAATGCAAGCTCAGGTTAACACGTAGAGGCTTTACTCAGTTACTTTAAGGAGCAATGCAATTGTACAATACCTGTATCACACTCGGCAGTAATGTTAAAATGCGCAGTATCATACGGCTTCTGTGGCACCATTTACCTCTTCAACTTGCTGTACTGTTATAATGTAAATATGTACTACATTCTCATTAGTTTTCAGAAAATTGAATACAAGCAAATACAAAATTACACATTCAAGTAGAGACAGAACAAAAAACTTATCAATTGTATTGGTACACAGTGCAAGAACAAAATTGGATTCGTAAGTCAATTTAGCTATATTTCAATCATATCAAATGCAAAACGAAAAAAAAAGCAATTTTACGTGTCAGCGAACCTGAGACATCACGATAAGCAATATAAATGGGAAAAGTCAAAATTTTACAGCAGCTTGCAGGGGTTACAATATTTAAAAATCAACGCTAGGATTAAAACAATGGTTTTCATCGGGACATATTCACTGTTTGTATTTTCATTTCAATCCATAATGTGAGAATAAACTCTGATCAATAAATAATTAATTGTTTGAGCGTCTGAATCGAATTAACAATTAAAACAAAGTAAAGGCATAAAAGTAGATCGATGTTCCGAAGAAGCTTACTCAACAAATATAAATACAGAATTCTCGGAAACTACAAATTACGCGCCACATCGATTTTCAACTCGTGTCTCGCTCGAACATTTGTTATAATTAGGCACAAATTGTTTTATAACGAACGGGAGACGTAATTAAATTAGCCACCAAATTACCTTGATTTGGAACTGAGGCTAATTCAGGTAATGAAAAAGCAACGTGCTGAGAATTACTAAGAGGAATTGAGAGAATTTTTTGTAGGCCTTATCTGACTTTAGTCAATTTGGCAAACAGTAGTTTGCCTGCATAAAATTACGACAGATAGCAGCTGCGTAACCACCACCTGCCGAAGTGTGATCAAAACGAGCACTAAACTAAACAGTTTAAAAACCGCAATTGAGTTAGGCTAAAAAGATAAAGACCTTATTTTATTTTAAACATACCACGTCAACATCAAAAGGAATGCACAATAATGTCAGTTAAAACTGGAAGGAATTATGTTCCACTACATTAATCAGTTCGCTTACGAAACGTTGCAGAAGAAAGAGCATCCACGCAAAACGATTGATGATTATGATGATAATAGTAAATTACGACACCTCGGAATGGATAGCCTGTCATGTAGTAGAAAAATACACGACATAACTTTTCTGTATAAAGTTTTGAGAATTAAAATTGAGTATCCATCGCTTTCTAGGTTCATTTAAGTTGCGTGTTCCTTGTCGAATTTCGTCTGCCTAGGCGTTCTCGTAGATGCGATATTTGCCACCAGCCATTCGCCATTACGGGACGAATTGAAGAACCAATTTGTCCAATATGCAAAATGCTGTTTGAAGGTCGGTAAAATTAGGCCACCATGAAACAAAACATTAATGAACTGTGACGACGACATCAAATCCTAAACTGATTTGTCACCTTATTGTATTTTATAATTGGCATTTATGTTCACATACTTCATATTTTAATAAGGAAAAATTTTCAATGGTTGTATTTTATACTTTGGTGTTTGGTAATGGAGCTAAGCTTTACAACTACCCACGCCCACATAAAGCAGGACAAACAGTAGATCCTTTCTTACAACAGCGGTCGTTATCACGGCTGTGACAGACATGAACACTGTGAGTACCCGAGACTCTCGGGTACTCTCGGGCCGAGAGTAATAATAACTTATCACTTATCAGTATCACCTTATCCACGTGTCAAACGTCTTCAACAGACGCGGCCGTGACATCTCAGGTCGTTTACCCCACCTACGACTATCATTAAACCCGTGAGCCTTATAACGAGGCCACAAAGTGCACTTTTCAATAAAAGCCGTTTAGAAGCACGTGATAATTACGGTGATATTGATCTTGTTCGTTGAAGAACAATAGAGGTTAATGTGGATGTTTTACGTTGAATGAAACAAATTCGTTCTAGCCTTTGTTGTTGTATTTAAAGTCAATTAGTTGTTTAAAATAATCCTGATACCACGAAACGATTTGCGGCGCTGTAAGAATTTAATTTCCTCCTAATTGTAAAGTTTTTAAAGCTGTGTTTTACTGGGTTCATGGATTTGTTAGCTAAAACTGGTGAATGAATCAAAGCACATGTATTTTTAACTGTACTAACTGTACTGACGTACTCTACCAGATAGAAAAAAGTAATAAGAGGATTTCTTGTAATCCTGGAAATGGGAGCCCAGGTTTGCAGCACCCCGTCACCATCCACTTGCAGAATATCGAATGGACGTTAACAGAATTTTATTTTGTTCTGTTAAGTACCTATTTTGAACTAACTGGGAATTTATGCGAATCGTGCATTGGACGAACATCGAATTAGACCAAGAGCGAATTGTACCAATTGCTATAAATGCAATTGGAACAATCGCGTTTAGATGGTATCAATTATCATCTTGCACTTGATATCGCTATGTATAAAATTTGACAACATATCCTTTTTGAAATTCGAAAGCAAATTATATTATATTAACACCAGCGACGCTGAAAATCCAATCATTTATTAATTTAAATCATTACACTTTGACATCTTAAGTGTGTTAACTTATGGCTATGAATCATACGTTATCTCGACAAAGATAAAATGAAGAATAAATAATTAATATACTTACAGGAAGTAACATTGACCCTTATAATTGGTTAAGTACATTATTACTGTAATTAGATAATTAACACTCAAAGTTATTTACAAATATCATGAATTAATAATACAGGCCACCGTGAACAAATTAACGTTAGCAGGTGTTAAGACGGTGCTGTAATTAACTTTAAATTTTTAATTAGAAAATCGTATATATCATTCACAAGGCGACACACGTCCGTAAAGCTTCATTGAAGCGTACATAATATTTGTATTAATATGAAAAACAAAACCGCAAAACAGACGAAATATTATGCTTAACATGTTTACATTTTCTAAAGATAAGTACGAAGAAACAAGCTTGAAATAATACTGAATGAGAGAAAATCATTCCACTTTACCGCGTTTTATTTGTGGACGAAACCGCAAAACTAAGCACAGAAAATGTTCTACACATATTTTGCCAAGAAAATTCTTAGTTGCATTTTGTAAGCTCTTTCGGAGAGCTACGCTCGCAATAATCTCTAAATAACGAGACTGGAGCAAAATAAACATGAAAGAAAGCATTCTACTTTATCACTCATCATAAAAATTGCGTAAACCGCGAAACTAAGTACAGAAATATGCATCGTAGTTTCTAAAGACAAGTACCAAAAAATCGTATTATTTAGTTTTCAATAATAAATCTGAAATAATTTACAAGCATATGATTTTAATCTTAATCCTTTCTCATACATGGCCATAATAACAATAACAAAACTAAGCAACACAGATCTATCAACTTACAGACTTCACTAAATGTTTGGATTATCTTGGCACTTTTAGAAACCATTGAATCTAGTTGCATGACTGACAAAATATACACAATTGCATGTCACAAAAGCATAAACAAGCAGTTGCAGTTTCTAGAGACATTTACGGAGAGCTGTAAGTAATTTTTAAATTCTTGTAGCGCTCATAGCGAGACTTGGGTTGCCGTTCGTAACAGATTGGCAAAGTTAAGTAACGCTTGCACAGGTCACCACTTGGATAGGTGACCAAGTGTAGCATTTACATCTGAGCGCTGCCGTGCTTCGGATGGCACGTAAAGCTGTCGGCCCCGGTTCTTGTCTCAGGATAAAAATCGTTAGGCCATGTCGGAGGCCTTCGGGCGGTCTAAAAACTCCGACGCCAGAGTTGGCCACACACTCACACGAAAAACAAACAAACAACATTTATTTTGTAAATGGACTAAAGCAGCATGTCCATAAAAAGAAAACAATTCTACTGCGGCGCGTGTCATAAATAGCTAAGCATAATAATAAAAACAAGAGCAAGCAGTCCGTATATAAAAGTGAGTTTATTTCTAAAGCGCACCCATTTGTTATGGCCATTTTCTAAATTGTTACACACTGTTATTTTTGTAGAAGGACGACGTCTTGAGTTCCAAACGTTTTTCACTAGGCGATAGAGATGGCTAATTTTGGAATAAGAGAAGGAATCTATATTTGCGACACAAACATCTGCTGCTGCATTTTGAAAATATGCAGAAGTCAAATGTGGTTGAGGAATTCCTCCCTCATGATATATTGCTGTTAATTTAGAGACGGAATAACAGCATTGAAACACATTGGAACACGTGCGATCTCGTATAAATGGGTGATAGATCTTTCAAAGTTGTGACAACTTTTGATGTATCGCAGCAATACCAGACCAATTTTATATCACCCACGACTAAATACATATGCAATGTGATTATGTGAATACGAAGTTATACCAGTCGTATATACTATCCAAGTGCAGGAAGTTCTTCCGGAAATCATATATAATTCATTTTATCTTAGTTCATTCATACAATCGCTTCACATATTTTTCTTCGCATAGAACAACAGATGATCTAAGTATAATTGTGTAACACAAGTCATGGTTTCCTATGACTGTGTTCGAGGAATTAAGGAAATACAATTTCTTAATGTTCTAGAATATGGCTACTGGCTCTACTGTGTTCTTGTATGAGAACACTGCAGTCACTATTAGTACTGTATTCAGTATTTTATCATTGTAAAATGTCATTAGTTCCTAACGTTACGTTTTTATTTTTTAGCAGAGATTTTTATCTCATCAGCATTTTATTTTATATGATATCCTTAATATTATCCAAGTAAATGGCTGGTATTTTCATACAGATATATTTATAAATCTGTCTGTCCTTAAATATTCTAAATGTTTATACATTTTTACAGAGATAGAGAACAATAAAATCCCAACATAATACATAAGGATATTATTCAAATCAGTTGTCCCAAGGCAGGGTTGGTCTCTTTTTCTTAGAGAAATTTCTATTTCAACAACGTTTAGTGGCATCGAATACTATGTTGCAAAATTGTGTTTCTTTAGACTGCTAGCTGTCTGATCAATATATTTTGATTTGGCATAGCTAATCTTATTTCAAGAGATAGCACCAAATACACGTATTGTAGTTGCTATGCTAGTTTATAATTCAAATCGTATAAAATGCTGTTGTGCCTATAGGAGGTAATATTCTCTAAAATACTTAACTTATTATAATGTTCATAATCTAGAATAGGAACCGAAGTCTTAACATATTGATATGTTTCTAAAAATGGAACTTGTGATACAAATTATACTCAAGATGCCAATAACCGAAGGATTACAATGCTGCGCGAAAACAGACACACTCAGACATGAACGTGTGGTTTCCAAGAAGTCACCAGCATATCAACAAGCTCATTCAATTCACTTTATCCGCAATCGTTACACCCATTCGTTAATGCGAACTTGCACAGTATAGGCTCAGCTTTCTGCACCAGTACTTTTAGTATCAGTGTAAAGTACATTTTAACTGCTCTCTTGGAAATGCTCTGGATAATGTCCAAAATCCTGCTTAACATTGTCGATCCTTTTCATATCACATCAGTCAACAGCATAAGACAGATTCGATTATTTACGCACTTGTACGACAGTAATAAATATTTATTTACATACTGTTCCAAATTAAAAATTCAGTTTCAAATCATTTCACACAATTCATGCATTTGCTCTACTAGATTCCATCAATACTAGAATTCCGTGGCAGAAGGTTTCGCGAAGTTCTTATTCAAAGCCCACAAAATAGATGCGTATTCTTTAAGTTTAGTTTAGAGTTAGAGCCACTGGCGTAGTGTATGAGCTAGCTTCGTTAAAAACGTTCACATTTTTGAGACTTCGTTATCTAATCTCCATGTTCTATTACTACTCTCGCTTTAACCAGCACCCTTGTACTCTAGACACCATATTACGTGCGCTTCACACTTGTGATATAAACGCGTAACGTCCTTGACTGTGATTGAGCGAGACCCCAGCGCCATTACGTTGTTAGTAAACTATACACAACTGTCATAGCATCGCGCGGTCTAGTGTTTGTGATGATCAATCTGCTTGTTTATATCGGCGGTAGGCGGCGTTATTGTGGCCAACTTTGATTACTTACGTATAGGAAAACTAAGGATTCAGTCTAATATACTAGGTATCTATATTTTTTTTTTTCTTTTAAGATTAGGAATGTAAATACCTCAACGATCATGAAACATTACAGCGTATGATGCCTACGCGCTGTTTACCAACATTATTTTCTACTAGGTAGTCGACGCTTATGCAACTTGTTGTAAGTTAAGTAAGAGTACCTATCAACTTGAAAATGTCAGTAAAAAAATATTTTATTGCAAATTAATTGCAATTGAATTTATGTACTAATTAATTACAATTTGATCTAAGTAAATTGCTGCGGTATATCCGCCGAAATTAGTCGCAAATGAAATCCCTATGGAAATCCCGATATCTACCTAGGTACTACAAACTTACACAAAGGTGTCCACTGACAAAACATATTGAACCTTTCTAAAACCCGACCTCAACATTTATCATCTATGGTCAAAAGTCAAGCTGAAAAAAAGAAAATATGTCACCGGCCAACTGACAAATGCAATAAGTCAAGCGTCAGCTCAGCAGCGGATTCTCAGAGCGCGTAAAGGGACACAAAACACGTAAATATTCTACATAAAAATGTGACTTTCAGTTAGTAGGTAATTTAGTTTCCAACATACGAGAAACCTTGAGAAAGTTATCTAAGGTATGACATCTAATTACATGAGCCCTCATTTAAAATTGAATATTATGGTCTAACGAAAAATGAAACGAAAAGCCTAAAATCGGGCTTGGTGGCGTTCCATTGGAGAGATATATTATATGGACTGTGGCAGGATGATGATGATGATGTTCTAACGAAGTCCATACTTACTAATATTATAAACGCAAAAAAATATTTTTTTGTCCTTTCACATTGCAACGGAGCAGTCCTATTGTTTGTGTGTGGAGATTGTTAAGTTGCTGGAGGGGCTTATTTTTACCACGATAATCGACAAAGCGACCGGAGCTGCGGGCGAAGTAGTAGTCTAGTATACTCATAACATAAGGACGCAAGGTTATTTGTAAGAGTGCACGAGCAGTCGGCGTTCGGTACTAACCGCACCGCCGAGCGTTTCCCCCTCCGGCGACGCAGGGGGACGGCTCGACCGCGCCGCTCGATACACGGGCGGGCGTTGCCGCAGCCCCGACGCTACGGTAACCACGTTGTCTTGGCAAATCTTTGTCTTAATGAAACTGATAAGCAGACTACTAGAACGATAGTTATACGATAATATACTTAAAAGTAGAGGATGCCCATACCTACACCCGAACATTATTTTGCACGATTCCGTGTAAATATCGGGAAATCGCTACTAAGGGTCCACCTACGATTCCCAAGGAAAAACATGGCAAATTTCAGCTCCTTGCGCCCAATAGCTTTGGTTGTGCGTTGTCTGTCACGCAATCATTATCAAAAGAATTGTTATATATAAGTAGATATTATATGTCATATTTGTTATTTTTAAATCACACAGAACATATCATTGTGCTCATCACACAAACCTTTGTCCTTAGCATGTCCTTGCATAGGTTCATATATGTAATAGTATCAACACCATAGATGAAATTATGCATGGCATACCTAAATTAGCATACCTACTTAAGGTATTGAATTCGTTTTGGAGTGCTGTTTACATGAATCTAAACAATGTATACAATCTGCTTAGCAAACCCGTAGATTTACATCTGAATCTTTAAACGTGCGTACACAAATAAGTTTGCCTCCAGGAAGAGTTATGTACTTACGTACAAGATGACACTAATAATAATACTTGAAGCTAAAAATAGTCCTTTATCGTCTCCTGATAAAGTTGCTCACCCTAGTCTGTACCGGCCATTTTGGAGCGCAAACCGCGGCGTTCCCCCGCTGGGCGCCAGTCGCCCGGCAAACGCCCGCTCGTGTGTACGACCCAACCCGCGTTCGACGCAAGAACAAAAACAATACTTCATACTTTAACAAGATGCAATTCGAATATGATCCTGAACGACTCATTGAAGAAGTTAAGAAACGTCCAGGCATTTGGGACTACGAAGATGCCGACTATCGCGCGAAAAACATGCGATACAAACTTTGGACTGAAGTCGTCAATGAACTTATGCACGCCGATATCAAAGTGACAAAAAGCGAAATGCGAGAACTAGGTACGTTTATTTGTTGTTGCTTGTATAATTGTATTTAGGTATATATTACGTTTCCAAATCGTGTTGAGTACACAATCATTTGAAAAGTAAACATAAACACCGGTCTGTTTGTAAAGCAGTGTTATGACGCTTCAAAAGATGGCGCTAGTAGTGCCGTCAGCGTCAACTTCCGACCAGTTTTAAATTAATTTGTTTTTATAACGACTACACGGCAAAAGTTGTAATTTTGAAATATTTATAGATAACGACTATTATACTTACATTTCGCACGATTATTATAGTTTATATGGTAGATTTTATTAGTCCGCCTTGATCAATTTGAAATGCAGGAAATGAAATAAATTAATAACTACATGGGGCGATAGGCGCAGGGTGGCCCATCCTAAGAGACGGCTGTATTCTTTGGTTTTCTTAGGATTATAGACGACATCCTCTTTTCATAGAAAGCAATTTATATCTGCCAATGATGGTTACACCGACCTTGGGCTTAGGCAAAAATAAGATGCAAAATTTACAATCCCTGAAAGAAATTTTGACAAATGTTTTACTAATTTAATCGCAACGATGTCACTTCGTAATATAACATAATATTTTTAACAACTTATTTCATTTTGTTCTAGAAATACAACTACAGAAGAAATGGAAGAGCATCCGGGATTGTTTTCAAAAATACATATCTAATCCAAACAGAACTAGAAAGCCTTACATCTACTGCAGACATCTGCAGTTCCTGTTGAAGGACCAAGAGTTGCCTCGGAAGGAAGACGTTGCGCTATCAAGTGAATCAGATGAACCAGTCAAGGAGCCTTCGCGAACCAAGAAAGTATGGAGGAAGAAACAGACATTAAAACTAGTTAAAGATGAGGAATCTACTGAAGAAGACAACAGCAATACATTTGATACTCAAGAAGATTCTATAGAAGTTTCCATCGATGGATTGGACACAACATTGCCAGCTAAAGTGCCAAAATTAAACAAACCGCCAGTTGATGAGTTCGCCTTTGCAAATGTAGACGCTCAGATTAAACTTGAGCCCGAAGATCCTGACAAGATGTTTTTGCTATCACTATTACCTCATTTGAAAACAATACCTGAAGAGTTTCGGCTAAACGTCAAAATGGAACTAATGCAAGTGCTCAGAAATGCAAATTACAGTACCGCTCAACATATAAAGCTTATTTAAATTGTGATCTTATTCAAAATATGTAGCTTATGGACACATTATAAAAGACTAAATACCTATACTTTATGTTATAAATGTACGCAGTAATAAATCTATTTTAAGGGCTTTGTGGGTTGTTTGTTTCCTTTTGCAGTGGGGTTCATACATACCTAGTCTCAGTTTAGGCACTCTACGTTTAGTGTTATGTTATAGTGTATTATTTTAAAATTGTTATTAAGTAATATACACCTCTGCCTACCCCTTCGGGGATACAGGCGTGAGTCTATAAATAAATAAGTAATATTATTTAACTGTTTTATTATACTTGATCGAACTTAACATTATCTGAGTAGCTTAGGCCCACTTGCGTAACGTTTGATTTAAGTCACTCCTTAATTTAAATTCGTTGAACAGAATTAACAGCATAAAAAATTTAAGTTAAAAGTATTTAGCGTCCTCTTGCACAACGACAACAACGCTTAGATTTAGTCAAACATTTTATGAGGTCGGTAAAGTAGTTTTTACGTTTTGTTTCATGGTATGAAGCTTTTTTGTTACGGTTTTAACGATGTTATGCGTATGGTTTCGCATAAAACCTTAGACTATATATACTTTGAGCATAAAACAAAACGCATTGTCGTCGCCTAGCAACGAAATGACAATTGACAAATAATAACTAGGTCATATTAGAAAATAAATCGGTGTGGGGTGCAGGTGCACCCCACACCGATTTGTTTTCTAAATATCTCAATTTCTTTAATATCCACGAATCCGCGCGTCGGAGTATTTTAGTTTGGTGTCAACCGCTCGCGTTACGTCAATACCGTGACGAGGGACCGCGTTGTGTGGTCGCCTGTATAAGTGCTGTGGGGTACGCCAGTACCCCAGTGTAGTAAAATCGTAAGATTATTTATTTATTACGATTGATGCATTTATATGTAATATAATAAGTTATTAAATTTGATTATTTATTAAAACAATAGTCTTATATGAATTAAATACAGATATTTTTAGAAATTATAAAGGTAAAATTCAATGAAGTTTATTTATTTTGTTTCGGATGGCTGTCAGAGGTTTGAATTACGAAGAAATAAGCTCTATTCTAGACCACAAATCTGGCGAGGAAGAAATAAAAGTTGGGACCAGTTGTAATTCCTGGGTTCTTTACAAGTGTTCAAGATCAAATAATAACCCAAATATAAAGTTTCAGTAGACAGTTTTGAAATTAGGTTTGGAACTGATACATGAACATTTGGAGGACCGTTACCGGATACCAACTTAGTCCATTGCAGTGATCCTCAAAAAAGGACCAAATCCTGCAAGCGCTGTTGCTACATTTAACTTTGTGTAATAAGGCTGATTTGTGATCTCAAGTTACCGATTATGTTTAATAAAACGTATTTTTATAACATGTTTTTATTTTTATTTTAAGGATTACAGACATTTTAGTATGGGGTGTTCCAGCACCCCAGTGTAGGAATAACATGTGCGCCAAATAGTGTAGGATTCTTGGGTTAACAATAACACAAGTAGATACATTGTTATCAGTTATATCATCATCATGTCAGCCTAGGGACGTCCACTGCTGGACATAGGCCTCCCCCTGCTGCGTCGTCCGGTCCAGTTATACAATTATAGATAATTTTCGTTGCTAATGACAAGATGCCAACATCAGTGTGACAGTTCTTAAATGAAATTAGCCACTAAACAGCCGATTTTCGGTAATTAATTTTGACAGTTCTTAAATCATATTACTCGACAAATTTTTCGTTGTGCAAGACGCTAGTGGTGTTTAATATTTTTTTTCTCGATAAATACATCCTAATTCAATTTAAGAATCGTTGTGCAAGTGGGCCTTAGTCGCGAGATGTTGATTTAAACCTTTTACATGCTTTGAATTTCAATTAAAATGTTTTGGCTTACCTTAAATCTAAATATGTGAGAGACTGTAGACCGCCGACGGCATTGGGCACCGCTCTTATAATATTTTGCGAGAGCAGTAGCTTTTCTAAATAAACGTACGTCGTCAATTCTTCAGGCAGTTCACTGAACCGATTTTTTGATAAATCTGTAACAAAGAAAACAAATCATAAGTATAAATCTACAATTCCATTAACTACTTTATTCAATAAATTAACTTTACTACGATAAGTATTTATCGGTATGAAATACTTAATGTTTGAAAGTCGTATGTGTATTAAAAAGCGGTACAGAGTAAATTGAGGATTGTTGATAACGCTGCTTGGTAGCCGTATGGGTACAATCATTGCTGTTGTGGTCATATCAATAAACATCAACGACGTTTATGTATCCCGTAACTGCGCAGATCAAGATATCGATATTTTGGGTCACGTGATTATTTTATTGACTATTTATAGGATAGACTGAAATACATTGCACCATAAAATGTATATTTGAGAGAATTTGAAAAAGCGTTATTCATAGATCGCTCTGCTAACTTATAGGCATCGTGTAGGGCGGTAATGATGATGAATGAAAACCAATTGCATGATGCTGATATGCGCACGACTGTGTGGTGTGGTCTTCTGAAGAAAATGGATACGACTAGAAAGTTTTAATGTCTGTTTTAAAGTGACGTCAGTGGTGGAATTGTTTACTGAAGCGGATAGTTTCTGTGCTAGGTAGCACAATATCCTTAGTAAAAGCTATTTAACAAACAGTAGTAACATTATAAATGTGGATAGAAGAAAGATGTAAACAAATACAAAAATGTTTAGCTTTATGGTAATTGGCGCTGAATCAGATTAAACTAAGTTGTAATGGTCTTGGTGTGGGTTGATTTGATAAATCAATATTTCATGCAAATCAGGCATATAATACATTGCACTCATTAACACTAGACTACTTTATGCACGTCGCAGTCTATCTATTACATCATCAAACTCTTTGAGGAGTTCGTACACATATGTATTATAAATATAAACTTTACATGTATGTTATGTATGTTTATCCATTATCTAGTACCCATAGTACAAGCTCTGCTTAGTTTGGGACTAGATGGTGTTGTGTGAATGTGGTAGAATATTATTATGATTATTGATAAGTCTTCATGATCTCCATATCAATCGCTTTGGCGACGCCGCAACAATGATGGAGCGTTTACAAGGCATCTATTTAGTCCATACGTGCTTCTCGGAACGCAAATATTGAATTCAAAATCTTCTATCCTTCTATCCGTGTACGAGTGCGTTTGTTCTGCTTGTCTTATTGTGCTAAAGCTATCACTTTTGCTCGGAGTCAAAATTGTTTTGATGAGAAAACTGAAAATGCATACTCAATCGTGTAAAACGACAATGTTTATCATTTCCGCGTACTATAAAAACTCGCACTAAGCACGCAGATATCTTACAATAATCGTATGACGAAGCCGCACCGATAATGAGTTCAAAGAAATATGTAACAAAATGCGTGTAATCGAAGGGTTGTTATATTAGGGTACAGAGTATTTTTTCCTCAGTAAGACGTAAGTTTTACGGCTTGAGTGAAGCCGCCCATGAAACTTAGCCGTAATAATGATTTAGGGTGCTTACGCAGCTACAAGGATAATAAATAATATGCCACCCATTTAAGGGGTGTTTTGTGGCTAAGCCATAAAAATAACGAAAGTACTTATTACTGAAACTGCTTGGAGACCTCAGGAGCATTGATTGTTGTACTTGTATACAATTCTCCTATTATTTATTAGTCGATTTCTCATTTCTTCTTTATTAGTGTCTTAGTGGGTCAATATCGGATATCCTTCGATATTTACATTGATACTGTTTATTTTGGGACATTTAGATAACAGGATTCTGTATTATATCTTATCCTGTACAGAACTAACAAAGCTCGGAGGTTATGAAGATAAATCGAAAAGTTAATTACCATAATTGAATTACAATGTCATGAGTTTTATAAAACCTACAAACGAAATAACGATATTTTAGTAATGAAGTAAAATTAGACTTGATCTTATTTAAGAAAACAGGCGTTTCTATGACAGAAGACAACTATCTATTAATAGGTAGATAAACATCATCATCATCATCCTCTTAGCGTTATCCCAGTTTCAATCTGGGGTCCGCTTACTAGTCTAACCGGATTTGGCTGAATATTAGCTTTTCCACGGAGCGACTGCCTGTCTGACCTCCGCAACCCGAAGGGATAGCGATATTCCATGGTTTAGACTAGTGTCAGTTTATTTTAGAAGGTACTGACGCCCTGTAACGATTGTCAAAGATCTTCATGACAACCGGGACCGACGGCTTAACGTGCTCTCCGAGGCACGGGACAAGCGATAATTAACAATTCAATACGCACATAACTTCGAAAAGTCATTGGTGCGCGCCGTGGATTCGAACCCGATACCCTTTGCATAGCAGTCTGTTGGTATCTCCACTAGGCTATCGCTGCCTTTGCCTTGCATTAATAGGTAGATAAACATGACCAATATAATTAGTACAAAAAGCTAATACAATAGGAGCCACATAGAGCGAGATAGACCATATACGTGACTAATATGAGTCATAAACATAACTAATGAAATGTTGATCTAATTATATCTAACCCCCACGGGGAGATAAAGATGTAACGTTTGATGTGTTTTCTTAATGGATGAGAAAAGAACTTTGAAGATAAATAGTTATAGGAGGATACATCTAAGTAGGTATACTAAAATTATAAAGCTGATGAGTTTTTTTTAACGCACTTATCCCCGGAAACTATTGGTTTGATATTTCAAAATATTTTTGTGTTAGTCCATTCACCGAAAAAGGCTATACGCTGTATATTATCATCACGCTATGAGCAACGTTTGCTGAGTAGTAACCATATTAATAACTCGAGGGTAACAGCCGGCACAACGGTAGGATTTATAGTTATAAAGCGACTGCAGTTATAAATCATTTGAGGTGAAGAAGAAAAATTACTTGAAATGAGCTGTCTACATTACTCTATGTTCGATAGGATCGCAAGTCAGGTTTCGATAACCAAATCTCTGCAACGAATACTAAACAAAAAAATTGGTCTAGACATATGCATAAGTGAGCATGTTCTGCCCGTCTTATTGAGCTGTCTATCACTTCTGTTCGGAGTCAAAATGATTCTTATGATACGTAAAAATTAAATATAAACGTCTATTACGTATTTCTTTACAAATACTAAACATTAGCATATCTTCTATAAACATCATAAACATAGTAGATACAAATGATTCTAGTCCTCGCAAACTAGTTGTTAGTTCGTTGACACAGACTCAGCTGTGGCGGTAATGCGGTTGGCAGCAACCGCAGCCGACACAAGGATACCAACAGATTATTATGTTATCATGGAGCAATGTTTACATTTTTACTCGCTTTACGTAAGTCTTGATGAGTTTTAATATTGCTTGGAAAATAAGTAAAGAGAAACGTGGGAATGAGAACTATTTAAATGCTATCAGCGTCATCCTGGCATTATCTTGGTTGCAACCCAGACTTCTTGAAGCCCGTTGTCCACTTTCCAGTCTAACCAGGTTTGAAAGAGTGTTAGCTTTTCCTTACAACGATTGCTGTCTGACCTCTGCATCCCAGAAAGATATCCTTATTGGAATGATGTCAAAGGTTAAGACCAGTGACAGGAAATTTAGGGGTATTGACTTCCCGTAACGACTGTCGTCAATCTCCATAACAGCTGGGATTTTAAAATATGAATGACTCTTAACGATCCCACAGTCATAAGATTCGCCGCTGATCTAAAATAAGCGAAATATATTCGTTGGGGGAAAATTATTCTACCTATGGCTATAATGACATATTACCAATATCCGTACGTTATTTCTGTGACAAATCGGTTATCTTTTGCACAGTGCAAATAAATGCACGCGAATTAAATATAAGTATGTTATATTTTTATCGTGACATAATAAAGAGCATAAGTCGCACAATCCAAATATCAAGATAATGATTAGATTAAAATTATCAAACACTTCGTAAACAAAGAACAATGCGCCGTCAAGACAGCGGAATGATATAAGTCTGTACAAGCCAAGAATGATCGCAAACCGGCAGTAAGACGGCAGAGATCCAATGACACGAAAGGAATGCACCATCGGACGTTATTAACATACATAGAAACACGTCGTATGGAACTAAACAACATATCTTTGACTAAAATGGTATCATACAAAAACTATGCCTTGTAACTTGGCTAAGCGTGTAGCATTTTTGAACACGATCGACCTTAACCTCTAATGATTATATTACGGCCATCTTAAAACCAGTTTCTGACAAAAAAGTTGACATTTTACACAATTGAAACGCACAATTACGTTACTACGCTACAGTTTTCTGGTAAACGATGTTAGGGATCGATTAGGAAGCGTTATCGAGTTAATCGATTACAACTGAGATGGAGATGATATTGACATAACAAATCAATTCAGTTCGATGGGCGCAACCAACGTAATCTAATCTCGGGTCGTTATTGAGATCACTTGTCTTAGGATGGTTGAACTCGATTCGTATGATTTATGGCCCGGCTCTATTGTAGCTGACAGATATAGTGACAGCTGAATAAATAAAAAAACATCTGTTAAGTTCAAGTGTTTCTTGAAAGTTTTAAGGCGCGCAGAGATGAGTTACGTCGGGACCGCTTCGTATTTAATTGCTTTAACTGTGTTGATGTGATACATAGATTAGATTTAGCTCCAAGGAGAACAGTTCATTTGTAGTATAGTGCCTAGAATAGGTATATTTTGCTCAATAAAAACACTTAAAGCTACGCAAGATTCTGTTCCTAGCTTAAATGTGCCTAGCAATATGTAAGGCTATCTATTCTTAATTAATTATGAATCAATTAATATGTTATTCATAGATTCATACGGCGGAGAAATAATATAAATGGAAGTGGTAGCAGAGACCTAAAAAGACGCATAAATTACAAACTACAAGGTACCACTTGTGTTATAATTTGCGTCAAATATTTTTGCAAAAAGTCAAGTTTTTGTCAAGGGGCGCCAAGTTTTTTTTTGTGAAATGATGAATAGTTGTTAAAGCACTCGAGTTAGCAGACCTTCCCGTTAAGGAAATAAATTGTAACTTTTCTCATAACATTTTTTTTTTGTGGCGACAAATGATTTATAGTTTTATTTTCGGTAAAAGTAAGTAAATTTTGTTTTAAGATTGAAGTTTCTAGCGTATTCTTAGATTGATTAAACGATTGTAAGATTGTTTAAATGTTTAGCATGTATGACAGCGATAATATTAATTAATATAAACTACTTTTACAGACTTGCAATTCATCCTTTTCAATTCAGGGCAGTACCAACATGGCACATCTTTATACCCTACCTTTTATGGTAAATACATACATACATACATATACTCACGCCTTTTTCCCGTCGGGGTAGGCAGAGACAACAGAACGCCACTTGCTCCTATCCTTTATGGTAAATTTCAAAACGATATACCAAATCACATAATGTTTTTTCCACTAGTTTTCCTTTAGTAGTAATAAGCAACCTTACATCTGAAGAAATTAAACATGCGTTTCGCTTGCATACATACATACGTATTGGCAGCAGCGTACCAAGTCGTTTTAAAATGTATGAACGTATGACCACACAATTATACAGTTCACTGTAAACGATACCGGCGATAACGGTTATCTTTACAAACATCAGAGATATCTCGTTGAATCATACGACGAGTTCAAAAAAATGTGTGTCAACAATGAATGGGTCGAGACTGCACCGAAACTGGTTTCTCCACAAGCTTGCCGTGAGAACACTGCAATACATTGGACTTTTTCCTCGCAACGAAATTTCAAACCTTTTCCTGTGATACTTATATTGGTAAACTATATTATTCAACTTCTTTACTAATACAAGACGTAATGGAATAACAGATGAAGAAGCTACCTATTTATTTCTGTGTGTGCACAAAACACAGAAGCCTTACAAAAATAAATTTTAGTTTACTCATAGTAAATTTTACATAGTTAAGACTAGCTCTATAGTTAGATTATACAAGTACTTTTTTAATAAATCGATTATAAGTTTAAGTTATGAACGCTAAATACCACTTTGAACGTGATAATTGGATGACCGTCTGTGCCAAGAAGCCGTAGGTATACACTTTTAAGCCGGGTAATACTCAACAACGTAATTCATTCATAAATACGAGAGGCGAGTACCATTACGGTCCATTGCACTATTATAATCCGACGTTCGAGTTCACACTTGCATCGGCGAATTAAATCGTAAGTCGATAATGCTACTACTATTATTAACGCGAAAGTTTATGATGATGAAGGGATGGTTGAATTTTTGTTACCTTTTCACGCAAAAGCCACTGACCAGACGCTTATAAACTCTTGTATAAGCGTCTGGTCAGTTAGTAGGTAGTATTTGCATGAAATAGTAACAAACGAGAGTAATAGCACATGCGCTTTGTCCATTGTCCCGATAATCGATCCCTGGGGCAAACGCTAGACTAAAATATTTGAACGAAATCGAACTGAAAACATTTATCCGACTAAATATGTAGATTAACACCGTAAAATACTTCGTTAGGCTGACGAATTCTAGGACTATGACACTAATCATGTGAAAACATCATAAAACTTATCGCAATATAATACTGCTGACCTCATTTCACCGCCCATAGATAAATTCAGATAATGCGCTTTTAGTAATAAAGTTAATGGAAATCCTCTAAAGAGTAGTTAGAAGAAGGAAAATGAAGAACTCGGTCGTGTCTACATCAGGGTTCGAAAATATCCGATATTTATTTTAAATATCAAAATATCGGATATTTACGATATATATCAAGTTTGATATATATCAATTTTGTATGAAAGTCATATTATTATTTCATTGTATTATTTATGAATACTATTGTGTCATATATGAATACTATTATATTAATAAAAAAATAATCAATAAACAAAAATTTACTTACATTTTCGTAACGAATTTTTTCTGACACCACTGACGGACTGATGCCATTAATACCATTAGGGAGTATGTTTTAACTCTACTCCCACACCATCTTCATTTGGGAAGTAGAAATACAGTAACAAACGCAAAAATAATATTCTTTTCATTTTTGTAATGCAATGTATCACAAAAACCATTTGATATATATCGTCGAATCGAGATTGATATATATCGGATATATATCTTGATATATATCCATTGATATATATCCTCGAACCCTGGTCTACATAAATAAAACTATTGTGGTTAAAACTGCAACATAATATTTGAGACCCACTTACAAGTATAAACATATTTCAGACTAGCTGTTTCCCGCGGTTTCACCCGCGTACTGAGGGAACAACTTCGCGTACCCGGTTAATTTATAGCCTAAGTACATTAGCTATCCGCCAGTGAAAGTTCCGCCAAAATAGGTCCATCCGTTCCAGAGATTAGCGAGAACAAACAGACAGACAGACAGGCAAAAATTGTAAAAAATGTCATTTCTGTATGTACCGTGTATACATCCATATATATTGAGTAAAGCGCGGTTATTTTAATATTACAAACAGACACTCCAATTTTACTTATATGTATGTACTAGGTAAAATTCTTCTAATAAGTTATCGCTTTCTTTCGCTATTTTGCATAAGTAATAGCCGGTGAAAACTCATTTGCTATTACAAAGAAGTTGTAACAGTTGAAAATAAGGCACATTTTAGAACACACAGCATAAAAGCGGAGTTCATCAAGGCTTGTTCCTATGCAAAGCCTTAAAATAAAGGTTTCTTTTCCTCGCTGCCTGTATAGCTTTGTGGGCGATGACAAAAGGAGGTCTTCTAAGCATTCATGACTACAGGCAGACGCCTTAGCACAATGAACATGACACTAACTACACGAGACTTGATGAAACTTTCAGCTCTCAGGCCCTTGTAATTATAACGTGCCAACATCAAGTAATTAACATTAAAGTTAATATGCTTTTAATAAAGTTCTGACAAATTATATGAGCTGTTGTAACTACGACGGCGACGTGTGAACTCGAAATAGAGCAACTAGCAAGTCATCTATTTTAGTTTATATGCCGCCTTGTTTTATAAATATTTCTCCTATTAGTATTATATCAACTAAGATATTTAGATTTAGTTTACGCTATGAATAATGTCAATCGGTGCCAAGTCATCCTCAAGATGCCGTGCTCGTGTGGAGGTGGAACACGTGTTGAGACGAATTATTTGCTTTTGAAGCGCTATCTTGCAAATTGAATAACACCCGGAGTGTTTGGCTCTCCTGAGCAATAACAAGGAAGTTTTATTTAATTTTCTATCATAACAGTCGAGATTGCTCTTCGCGACGGTTCCTTTACAGCAAATTCAATTAATAATTCCACAGTTTACATTTAATCAAGCATTCGCTTTTGAATAGACAGACGCCACGTATAATAATTGTTCAAGAATAATGCGCGTATCAACAATTACTCGGTACCCCAGCTAATCTCCAAGGCAGTAACAATATAGCAACAGTTACAAACACATAAATAAATCTAGCGCAATTGAGGCCAACGTGAGACTTAATAAATAAGAGGACAACACTCAACTCCTGGCATTCGGTGATTATATCCTAGAGTTTCCGGCGGCTGTCATAAATACAGCGTTCGTTACATGAATCATGAGTCACGAACCACTGAGTAATCTCAACACGATATACCCGTTCTCATTCAAACGCCATACATATTCTGTGTACACACTAAACGCAGACGATGTTTTAAAAACAAACTGGGAATAGTTTACGAGTACTAAGAGTATTATAATAATAAAATATATTGACATAACATGTCATATGTATAACGGGTAATAATTAATAAGCGTAACATACACGTAGGCGAAGCAATCGAGCGACATCAAAGGGCTAGAGTCCCCGACGCAGTTTATAGAAAATAAAAATAAATTCAAGAGCACACGAAGCTGCAGCGTCGTGATGTAATCGTGGGCTTCATCGTTAAACACTAACTGGAACATAAACACTGGCCACCACAGATTAAAATTACGGTTATTGATGGATACTGACAAGATGTTTATGATCCTATCCGAAGCCAGACCACTCGCAGGGCAAAAACAGGTCATCTTTAGGAACAACAGAAACTGGCTATCGTTTGAATAATAAGTATATCCTTCGTTGCAGCAAGTAATAAGAACAGTAAACTCGCTGCCTGGTAGTCGAGTGCTAATAATTTCTAGAAGTTTAGTATCATAATCTTATGCTAAGATGTGTTTCTTTGATCTCAGACTGGTTGAAGAGATTTTACATTAAGCTAACTATCCGTTTCGCAAAATGCAACTTGTATGTGTGATTTATTTTCGTACACACAATGTTTATTCGCCAGGATCAGTAATAACACCTGTTAACCGGTTCCTTTAATTTTTACTACAACCAAACAGGAATAATTATTACCTTCGGAAACGAGTCTGAATACTGATCTGGATCCAGTTATCGGTTTGTCCTGAATAAGAGTATATTTTTATACGAAAGGTGAGCTATTTCCACATGACGAAGGAAGGGCTGGCGGCGAAAGGCCATTAGGTAATGTGGCACAACCCATCGACCGTGAACTTTTGATTGACATGCTGTAAATGACAGAGGTTGTATTAAAATAACACAAGCATGGCGAACGAACTGTCTTCAGACAAATTAAAACGCCAGACATGTTTGCGAACGCACTGTCTATTATTTAAATGCTGATCTATGCAAAGTTAGCGACGATAAATACCTAAACATTATCATTGGCTTTGCCTTCCAGGTAGACATTATCTTGTACAAATATCAAACCGCACGTCAACTGATACTTTTGATAACGTCGAAACCTTTTAGTGCGATATATTGGCTGAACTACATACCTACTTGGTCACATAATATTTCAATGAAACAATAAACATTTCTCTAAATTGAACAATAAAGCCACATAAAAAAGGTCGTAGCGATCTTACAGCGTTATGATTTTATTCTTATGTCGTCATCATATTCAATTCCATATTTCGCAACTTGGCTCAGACATACAGTTCTCCGTCTGGCTAATGTGCAAAAAATACACATAATAATACAACATACATCCAGGAATAACTCACGTTTTATTTACTTTCACTGTTTACGTGCAGCTACTCGAGTTTCGGCGTTTAAAATCAAAACATGCAAGAAATTAGCGTAGTTTGAATGCTTTACAAACTGGTCGGCACCGGGTGTTTGGGAACAAGTTTGTGGTCTAGTTTTTACGTTGGCTTGTGTCCTCGAAAAATAACCGTCATTACCACGTGGCATAGCTAACGAGCCTATTTTTCGACGCCATCTAAGTCTCGTTTTCCTGTAGGCATGCCTTTAAAAATGCCGGATACTTAAAAATGGAAATGTACGTGCATTTGACGACGTCCTTACAAAATCGTCCCAAACGTTTCCTTTGACTTTGATACGTCTTGAATAGCGTGATCTTCCTGCTCCTTATACAAATAAAAGTTAGTCTAAAATTCGCTCGCTGTCAGAGATTCTATTTCGGTCACAATTCTTTTTACGAGATAAAAACTCTCCAAATTTATTGAGTGCTTACTTAGTGTCATTCAGAAGCATTTAATTCATCAAAAACTACACTTTTCTGTATTGCATAGATTGAATATCTGGTGACGTGCCAAGAAGCCGATCCATGCGGAGTGGACTGCGGGCCTCCAACCTTGACCGGCGACCGAGTCATATAAATCTCGGCTCACAAAGCTTTGGCTATCTCTATTGCAACAATACCATTATGGTCAGCCAGTCCACTTTTATTGAGTACAACAATTTTAAATCAGCGCAACGAACCTTTATTATACTGTTATTTCATATAATGTTGTGTCACACAATAGCGTGACGAGACGAGAGTTTCAATTTGCATTTCCCATCTCGTAGCAGAGCTAGAGCGGTGGGGTAATCATAAACTCGGTGTAACTATCTTCTCAAAAAATATGTAACTAAAGGCGCCGACGATGATATCTCAGTTCCTGCTTGTGGTGTTTACAGTTAAAAAAAAACGAGTTAAATTGTTCGTAGAGGTTGATCACGTACAGCAATCACCGCGAGCCTCTTTGACCTTGGCAACAATTCATCAAGATTGGTGCCAGCATAATACGCACCTATACCCACTGAGGTTACATTACATCATGTTATAAAGTCATCCAGCGTAACACAATATAAAACACGTGAAACAATAAAGGCTACCTGGTAGTTGTACGTTTATAAGCTGCCAATAGCCGTTAAACGTGTTGCCAGTATCGGCTTGTTCATCAATCAGTAATGATAGTTTGCCGCTGGCAAGTGATGTAGCAACTTGATCGTACTGACTATTAGCAGTGTATTGGCCCGGTACATATTATGCGTGCAACAATGACACCATGTAGATTGAATAACAATTCATTCTGAATGCAAATGAGATGGTCCAACTAATGCATGATGCGAACTACTTTTGTCAATTACATTGTATTGTACTGTACAGTTAGATTTGTCTCGAAGGTTGAATGTTTTATAAAATAATCGGTCGGGTTACAAATGTGTAGTGTACATGTAATGTGGGTGCGCATGCGTCATACTTATAAAAATGGAGTGTTGTACTCGCGAGTCGCGAGTAGGTTCGATAACGGTACAATAACGGCTACGATAGGCGATAGTTTTTATTTTTGCAACTGTACACTGACGGCTTTCAACCTCAATGATGCATAATAAGTAGTAATATAACAATTAATGGAGAAAACGACAGGTAATGCAAGATCAATGGTACTAAGTACCCGAGTTCATTAATGGCTATACCCCACTAAAGAGGTGAGGTATAGGCATTTTATTTCAACAACACTAGAACCTCCTTTTTGTTTAGAAAAGTTATAAAGAAAATAGAAAGCAAACACAATATTGATGAAATAGATCGCGTGAAAATACTATGCGCCAATTAAGGTGCGGCATCACCCTGACTGAAACTAAATAGTTTATCGATGTGTAATTATTGGCGAGCGAACCTCACATTTTATCCCATAATATAATTGTAAAGAGCGAAAGCATGACTTCAGATCGCAACATTTAAGGCGTGGAGCTACATATCTATGAAGGTAATTTGGTTGGTTAAATTCTGCGATTGCAGCATGTGCAAGTTACACGTGGCTGTCTGATCAATACGCCAGTCGGGACGGCGACCGGCTGTCGGCAGCATGGCGTGTCACCCCCTAAACACAGCTGATCCTACCTATCCCCCTCGGCCAGTTCGTTCACCCTTCGTCCCGCTCTCGTCGCACCCCACCTCTACTTTCGATCTCGATAAAAACATAACGGTTTCACGTTCTCTACCAAAATTTCTGTTAGGAAATCAGTAATTTCCTGGCATTATAAAGGTGTACCTTTTCCATGTCAATTATTATGAAGAAAATGTAATCGCGGTGGCTATGACATAAAACATGCATTTAACCAGTTAAATTACATCAATATTTACAAAAGATGTACTCACGCAAAGGTTTCGGGCCGGCAAATAATAACAACTATGGTAATAAGATGGAGGTCCAAGATGGGTACACGGAGCAACAGCAGCAACAATACACAAGATATTTAAAGAAACTGAAAAGTGAGTTTGAAGAGCGCTGGGGTCAAAAACAAAGAGTTAGCATGGATTTTAATGAGTTGCAGAGAATTACCACATTGGGAACAGGAGCGTTCGGTAGAGTACTCTTATTAAGGCACGCCAAAAGCAATAAACTATACGCAATGAAAGTTTTAGAAAAAGATAAGGTAGTAAAGATGAAGCAGGTTGAACACACTCTGTACGAAAAGCGCATACTCGAATCAATCAGGTTTCCCTTTACAGTTTACATGGAATTTTGTTTCAAGGATAACACCTCCGTGTATTTCGTTATGCCATTCGTACCAGGCGGCGAAATGTTCACCCATCTTCGTCGAATGGGTAAATTCGAAGAGCCACTAGCGAAGTTTTACGCCACCCAAGTAATTCTGGCCTTGGAATATCTGCATTTCTGTAACCTAGTTTACCGTGACCTGAAGCCCGAAAATATAATGATAGAAAAGACTGGATATTTGAAAATATGTGATTTTGGATTTTGTAAGGTGTTACAAGGGCGTACGTGGACGTTGTGTGGAACACCAGAATATTTAGCACCGGAACTGATACTAAGCAAAGGTTATGGTTATTCCGTAGATTGGTGGTCGTTTGGCGTATTGCTTTATGAAATGAATGCAGGATATCCTCCATTTTACGCAAACGATTCAATGAGAACATATGAAAAAATCGTGAGTGGTAAATACAGATGTCCTTCGAGCTTCAGCAGCGATCTTAGAGATCTAATTCGCAATATTCTACAAGTTGACATCAGTCACCGTTTTGGAGTTATGAAAAATGGAGTATTAGACTACAAAAATCATAAATGGTTCCGAGGTATCGAATGGGATTCAATACTTAACTGTCGAGTCACTCCACCGTTTATACCGAAATATAAGACACCGGGTGACACCACGAACTTTGAGCGATACGATGATGAACCTATTGCGCAGTCTTCTCACTGTCGATTCGAGTCCACATTTATTGATTTTTAATAAAACAATAAACAAATTATCTTTACTTTGTTTAAAGCACCTTTATTATTCGAAGAAGTGTTTATTGTTAAAAGATCCTGACTTGAAAAGACACATCCTGACCCACAATCCTGTCATCATGTTTGGTTGTTTTGTTAAGAGATGATTTGAATCCATAATGGGCACGTGTGTGGGTCTCCCCTCGCGACGCGACGTGCGCCTGCGCACGCCCGACGACTATAATAACACCAGGCGAGGGCACGCGACAAAACTGCATTACGCTTCGAATTAGTGACCAAAGTTGAAGCTGACATTTATAACTTTAAAAGGAACGCAACAGTTGTGTGTGTTATGAAAACAATGATAAATGAACTAAGACATTTACTTTTTAGATGTTAAATATAAGAATGAAGTAATTACATTGTTTACTATTCATTCAAACCCGATTCTAAGAATAACTTATTAAGCACATGTACAGTGCTAAAACTCCCAACATATGTACAGCATATTCCTGAGAGTCGGCGAAATAGATTTAGTGTGTGACCCGAATTTGACTCAGTTCTCTGCCAAGATTAGTGTGAGTAACGAACAGCGCTGAGTACGATTTTTCTACTTTCATTACATTTTTAAGATATTTATAAATGTATATGAAGTTATACATATATAATTAATATTGGCCATAAAATACATTTGTGTGCCCACACATGTTAGTAATATAGTGTAACAGTTTATTTACGATATAAAATGTGTGTCGGTTATAGTAGAACTGTTGAATTGTAAATTCAAAGGTAAAGGGAAGAAAGCACTATTTCTTTCGCAGTTCGTTAGCAGTCATTAATATTATCAGTCGGCTTATCAGCAAACAACAAAGCACATAGTAAGTAGGCAGACCGTACTGAGGAGTTTTATGTAATAAACGATGACTTCAAAATACTAGCAAATGACGCATAAAACATTATGGCGTTGAGTTAACAAGAAATTTATTTCTGGCATCAAATTGTGTTGCGGTTAAAACATTTGTGGTATGTAAAAAGGGAATTCCTTACGAAGACGTAGTACTTAATTGAATTTACATTGCCTCGCAACTACGTACGTCGTGTAACCTCATTTTAATGATGAACGGGACTTTAGTAGCCGACGGAATGCCGAGGGCCGAGATGCCATTGATTTACACGCATAGAAAAACGCTGGCATTCGTAGGCATTTAACAAGTGATAGATTTCCTTGAGGTATTCTGCAGGAAGCCTATCAAGTATGTTCCATGGATGTTCTTTTTTTTTTTTCAATTAAAGATTTTACGCTACGGGCTAGGCAAGTTTATTTAGCATCGCTTTGCTTTTGTGTGAAAAACAAATTTAATTAATCTTTATAACGGCAATCAAGTAGTGGTCGAACGCAGCATTCCCCCTCCTCATCAGCCTTTAAAAGTCACTGCTGGACTAGACCTCTCCTTTGAAAGGAGGAATTGGCCTACTATACCACGCTGGCCAAACGGGTTGGTATAGGGTTTGTATCAAGTTTTCCTTCTTTTACAGTGCTGTTCTCTGCATAATATGCTCCCTCTGTCGGCTCTTACGACACCCATGGGATGATATGGGGTGGTGACCTTCCGTATTCTTAATCCGTCACCACACGGATACGCAGCATTAACAGTTAATAATTAATGATGAGGTTTGCGACGGTTTATCATGTTTATTTGCTACACGTCGTAGTGGTACGTGGCAGCGACACAGATTAAAACCACACCTTGACAGAAGGTATTATTTTATCAAATGTCTAAGGAACAGCAAATTTTTAATGGATGCAGTCACGTTTAAAGCTAATATAGAAAAGGCGTCTACAGCTTTGTCTAGTGCGATGACCTGCCTTCTTATAGAACTCAATGCATCTGATGACACCAAAACAACGAAGCCAAATATTTATATAACCTAACAGCGAATGAGAGATTCACAAAGTGCGATGCAATTTCATGCAAGAACACCCATGATGGGACAATGGAGAGAAACAATGGCCTTGCCCAGTCGTGTGATAGTTGCAGGGGACCAATGCGGCCGAGCGGAAAGCTAAGGAAGCGCAGTTCCGTCTCACAGAAAGGATATGACGTCAGGAAATGGCCAAGGTCTTCGTCCTAAAGGGTTGATTTAAAAGTGGCATCAGTGGACGTTATTTGAAACGAAAACAATGGGCGGTAGTTTGTGATGTAAGGGTCACTTCACACCGAAACGCGACGCGACACGCGACGCGACGATGCTTGAAGAGGACAGTGGTTTTGCGCTGCGCAGCACGACGCCGCGAGATGCATCGCGCAAATGTGTATGTTTTCGTGTTGTAAATAAAATATATTTTGAGTTGCTCTACTAAAATGTGCACGCATCGTCGCGTCGCGTCGCGTTTTGGTGTGAACTGACCCTAATGGAGTCATCGAGTGACCAACCATATCAATCGATAAATTAGTTTCGAGTTGCAATTAATACTTCAAATATATGAGAAGGATATAAGTTCTTCCTTACTCGATACGATGTTGTGAAACATAATTCAAAATATATCTGATATATCTTTATCTATTCGAAAATAATGTTGAAGCTTTTAAGTTTGAAATTATCCAATAGAAAATTACTGGACTAATTGACCAATACTATTTCAAACGTACAAGATTTCAGGTCAATTCGTAAAATTGTTATGAAGTAACTTCACTAGCTGCATACATTTCACACGTAATAAACATAATTTTAGCTTGGAAACATATTGAGAGACCATTACTTTAGCTCGAGAATTTACTTACATTCTAAGATTAGGTATACTCTGTTGCACCATATTAGCCTCAAAATGTTTATATGCGTTAATCCTATCTCCAAGAATGAAGCGCATTTTAATAATAAATGTTTGTCTTATAAACGTGACTCGAACAAAATGTATTCAGTCAACAAAATACAGTGCGAGTTTCCAGTGTCGGTGTTGACAAAAGCACTAAAAGTTCACCCAAGAGTATGGTGCTATTCATATTGGCATTTCTTGCGCAAGAGTTACCCAACTGGAGCCTGGGTCTCACGAAACAATTGAGAATTCATCTCTGACATTCTGTCGCGAACAATTCAGATATCAACTTTATAGCAAGTACTTACGAATAATAGGACAAACAAAATCTTTACTGAGATGTTTATTTGTGGCGAGCTATTGTAAAAAATTCACTTCAAATTATTCGTTACTGAAATATAGAAAACTTTTAAGACACTAACGTAGCGTCAAATGTCTATTTTAGAGACATGACAAATAATATTTTCATACCAACGAAAACAGGAAATTCTATAGCACGACTACGCATAAACAAATAGGTAGGTAACACGGCTAACAAATTCTCCTTCAACAACATACCAAACTTTGACGGAATAAGAACGATAACAACACCCAAAATTCGAAATTAATTTCGTACGGAAACTTCGAGCAATCATAAGCAAATTAAGTTCACGTAGTGAGGCTAAACCAAAGCCTGTTTTATGAGACGTTAGCACAATTAACGCTCGTAAACTCTAGGGGGATTACACAAGCCATCGGCGAGAACATAAAACACAATTACATAAGCTTTGAAAGCAGCCGGTGTGGGCGATATTCAGCTATAGATAGACGATAGACCACGCGAAATAAAGCTGTTCATACCTAAGTAAACACATTTCAATTGAGTACAATAAAATAATTCATGAATTATTTTACGATTGTTCTTTTAGAAATCCTCAATCCTACAACCAAGCTTTCTGTGTCAAAGTAGTTCCTACGAACCAAAGATATTAATACAGTAATTTCTATCAAATCGAGCTTTAGTAACACGTAAACTTAGTTTCGCAATTCTGATTTAAGCAGGAAATCGTGTCATGACATTTATATAAACGAAACCTCATAGACTGATCCCAATCGCTGTCTTATTTATGTGTTAAGTCTTAACCTAGCTTTGCGCATGTTTTACATAAATTTAGTATTTCGGTTCTTGCATTTGAACGTGTTTTCATCACCTGATAGACTGGGACTTCTGATATGTTTTATACCACTAGGGTAGCAGTGAGCAACACATGGCCGGCCTGGTGTTTTGCGTTTATCGTTGGCTGAGTGTCGATACGAAGTCTACCTTTTACCTCAGTAAGTTTGCAAATACTGAAGATTACGTCCAACATAGCGTAATAAGTATGCTCTATTGCATCCTTAATACCAGCTTTGACATACATACATATATTAATTACGTCACGCCTTTTATCCCCGAAGGGGTAGGCAGAGGTGTATTTCTACACCCACTTTTCGCCAGATTTACTTTAGTCCCACGTAATAAGTGGCGAGCCTATTGCCGTACTGGGCACATTTCCAGACTCCGCGCTGCTACTGAGAATTTCGTGTCAGAAAAACCCAATAACACTGGCCGACCCAGGAATCGAACCCGGGATCCCGATCCCACGCGCACATTTATGCCGCGAGACCAACGAGGCAGTCGTATAGGGTTTGATGTCGAGTTTTCCGTCTCTACGCAAAGATGGTATTTGCATCGTGTTATCCCTTAGTCGCCTCTTAAGACACCCACGGGATGATAGGGGGTGGTGACACTTGTATTATATGCCGTCAACCACACGGCAAAGCCAGCTTTGAGTCTTATATATATTAAAAATATATATTTTATATGCCAACTTATGTGGTTTAGTACGATGTTTTTCTTATTTTTAGTCTTCAAACGCACTTTGACACTCAACACACTTTGACTCCCAACTTTCTGAAAAGAAGGTCTGTAATTCCACCACCACTTAAAAGTTCAATCACTAGCAGTCTGGAGACTAATTACCACATGTGCCGATAAAGGGAGAGCTCCTCAAGTGGGTACAGATATATCGATAGGTTGTTATAGTGATTAATTGCTTCAACATCGAGTTTCAGTTTTAATCAAGTTCAAGGCACTTGTCGGTGACGATACGAGTGAACGTACCTATTGGATCGTGACACAAAGGAATTTTAAAGCCAGATCAAAACAGGGAACATAATTAGGGAATTGGAATTAGTATCCTCACCCTGGGATCGTATTTTGTCGGACAATAGCGCATATCAGATTATTCTAGCGCCTGATTTCGTATTCTGCAGCAGTATTCTACAAAGAACTCTTCAATGATTCACAATCTGTATCCGATTACGAAAAGATATGAATTTACCTGGTCATTAGGATTGAATTAGGTAAACGTGCAAACTGTCTTGAAGCACCATAAGACTACCTTTGGATTACCGTCTAGGTTATAAATTACGTTTACGCTAGTTAATAATCACGTTTAGACTATAATCTGTTTGTGTACCTATTATAAATAAATAAGGTACCTGGTACCTACATGAACTTTTAACGGTTGCTGAATATTGCATTATTGACATAACTGTTATTTTCGCAACGCGGAAAGTGCAGAATTCAGGATCAGTACTCGCGAAATACGCAACTACATTTGCAAAGCACGTTTTCACACTTCTACACAGCTCACAAAACCACTGTGACAGCAGCACAGTGAATACGCATTGCCTTATCTAAATTCTCGGCAAAGCTCTGCTAAGTGTAGAAGCTCTGTCAATAACGGAAGATTGCGTTCAGTTTTCAATTAACAGAATTAGTTGATAGTTACTTTCTATTTGTTTTATTACCTGTTACAAGATAATAAACTGGTCGGTCTTAACTGTGTCTACCATCAGTATTGGTAAACAGGATTACTGCAAATAATTTATTCATGAACTAGCTAAATGGAGTAGGATAAACGAATTTGCGTTGATACTAATTGCCAGCATAAAAAGTCTTCTTCACAAAGTTGAGATTTAAAATCTCATATGAACAGAATTAACACTTTGATAAAAACATACGATAGAAAGACATCTTGATTTGCCATCAAAAAGCAACATGATTGAAATGGCAGTCCAGCCATCTTAGTGTTCGAATCGTTGTAATGTTAGGCAATATGCCGATACTACAAATATAGTCGTTTAAAGGAGTTGTGACTTGTGACGCAAACATAACTCTTGTGTTAAGTTAACGAGGTGGTCGTCTAACTAAACAAACAATTTTGAAAGATCGTTAAAATTGTTGGTTAAATAAGATTTATATTCGATAATGCAGAGTGTATTGATTTTTTTCTTAGAACGCCTCGATATCGTAGAATAGAAAGGGAGAAATAACGATTTACTATTTTAAGAACTTAACATAACATAACTTCACGCCTTTTATCCCCGAAGGGGTAGGTAGAGGTGAGGTTTTAAAAACGTTTGTTTATTTATTAGAACTATACCTTCTTTTAGACGCACATCACGCATATGCGTATGTTTTATTTACTTAGGACAAAAAAAGGATAATAAAGGTAAAAAAAAGGTATCACATTTCATATAATACACCCACACTAAGGGCAAGTGAATTTCAATAAGACATCAAGTAAAAATTCTGTGACTCTTGACATTTTCTTAAAATGTTGAATAAAAATGTCCAATCACATTATTATCTCAAAATATTACTTCAACAGCCCTTAGCAGATTTAATATTACAAAAATCTTGGGACATAATTTGAAGGGTAGCACACAATTTACGAAGTTTTTAGTGTAATTTATCGAATGTTTTCGCCGGTGGTAGTACAATATTAAAAATACCGACGCTTTTAAAAGTATTTTTGCTTTTATTCCGTTGATATTTCAGCAGTATTTTTTAAAACTTTATACACAAGCAAAACTACAGTGATGACAGCTTTTGGGTAATGCACAGACCTAAATCTACTAGGTCTATTTAATCGGTAGATAATTATATATACCTATTAATTTGTTAAAACATGTATTAACAAATTCTTAAAATAACTGACCCATAATTTATATACGTACTAATATATCAAATGACTAGAGTTTTAGTATGTTAAGTATTCAGTAGAGTTGACGGCTTCGATATGGGTCAGTTGCGATGCAGAGGCTGCACCATTCGATGCGGCGAAACGTAAAGGGCGTGATGAGAGGGGCGCAAAGGGTAGCTGATCCACTATTTACTCACTAGCATATTGATTTTATAGAATATCATGCAGTATAATGATAGGTAGGGTAGAATGTTATAATCTGCACCATTCAATATAACATTTGGTATACTATTGATGGAGTGATGTATAAAAAGACGCAAGTTTATAGATAGTCTGAAAACAGGGCAATTTTTCTGGCATTTTACTTCCTGAACTTTTTGTCCGAAGGGGAAAATATGCATGTGTAAAATAAAATGATATAATATTTATTATCTTTTCTTCACCATGTCCTATCCCAGCCGGCTATGTCGGTACTTCAACCACTTAAGGGAATATTTAAAACCTAAAAATGGCAAAGACATCTAACTCTTACAGCAAAGGTTATAAAAATGCAAACCTAATTCAATAGTGGTTTTATCGCCGAAGCCATTCAAGTTCATATTCGAAAATACTTACATAATAGAATATTAACCTAGATAAAGATTTACTGACTGCATCCGTGGTCCAGTGGATAGCGTATGCGACTGCTGATCGGAGGTCCCGGGATCGATTCCCGGGTCGGGCAAAAGTGTTACTGGGTTTTTCCGAATTCTCAGTAGCAGCACGGAGTCTGGTGAAGTGCCCGGTAACGGCAATAGGCTCGCCCCCTATTACATGGGACCTAACAATTCATGGCGAAATGTGGGTGTAGTATTACACCTCTGCCTACCCCTTCGGGGATACAGGCGTGAGTCTATAAATAAAAAAAAATAAAAAAAAGAAAATTGCATCATCCATAATGTCACAAGCTAACCTATAATGGTTATATTGATTAAGTAAGCCGTGACGCTTGACCTTACACATACATTCTCTATTTTACGGCTGTAGTGTAATTTTACTTTGGCACAAATTGTAAAATGAAGCAATAAGTTTTACGATGTAACGTAAGCTACGCAATATATGTAAGTCAAAAGAAAACAATGGTATAGGGTATATTCGGTTTGAATTACTTGCTGCCCTTGAAGACATTTTGGTGTTGTGGTCAAAATATCTATTTGATATAAACAAAGGCTTTTTTTTATTATTTTGTATCAAAATAATCGGCTGGTGAGGACAACTTTACCGTTGATTTTGACAGCAGAACAATTTCACTAAGCAATGAGATCCCTACGATCCAACCATGTCAACGTGATAATAGTGATCTTTTTAAAACTGCTGACCTTTTTCTAGCTAGGAAATCTATCGTGTTACCAGTCTATAATCAATTCTTTGAACATGTTTTCTGGTTGTTAAGAGCTTTAGTAGCTTTCACTCGCCCTTTATAACACGGTCAAGCCCTTATATGGTGTTATGCATCAGTAGATGTGTCTGATTTCCAATATTTGTAACAAAACTTGATTTTACGCTTTAGAAATTTCTGGAAAGTCGCACATCGCACAAAAATAAGCATGGTTTCTATTTGACACGTAGCAAACTTAACCAAAAGAAAAATTAACTCGATTATTTTTTATCGATATTTCGTTACAATATTTATCGTTCATCACAGAAATTTGCATATTTTAGGAGTTTCAATGCAGTTCTTACCTATATGATTTTAAACATAAACCTGGATGCTGTCGCTGCAAAACCTAAAAATGGCAAAGACATCTATGTATGACAGCAAAGGTTATAAAAATGCGAACTTAATTCAAAAGAGAATTTATCGCCAAAGCAATACATTTATTTTTCTGCCTTTTGCTTGTTTATTATTGTTGACTTTGCATGCGGGTTAGTTCTTTAAAGAATGTTATTCGATATTTATCAGCGAGAACTTGTAATTGGCATTATTGTATGTTATAATCTTGTTTACCATTTTGTTTAGCTGTAAGATTTCCTAAAAATATAAAGTACAATAAAAAGCCATTCAAGTACATATTCGAAAATACTTACATAATAGAATACTAACCTAGACAAGGTTTACCTTAGGTAAGTAACATGAATCGTCCTATTAGATGTTACTTACCTATATTTAGATTCAGGTAAGTACTTCAGTAGCCATAATAGCCTTGAAATCAACCTAGAAAAACAAAATGGATATCACATTATCGTGATCTATTGCTAGTGATAAGTATACCCACTTGGCAGTCAATTACCGAAATTAATTAAACCGCAACACGCAGCCGATGGCGCCTATTGCCTGGAGATTTCTAACACACAACAGTCAACACTAATTAATTGAATGACGATGTACATATTTCGTGTATTGTGCCACTAGCTCGTTGTGACATAATTAACATAATTATGTCAATGGTAATAGATCTAGACAAAATAAATAAGCAATAACCACAGATAAGAGAAGTAGTATGCAATAACTATTTGTTTAATTCTTCTTTGTTATGTTTTGGACTAGGAACTACTATTAGAGGTATATATATACTACCACTATTGGAAAGTAAGGTGTAAAACTTGATAGAAAAGCCCTTCTGGTCAAGCCGGGCGGTAAGCCACTCAGAATGTCACGTCGCGAACGGATCAGTGGATACTGGATACATTAAACTAATTCTCGTGAACATATTACCCAATATTTGATATGAGTTCCAAGTCGCAATTGCATTACACCACACAAATAAACTAATAAAACGAACATATGACGCCAAGATGGCCGAACATAATTCTCCTTGTGCTGTTGCCAATCGAGACTTAAACTCGAGCGCATTTGATCTCGATAAAGTGCGTCGGCGCATATCTGCAGTATCTGCACCGACGAGTTAATCTAATATTCCTAATTGAATCAATGCACTTCCCACGAATGTTTTGCACGCAAACAGTTAGAAATCTCCGGTTTTATTACCTAGCAAATAGTCTTCTTGCGGTGTCTCTTACTTGATTACATGACATTGAACATTTTGACGTTCAAACCGTGGTAAATGTACGATTGATTGCTTATTGTCTCGCGTGAAAAATCACATGTTTTACACTTTCGACAACCAAGTCTTCTTCTCCTCACAACCTGACATCATCTTTGAAGACAATTTTAAACACTGACGTAACTGTTTCAAATATTCACTAATGTAACATAGAACACGGAGCTTTTAAAATTAATTAAACATACGTCGCTCAGAGCACAGCGCCTCTCTTCCTCGTGAATAGCAGAATTCTAAATGTCTGTATAAAACCCCTTTTTCGAGTGAATGCCTAACAAGTGCCCTGGAGTTATACGAAGCACATCTATGTAAATATTAAAGGACAGACCGAGTGTGGAGGAAGCCCGTATCCACCTGCATACTAATTTATTACACGTCTAAAATAACCCAGCCGCATAAAAAAGACGATTCAAATGTTCCCGGGCGTTGTCGATTCGTATTCCTCGCGCACGGTCGGGTAACACTGATCAGTATTCTTAGCGTAGCCAGTGTACATCGAATCGAATAAGAATGATGCATTGTAAAGTTTAAAGTTCGCCAAAAGTATGGCCGATGCGACTGTTTTTAAATACGCATGAATATTCTTCGTCGCCCTGGTGCTAAATTTACCTACGTCATTTTGGCGGCCATCGATGTCAAATGAAGCGCTGTATTGGAAAATAAAAGGGTCAGTTGGGATAACGCGTTTGTTATAAATAAATAGAGGTCATGCCATAACGCTATGGTGGTGAGCGATAGCGGTGCAAGCGATACGTGTTTTTACTTTTTTTTACTTCTCTCCCACACATCCGCCCACTGGATGCGTACCTGTGTTGTGCGTGTCAACGTTTGAATGAAAATCTTCAAACATGGAGTGTTTTTTCAAGCTAGTGGAACTCTTATCTGTTACAACTACAATTTGGGGTTCGCTCTTATTGTTATGGTGGTAAAGTTCATTATGAGTGTTAGGCAGTCAATGAACTAGAATTACCTGGCGGTGTTATCGTTCCCCTTGTATCCGGAGGTTCCGCTCGAATGAGCTCGGTGCACCTGTCGTAGTACGCCATAATGCATTAACTCTATGTGAACTTTGAGTATTAAACTTTGCAGAACTCACCTGTGGCCCGAGTCAATAGTATAGAGAAACGTAGCGAGGTTGTTTGTAGAAAACAATGAACCTTCATCAAATTTTACTTGGAACAGAATCTGTACGGTTTTATGTAGTATATTTTAAATCTTAGACCATTATTACGTAAATGCGTTGATATTGCGTTGAATTTGTTTATTAGTTAAATTAACTCTATTCGCGTTTCTGATAGCCGACAGAATTTTATTATAAGGAACTGGGGTAGGAACAACGTTAGTACTGTTAGTAGCAGCTATTCTGACAGAGAAATATTAATATCAGGTATACCTACTACATAAGTGAGTAAAAATAATAGCGTTAGAAATACACACAGCGCTGCAGCGTTTATATCTAAGATTAATTTATACCAGAAGGCCAATTCTGGTAATTATATTTGTTCAAATTCCAATATCGATCTAGTCTCGGCGTCATAAATGGTATTCTCGTAACTTAACTGACACTTGAATGAGATCGGGACTACATCGAAAGTTGAACCAAGTGTGAACTAGTGTGAACGGTATTCTGCTAATTATTAGTAGAGCAGATAAGGTATTTCTAGTTTTTTCACAATGATACCATCGTACATAATATAACCACATGAGTAAATAAACCGAACAGAGAAACAGCTTCTTAAGAGCTTGTAAATTTGTTACCTATTTTGGTAGGGTTGTCACAATAGGTTAAGACAAATCGCTTGTTCGGTATACGACATATTCTGGAATGGACAGATTCGTGATTCGGCAGATTCCCAACTCGACAGATTCGTGAATTGGGCAGATTCTTGGACTCGACCGATTCGCTATACGGCAGAAGTACAGTTGTAAATAAAATAGCGAGTGGAACCAAAAAAGCATGCACCTGATACTTTTAAAAGCACGGAATAAAAATATACATTTGTTACCAAGGACACGACGTGATGACGTGATTTATTTGACATTCCCAACGATACCACTAATAGTGTTGAATATTTTTCTGGTAATATTTATGATCTATTTTGCTAATAAACATAGGAATCGCCTTTAGCTATTATGTGCCACTAGTTTTACCACGGGGATAGGTATCTAAAATAAGTTTAAAAAGAAATTGTGTAAGACAAATTCATGTCTACAAAACAAATGACTATAAAATGATCAACCATCGATAGTTATTACAAAAAACAGGTGCATGCGATTTTCGACCTTATTGACAATTCATGATAAACTTATTTTTGGTATTTTCTTGCTTTCTGACATTGATACGTTATTAAAATTATAAATTCTGAGTTACGTCAATAAGGTCGAAAATCGCATGCACCTGATTTTTGTAATCCCTATCGATGGCTGATAACTTTCTGATAGTCACTGGTTTTGTAAACGTTAATTGCTTTTATACAATTTCACAACTAATGAGTTCACGAGGATCCTCTGGGGGATCTGGCTAGGAGATCCTGGTGGATAACATGCAAACATGTTAAGTATTTCGTTGCCAGCATTGACAATATATATTTCAAGATCGAAATATTATCGAAATATTCTTTTGCTCGAGAAATTCAACAAATGAGATAAAATTATCAGGAGGAAAAAACGAATTAAAAAACCCAATTGTACGTTACCATCGTTAAAATCTTTATAATGTCTGAATTATTTCTATTATTGAATATAACATTTTTTAATTATTGAATACCTATTGAAAATAATTCACACGATCCAAGGAACCAATATATTTACTTACCGAAATTTTATTACTTAGTTGTATATTAATTTTAATTTGGCATGTAAACGTATTGGCATCCAATAACCATTCCTATTAATGTATTTTCCCATACAATGGCAAAATTCATGTTTTTGTTTTTGAGTTTTTGACATTACCTCTAAGATCAACAAGAGATTATAAATTGATTATATCGAAATTATACTATAAGGAGATTAAGTGGAGCAGAATACCAATTGTGAGTCAATTCAAAATTAAATCGCAGTTCAGTCAAAATTCAGTGTCAGTGTCTGTTAAATACGAGAATTGACCTTCAGATAAAGTCCAAAATAAATACCTACCAGTTACATAGATGTAATCATAGCTTGCAATTTTGAGTGGAATAACCCAATTCGCCTCTGATATGCAAATCTCAATTTCAGTCATTTTTGTCTGTATACAATATAAAATAATTGCTTTACTGACTGTCAGACAGATAAGCCACAGCCAAAACTATTGGGCGTATGAAGCTGTAATTTGGCATTAGGTACCATGGTACCGTAGGGTGCACTATGAAGGGATTTTCCGAAAATCCCACAGGATCGGGCAGAAAAAAAGGTAAAATTTTAACAACTATGCGGCCGTAGCTGCTAGTGCTGTCCTCCTCTAGTAAAATATGTATTTTACCTACTACTATTTTGGGCTACACCGGCTATGCATGTATTGTAGTTATAACTTTCACAGGTACTATTAATTAGTACTACGGGGAATTATGAGGGACGGGAACGCAAAGGACATTAAATGGGAAACCGGGTCCCCTTTTCCAGCCGGGATCACACGTCACAGGAAGGTGCGGTCGCAGGAGGGGTTGTTGAACGATAGCATGCTGAATATTCCTGTGAACCAAATTATTTTGTTTATAATTTCGCCCATAGTAGACTATATAGTATATCGTTCAATTGTGTTTCGTAAGTAATTCTATAACTATGCCTGATATACACAATGGTTGCTTTGAAAGTTTACACTATTAAGTAATTATGTATGTTATGTCTCTGCACACGCTAAGTTTGAGTCGGGACGACTCAACAAGACTTTCTTTTGCGTTACCAAAAAAAGCTTAGTTGCAGTGCTGAAGAGTAAGAACAGGTGGCACAGCCATCAAATATTCTCAATTCATTATCGATCAAATAGTTCGATTCGAAGATTAGTCGAAGCAAATATACGGACAAAACAAAAGAAAACATGTACTTAGTTTATATTAAGTAGGTATCGTTTAACAGGATAGATAGGTAAGTATTTACTGAACACGAAAAACGCATTAATATACACCAACAAGTTACTACCTTACATAGAATCTAGGTGAATGCACAATGGTCGACCTTATCGAACTAGCGATCTCTTCTAAGCTTCCATAGATTGAATAACTGCATTATGCCACGGACATATGATTCGTCTGCATGGTTATCACAATGGTATTAGTCATAGACACCTTAAGACTTCAGCCACAAAATGGGTTTTTAATTACCCCAGGTGGTTAAATCATACAGGCAGGAAAAATGAGCATTTGGAAACAAAAACAGTCAAGAAAACTATGCATAATCGACCAGATTTATAGATTTCAATGATCTACAACTTCGTCCTAGACCTTTTATTGTTTAGCACTATTTACTTCACTTTATAGTCAGTCCAACCCCATATCACATGTATATGTGTGCGATGCATTTACATTAAACTAGCCTCAACTTTGAAAGTGATCAACATTAATTATAACTTTGCTACCCGTGTAGGGACAGAAGTTTAATCATAAGTGCAACACGCTAAAGGTTGCGTAGTCAAGAGATTTGCGGGGCAGCTGTGCTGTATGGCAAGCATCCAGTTTTAAACTGTTCGACTGCTAGGCACAGGCTACTTGTGACTATGGGAAAGGCTGAGCCGTAGCCCACAAGCACTACGCAAGAAAACGCTGGCCAAGGGCGGGTTAGCGGACTTCACATTACCTATGTCTGTCGAAAACGTTATAGAGAACCCTCAGACAGACCCAAATTTTCTCACGCAGATGAATTTTGCATCGATTAGTAAGCGATATGTAACCATTTAATACGCAAATCTTCGAAAAGTCATCGATAGGCCCGTGAGTTTAGAATCATGCTAGACTGTGTAGTAATATTTTGTTCTCTCCACTAGGCTATTACTGTAGCTATGTATCCAATAATAGAACAATTTACTTTCCTAGTACCTCTTGGTAGATGGTTTTCTGGCACAAAGCTTACTTCCCGCACGTCTGTAGGTAAACTGGCAACAATGAAGGTAAGTACTACGGTATAAATAACGCATGACCGGGTATCACTTATTTATATACGTGCATTTAAAAGGCTCGGGTCATTGGCCTTAAGACTAGCCTATAAAGAGGTTGAACTATAAAGACACGTTTTTTGCTCCTGGCAATAAAAAATAGACTCATGTGCTTTATTGGAAGAAACTTTCTTTTTCTATTTCGAATCTCCTTCACTCCCTGCCCTGCGGTACTTTTCACGTAACTCAGACAAAGAAACCTTACGACAAAACCGCAACTTAAACACAAGGTGACAGTAAACTCAATGCGTCATTTTCTTCATATTTAGTGAATTCCTAGCATATGCCAAATGAATCTGTACCAAAACTTTGAATAAAAAAGTGATTCGGATGCATTCCGGTGATTGAAAATAAAAGTGTTCGTGGTGGAATACATCCACCGCAGAATGAGCAGTTGTATGGCAAGTTTTAAGATCATTGAAAGCTCCTGACTCACTTTGCCAATCTCCAACAAGCTCAAAACAACGGTTCCCTTTTAAAGGTGCATCGTAGATGGTTACTGATAACCCACTTACTGATTAATGCATCAATTCTGCCTACTACACTTTGAACTATTTTAGGATTCAAATATACGTACTAGTTGAGTCTTTATGGCTACTATACTAGACACTCTTGACATGGCGCGAAGTTCTTTTTTACAAAATACACTAGGTAATATTTATATAACAGTTCTCAATCGCGTATGTTTTGAGAAAAGATTGAAACTAACTAAACTACTTTATGTATTATTTACATAAAACGCGAAAGCTTTAAATAATTTTGCAAGACATGGTATGAAATGATATTCATCCAAAATGTTATTAAATCATTAAATATCCCGTAATAATCGTATCAAAACATATAAAAATATATACGTAGCAGACGAACCGAGCTGAAATACATCTTAATTATATAAAAACTATTTATGAAGACGTTTATTAAATAACATTAACACGTAAATGTATATTTACGCTCAGTCTAACAGTAGATTCGAGATAAGCGTAAAAAATTACAACTTTCATTGCACATACAGAACGCTTTCTAGAAATTAGCAACGAGCGATGATTTCTCTAGCAAAATCAATTACATCATGTGGTTTATTATAGGATAATTGTTAGTCTTGGATTTGGATACGATTATAGTGCCTCACCATTACAAGAAAATGCCCATTTATAGCAGAAGCCAAGGCCGTAATTGTTAGCTCGTTTGGCATAAAGATTGGTGGCTGTAAATGCACCTATGCGTAAAAATAAATTGCCTACTATCTACATCCCAGTAAGTACGCACATCCTTGTAAGGATGTTGTAAATTATGATACTTAAAATAATGAAGGATGATGTATTAGCTTAAATAATACACATTTATAGGCAGTAAAAGGAACATGTTCTGTACTAACTCGCAAAATGATAATTTGTATGAGACAGTCACAACTCACACCATGCTATATAATAGCTCTCTGTTTATTTAGTAATATTATAATGCTTGCTCAATAATATGTAAGTGATTACTATATCGTTGACGCTTGCTCGCAATGCGTAGCTTTGTTATTTAAAGTTCTTTAACGTAACTGTGATAATTAGTCGGCGAAGTACAGTTTGAACCGCGTTTGTATAACGTAAGCAACATTATCCTTGGTAACAAGGTGAATCTTTTGATATGCAGTTTACGGAAGGTCAGATAGTTAGCTTATTACGTATTCCCTTAAACTACAGAAAGAGAAATAACGATACTAGATATGATTGGCAGTAAGAGCTTCTTAACATTTAATGCAAATCAATAATCAATCAATAGGCATAAATACTTATGTATAAAATTCTTAATTATTCTTACTAACTGACCCACAGACATCGTACAGCCGAAACTCAGGCCGCAAGAAGCTGAAATTTAGGCTATTTGTTCCTTGGGTAGTGTACGGAACACTAAGAGACGATTTTTGTAAATTCACTACCAAAGGGGTAAAAATTCCCACAGGGGCGTAGCCGCGGATGAAGCTAGTTTAATAATAATAAATTAAATTCACTTAATAAGATTGAAGAGCCAATTCACGTCACTGCGTGCTATTTATGTGGGAGGAAGATGATTGCAGTTTTGCTCGCGAAAGTTCGAAACTGACAGGCAAACTATAACGTTACTCAATGTGTGAGTGAAATTGTCGCGTGAAGAATCAGCTTCTCAACAGGAAAGCGATTATGAATTATCTCAGTACAATGCCACTTCGGATTAGAAACGAATTGCAGCCGTTCGCTCACATGTGTTTTTACTCGAAGATAATATGTTATATCCGTAATATAAAATTACTACGACTTTGAAGTTTGAAGAAAAAATCTATACTTATTATAAAGTAAATCCCCTGACTGTTCTGTCTGTCTGCGTCAACGCAAACCGCCAAACTACTGAATCGATTATCGCCCACTTTTCACCAACAGATTTTTTTATTGTTTTATAAGAAAGCTTACAGACTAATTACAGTATATGAGTTGCTAAATAGATAATACAATTGCTATTAACAAGCTTTGACAAAGGTTTAGGAGTACAATTTAACGAGGGCGGAGCCGCAGCCGAAGACTAGTAATATAATATCAATACGAAATATGACCCAGTGACTAGAAGTGGGTCTTGGCTATTCGGCACAAGATATCATCATATTGTGCAATTTAATCAATAGCCTCTTTTAATAAAAAATAATTAATATTTGATAGAGCCTTGGCACGTCCGCTAGAAGTAGGTAAGTCAATGAGCAACAAATAATTAATTATTTTCTGCGATTGTATTGTATCACGATGACGTCATTGCATGAGTGCATGCTAAATATATATTATGTCGCGGTCGGCGGTTAGGTTCTATGTAAATAGGCTAGATAGGTAATAAATACTCGGATATTTATGTTCCCACCTGCTACCGCGAGCTGTTATTGAACGATGATCAAGGTTCACGGTCCAGTGATCATTAATACGGAATGCTAATTCAAGCTACTCATTACAATACGATTGTAACATCGTATTTTTTGCCGTATTTTTTACACTATTAATCCCTTCGGAATGCGATTTATTACTCACTAAGATGACTCAAAGAACTATAAAGAATAAATGTGTTAAGTACATACAATCTGGCAAATGCAAAGTACTTAAACTGGACCAGACCGTTGAGGTGGCAATTCTTTTGAATTACGAGGTGAGACGACAATCGCCTGTAGTAAGTAAAGCTAATATTTCCAAATCTAGCTAGGTTAGAATGCGGATCCCGGGTTCCAAAGCGGAAGCCTTAGGTACACACTGGACAAAGCTAAGATGAAAAGTACAACCGTACTTAAGCTTATATTAAAAATACTGGGTAGAGGCGCGCCTCTGTGTCATAAAATATATTTTCGTAAAGTGACTTCAAAACCATACAAAATAACAAGACATTATCTTAGACAATATATCAAGCGACACAAAGAATATGGACTAGGCTAAATGCTCAACAGACGTTACATAATAGTCTGCTTTACACGAAAACAATAAGAGCCAATATTTCATATTACATAATAAGTTTTGAACGGAATGTTTTCTGACAAAAAGTTTACGTGGGAGGGTAAAATTCAAATGAAAGCCCAATCCCGATGCTTGTATCTGGCAGGATCTGGAAGGATCAAGACGAGGGGTCAATCACACAATTTGACAAGCTAGCTCGCTTTACTTTATAACAAAACATGCGAATCAATCATTGGAACACTCATGGCGTTTTAATTGTAATGAGTAAGGGCAATTAGACGATATTCTAACTTGCCCCTACTGTACATACCGAATTATTTAATTTCCTCCAATCAATTAGAGCTCCAGAATTAGGTGCACATTAAATATTGTATTTGTGGCTGCCTTTTACGAAAAATAATGAAGGTTAGGGCGCTTGCCCATTATGCCATGAATCGTAAAAAATACATAATATGTATTTTGTAGTTGTATACATACATATATTATATACAGTACTAGCTGACCCAGCGAACTTCGTATCGCCTTTTTAAGAGTTTTTATGTAATTCCCTTTTTTCAAAGCCCCTTTTCTAAAGTTACCATTGACTTAGCGCTTAATCTCTTATCATTTCAGAGTCTTTAAATGATGAACAAACAAACATAGATTTTTAAATAATATTGAATTCCCCATTCCTTAAAATATCGGAGACGATACCCATATCGACTTTAAAAAAATCCCGTCCGCCATCTTTGATTTCCTATCCGCCATCTTTGATCACGAAATAGATGTTGTATTTGGATTCTCCATCCCTTAAATCATCAGAGACGATACCCATATTGATTTTTAAATTTTTCCCATCCGCCATCTTTGATTACCCATCCACCATCTTGAATCACGAAACAGATGTTGTTTTTGGATTCCCCATCCCTTATAACATCGCACACGATACTAATATTGATTTTTTTTAATTTTCCCGTCCGCCATCTTTGATTTCCCATCCGCCATCTTTGATCACGAAATAGATGTTGAATTTCGATTCCCCACCCCTTAAAATATCGCAGGCGATACCCATATTGATTTTTAATTTTTTTTTCTGCCGCCATCTTTGATTTCCCGTCCGCCATCTTGGATCACTAAATAAATTTCATACTTATTATTAATCAGCGTCCCGAAAATCTCAAAAACGATACCCATATAGATTGTATCCTGTTCGTTTAGCCTTTTTTTGCCTTTGACCCAACCCTCCCCCTTCTCGTTTGCCCATTTTATTATTTTTGTCTGGCCCCTAAAAGTTGTGGCGTAATTTTATATAGCCTTTCGGAATAATTGGGCTATCATAGGCAATAAATTTTTTTTAAATCCGACTGCTAGTTCCTGTGATTAGCCGACATTATCTTTTAGCCTTTTTAGCCTTTTGCCCGGCCCCAAAGGGTCGAAGCGTTATGTTATATAGCTTATAGCCTTCCCGAATAACTGGGTTATCGTAAACAAAAATATTTTTTCAGATCCGACCGGTAGTTCCTGAGATTAGCGCGTTCAAACAAACAAACTCTTCCGCTTTAATAAATTAGTATAGATATGCGAACAATTTAATCAACGTGCACAATATGGCATTATGTATGACGTGACAGTACTGACAGATATACGATAGCACATGCGCAGCAATCAATTATCAGCGCATGCGTTCTTACTTCCAAGAGGTAAATTTGTGCCGTACAAACTTCTACCCTGCCTACAATCCCTCCCAGTTTAATTTTTACAACTTATGGTAGCCTATATCCGTCTCCATGATCCAATATATTATGTATCTCTATATTAAAATTCAACAAAATTGGTTCAGCCGTTTTAGCGTGAAAACGGAACATACATACATACACAATTTCGAATTTATAATATTAAGTAAGGATTATCAATGGGTTTCTTCTGACATGAAGCCCGCTGGGCGGCAGCACTGAGACTTCAAGTCCGGAAACCTGTCAAAACTGCCATCAAACAAAGAAGTATATCAACGCGCACGCGAATTTTAACTTTATGCAGCGGTAATAAATTACAAATTGACTCTACGTTTTAATTAGAAAACGTTTGTATGGGAAAAAGAAAAGGGCTGTTTTTAGGGATTTTCCGGAAATTATTAGAATTTTTCTCGCCGTAAAAACCATCTTTGAACTTCAACGAACATTTAAAAAAAAGAATTGGCCAAATTGGTCCAGGCGTTGTTGAGTTATGCGCTTACCAACACATTTTGCGATTCATTTTTATATATAAGATGTATACAACTATGTTTTTAACGTCAGACCTAAACTACGAAATGTTTTCAGAATGCCTTCTCCCAAATCTTCGTTAAAAATTGCCTCAGACTAGATGAAAACATCGGCATTTTTAGCCTTTACGTTAGGAAGTCAAATCAGCTGTTCCTCCAAAATTACAGGTAGACGTAAGTTAAGGAATTTCATTCTACAAATTTAATGCTTGATTGCTGAACAACCAACGTCTTAGTGAGGACTTGTTTGAAACAAACAGTGCGTATTTCCGTGCCAAGGATATACGGAACCTGTGATATTTACCATGCATAGGACATCAATAACTAGGTTTACATAGATACCGATGCCATTTACTATTATTCAACGACCACAAACCGTATCACTTACAACCTAGTTACGTGATTGTCGCGAATAACCTTACAACACGCTACTTACGTTTACGACGCGTGAACTGCCCAGAGAAGAAAACAAACCATTAATATAGTCGAAATGCAGACAGCAATAAAATTTGTTACTTAAACTCCGTGTACTTTCCATTGCTAAAACCAAAAACGTGTGAAGTTCATTCAAAAAGAGATTAACAAAGATGCGTATCACTGTTTAAATAATAGACGCTTTGTCAAAAACAAACATATCTGAGCTAATATAAATTGAACGATTGTGTTTTCGGTACGGTTTTGTGTCTCTTGTGGTTATCAGGTAAACTTTTATTGGATAAGTGGAGGACGATCCACACTAATTTTATTGTATAGAGTATGAAAGTATCTTCTACTATACTTGGTCTCAGTTCAGATCACGCATCAGTGGCAAGACTTGATGGCGAAATGTAAACGGGTAATACATCTCCGGCTTACTTAAGCCCGATATAGACATCCTGTGATCCGTCTGATGCTATTTTATACATGCGCTTTAGTTAAACATTTCAAACAAACAGTGGAGAACGTTAAACAGATTACCTGTTAAGTTAATCGTTTGTTGAGTTACTGATAAAAGGCCGCTTTCTGAAGTGTATTCAATTTTAAAATGCCTGCTAGTAGATGTGTCATTTTTATCGCTGAACGAATCATGAATTTCACGATGAAACGTTTTCACCTACATTCATCGCACGCGATCAAATTAGCGAATAATAATGGCGTTAAAATAGTAGAAAGATATTTTTTATTGCTTTTGGTCATAGCATTGGAAAGTTAAATGTTTTTACCTCGTGATATCTCAGCTGACTACCATTTGGCTAACGTCCTGCACGGAGCTACAATTTGAACGTACCTACCAATTGACACATTTGTGAGTAACAATAAAACCAACAATCAAATTGATCGTAGTACATAAAATCATTTGATTGGTCTCAACAGTACAGTATGACTTGGAGGCAAGTTGGGAGCGTAGGTACCAAGCGCTTAATTGAAGTGGCCTTGCAATATTGCAGCAAAATTCGTCTAAAGATTGATAAAAATCGATGCCGCCACTGACCTTTTCAACTATCACGCGAATAAAACGAAACGATACCTACATAAATTGAAATAGAGTGTAGGTATAGCATATTCCACAACAGTATCTAGGTACCTACCTGTTACAAATGAAAATAACGATGTTTCAGACATAACATTTACTGTTAAACATAATAAAAGCTGACCTCGGATCAGCTGGATGTCTTCCTACGCGTGTCGTTCAGTCCACAGAGTGAACAGGTTACATTTTCCAACGCCCACGAGTTTTATGAGGAACGTAGGTAGGTATGGAACATTGAAAATTTGAGACGTAGTTGAGTTAATAAATTTTCCAGATTCATTTGTAACGAGAGAGAATCGTCACTCTTACGCCATCACGTTATACTTTATTCAAAAGCATTGTGAACGAGAATATGATGCAGTTCTTTTTCTGTTTTATTTATTTAGTACGTTGGACGTTTTCTAGGTCGTCGGTGGACCTACATAAAATATACTATTGTAGCTAGGTACACCGTACACAATCTTACTTAAAAACGCAAACTATTTTTAGTTCTAGATTTATATCGCCATAGTCATTGCTATTATCGTAGTAGGATCATTTCGCCTGTTCGCGTCCATTTAGTGCAGTTGGCAAGTTTGAAGGAGAAAATAAAAATGTTCCAGCAAATTGATGCAATGAGAAATTTATGTATTGCATTCATTATATAGTCTATTTTAATAATAACTTTCAGTTTTGTTTGAAACTTGTTGTGTTTTTTTTAAATAGACAAACTTCAGAATATGGCATTTTACCCAGTTTGCGTCCAAAAAATCCAAATTGCGTACACCTGTGGACCAGTTCGCGTCCACCAGCTTAGTCCTAACAATATCAGCTTTATAATCCTTCATATAAGGGTGATATTGTTAAGACAATCTAAAGGAAGATTGGCTTTTAACAATTTCTACATTTAAGATTAAAGTTATAAAAAGTCTACATCATTATCATTATTAAATCACTTTATAAAAACTATAAATAACTATTTATTGTTCTCAACATCGATAGAACTTAAAATCTAAGATAAAAAAATAACGATACATGTTGTCCAATATTGTGATCTTCGGAAGAGCATAATTTTTACATAATTATGTACATATTTGTCTTATCGATTTCTTCTTCTCACGAATATCACAAAACGCTTTCTTTATTGAATCATCTTTTGTATTTTTTTTTCCTTCTTCTTTCTTGTCTCCTAAGAACTCATCTTGAATAGAGAAAATATGGAATAAAAGAAATTAAATGTAATAATTCAATTTTAAACTCAGTCTTAATCAAAAATGCATTTTAAATTATAAAAAAAATATACATATAGAATGTATTTATGCAATCGTTTCTATTTCATGAAAATATGGACGCAATTTGCTATATATTATCCCTTGCAGGTATAGTTTGCGTCCACTTGTGATCGATTATTATATCGATTGTATCTTTTATTACAATCATAATAATGTGGACACAAATTGGTCATTACCATTGCATACTATTAATGTTAAAATAAACAAAATCCCAATTTCTCTCTCATATTTTAATCACATAAAAATAAACAACTAAAGAAATCATAAATAGACGAGTTCGCGTCCATTGTGGACGCAAAGTGGAAGTTTTATAAATTCGGTGGTGTAATTCGCGTCCACCTTATTTTAATTGTTAACTATAAAAAAAATAAGCTAATTCATAATTCATACTATTCGTCTTTTCATTATTAATGTCTAGAAACAGCTATGTATCCTAAAATTCACATAAAACAATAAAATACTTACCGTCAAACACGCCGCTGCACACTATTTTTTTATTTATATCCCGCGCATCTGCACTCTTTTGTTGAACAACCGAGATTAACTAATTTTTTTAAACAGGATAAGCTGGGCGCACGGGTCTTTTGTCTATTTGTGCGTGTCTCTTATACGTCGAGGTATTGGTGATACTGACTTTTCATTTTATTAGTGTGTTAGTATATTTATTTCCGAGCATTTTTAAAGGGAGGTCCGCAAAATGGACGCGAATAGGGGGGTGGACGCGAACAGGCGAAATGACCCTACTATGCTAGAAAGCTAATGTAATCGTTTTTATAGAGGTATTTTGAAATCATAACACGGCCGCCATCTGTGTTGACACAAAACAAAAAAGAACTACGCGACGCCCACGACAATGCTACGGCGAAATGCCGAAATAAATAAAACTTTTTTAGAACAGCTCGTCCCGTAACCGGTGGCGCCATATTAGCAATAAAAGAAACCAGTTATGGGCACAGGCAAAAAACCTACTGCCATAAGGAATATTTTCGCCTAATATACTGTTTACATCCATAACTTGGCTTGTGATGATATAATTATAGCCAAATCTGCATGCTAATAATTGACAAGAATTTTACTGTGTATAATATTATGATGAAGTAGCTTGAAGTTTTCTTAAAATGATTAAAATCAATCATCAATAGAACACCTATTACATCTAATGATTGTCTAATATTTATTTTTATTTAGTAGGTACAGACCATTTCAGACAAGGCTGTTCACCTATTTTACTGCATCAATTGTTTCTTACATAAGTAGTGAATTGCATTAAGTACATAATTACCTAGTATGAAATCATTTAATTTTCCTGTTGTGACAATCGGGGCTTGTCCCAGTTTATATAAATCTTTGAATAAAAAGTACAGGTGAATTCTTCATAAATTATAAAATTGCTAATTTATTGAGTTATAAATTAGTAATTGTCATAAAGAAAACCATATCTCTAGTATCTTAACAAGTCTACCAGCTTAGTTCCAACAAGAAAAATAAACATGTGCAGCTGTGCATTCTCAGCATATGATAACATAAAACAGTTAGTCATTAGTACCTTCCTTATATTTAATAGTTTATGAAATTGATCATAAATATGGTAATGACACAAACTTGTGAACAATAAGTTACTTATTGTTCAATAATAATTGTTATTATGTTATTAGTTTCTATATTTAGTGGTAGAATTATCATAGTCCAAATTATCTAGGACACCTACCTATAGGTGAATGTGATAAGATTGATAACCTGCTCCCTATACCTTTTGCATAAAATAGTTTGTTGAATAAAAGTTATATCATTCACACAAGACTTGTTTTCAGAATATAACACAACCGTGCCAGTCTTAGGCTTGAATGAGTATTGTATTAAAATATGCGCATACTATTTTCAACGCCTTTCCTCCTCCGATTTCTCAGAAGTACAGGGCATATCACATCGCATCAGGATTCCTGTTTTGAGTGGATATCACATGCGATCGATTTGATGACAAATAATGCAAGCGCGACGCTATGAACGCCGGCTATTAAAAATACCACAGTTACGTCTATAAGACACTCGGCTACACATGCAATACATAAAACAAAACCAAAAATAATATATTATACGTAAAACGCATAGAAATGCAGCACGATTTATTTATAAAACTTGGACTTACCAGCTACAACTGTATCGCTCAGGTCATACTTCACTGGTTTGGGAAACTCCCTCAACTTACGTCCACTTAGTTTTAATTCACCACTTAAGTAAGCATCTTCCAAAATTCTTTCTAACGATTTTGTTAACTGACTATGAATATTATTGTGCCCATTCATATTTACACTTACACACGGCCCCAACACGGCCATATTCTTTTTGAACTGAAAAGAAACAGTTGTTTAGTCTATTGCTCACATTGTTGCCAACATTAGAAAAGTTATGCAGCTAACTTCATGTTATAATGCAAGTGTCTATGGTTTAAAGCAGTGAATACATAAAAGGAAGCTTCGAACTTTCGATTGTTTATGAATTGCTTCTATTAAAACTGCAGTGTGCATCCCCTGACAAAATATTGTTTAATGTTAATAGAAATCTATAATTAATCAGTTGAAGACTTAGAATAAGTATACGGATACAGTACCTAAATGGCCATCAATGATAATTTTCCGCTGTAAAGCCTTCAAAAGCACAAAAACAGTCACACAATGATAATGTGGAGGATAAAGGGTGTGGTGTTCCTCCAACTAAAGGGAGGAGCCTCTAACCAAGCTGGGTGGTCGTGCTTGGTGGCCTGCAGGCCGACGGACATACTTTGACAGTTGTATATATGCCGCTTGGCTCGCGAAAGTTGATATCGCGGTTCAGGATTTTTGAATTCTTTCCCACGTTGTTAGGTGGCGAGTGTCGAGGTAGTTCTTTCGTCATTGGCTAGATGGCGTTGTGCGGGTGATATGTAGCTGGCCGCTACAATAATTACCTATTTTATAAATAAATTTAATAAGTGCTGTGTTTTGAGTTTAAGCCGAGGTACTGCCTACGAGTCGTAGCCTACGACGACTGTCAAAAATCTGCATGACAGCCGTGACTGTCAGCTGAACGTTCTCTCCGAAGCACGGGGCAAGTGATAGTTAACAATTTAATACGCACATTACTTCGAAAAGTTAGTAGTAATTAAATTGTTTAGCAATTATAAATAAAATTTGGTTAGCCACAAAAAACAGCATTTATATAATTTGGTCAGCAAACAAAGATTTTATTTGCAATAAAAAAAAATCAAGCAACAATCCTTGTTCCGTAAATAATCTTGATAATGGTCAAAAATTAAATCATAAATAGGCAGCTTACAATAACATGAGTTTGCATAGTAAACATTCAGTTTGCAATATTTGATCAGCAAGATTTCATTATTAATCGGCAGAGAAAAAGTTGAAAATACTTAAATATTATTATCGACAGCTAGTACCTAGGGTTAGGTGCGGCGAACTAAATAAATAGGTTATGTTAAGTTCTCTTTTGACCCTCAACCCAAAAATAGGAGCCCTGCGAAACAGGGCTCCGTCAAATTAGTTTTAATAAACTAAGTTGGCTAGGTAATTGGACATAATGTCTACTTACATTAAATTTGTTTGCTTACTCTCTGAGTGCTTACCAAAATTTTATCAAATAGGAGCAGCTCACTGCAGCCAGGGCCGGATTTAGACGTCTGGAGGCCCCGGGGAAATGTAGCTGTGGGGGCCCCTATTGAAAAAATACACTGTCAGCAAATTAAACTTCGGGAATAAAAAATACAATTAATTAAAAACGAAATAACTGTGTTAATGTGTCGTGTTAATGTAATTGCACTATGCAAACTTTTTTGGATGAAAAGTCGTTGATTATTTCACTGAAGTCTAGCTCGCGATGTAAATCACTTTCATTATTATTTAGGGTTAGTTTCCGTTTTAGTTCCATCGTTGTTCGGAGCCTATTCTTGATCATTTTCATTTTGAAAACGAGCACTCTTCGGTGCAGTTGGACAACGCTAATACCAAGTACATTCTTAACCCTTAATTGGGCGCGCTTAAAAAGTTGCATAAGTGTTCGCATGGGGCGTGCGGCACCCCAAATTAGTTAGTTAAAATAATATACGAAATAAATGCAAAATCTGACTTTTATAAATCAGAACATTTGAACATACATATTTAGCAAAATTTAAACCTCTTTTTAATAAAGTAATAAAAATAAATAACAAGATATTAAACTTTTATACACATTACAATTTTGGCACATTATAATGATGTGGTCATTGCACACATTTTTATGGCACTTTGAGCATTCAGTCTTTGTTTTCCTGTCCTTGGTTCTCGGACATATATGACACCTTTTGTATGAAGGCGATTGGCCTACTCCAGAAACCCGTAATTTATACCAGACAAACAGTCACCTGGGGTGTCCTACACTCCAAACACGCTCTCAAGGCCCAACCGTTCACGACCGAGCGCCGCTCGCAACTGAATTGTGTATGTCACACGTCTTGAAGAAGCTACCTGGCAGACCAGCACGCTCACTATTTCTTTTTTTAAGTTATTAGCCTGGAAACATGCGTTGGGGTGTATGGCACCCCACGCGACCAATTAAGGGTTAATGTAATTTCGACGTTCGGGAAAGTAGCTCGGCAATTCAGATTTTCAAGAATGCGATTATACAACAGACCTTTTGATTGGTCTTTTTCACAGTCCTGTTTTACATGTCTATTAAAGATACAAATTGTACCAACTCATTGCCAAGTGTAAATTAAAAATCGTCTTTGTAAACTTTTTATATGCCGCTGCAGAGGAATTAGTCCTCTGCAGCGGCATATAAACTTGCGACGTCCATCTCGTCTAAGTGGTTGAGGAATCCAAATCTCAATCGAAGAGCTTCGTATGCTTGCAATCTTTTTATGAGAGAAACACAAAGTTGATCGATAACTGAGCTAAAACCAGCCGCTTTAAATTTTTCTCTTGGTGATAGATTTCTGTTCTTTGTGTAAAAAACGTATATAAATTCTGAATAAAGTTGTACTGCTGATACCCAATAGTTAGCAGCTGCTTTTCCTACTAAATTCAGTGAGTGACAACAGCATGGTACAAACGCTGATAAATGCAGATTTTTTTCTGCAAAATAATAGAGCTTGCATCGCTTTGTACTGGGTGTCTCAAAAGAAATTACACATTTGTTTTGCTTATTGCGTGAACGCAACAATTCCGAGCGGCGCGGGGGGTGTGTCAATCGGTAGCCTGGTTCTTGGAAATTTAGTCCCTGTGGAGCTTTTCTCGGGAGCAGACCGTGCGTTGTGCGTACGTGAGTTTTACCAAAACGGGAATTCGGTGACTGTAACGCGTAGAAAATTCAACAATTTTTGACGTATTCGTCACTTAAATGATGCACCAAGCGCTCGATTTATTGAAAAATGGGTTGAGAAGTTTGAAGAGACCGGTTCAACACTGGATAAACCAAAATCTGGGCGTCCAGGGTTTTCAAGAACGATCGCAAAACGTAGACAGTGTTACTCAGTCTGTTCATGATGATCCAAATCTTTTGATTCGTAAGCGTGCTGTCACTTTAAACGTGCATAGATCATCATTATGCCGTATTTTGCACAAAGATTTATAGCACCCCTACAAAATGCAGTTGATGCAAGAATGAAGCCTCAGGGGTCAGGGGCTTAACTCCATAAACCAGATGACTGAGCGCTTTCCAGCGTTTACCATTTCTTGTTTTCGGATAAAGCTCAATTTCATCTTAATGGGCACGTAAACAAGCAAAATCTCTTCAAACTTATCGACCCATTTTCCAATAAGTCGACCGCTCGGTGTATCATTTAAGTGACGTATATTGCAGATTTTTTACGCGCTACAGTCGCCTAATTACCGTTTTCGTAAAACTTATGTACGCACAACGCACGCTCTGCACCCGAGAAACGCTTCATAGTGTCTAAATTCCCAAGAGCCAGGCTACCGCGCCGCTCGGAATAGTTGCGCTCACGCAACAAGCAAAACAAATGTGTAATTTCTTTTGAGACACCTTGTATTTTCCACTCATATTTGCAGCATTATCGTACGATTATCCACGACAACGATTGTCCACGACAATCAAGGATATTAATTTGATGGTCAACTAAAATAAATATTAAAGCATTTGCTGTTGCTTCATCAGTATGGCCGCAATTAGGTAAAAATATATATATCGAACAACTATTTTAAGTTGATCGATATGAGATTCATCGGGAGTTGAATCCATTGAAACTGAATAGTGCTAAATTTTTTTTTATCCTCGATACGATTTCATTAAGTACTTGATTACACATGGAACTTATCAGTTCTTCGCATACCGTTGAGGAAAGGTAATTCACGTAATAGCTCACTTTGTTTGCATGTCGGTTTAAATGAATGCCAACTCTGGTTTGTACTCAACTAGCAATGCCAAAATACCCAGAAAATTGCCATTTCTCGGTGATCCAATGTTTTGTCGTGTACTCGGAAGATAGAAGAAGCCCCGTTCAGCGATGATGTGCTGTGCCTCCTGCGTCGCTAGCTCTCGGTCGATACATCCCGTGCCTGCTCCCTGTGGCTCTAGACTAATCGCTGACTCCAAGTGGGTCTTCGATATCTCGTGCTCGTATAGGCGCTCCGTTGCATGCTTGCAGTCACTGAAGTGGACTTCACTTACCTTAAGTGGACATTAGAGTACAAGCTTCGCAATATATTTTACTCGTATTTAAAGAAAAACATAGCACGAATCGATTAACAGTCTCTTGATTTTGATTCCGACGTATAAACATGTTTTTGTACATTGACGGAAAGTTTGTATTATCTCGCAATTATTGTAAGACAGAATTCTGGAGTGAGACTTCATCACAATTTTGCAGTTTTGCGGAACCGTTCTTGACCAATATGTGATCATTCCTTCAGTTATCAAGACGGGCCAAAGACCAATGTCATTTTTTAAACCATTATCCACTTCCTCTTGATTGTGACTACATGATTTTAAAGGTTTTATGGTGTCACCTTCCTCGAGACTACCATCGACCTTATCTCCATGTAGGAACTCAATCTTATCCGCTGCGTTGTTTCAATTGCCGCCTATTTCCGTATTTTATTTTTTTAAATACCTTTTTATGTTATATATCTGATTCAAACCTACATAAGTTTCTTACCAATTAGATTTCCAAGCAAAAAAATCATTTCCGATAAGAATCCGATAGGAATTACTCTTACTGGAATGTGCCCATTTGTTATTTTTTTCCCGCCAAAAATAACCTGAATATCCGCAATATTTTTAGATAATCAACATCTCATGAATAATATAAGTATTATACATCATATGATAGGTTTATTTATATACTCATAATAAAATAATAACACAGAGCATAAATGTAACCTTATCATCGCATAAATTAACCTTTTTATTGAACGTAAATACATATGTATTTACATTCAATAAAAAAGAAATGCCGTTTTTTTCGACAATTGTTTGTAAAAATCTCTTAAATTAAAGTAATACACAATATTTATTTATTTTTTTGCTGTAACTTCATAATTAATTAGTTTATTCACAATAAAAACATAAAAGTATCTTATATAATTATAATATTTGTTTACAATGATGTTTTTAATCCATAATTATGCCCCGCGCGCAAAATGCAAAGTCAGCGAAATAATATTTTTTTTCACATGCTAATATCTAAATAATTGTTCAAGCAAGTATTGCTACAATTTTATATATTTGTTAAGATAATATTACCAGGTATATAACAAAGCAAAAGGAACCAAGGTAAAACTATTATATAAGCAATTTTTTCGACTGAGTCGTAATTGTTTACATAGCATCCGGTTCGGCCCCTCGCATAAAGTAAACACTTCATTCAAACGTAGTGTATTTGGGATCATATGAAATAATAATTCATTAACTTGAACAAAAACATAACTTCAACACCCTCACGCTACAAACGAATAAACAAATTACTGATTTATTGAGCTCGCCCGTCAAGTGCTCGCGACGCGTTGAGCCGTAAACACTTGGGATTTTTTAGGTACCTACGCGAAACAACGTAGCCGGCAGCGGTTATGACATTTTTACAGAATCGTGTAGCAGTTCTTGTTTGGTTGAATAATTAGGAAATAGTCAATTATATATTAATATACTATCTTTTAGCGATTTAAGCATTGCGCGTCCTGGCGATTTTTTGGTTGTTTTTGAAAATATACTTACTTACTTCAATCCTTACGCCAATAAATTACCTATGGTTTTCAGAAAATTGATTCGTCATTTTATTGTGTAAAAATATGTGTTTGACTAAATTATTTTTGCTGTGGGCACCCTGCCCACAGCAAAAACCTTCTTGTGCGGGCCCCGGGGCCATTGCCCTACCTGCCCCCCCTTAAATCCGTCCCTGACTGCAGCTTAAATATATAACATGCTTTACAAAAATAGTTACAGCCATCCAAAATAACATAAATTTCTGATTGCTTTTGAAATGTTTGCTGGCCATGAGTTGTTGATCAATTAGCTATTTCTGCTCACATATTACATTTTTCTTCTCACAAAAATACCAATACTATGCTACTCATTTAAATAACACCCAAAACCAATGCCCTCTACAGTCTACAATCTCTACATGGTAGTCTGTCGTAATGTCGTAAAGCTTGACCCCTGTGTTGTGACGTTTGCTAAATATTCTGTAATTGTTATCGAAAAAAACTTAATTTTTAACAATAGAAGTTATGAATCTGAACTTAAAAAAAATATTTGAACATCTTTTTGAATTAAATTGAAACAAGAACTGCTAATTGACTGTTTTATATGTTGTTTTCAGTAGTAAAAGAACTCAATTTATGTATTTTATCACATCACATAGCTATGCATTGTCATTGTGAAAAATATGTTTATTTATAATGGAAAACTGAAATATTCTCCTTAATAGGTAATTGTATTTATTTACATGATGTAAAGTTTTGAATGACTTTTAACAGTTTTAATCAGAACAATGTCGATTGTGTACATTAACCTTAACATATTTGATCGCGCCTATCTTCAGAGAGGGAAAATCCATCTCGCTTCTTCTTTTCAAATTAATGTTCTTTTCCTTTTCACTCAGATTGTGTCCACTTCCACTCCGCCCATATGACATTGACATGAAACTGTAACCTAAAAATTCTAGAAATTCTGTGATAATTTAATATTTTTATAAATAAGCAGGATGACGATATCTAATTTTATACGTGTTGCAAACGCTTTGCGGAGTCTTAACAAATCTAATACATCCCAAATTGAGGTAATTATTGTTTTTAATTTATAAATATATTCTTACATTTATCCGCTTGAATTTACGTAATTTGTATTTCACGTATATTTCGTGCTAAATTTAGTAAATTACAAATGAGGGATTGTATTTTATTGTCTATTTCAGAAATTTTCATCCTATGTCAAATATGCCGAACACAAACCTTTGGAAAGGATAAGAAATATTGGAATATCTGCTCATATCGATTCGGGCAAAACCACACTTACGGAGCGAATATTATACTACACCGGGAGAATAGATGCTATGCACGAGGTAAGTGAAGAATTTATGAATGCAATAAAATTATCTGCATGCAAAATAGGTCATCTTCATTGTATTATATTTGAAAGTCTTATATTATGAGTCAGCCATTCTTGCAGTAGCCCTGGTGCAATTTTTGATAACCTTGTAGATCTGTAGATAGGTACTTTATAAGACTTCAGTTGTGGCTTTGTCCACTTAAATTAAACACCATTCTTAGGAATAACACTATCTATTGGTGAAAATAGGACAAACATTTGGGAATTTTCGTGATTATCGCATAGGTACGTAACTACGTACAGACAGACAGGATGCGAGAGCACAATCTTCATTATCAAATAAATAAAGATTTAAATAAGCTATGTTTATAGCTAATGATGCCTGCATGCATGTTTGTCTCTATGGCTCAAATTCTAGTTAATTTGTTACATTATTGTAGTGTATTGTTTGTATGTGGCTACACAGCCATATTGCCACATGATATTGTATGAAAAGACACAACAAGACACAACAGACATTCTGCACTAATATACTTACTTGCAACTTAAATCCTCTTTGCCTCAGATATTTAGGGATGGCTTCCAAGAATATTATCTGTTTATTATTTGATCTATGTTTTAATGACATTTCAATAAATGAAATAACGTCAATATATAAAACTTTCCATTCCTAATTTCAGGTCAAAGGCAAAGACAATGTTGGCGCGGTCATGGACTCCATGGAGTTGGAACGTCAAAGAGGTATCACCATACAGTCTGCGGCAACATACACAATATGGAAGGAGCACAACATCAATATCATTGATACACCTGGGCACGTGGACTTTACCGTTGAAGTGGAGAGAGCATTGAGAGTACTAGATGGCGCTGTTCTTGTTTTGTGTGCTGTTGGTGGAGTACAGAGTCAGACATTAACAGTGAATAGGCAGATGAAGCGGTACAGTGTACCATGCTTGGCGTTTATCAATAAGCTGGATCGGTTAGGTGCCAATCCTCACAGGTATGTAAACAATCAAGCTTCTAGTTACTTTATACCTTGCTTTCTAAAGTCTGGCACACCATAATGTTGTCTTCATAGATATTTTGATATTTTCGAAGCATCCAGAAGAGGTACTAAAAGCTGAAGCCCCCTCAAAATAAATTTAATATTATTTGTTTAATATAAATTCATTTTCTTGGTAGCAGGCATAAAAAATGTAGAGCTCAATTTCATCACCATTCATCAGTTTAGTTCAAACCCATATAGCAACTGTAACTTTATTTTTCAGAGTTATAAAACAAATGTGGTCCAAAATGAACCACAATGCTGCATTCATCCAGTTGCCAATTGGCTTAGAGAAGGAATGTGAAGGAATCCTAGACTTAATAGAAGAGAGGGCAATCTATTTTGATGGTGACTATGGTGAGAATGTCCGTTATGATGAGGTGCCCAAGGACAGACGGGCAGAGGTCCAAGAGAGGAGGCACGAGTTGATTGAGCATCTGTCTAATGTTGATGAAACAATAGGTTTGTAAAAATATTCATACATACATAATTACATACATAGACTCATGCCTGTTTCCCGGAGGGGTAGGCAGAGACTATGGAACGCCATTTGCAACAATCCTGACATATCTTGCTTGCTTCATTCACTCCCAACAAATTTCTCATGCATGCTTTTTTGTTTAGGGTACTTCTAACCTTTCCTGTTTTAAGGATGTCTCCAATCTGGTCAGAGAATGTCCGTCTGGGGCTTCCCCTTCGTCCTGTCCCATTCACACTTGTCTTCTATATCTGCTTGATCAGTCTTTCGAGATCCATCCTCTCCATGTGCCCAAACCAAAAAAAATCTTTTGTGTCATTTATACCTATAACACGATAGTAAACGCCGTAGCAAACTTGCAAGCAAGCCATAGTAAAATAGGATTCCACTGTCTGAATAGTTTGAGAACCAGTAGTAAATTAATAGCTTCACCTTTGATTATACAGTTTAGTTTGCTTGCATGGGACTTTTTTACCCTAAATTTTCTTGCCATTATCCTTTTAATTTTAAACTAAGCCTGGTTAGAAGATACTCCATCTATTTGGTGAAACAATTCAATTCCTTTGCTCATATATACTGTCCCACTGTTGGGCACGGACCACTTCTCACTATGAGAAGGGTAAGATCATAGTCTACCACCCTGGTCAACGAGAGTTCGAGAATGTTATGGAGAACTGTCAGACATGCAGGTTTCCTCACTATGCTTTCCTTCACCGTTAAGCAAGTGTTAATTAACAATTTATTACACACTTAACTTCGAGTCATTGGCTTGCAACGTGGATTCGAACCCGATACCCTCTGCCTGTCATAAAATATTAACACTTTCCAGCGAGAGATATTTAACCCGCGGTCCCGCCCCGCGATTTAGAGAATTTTGCACTTTTCATAACATCAAGACTATTTCAGTTTTCAGGCAGTTTCTTATATTATAGATACACTATTATATTTATAAATAAAGAATAAAACTACCAAATAACTATTACACAAATTTTTACTTGTACACTAATTTTGACACAAATAAAACCCTGACAACAGGTTACATTCATGTGTAACTATTATAGTGTGAAAGCATTATCCATCACTATAAATTCTCTTTTTTGTGTGATATATATTCTAAAACTCGGATAACAACATAAGGGGATATTGTTATCGCGTAAATCTTTACTCTGACGACGAGCCATTTTGTGCCAAAACTTACGTACGCCCGTTGACTGCGCGCCCCGCCCGATACTTTTGTTCCCTATCGTATTAAAAACAATGCACGAGTGGTGGCGATTTCTATGTATGCGTGTACTATATTAGTGTAGAATGTATATTTCATTAGCGGATCACGGCTTGGAAAGTGTTAATGTAATACATATTTACTTTGGTAGTGTAGACAGCTCCTATCCTGTGTATTTAGAAGAACTTTCAGACATGCAAGCTTCCCTTCGGATTTCTATTTGGCCTTAAATAAGTGACAATGAACACATATTATTTTATTTATTTCCAACATATATTTATTTACAGGAGAGCTATTCCTCGAAGAAAAGACACCTACAGTCGACGATATCAAAAAGGCTGTCCGGCGCACCACTCTCAAACGTGCCTTCACACCAGTTCTAGTCGGTACTGCTCTCAAAAACAAAGGAGTCCAACCATTACTAGACGCAGTACTGGAATACTTACCAAACCCAGGCGAGGTGGAGAACACAGCTTTACTAAATGAAGATAAAGACGGGGAAGGTCAAACGATTGTTCTCGATCCTTCTAGAAATGATAACAAACCGTTTGTTGGCTTAGCATTTAAGTTGGAAGTCAGCAAGTTTGGACAGCTTACGTATTTGAGGTGTTACCAAGGCATGTTGAAGAGGGGTGAGAATATTTTTAATGCCAGGACTGGCAAGAAGGTATGTGGTGGGCGGTTTATATATTTTTTTTATTTGTCTGCATGTATGACAGTATGAACTATGATTTAAGCACTTGCATTGCCACTTAACACTGCGTAGTGAACATCATAGGCACTCCCATATTATGTCCTTATTTTTATTTTTTTAGTGTCTACAAGAAAAATTTCGTATGGTGATTTAGTCATCCAGGAATCTTTCGAGAATATTATGGAGAACCTACATAATAGTCTCGAAAGACTTAGGAAGGCTGCGAACTTTGGGGATTGCTTCCTCATTTATAAACTAGCCCACTGCTGAGCAGCAGTGGGATAGTTAATATGTACTATTCATGGCTAATATAATATTCCCAGTCATGGCTTTTCGTATCCATTACTATGGTTCTACAAATAACAATGTATTGTCAGGGCGACCAATACCTCTTCTAAAATGACAAGTACTGACAATATCTAATTTTCAGGTAAAAATCTCCCGCCTAGTCCGCATGCACTCAAACAACATGGAGGAGGTGAACGAGGTGATGGCCGGCGATATATTCGCGTTGTTCGGCGTAGATTGCGCGTCCGGTGACACGTTTGTTAACGACGGCAAACTGCAGCTGGCAATGGAATCGATACACGTGCCGGATCCCGTCGTGTCGATGTCTATCAAGCCAAAGAATAACAAGGATAGGGATAATTTCTCGAAGGCTGTTGCAAGGTAAGCTAACAATAATGTTAACAGTATTTAAGGTGAAATCGACCCAGGAACATATAACTCAAAGTTATGTGCATATTAAGTATGTTGTTGATTATCGCTTGCTTCTTGCCTCAAAAATCACATTGACAGTCTATATCAATGAATACAGATTTACGTTTAAAGAAGCGCAGTTCTTAAGCCATTTGTGCGGCGATTACAAGTGTCTGTCTCCAGTTTAGTTCGTAGTTGGCGCCGTTAGCGGCACTGGCGTCGTTCTCAGTCTCTCTTGTTCTCGTAGTTAAGATACACAGGAGGAATGTTCGTCTCTCTTGCTCTCGTAGATACAGCTGTCACAGCGCGACTGCCACGCCGCCAAGCGCCAATTTGAGTCACAGAAAGTTTGTCTTCAGAGCGCCCATAGGAAATGCGCCTCTATGTAAATATCTGATCTCTTTGGTCCATATGGAGAGTCACTACTCTCGATTATACTGACACTGGTCTTAACCGTGGAATATGGCCATATTCCACGGTTAACACCAGTGTCAGTATAGCCAAAGAGATAGCGATCTCTTTGGCTTGCGGAGATCAGACGGCAGTCGCTTTGTGGAAAAGCCGATATTCTGTCATATCTGGTTTTGGTTAGACTAGTAAGCGGACACCAGGCTCCTAGGTGTAAGTCTTGAGTCCAACAGGGATAACGTTGGAATGACGTCAATGACGATGGTAATGATTTAACAATCGTTATCTAACACTCGAAACCATTTACCATTCTAGATTCACCAAAGAAGACCCAACATTCCAGTTCCGTTTCGACGCTGACAACAAGGAAACCATCGTATCGGGCATGGGCGAGCTGCACCTAGAGATCTACGCGCAGAGGATGGAGAGGGAATACAACTGTCCCGTCGAGCTGGGCAAGCCTAAAGTTGCCTTCCGGTTAGTTATTTTTTATTTATTGATGCCTATCAAAATGACTCCATGCCGCATGATCTTAAGCATACATGGAGTCCCATAGCAAAAGTCACCTTGACCATTGTAAATATTATTCATAATAATGGCATGATGAACCCTTCTTTGATGGCCTAGAGTAAAGCTTTTTCACGCCCCGCTTAAATTGATAGACAGAACATTCGAATAATAGGGTTGTTTCCAACTAGTCAAATCAAGCACTTTTAATGAAATGTCAAAAACTACCTTTTCTACGGCGTTTGTATGAAATAAGACTTAGTGACGTCATAGTTTTTTGCTGTCAAATAGTATACTTATTATCAATAAATTGTCGATAAAAAATGTTAAATAAAGATTTAACATTAATTGATGAATGAAACTACCATTAATTTGACATATTGCACTAGATAAAAATACTTGTATAATTTATTTCACTTGCAGGAAACTTCCCTATTACTATTCGATTGTTCATGCTGTATAAACTGTTCCACTACTGGGCACGGGCCTCTTCTCGCTATGAGAAGGGTAGAGCCATATTCCACCACAATGACCAAGTGCGGGTTGCCAGACTTCACATGTCTTTCGAGAAAAATATTGGAGTGCTCTCAGACATTCAGTTTCATGCTGTATTTTCATGTCTTATTCCAGAGAAACAATGATGTCGCCGTGTGCATTCGACTATCTACACAAGAAGCAGTCTGGCGGCGCGGGACAGTACGCCCGAGTGTCCGGCATCATGGAGCCACTAGAACCACACCAGAATACGAGTATTTACAGTTTATTATTTATTTATACTTTATACATCAATAGCCCTGTTGCCATAAAATAGAGTAAAGGCAAAAAGGACAACACAGACTTACTCTATCTTGTGGGTTGTCTTAATATACCTTGGTCCTTCTGGACTGATTGTTATTTTTTTTTATTAAAAAGACAACTCCCGCAGTAGGACTAAATCCTGTGTCGCGGGGGACTTTACAAACATACAATTAACGGACACAATGAACACCCAGACTAGAAACAACAATTTGTGAATTACACAAAGTGTTGCCTCATGTGGGGATCGAACCCACAACACTCGGAGCAGTGTCAAGCGGTGAGGCGGCCGCTTAAACCACTACGCCAACCGTGCAGTCTGTAATTCTGTTTGTACTGTATGTGTTGGGTTCGATACAAAGAACAAGCCGTCAATTCAGTTCAAATAAATTGCAACCTAAACTGAACCGTATATGATGTTACCTTATATAATGTAATATTTTATAACATAACTTCACGCCTTTTATCCCCGAAGGGGTAGGCAGAGGAGTATTACACAACCACATTTCGCCAGTTATGTTTAGGTCCCAATGTAATAGAGGGCGAGCCTATTGCCATCTACCAGGCACATTATTAATATTTTATATGATTATAAAACGGTTTAAAAATATTACATCATATATGGTAAAGGAATTCAAATCCTGCCGTATGATAATATAAGGCTACTTACTGACTACAATCTCACTAAGAAATCTAACACAATAAATAAAATATAATACTAACCAAATCCATTTCTAATTGCAGTACTAGAATTCATCGACGAGACAGTAGGCACGAACGTCCCGAAGCAGTTCATTCCGGGGGTCGAGAAGGGTTTCCTAGACACGTGTCAGAAGGGCTACCTATCAGGACACAAAGTCTCCGGGGTCAAGTTCCGTTTACAAGATGGCGCTCATCATATTGTGGATTCTAGCGAGCTGGCTTTCTTCTTAGCGGCTAAAGGAGCTGTTAAGGAAGGTCAGTGGTATTTTGGAATAGATTAGCTGCTGGTTTGTCGATTTAGTTTCATTTCTGTGGAAAGTAATCATATGGGTATCTCTGCATAGGTGCAGATGTGCGTTTTGTATACATATTTCACAAAAATAGAAAATAAAATAATGTATATTATGTAGCTACGTACATTATTTTATTTTCTTTTTTTTTGCAGACAGTGGTCTGCTTTCGTCTATCATTCGACAATCTCGTATTATCAAAGGACCTAGTATGAGTGTATCCAGCTTAGTTCTTATCACGATTAAATATTCAATGGCTTTGATCAGTGGTTCCAAAAATTGTCTGAAATCCATCCGACCTATCAAACAACAATTCCAATCTAGAGACCCACGTTTTAGCTGCTTTTGCAAAAATATGGGCATAAATTTCATAGGAAAATAAAGTCATAAAGGGGAAGCGAACTTTGGTCAGTCGGTATCGCTTTACATTTCAGAACCCACTCAATATTCGCTCGCGACCCACCTGGCTTAGATTATTGTCAATATTTACAAGAGTACCGGCTCACCATGACGACTAAAATCGAAAACGCTTTAACCAATTGTATTATCTTCCCAGTATTCGACGAAGGCGCCTGGCAGATCCTGGAGCCCATAATGTTCGTCGAGGTGGTCCTACCTGACGAGTTCCACGGCACCGTGATCGGGCAGCTGAACAAGCGCGGCGGCATCATCACCGGCACGGAGGGCGCGGAGGGATGGACCACGATATACGCTGAAGTACCCCTCAATAATATGTTTGGGTACGCTGGGGAACTTAGGTGAGTTGAGACATTTATTTATTTCTTAAAGAACTAAGAATAAACCTTGTGTCCCATGGGAATCAAGAACACTTAAGACTCGAAACAACAATTTGTGGATCTCACAGTGGTGTCCCGTGTGGAGACAACACTTTGTGAGATCTAAAAATTGTTGAGTTGAATCTTCAACCTAGTGTTGTCATACGTGGCATTAAAAACATAATAGTGTATCAATCGGTATTACATTAAGGCCGATTTTGCAATATCCAGACACAAAAATATCCATCCTATACTAGGGCTTAACTAAACTAAACTTAAATATCAAGATCAGTTTTTAGTGTGTTCATTTTTTATACGTATATACGTATAATTTCCTTGCTCCAGATCAATGACACAAGGCAAAGGCGAATTCAGCATGGAATACTCCCGCTACTCTCCCTGCCTCCCAGACGTACAAGAGCAACTCATAAGGAAGTACCAAGAAGAGATGGGCATACTCCCCGACAAAAAGAAGACCAAGAATTAACCGCCTACCTTTAGAGTTATTTATTTTTAATCTATTGTAAGATATAGATACTGCTAGTGTAATATATTAATTATTTGCATTTTCTGTTTTATTTTTTTCGTGTCAATGGGCCAGTTGATGTTTAGCAAGAAATGCGTAATGCCAGAGGCCAGTGGACTAGAAGAGTATAGTACAGTCGAACAACTTCCTGCTGGACCACCATAAGGGCGAGAATCGTTCAGCAAGACATCGTCGCTTCCAGTCCTCCGCCCTGGGGGAAGGGCGAAGGGGACTGTCAGACTTTTACTGATTAAAAACCAACCCGTGTTCCTCATGTGCCCATGAGTCGGAGGATCGGGTATCGCCGAAGCATTCCTCGCTGCCCCCCGACGGGCGCTTCCTGTGCTACTTTATACACACATTAACATTCGTATACAAAACTAGTTTCTAGTGTGCCTCGAATCTATGAGCGAGCCAAGGGATTTTTTTTCAAACTGGTCCACCGCCGACTTGTTTGATTGTACATCATAAAATATGAACCCTCATTGTCATCATCATCATGGTCCTAGCTTTATCCTGGTAGCATTAATAACTTATCCGATTAGGCGTTCGGGATCTGCTCACTGATCTAACCAGGTTTGAAAGAATATTGCTTTTCCACAAAATATAGTTTCAATGTCAGATAAAATACGAGAATTGGCCTTCTAGTTTATTATGCTTGACAAACGACCTGTGCCTGCATTTAGAATACGTCTCAGCATACGTTCCTACAGTTCCTAAAAATAAAGGATAGAAAAAGAAAACACCAACAAATACATTTATAAAAACCCATTTATTCATAACACTTCACAAATATATTCCAAAAACGATACAAATCGTAACAAACACTCCAGGTACAAATAATAATTGTTTTGCTTATCTTACACTATGGTTAGTCAAACAATACTATACGAATACTAGTTACTAGTTTAGGCTAAAGGGAATATAACACTTGGCTAATATTAGCTGGGATGAAACATTTAGAAATTCAACCAAAAAAAATCTATCAACTGTATGCTGTACGTGGAGATCTTAGTTCGAGTTTATTTCATGCACCATAATTATGTTCAATCGTAAATAGGCATACCTAATACCAAAGTATTGAGGGTCACTTTCAAATTTTATCAACCTAAACTGCGAACGCGGTAGATTAAGAAAGATGGCGTAAGAAATAAACTCGAACCAGGTCCGCTTTTTCGATTAGAATGAAAATTCAGGACAGATATTGGTGAACGATTATGAACGAATAATACGAAAATAAAAAAACTAAAGTTGAAGATGTGGGAAAAAGGCTGCTAACCTTAAATGGAACTGGGTGGGCCATGTCAGCCGTATACATGAGGATCGTTGGGCGAAAATCTCAACACTGTGGGTGCCAGAAAATGGTCGTCGTCGCCGGGGTTGACCCCGAAAACGGTGGCGAGATGACCTAGACGCCTACCACAAGAGTTGGCTTGAGATTGTAGGCGACAAGAGAGCGTGGAAAGATCTGGGGGAGGCCTTTGCCCAGCAGTGGGACAGTACAGACTAAAGAAAAATTAGAACATAACGAATATAAATGAATCAATCATAAATTCATTGTCTTCTAATATTCATTCTTACAATGCTCATAGTAGGCAAATAACAATAGAGTGTTAATATTACTGGTATATTTTTATATACTACTAGCTTTCGCCCGCGGCTTCGCCAGCATGATATTTTAATAAAGAGTGGCCTATGTACTTCCCCGGGTTTCAGATTATCCAGTATCCATGTCAAATTTCATCACAAACGGCTCTGTAGATTAGCCGTATAGCATACATATAAACAGATAATACTGAAAAATTACTTTTGTTTTCATAATCGTTGAACTTCAGGTAAAGATTAGTATGTAAGTATATTTTTGAAGTTATGAAGAGTTTATATACCTACTAAATATAACAGCAGCAAAAATTAAATCTGAAAGCATTAGGTACCACAAAGTACATATCAGACAATCAGACCGTCCCTCCGCCTCGCTGTGCTTAAGCGCACTAACTCATACAAAGCGTTTTTAATGAATGACGCTGCGCTTAGGTCAGATATATCGTGATAACTTTTAACTATTCGTCAAAATAAATCTTTCAATTTTGAAAACAATTTGATAACTACTCTAGAATGAGCATTGTAAAAAACATATATATTTTTTTGATGTTATACTGTTTTATTACAATAAAAAATGATGCAAGTAGTTAGATTATGTACTAAAAGTTAAAAAGTAATTCGGTATGTTCTAGCTACCAGATCGCACCAATGTTCTCATCAATCTGGGGTATTGATCAGACAAATATAAAATCGTTGGGCAAGTGAAATTTCTATCATAATGTATACTCTGGATACGCTACGCCCAAAATTATTTTTTTTTAGTTAATTTTATTTTCAAGATTTTAGTTTTGTTGTTAGTTGATACTTCTCATTCTATTTTCATAGTGAGCCCTTTTCTACCAATCAAGCCCTGTCACTCGATACCCATATTGAGGTATTTGTGGAAAATAGGTAATCCGCCATTTTGTGGCGGCGGCCACCTTGGATTTTTCATAGTGAGCTCTAGTCTACTAATCAAGCCCTTTAATTTGATATCCATATTGAGGTATTTGTGGAAAATAGGTAATTCGCCATCTTGTGGCGGCGGCCATCTTGGATTTTTCATAGTGAGCTCTATTCTACCAATCAAGCCCCTTCATTTGATACCCATATTGAGGTATTTGTGGAAAATAAGTAATCCGCCATTTTGCGGTGACAACCATCTTGGATTTTTCATAGTGAGCTCTATTCTACGAATCAAGCCCTTTCATTTGATACCCATATTGAGGTTTTTGTGGCAAATAGGTAATCCGCCATTTTGAGGCGGTGGCCATCTTGGATTTTTCATAGTGAGCTCTATTCTACCAATCAAGCCCTTTCATTTGATACCCATATTGAGGTATTTGTGGAAAATAAGTAATCCGCCATTTTGTGGCGGCAGCCATCTTGGATTTTTCATAGTGAGCCATATTCTACCAATCAAGCCCTTTCATTCAATACCCATATTGAGGTATTTGTGGAAAATAAGTAATCCGCCGTTTTGCGGCGACAGCCATCTTGGATTTTTTATAGTGAGCTCTATTCTACGAATCAAGCCCTTTCATTTGATACCCATATTGAGGTATTTGTGGCAAATAGGTAATCCGCCATTTTGAGGCGGCGGCCATCTTGGATTTTTCATAGTGAGCTCTATTCTACCAATCAAGCCCTTTCATTTGATACCCATATTGAGGTATTTGTGGAAAATAAGTAATCCGCCATTTTGTGGCGGCAGCCATCTTGGATTTTTCATAGTGAGCTCTATTCTACCAATCAAGCCCTTTCATTCAATACCCATATTGAGGTATTTGTGGAAAATATGTAATCCGCCATTTACGGCGACAGCCATCTTGGATTTTTCATAGTGAGCTCTATTCTACGAATCAAGCACTTTCATTTGATACCCATATTGAGGTATTTGTGGAAAATAAGTAATCCGCCATTTTGTGGCGGCGGCCATCTTGGATTTTTCATAGTGAGCTCTATTCTACCAATCAAGCCTTTTCATTTGATATCCATATTGAGGTTGTTGTGAAGTAATATAATATGATCCGCCATTTTGTATCGGCGGCCATCTTGAAATTACAATCATTTAAATATTATCTTTTATCTTGATGAAAATATGAGTGTATACCAAATATCAGATCAATCTGTCATGAGGAACGGGGTAAAATTCCAATAAATAGCTTTCAGAGCTATGGATTTTTGCCGACTTAGTTTATACTTTTCCTTATATTATGGCAACATTATACAAAATCTTTATAAATTGTAGCCTATGTGTTATTCTGATGTATGAACTATATTATTGTAAAGTTTCATCCAAATCCGTTCAGTAGTTTTTGCGTGAAAGAGTAACAAACATCCATCCATCCATCCATCTTCACAAACTTTCACATTTATAATATTAGTAGGATATTGACGACCGGTTGGCGCCGCGGGAGTGTAAGCGACTGCTACGCCGCAGGTCGCGGATTCGATTTCCGTGCAAGTCAAACATTTGTGTGCATGAACATGGATGTTCGTCTTGTTCTGGGTGTTTCTATATATATAATATGTATGTATTTACAAAAAAAGAAGTATATATGTACCTATGTTCATCCATTATCTAGTAGGTACCCATATTATAAGCTTCTGCTTAGTTTGGTACTAGATGGTGTTGTGTGAATGTGGTAGAATGTACCATAACTTCCTATAATAGATAAATGAGTAGGTATTTTACAATTAATCGTCAATAATGCGTCAACAAAATATTTCTTTAAACGTTAATTACTATGACAACCCCATGCTTTTGGGCAACGTCGCCATAGTAAAAAAATATCATCTTGCCAAGATGTATCGATTGAGCTACATTTCATTTCTGTTGATGGATGGGGACGATTCCGCCCATGGTCCTTTGGCATAGAAGACATTTAATACTATTGGAGGAGGTATTGAAGAGGGCTATTTATTTGATTCTTAAGGCCATTGCTCACTTATAAAGTAGAGATGCGATCATTACGCCTATTACCTATAACTCGCGCACAAACTAGCCATTACAAAGTCAGCTTCCCTCGAAGTAGCTTAAACGCTGCGCTCGCATTGTCGGATTGACTTAAGGTAAACGGTAAACTCGCCCAGAGCAATCCAGAGTCCAGGGTAAGTAAGCTTAGATTGAAGTAAGTATGACTAGTATGAGTTTGGCTAACTTTTATATTACCTGGATTCGCTCAGCTCCAAGTTTTGCAACGATCCGACTTTAAAGGAAGCCAATCAGAAGGATGTTAGTGTCACTCTGATCGGATCGAAACTCCATCGAAACACACTCCATCGAAACAGCTGCCATCATTTACACCCAAGTTATTTTTTGAGTGGCCGCCCTGTGTAATTATAACATAATGCTGCGTCGCAAAGAAATAAGGAATAGGCACGTCCCTTAGGATGTAATTTTCATAAGGGTAAGGATACAGACAGTACGTATAGGTTAGCTTATTACTTGTTCATGCCAAGAAGTATTTAACTTTAACCGGCTGATAAGCCAGCGACGACTTTAAGAAAATTAAGTGCTACTTATTTAGTTTTCCATTATTATTTATAAAATATATAAATAACTAAAAAGTTCACTAATCAGGACGCTAACTATTACAAAAATAATTTGCCTATAGATTTGTATATGTATTTTTTACACCACAATATTATCTAAGCGCGTAATTCAAATATAGGTTATACTTATACGTATTAAATGAGTGGTTGTCCGAAACATATTACTTTATATTCAACTTCAAGCTTACCAGTGGTTATATTTAAGGATCGCATCTGTATCATATTTATGTCATTAATTGCCCATATTGGTAACTATTACTTTTAATACATCTCGCATAGTAGCAATATTACTGCGCATCAGCTAGACTGGCAGATCTTTCAACACGGGAACAAATGTCTAATATAAGGCAGATCATTGAGCGAGCCTATGGATTCATTGCCTCTTTTTCTCTTTTGTGATTTGTTTCTTCGACTACAGCAAGGCTTTCGACTGTTTTGATTGGCAGAGCCTATGCATGGTGCTCAACGAACGAGGAGTATCGAAACACTTCACCGCTCTTCTTTAGTCCCTGTACCTGGACAACAAAAGGGCGGTGAGGATTGGTAGTACCACTCCAAAGCTCTGTTCATTCAAAAAGGGAGTCAGACAAGGGTGCATCCTGTCTCACGTGCTTTTCAACATCTGTGGGGAATACAGTATGTGGCGAGCTTGTTAGGAGTAGTAGGGTGGAGTATCAATTAGTGGCGTAAAAATAATAATTTGTGTTACGCGTTGACGCTACATTCTCTACATCAGTTGAGAGAGATGGGTCCACGTTGTTGGAAAGACTAGCAAGTTAGCAAAGACCTCCCCCTCGTTAGATCTCCACCTTGTCGTGGTGGGGGGGCTCAGTAACCGTAGGTTTGAGGCACACCCACAGTGAAGCTAAGCGGGATCCCGGGAGGTGACGCTCCACGTGGGCTTGGATGAGGCCTGCGTAGGATGCGTCCCAAGGTGTGGGTGCGGGGGACAGTTCTGTCTGTCTGGGTGCGGTCGCGGGAGGAGAGGCGTGTCGGTGTTGCGTTGCCGCGCGCCCTATCTCCCGCGACCAAATGGGGGCGCACCATCATTGCGTCGCGGTGGGGCCGCAGAGGAAGAGGAGATGCGGTGTTGCGTTGCCGTCCTCCCTATCCTCTGCGGCCGCTGGGTGTTTTGGCGGCGGAGCCCAACCTTCATCCGCCGCCAAAGGGGTTTCGTTTGGGGCCCGCCTGACCATCTGGCGGGCCAATACCCGTCGGGGGTAGCGAGGAATGCTTCTGTGAAACCCTACCCTCCGCGCGGGTACGGTAGCACGGGTTGGTTTTTAGTCAGTAAGAGTCTGACAGTCCCCTTCGTCCTTCCCCCCCAGGGCGGAGGGGCTCCATGAGGATTTTCCAACCCGACACAAAAAAAAAGCAAAGACCTGGGGCGCATCCACTGGACAGAGCACCGGTTCAATGCACTTGTTCTGGCTAAACACGAAATACCAATGAGACTTATCACCATATGCATTTGAAGGTGATTCGAGTATTTTAGACACGGTGCGAGAGAAAGAAGTGATAATCTGGACAAACAAACTAATAATATTATTATTCAATTCAAATGATCATTATGCTGGAAATGCGCCGGCTAGTACAGAGAGCTGAGTGTGGAGAGATTTTTAATTGAGCTTTCGTAAAAAATTAGCGATTTATTTTTTAATATTTTCATGTCCACAAAGCAGCCATGGCAATAATAAAAATGTATTATAGCATACAGGGCAATCATGAAAAATGTATTATAGTAAACTGCTAAGTAGCCACGAGTTCTCACGTTTCGCTTTTAAAATATGGCCAGTATAACATAGTTAATATGCGTGACGTCAAACTGTAGCTTGAGAAACATAGCACTTTTAATGTACAATCAAGGAAATATATTTAACAAGCGCATATTTATCACATTTGAAAACTTCCTTTAGATATTACTTACATAAACTATCGTAAATTGTTTCCTCGATTATAAGTACATTCAGTTTTACGTTCATTGACAATGAATCCTGATTCCAATTGAAAATATGTTCTAAGTCTAATTACACATATATATTTAGGGATCTAATGTATAAAAATTGGGCAAGTGCGAGTCGGACTCGCGCACGAAGGGTTCCGTACCATCATCTATAAAACAAAATCACGTTCGTTGTATGTATACTTAAATACTTTTTAAGTTTCTACCTGTTTATTAAGATCAAGTAATAAATTGCTTAAAATTACGTTTGTTGTATGGGAGCCCCCCTTTATTATTTACTTTTTTTAATTTCATTATTTATTTTGAAAGGTAATATACAACTACATATTCTGTGAAAATTTAAAGCGTCTACCTGTTACAGTTAGTAATTTTGAGCAAAAAAATACGAAAAAAAAACACGAAAAAAAACACGTTGTTTGTATGGCACCTTAATATTTTCATTTTTAGGGGAACCCTAAAAATGAAAATATTAAGGTGCCTGTACCTCGAAAGGAAAAAACGGAACCCTTATAGGATCACTTTGTTGTCCGTCCGTCTGTCAAGACCCTTTTTCTCAGGTATGCGTGGAGGTATCAAACTGAAATTTATACTAAATACTCGAATCTACGGTTCCACAGAGCTGTAAAAAAATCAAACTTCTAATCCAACGCAATCAAAAGATACAGCCGTATATCCTGCAAATTGCAGCATATTTTCAAACTCGCATTGGAATCAAAACCTACATGGTACTTCCCGTGAACTCAGAATCTTGAAATTTGGTACGAAGCAACGTCTTATATAACTGATAAAGGAAAAATTGCGTAAACCATGAATTTTTTGTTACATCATATGAGAAAAATATTTTTAATAAATTTAAAGTTACTACTCCTTTCTCTTGAACGCGTGGAGGTATTAAATTGAAATTCATATCATTAACTCAAGTATATAACACCGTTAGGCTGCAACAAAATCAAACTTCTATGTCAACGCAATCAAAAGAAAGAGCAATATAAACATATTTTAAAACTCGCGCCTACTCGCAAGTGAATCAAAACCTACAGGGTACTTCCCGTGAACTCAGAATCTTGAAATTTGGTACGAACTAACGTCTTATATCACATATGAAGGAAAAATTGCGAAAACCGTAATTTTTTAGTTATAGCATATAAAAAAATATTTTTAATAAATTTAAAGTTACTACCCCTTTCTCTTGAACGCGTGGAGGTATTAAATTGAAATTCATATCAAATACTCAATATAGAACACCGTTAGGCTGCAACAAAATCAAACTTCTATGTCAACGCAATCAAAAGAAAGAGCAATATAAGCATATTTTCAAACTCTCGACTACTCGCAAGGGAATCAAAACCTACAGGGTACTTCCCGTGAACTCAAAATCTTGAAATTGGGTACGAAGCAACGTATACGTTATAGCCCAGATAAAGGATGCGAAAGGCTGAGGACCGTGTGCTGTGATGCGTGTTGGAAGAGGCCTACGTCCAGCAGTGGACTGCGATAGGCTGATTGAGATTGAGATTTCAAATAATTACATAGTCTTCAAACCTTTTTGCTAATTATTCTGTACTTTACAAGTACTTTTGTAACAGATTTCTAATAGTCACTAAAAACTTTGTAAATCAATAACTTTGATAAAAAATCTTACCATCATTCATCAGCAGACTTTAGCAAGGCTGCTGCAAGGCTGGTATAGGTAATTACGTTATATTATAAAATAAGCGATATATGTTAATATAAAATAAAGGATGACTGATTACAAACGACAAAGACCCCTTTTTATTTAATTTATGCTCCTCCAGCTTTCCATACTGTAATGTTATGGATTTCATTTGGCAATAAAAATACCATAACTATGACTGGTAAACTTTTACTTATATACCTACAGGTTTGTACGGAACCCTCGGTGCGCGAGTCCGACTCGCACTTGACCGGTTTTTTTTATTTTTAGTATTTGTTGTTATAGCGGCAACCGAAATACATAATTTGTGAAAATTTCTGCTTTCTAGCTATCACGGTTTATGAGATACAGCCTGGTGACAGACAGACAGACAGACGGACAGACAGACAGACAGACAGACAGACAGACAGACAGCGGAGGCTTAGTAATAGGGTTCCGTTTTTTACCTTTTAGGTACGAAACCCTAATAAAACAAATAAGTATCAGTACATTTACTTACTAACTTTATCCAACACAATTTGTGCCAATTGTCTTATATAGGTACTAGTAAATAATCTGTTGTGATATTTTTCTTATATTTCACTAAGGCGCGTGGTCTGATGTTCGAAATGCAAAATGCACTCTTGGATGTCGTCATGGTCACTGTGACGGGAACCAGACGAGTGTAAAGAAGGTCTTAAAAGTTTTACAGTTGCAAATAGAATTTGCAAACGAAAGTATTGCTTTGGTAGTCACGCGCAAATTAATTTATAGTTCGTAAGAAAGTAGTTCACAACTGACACGCATTCATGAAATATAAGAAGCACGTTAATAAAATATATAATTTTAGGCCGACGTTTCAGCTGATGTGCTATTCTTTCTGATTCCACTGCTCCAGGAATCATTGCGCCTTACGAGGTCTTTCTGAAAACCATTTAGAGGTCCATACATAGTTATGAGTTACAGCTACGATAATATACAATAAAATAACAATAAACATTGTAATAAGTAAAAGTTTACAACATACTGTAGAAAATGCTTTGTTCAACAGTATTTAAATTTGTATACTAAAAAACTTAGTGTCTTGAAAATAGCCAACACTCATGAGATTCCTGAATTTTCAAAATTTGCTGCTATTAGTTTTTGTTGCGGATAGTTTGCATGAGTGTCAAAATATTTTTTTAATGTGCGAGTTTATTTATAATTATCTTGTTTCACCGTTAAAGCAAACGTTAGTTTCAAATTAAATTGGGTTCGAGATTAAACTAAAGGAGCTATCTACTCACGCTGATGTTTTATTTCTGCTGAACAAAGATTTTTAACATTTACGTATGCAAAATTAGTACATTAAAGTTTACATTACAATAAAGAATAAAAATGTGCAGATAAGTGCAGGATTAATAATAATTGAAAACACACAAAGTGGGTATATTTATCTATTCGGTTACGGCACATGGTGGTATCAATAAAAATGACTATTTGTTACATTTAAAACATTCACAACTATGGTACATTACTGCTCTTCTTTAGACTTAACTATATTAGGTTTAATTACATTAATGCTATACATAAAACATATCTGGTAGACAGTAACTTAAAATCTTAACTAAATATCTAATAATCGTTTGGGTTAATTTAACCGTGTTACTTACTTAAGTTAGGTATTCAAGTCACAATCATTGGATCATCTACATAATATACAAACAGAACAGCTCTCTACAGATATCGTTAAAATATACATAAAGTTCTATGTTTTGGCATTTTTACTAAAGGTACACAATCTTTAGCGTAAATATAAAATCTTGTTTGAAAGTAAGTAAATAGCTGTTATTAAGTGTTAATAACAGCTATTTATTTAATGAAGCAGAATTGATCATTGTTGATTGTAAGTACCTACTCCTTTGTCTGGTCCAAAGCGAGTAAAAAACTCATTTAAGATGTTGAGAGAAATATAACAGTGATGGCGAGTGCAATTATTTCTAACGATGTTTGACAACTTTAGATAATTTTAATATTAAATTGTGCAAATATTTGCAAAATTCGCAATTGGTGTAATTTTATCAGAATTTGCAATAAGTAGGTACTAATGACAAATTGAGGACTTAATATGTTCTTGGGTTTACGCGAATGTTATACATTGAAATTAAACTACAGTTTACGGATTTTATCGCGTTATATTGGTTTCACTTAGTTATTACATTTAAACCGAATGATCTGGAAACTACATTCAAGGAAAAGACTAATATCACTTCAGTATGCCGTGACCATGAATCCTGTAAAGAATTCGAAACGTCGGCTAGTAATAAATTAAAATTAATGTAGTTTCTTCACCTTGGCTGAAGAGTCTTCTTCTTCAACCTCGTCCATGGTTGATAGCCGCCTTTCGATCTCTGATTGTGCGTTTTTGGACATAAGCTTCTTGTGTTTGTTACTGTAGAACCGCTTGCTTGCCCGTGTTATATGGCATATAACAAAATTCAAACACTAAATTGCCCGTGTTATATGGCATATAACATCGCATCTCAGTCTACTTTGCCCGTGTCATACTGTATATGACATGGCTCCCGCAGTCGAAAGAGTGAAATATACTCGTCTCAGTCGCTCTAGGGCTTAGTTTGTATTATGTATCTCGTTTCTACGTTAAATTTCCCGTCATACTAATCCCAGTCGAGTTTCGACTCCATAGAGAAATTTAAAAAAAATCGTTCGTTGTCAATGTTGTCATTGAGTGTTGAGTCGGTGCGGAATGTGCGGAATGTGTGAGTGTATTTGTGCTGTTTTTTCTGTTAAATTTAGTTTTATTCTTTAAGATCTATTGTGTTTATCAAGGTATGTAAATAACTAACACGTATATATAATAATTCCAGCATGAAATATAAGATTTGACTTTTTTCGAGACCTTAAGTAGATTTTGGCGCGCAACAGTGATTTTACTGAGAAGATGGGAACTGTTTCAGAAATGTTCATATTACTGAGAAGTGGTCAATGCTATCCATATAATTTTTTTTGTTTTAAAAGAATATGAGACTACTTATTTAGTGTTTATTTATTTGTATGTTTAAAACTGTTATTTGTGCATTATATGGCCTTATCAAATTTAACATAAATTACGCCGCGCGGCGCCAGGTAATGGTTTGGAATCAGAGGCCTCTAATTCATAAATATGTATAGACAAGTGTACTTTTTTATTTTTATCTTATTATCTTATATATAAGTAACGTAATTAAATATTAAAAACGATATGTCACCGCTTTAAGTTTTGAGGTATGAACTTATAAATACAAAGCGAGCTCTAAAACGCGCTATCTCAATTTCAAACGAGCATCACTCGACACTAGAGTCGTAATCTAAATAAACAAAGATAACATTGTATAGTTAGTTTCATAACAAACATAAATAATATAACACTTGACAACCTTTCAAAACAAATTGAGTCACACGAACCGATTGTGTGGAACCCGACCCGCGCGCCGAGGCGATAAAAACGCGCGGGCATTTGATCGTTATCGCTTTCAAGTGGCCGGGCAGAGGGGCCGGCGTGGGTTGCGGCGCGGAGCAAGCAAGCGGAGAAGAGAATTTTATCATACATATATCAACGCTCATTGACACCAAATTTTGAGAATCCAGGGAAATAAAATTATTAACGTGATAACATTTTAAAAATTATTAGATATGTAACTGAAGTGTCGTATAGTTATGATCAATGTCAGCCGAGATGATTTTGTCTCTAAGATTTTGTTGTAAATGATTAAAATAAATCTCAAACAATGATTTTAATTGGACTCACAAAAATAACGTGAAAACTAACTTACTTATAAACCTAAATATCACTGCGCAAAATATTTGAATAAAGTTTACATGCACGACTTACTTCTTCTTGCCTGATTTGGATTTCACATCTTTAACGTCACTTCGACCTTTCGTTTTGTTGCTATTGTTTACTTGCTTCCAAATACCAGTTTTATTTATTTCTTCTAAAATCGATTCTGATTATCGTTTAATGACGTCAGTGGTATGTTCATTATGTTGCAGTTGATGAGTGGAATCTGTAGATTCTCTTGATACGGTGGCGGGTTACTCTTGTTGGTATCCTACAAGGGGACAGGCTAAGAAACTTCTTCAAAGAAATCGCAACAAATAAATATTTTTATAAAATAAGTATCTACTGTAATTGTGAAGTACTTTACTCACCAAAATTTACACTAGTAAAATGCAAACAAAATTAACTAGACAGGAAAACATTCATGATAGCAAAAATAAAATGCGTGTGTGTTTGTGAAGATAACACTGAGTTTATTTCGTAGTACATCGATTAACATGATCAACAAAAATAATTAAACTATAGGATTACAAAGGAAACTAAAATGAAGTAAGAAAATATTTTATTTTCAGCGGCAATTTAGTATTTTTTCATGCCACCCCACCTCAGCGTCTCAAGTGTCTCTGGCATGACATCGTCGAGTATTTTCATTTCTCTTCTCGTGAAAAATAAGTCTAGGGCCTTTCTGATACCAATCATTACAACCAGCATTAGTGGGAAAAGTATAGAAGTCATCGAAAATGACTTTATAACCCAGAGATAAATGAGACAAGCTAGTTGAATTGCCGTGAAAATATGAACACGACATATTGGTACCTACAAGAAAGAACTGTAGTAGTGGTGGAACACACAATATTTTCTTTGGTTAAAGAAATTTATGAAGTTACACTCACCTGTCTTAAAAACATATGGTCTGGTTGATACTTCTGTGGCATAAACATAATCAAAATTCTATCAAAGAACTGCAAGCTTTTCAATGACGCCACTCCCATGTAAAGAAATACACCAAAAACTACAGGCATTGGTATGTGACTAAGAACTGGTGTTAATATGACTGAGCAGCCAATCATTAAGAAAATCAATATATGAGTTACTCTTTGCTCTCGGACTCCTAAGAATCTTGGTTTCTCTCCTGGTGCAGCGCATTCAGATTCCACTTTTAAGGAGTTAACGTGATTTATGCTCAACACTGTTGCTGCAACAAACCATGGTAGTCCCATGACTGAGCATATTTGTATAAGTATAGCGAGTACAAACAAATCCAGATGATAACCGCATCCTTTCTTCAGTTTGTTTTCTTTACGATTCACAATGACCGCTGTAATTTGTTGATCCATGAAAATAAGAATACTTAGTTCCCAGCAAGGCTGGTAATATCGCCACTAGCGCTGACCATATAGGATTACCACTAAATGGTGTTATGACCCAGTTTCTTGAAGGTAACGTCGGTCGGTGTGAATTCGGAAGGTACTTCTAGCTTTGGTGTTTTTACCCCAACTTTATTATCCAAGAAGGACATTGATAAAATGGCTATAATCACGGAGAAATCGCTTATTATTTGACGAACCTGAAAACAAAACACAAAACAATAAAATTTATATACAAAAATATAGAATATTAAAAAGCATATATGTTTTTACTTCACCTTGGATGGAAAGAACAACGAATTTTTGAAGTCCTTTAATATAACTGATATGATGAAAGTGCCCAGGAAAAGAATTATGGACATTAAAAATACGTCCGGTACATAAACCTTGGTGTCGCATCCACCGCCAGCTACAGTTCCATTATAAAGCTGTAAGGGAACAATTTGTTTGCTCTTTTTAAAGTTCATTAATGGCATTTCTACACGTTTTTAAGTGTAATAAAATTAATTTCATCCCTGACAAGACTCTTTGTCGACTGAAGTCCAATAAAATTTCTCTGGCACTTTAGAGTAATTGTTTGGCAAACAAAAACACTCATAATTGAGGACTTCATCAGGGCGTGTCTTCAGAGGAAACTTTTTGCCGATTGATATTACATTTTCCACCGCCTAGGCGCCTACAATGTTATAAAATTAGAACAAGAGCAAACTCAATTTCATTTTATTTACTAGACAAATATTAATATGTTTACCTTGTAAATGAAAATAAACGCTATTAGTGTATCGAAATTCTCTTCGGTAAATCTTGTTATGTAGCATACAAATGCACTAGCATCTATTGCCACTAATATGACTAAAATTATCGTTATCCATGTCCCGATACAAAACCTAAATGACATATAATTCCAACCGATTTGTCTGCAAAACTCAAATACTAATGTTTCAAATACTAATACTGGACCAGTTGATCCTAAGATCGTCAATGGCTGCCCTGAAAAGAAACCGTAACCCATCCCACAGACAAAACCTGATATTAAAGATTCCATAGCTGCCATATTTTTGCCCGTGGCCTCCCCTAATAACCCTCCAAAAGTAATTATTGGAGATAAGCAAGCAAAATATAAAAATATCCACGATGCAATGCATTGAAGAGCTAACGCATCTTTGAAATCAGACCAATACCAAGGAATTTTTCTTTTGAGGTCATTTATTAAACCTTCAAAAAGCCTACCATTTCATGCTAACCCTGAATCCTCTCGCTGTCTTTGTTCTTCCTCTTCCTCATCAAGTTCCTCTTTTGGATTATTATCGTTAGGACGTTTCCTGGGATCTTGGGAAGGAATTGCTGCTGGAGGTTCAATACGAATGGCTGGATCCCACTCTCCGGGCGGTAGGACTGTTACAGCGTCAAGAAACTCATCTATACCCGCTAAAAGATGATCCCTTTTCCTGGCTCTATAAGCGACTTCGTGAAATATTTCATCCGACATTAACGTAGCCATTGCACGACCAATTTCATGAAAACTTGAATTGCTGTTCGGTGGTCCAAGCAGAACGAACATAAATCTGGTTGGAACTGGGACCTCAGTTAAGTCACCCATAATAGTGACCGTTTTGAGCCTAACGAAAGCCGATAGAGTTTTCTCTAGAAAGTCTACTTCACCAACTAAAATATTTGATGCTTCTGCACCCGGTGGTATTTTTCGCATGAAATGTGTATTACATTTATGATTTATGTCTCCGTTCATGGGTAGATCTTCGTCTTTAATCACTTTACCGATAGTGATGTTAAGAAGAGCATTATTTCAATCACATCCAACGCAGTTGGTAGTGACTGTGTCAGCCGTAATATGATCCTTCCTATCCTCGACATAATCCTACCCATCATTTCCCACATCCTTAATTATTCCCTATCCAGTGGTGTGTTTCCATCAACGTGGAAGGACGCCCTAATTACCCCAATTCCGAAAACTTCTCATCCTAAATCCTTTTCTGATTATCGACCAATTTCTATCCTACCATTCCTCTCCAAAGTCCTCGAACGCCTTGTCTTCAACCAAATGAACTTGTTCCTCTCCAAAAATAATCTGCTTAATCCGTATCAATCCGGTTTCCGTTCGGGTCATAGCACCGTTACATCCCTAGTCAATATTACGGATGACATCAGGACCGGCATGGAAGGCGGTCAGCTTACAATTCTTGCTCTGCTAGATTTTAGCAACGCCTTCAACACAGTGGACTTTGATATTCTACTTAGCCGTATTTGCTCTCTTAACGTATCTCCTACGGTGATTGATTGGTTTCGAAGTTACCTGTGTGGCCGCCGACAGCGTATACGCATTGAAGACTCACTTTCTTCCTGGTGTGATACAACTGTCGGTGTGCCCCAGGGTGGCGTGCTGTCTCCATTACTCTTCGCATTTTTTATAAATTATATATCAAATAATCTTCGCTCCTCCTGTCACCTATATGCAGATGATTTTCAAATTTATACACAGTCGCCATTGGCACAGATGTCATCTTCTGTGAGTACTATTAACAGTGACTTGGTACTGATCAGTAGTTGGAGCAAATCCTTTGGACTTAAAGTCAATCCCTCGAAAACCCAGGTCATTGTTATTGGTAGTTCACGAATGATATCGAAGATCGACTGGTCCCAGCTTCCTCACGTTACTTTCGATGGCACTATAATCCCCATACAGGATAAAGTAAAGAACCTGGGTATAACTATTGACTCTTCTTTTACTTGGCGGTCGCAAATACAGGAAGTGAGTCGAAAGGTGTTTGCTTCAGCAGGATCACTACGAAGATTAAGAAACTTTCTACCCACTGCCACCAAAATTGCGCTTGCTAACTCTCTTCTTCTACCCATTATTGATTATGCAGATGTCAGCTATCTAGATCTCACCGAAAACCAGCTAGACAAACTTGAGCGCCTTCAAAATCTCTGTATACGATTCATATTTGGATTACGCAAATACGATCATGTTTCACAATTTCGAACACAGCTCAAGTGGTTACCCATACGACATCGCCGGAATGCTCATATTCTCTCTTTGCTGTACAATGTACTGTTCAACCCTTCAACTCCCTCCTATCTTAAAGGAAGATTCGAATTCCTTCATGATGCGCATAATCGTTATTTGAGGTCATCAGAAAATTTGAAACTAAAAATGCCGGTACATTCCACGTCATTTCTCGATAAATCTTTCTCTGTCACTGCTGTCCGCCTATGGAATGCGTTACCATTAAATATTAGACAGGCTCAGACGGTAAGCAGGTTCAAAACTTTAGTCAAGGACTACTATCTAACATTATAAAATTTCCTGTTTCACTACTATATACTATTATGTATTTGTGTATTATATATGTGTATGTATGTATAAGTATTTATGTAGGTATATGTATGTATATATATATATATATATATATATTTATATACATGTATTTAAGCATATTATTATTATATAAGTATCACAATATTATATTTATTTATATATATATATATTAAGTCTATGCAAATTTTTACATAGGTACTGGTACACTTCTACAACTACCATTTATTTCCTACCAATAATATCTCCATCCAAAGGTTGCCTGGTAGAAATCGCTTTTAGCGATAAGGCCGCCCATTGTACTGTATTTCATTTATAATTCCTTAAAATGTTTTATATAAGTGTACAATAAAGTATAAAATAAAATAAATAAATAGATCTCCAGAGCTGTGATTTCGTTGCATTGATATGCTACTAGGGCTTTTCACCATACCATCGTCATGCCCCCCACCTAGAAACATATTACCTATTATGTAAATATTATGCAATTATAATAGCGAACCCGTTAAAAGCCTCAAATTATAACCAATATCAGTTAGAAAATTGTGCGAAATGGTGTCCAAGCATATACAAAAGATATAAAACATATAAAGTATCATGTGTCATGAGGCTATTTTAGGCTAGGACGTCAACATGTAACATGAGATATGGAGCGTACATACACAAAATCCGATTATCAAACAAAACATTCGATTGTCATTTGAAATCTTCTTTCTTTTTGAAGCCATATCCGCACATACATTTTATAATAACTAAATAAAATAGGCTGGGGCGATAGCTAACATATAGTAGAATGTACGGACATTAGGCTTCAGCATAGTAACATGGAAATGGTAGAATGCAGATCTTAAGTGAAGTTGAGTAAGAGAAAGAAAGGGTTAGAAAGAAAAGAAACAACATTGATGAGGATAAGCGGTTACCCGCACTAGGGATACCTAGGAAACGACTGAATTCTCCTTTGTAAGAAGAGTATCCGCTTGTTGAACCGCCTTCTTCAACTGTAATGAATATAACGCCAATTTTCAAGGGATCTTAGAACACAGACAGTAAAATGTTAGGTAAAAATAGTTAATAACCTTCTCCAAACACTACACCGATACATACAATAATAAAATTGGCCTCAGTGCGTGCTAAAGTGAAGTTAGTGTTATCGTTTCACACGCGTGGCTAACCTGGTACTGCTAGATAAGAACCCCTGGCATCAGATGAAGAAGTGCGGTGTGAGGAGACGAGGTGGACCCTCGACAACTCTTCGAACTAGTGCGTCGAGAGCCACTTTCCTGGAAATCTGATAGGATCGGATGACCCGTGAATTTTTTTTGCTAAAAACTTATAAATATAAAGACGAACTAATTGATATGATTTCAGAAACAGCTAGTGTTTTAATACATGTTGTACTCACTTTTGCACGAGGAGTGATTGCGTCCAATATCCGCCAACGATCGGATTAGTGGCAGTCTCGACATATTGTTGTAATTTCTTTTCTCATGTTGATGTCTATGTCTCCTCAGTAAAGCTTCTTTAACTTTTTCTCTGCAGTCGTGTCCTAAGCTACCATCAGAAACCATATTATCAAGAACGTTATCAGCGACTTGTTCAAGAGAATTTGCTTCCATATCCAGAATTACTGATCCGTTTAATATAAGACTTCTCAATTCAAAGTGTGAATGTAGAGATAACGTTGTCACGTGTGGTTTAGACCAGCGATTTCCACCTTCTTCAACATCCTCTTCAAATTTTATCCACCTGGCTGTCTCTTTCCATTCAAGCTCATCACCATCTTTGACGAGTTCCTCCATATCTGAGAATAACGGGTGGAACTCGAGAGTGGCATCGTCAAGATCTTCGCCCAGAATAAATTGCACTCTTTGAGCCGGTGGTGTTACTGAAAATATAACCATAGGTCACAATAATATTATAATTTGAACTTAAATAAGTGATCAAGGAAAATAAACTTTAATGGATACATCTATGTCTCATGGAGATAAATAAAAATGGAAGCTAAAAATCATGCCCAAACAATAGTTGAAATAGAAGAATGTTTAAATCACGAGTACTCCATGCGTACTCAGACAACAACGAAGTAATGAAGAACTTTAAGAAAATAAAGCTCGAATAAGAAACGAAATTGGGTTTGGGATTGTGATTCAAAGAATAATGGAGGTTGCCATTACGATATCTTACATATTTCGCCGTCATCAGTGACACTTAATCTTCTGACTCGCGTCCTTAAGTCCGGTCCTAGAGATTGGGAATATTATGTATAATTTTGGAACAAGTGGCAAATGGCCTTTCTATTGATGTTGAGAAGCCTTACAATCTATTTGATTCAAGGTCACTTAATTAACGGTTCATTATACTTACTGCAAAGACTAACAAGTCGCATTGTATTTGTATCAAAGGAGCTAATTTAGTGTGCGTCATAACGTAATTTTATTGTATAAGACTAGTAGGTAACAGCTAGTCCACACTTTGTGTTGTAATTTATATCATCTAAAGCCACATAGAAAGGCCAGTATATTATAATATTCAACATCCAAGTTTTAGCGAGTTTGTAGACCTAAATATTCTGATATGTTCGCGACTAATAATGAATATAGGTAGGCAAAAGTGTACGTTTCATAAATATTTTTCACTAGAGGATGCCTATTTTTATATTTTTATTTAACTGTTGCTGCCCGATTCCTTGGGAATTTCGGGAATTGCTTCTTAGCGCATCCTAGAGTCCCCAAGAAACATCCACGCGAAATTCAGCGACCAATCGGTTTGGCTGTATCTTGTTTGTCAGTCAGTCAGTAACGTAAACGACATCCATTACAATGATTAGCTCAATCTTATTATGATCCTCGAGGGTGCCATGAGATTTTACCAATTACTTTTTCCCGAACTACTCAATGTATTGTATTGTAAGATTACGGGCTCGTGACCACACGATGTGCAAAATTACTGTGGATTCACCGTGGATATCTACCGACATTACCGGTCGGTAGGTCGGCGTGCTATGGATGCTTGCAGTGATTTACATCCGTTAACATTACGGTCATCGAAAGTTGATTTTCGTGTGACGTATGAACACTACATTTTACCTTTTAATAATATTATGTTACATTGAACCTTAATTTTTTTAGACATTTTTGACTTTTAAGCACATTAGGTACTTGAAATTGATCTCAAACATGACCTACGCATTTTAGTTATTTAGGGGAGAAAGGGCTCGGCAGAATGAAATACGAACTACACCGACCACATAGTCAACACCACGTACGTGAACGGAGCTCTCGCGACCGAGCAATGGTGGTATAACTATGCACACCTTTTAATATTTTTTTTTACTCAAAAGCATTTTAGTATGATAATAATTTGATAATTTATCAAGCCGTCAAGAACACTACACGTTTTACTACCCTATGTTTATTCAGATAAGATGGCATCTTACCAGGTCTGTCATCATCCTTCTCTCCGTTGCGGTGGTGGTGCTTGTGTTTCCTGTGCGAATGTCGGCGAGCCGGCACATGCACGCCGACAAACACGGTGTGGGCGCGGTGACCTGCAACAGACAGCATTATGTGCTTTGGATCAGGATTTCACATATTTTTTTTTAGTCGTCGTCTGGTAATTTTTACTGAAAGTTTTACATTATGTATTTGCATAGTTCTGTAATCTCAGGGTACGCATTCTCAAATATATTTTTTTACTGTGGCTATCAGCTTTTCTTCTCAACGTAATGTAATTTTGAAACAATGAATAATGTTTTAAAGACATGCCGGCTGTCAAGATCCTGCGACCTTGTATTTTATATTGTAGCCAGGACAGTACGCAAATCACCAATATGAAAACGCTGCTTTACATTATTGATTATTATTTGCCCAATGACCCTTTGGTTTAACAATGTCTGTAAGTCCCTCAACATTTATATAAGGTCACAATATCGGTTAGATAATTAAAACTTATTACAAATTTGATAGCTCAGTAAACGCTTGTACCTATGCTAGTACAGTATGTATCAGCATACCTACAACAATTTGTAACAGTGCATGACTGATAGAACATATCTGAAAGTTAAAAGCGCATTCAATTTTTAAGTTGTGAGTATATCCGCACATAACCTTGTACAGCTAAATTCTAAAATGCAGCGTTTTATTTTCAACGCCGTAACACGTTACATTAAACAGCTGTATTCTGTAACTGCAGCATTTTATTTCCGCGGTAACTTTCAGTCTGGTAACTTTGGGCAACAGCGCGTGAATTAATTCGTTCCCCGCATTCCAATGTGACTGTACACATGTGTGTGTACGCATGAAGTGTCTGTGCACATGTGTGTGTACGCGTGATGTGACTGCACATGTGTGTGTGTAAGCGTTATGCGGCAACATACCGCAACGTGTCGCATGCCGCTACTTAATTTGGGCATGCAAAATGCTGCAACGCGCAATTGCCATTATCTGATATTGTAATAAACGCATAGGTTACTTTTCTTTGTTCATATTGGACAGTTTATTTGTTTGTTGATACTGCCAATGTAAGTCTTACGATAAGTCGTTTCTGTAGGGTGTACATTGTCTAGGTTATATAAGTTCTTGTCAAAAATTTGTTTGCTATTTCTTAACGTTTGCAGATGACGGTAGTGTTATAAGTGAGTAAGTTTAGTTTCCGGTTTTCCAGTTATCTGAATCTCTATGTTATGTTGTGATGTCTCCGTTATTTTTATCTATTAGATGGTTGAAAATTGGTTTGCGAAATTGTGACACAATCTGAAAAGGACAACAATATACTTTGCTTGAAGTCCGTTTTTCGGTTTGGCTTGTTTACTACGAGTGCTAAGGCAGAAATTAACGCATTCTTGGTTAGTTTTTTCATAAAATGCGAGTATTTTCCCTTACAAAAATCGTTAAAATATTTTATAATACCTTTAATACTGAATCAAATGAATGGCAATAATTAATTCAAGCAAAATTAGGCACGCATGTATGTAATGAACCTTAATTTAATAATAAACATTAAGAAAGTAAAAACATACGGTGCGTTTGAAAATTAACATACCTACTTAATTAATTTAATTTCCGAAGAGAATTACATTATATACCTACATTACATGAATTTCGAACAGCGAAACATAAAATAATTTATTTTATGTTTCGTATTTCAAATGTTATGCTTCCTAATTTGGGCTTGAAATCATCTTCATATTCATTCATTAATTGACATTCTATTAACGAACCTGTTACGTATTTCATTAGCGTTACCATTATTTGCCGAAACATTTAAATTATGTACGTAATATTATTAATTAATTTTAGTGAAATATTATTTTAGTTTTACCAAATAACTAGACCTACTTATTTATAATATTTGGCTTGTCAATTGAATGTTTCATCTAAAAGCTAACTTTTAGATACCAGCATAGTATTTGGTTTTCCTGCAACTACCGGGCGAATTGAATTGTACTTACTTAAGTACCTAGCACAATAATTCAAGGAAGTAAGTAACTGACACTGATACATTTTGGAGTCTTTCTACATGGTGTAGCTGTATGCTCCTATGTTGGGCTCATTGCGGTGCCTCGATACAATCGTCTGAAGCACAATGAAGTTTGCATGACCTGAGTACTAAATGTCTCTGTCATACCTCGACTGTTCCCGTGATGCGCCTCCGATAGCAAGATGAATTCTGCAGCTAAAACTCGTAACTTGAATTACCTATTGAAATAGATCGTCAAAATAAAGTATCGTTTGTAATGGTCAGCACTCGGTGATCGCTTGCTGTGTCTGTGTGCCCTCCGGTAATTGACACTGTCAATTACCGGAGGGTACATAAAGCCGTCGGTCACAGATCTTATCTCAGGATAAGAACCCTCACCTGGTGGGGTCAGAGAAACCTTCTTCTATTTGGAGTAACATCTCGTTTCGCCAAAAATATTTGTCTGAAAACATGCCTATCTTAACAACTCTAAAACAAGATTCCTACATAAAATAAACGCTCTAACACTAATTATTAGGCAGATTGTTGAATACATGGCAATGTTATGGCAGCTAAAACATATTGTTGTGACAGGCTAAACTGACAAACGGTGCTCTCAGCCAAGATAATGTCTCTGAATATAGACTACCACTAATATTATTCATAGTAAACAAAGGCGAATCATAAGCCTGATATAATATTCATAAGCTATCAAGCCTTCTGCGAACAGGTTATATTAAGTCTATTTACGTAATAATTTAGTTTTATAGTACCTATGTACTTATTTGTATGCGATATTCTTCATTGATATTGTTTGATATGAATATATAAAATGTCGTTGTAAACAGAATTTTAATTGTATTATGATTTTTACCTTTCAAAACATTTCGGTTAGCTTTGTTGCGCGTTCATTTAAATGCCCGATAGATACATATATTTTGTATTATCTGAACGATTTAACTGTACCAATAAATCGTTTGTGTGTCCCCACAATCTAGGTATATTGATTTAGATAAAACTTGTATCTCAGCACAATGTACATTGATTCAGATAAAACTGTGTGATCTGTTGGTTTTTAATCTTTTGTTTTGTAATTGAGGATTACAATAACAAACAGCACACAGTTTTTCCGTGAAACTATCAGCTTCCAATGCACAATTTTGTCCGGGCCGTTTATCTGTTTAATTGTTTCTTAGTTGAACTGAACGGTGGTCGGCTTTTACACACCCGCGATTTATTTGAACAATCGAACTATACAATAAATTCGTCCAGACAAAATGATTAGAAGAAAGATAAGGTTTGTAGTTTCTATAATTTATGACTTACCAATTTATACTTCATTCCGGTAATTAATTTGAGGTAAATTAAGTCTAATCTTGCCTTATCATCATCGTCCTAGCGTTAACCCGATTATATTCAAGACTTAATCCTTAAAGCCTGGGGTCCGCTTACTAGTCCAAACACATATAACAGAACTAGAGCATTTTCGCGGTTACATCCGCGTTATTTAAGGCTACTGCTCCGCTCCCGTTGCTCATAGCGCAATGTTATATAGCCTATAGCCTTCCTCGATAAATGGGCTATCTAACATTGAAAGAATTTTTCAAATTGACAGAATACCGGAACTCCTAAAACTGTACTAAGTATTTTCTTCTTCAGTTACAGGATTTAATAAATAAATAATGGTTAATCACCAAAAGTGAAAAAAATTACTCTGCTGCACCTTTGAGATGACAGTTTGTAAAACTGTCTGTTCTTCCTAGCCAAAGATAAGAAATACGCTTGGAATCTCAAGCAGCAAGCTAACCTAATTTGGGATATACATATATTATTAGATTCACACCTAGTGTTACTAGCAGAGCGAGCTGGTTATGGTTACTTTTCTTTATTCTGGGGAAACGGTTAATCTTATACTAATATATAAAACTGAAGAGTTTGTTTATTTGTTTGAATGCGCTAATTTCAGGAACTACTGGTCCGATTTGAAAAATTCTTTCAGTGTTAGATAGCCCATTTATCGAGGAAGGCTATAGGCTATATAACATCATGCTATGAGCGACGGGAGCGGAGCAGTAGCCTTAAATAACGTGGGTGTAACCGCGGCCATCATGGAATACAGAGCGGGTATCGTCTCGTAAGTGATAAATATGCAGTCTACTCAAGGTAATAATCACTCAGAAATGAATCACCTATCACTTCAAGTAACAATATTCGAGGGACATGTCTTTTATGTCTATAATCGGTGAGATGAATGAAGACCGCTGAAAACCTAATTACTGGCAACTTATGTTGATGAACCTCAGGAAAATCTATTTTAAAATAAGAAATACCTTTTTGTTTTCTTTTGCGTCAGTAATGCTAAAAAAACCCACTCATAACCTCTAGAGTTAAGCCTCTACTCATGTTTGTCGCTTGTCACGTACTTTACCCCGCTAGCGAAAACAATAAAAAAGAAAACCATACGCTGCGCAGGCAAGTAACGGCCAGTATTTTCAGTAATTCAAGCATCCAACGATGCCCAATTTTCTTCAATATAGCCATTCAGCCGTCTGGCACGCCACTGGAATCGATAATGAACTGAACATCGTGCCAGGTGCAACCAATAGTCCATAACTATAGTGCTTTTAAACAGACTACTTTTTGGATAAGTAGTGCAAAAAGATTTTCGTGTGTTTTGTTTTGGAAATCTTCATTGTACATATGTTTTGTAAGAAGAGTAAATGTTGCTAAAGTAATCTAATATTCTCTGTTTAATAAAGCAAACTTTATAAAAAATAAATGTTTCTTACTTAACCACATTACGACTTTTGAAGATATTAAACTTAAATCACAGATGAAATCTAATCAGACTTAGAACTGGCAAAGGCTTTTTAATTAGAAATATGAACTTATATTGAAAGAGTTGAAACGAAATGATAAAATAGTTTTCATCGGCGATACTGGTGATTTTGTTCTGTAGGTATGACTAAACTTAGTCTATCTATTACTTTTTTGTACTCTCGTACAAATTAAAAAAAATGTGAAGTATAAAAAAGGTAAAAAATCGAGGCATTTCGATCAAGCTTCAATCACTGCCTTATGAATATGTACGAATCATTGTGTCCGTAAAATACCGGCTAAGTGTAGTTTAGTGACTCCAACAAGAGAAATAGGGTCAGTTTATGAGATAGGAAAATCTAAAGATGTCAAGACATCATTAGATTTTTTGTCTCGTAATCCATTCAAACCCATATGCGCTTATCTGCCCGGCAGACGCCAGAAAAGTGTCCAGGTCCGTTTGCCTTGCCCAAAACCGTGGTGTCTTAAGTAATTTAAAGACCTATTAAAATTTTTATATAATCATTTATACATATTTTTATGTCATGCATACCTCATTCGTTGAATATAGAAACCATTAAAAAAATGAAAATCTCATATTATCTGGGCATCATTTCATCTCATATTATTCTTGCAGACATAAATATACCTATGTAAATTTAAATTTGATCTCTGAAAGTAATATTATTTTGATACCCTTTTATAGAACGAAAGCAGTCCAAATGTTGTTTTTGGGTTCGAGACTATTCGAGAGCGAGGATAGGATTAGTTTTATGTACTTACCTATGAATAAAAATTGCTTTGAAGAGAAGTTGTAAATTGAATTACCATATAAACAAATTTTGAATTGGAATAAATTATATTTAATTGTCACAAACAGTTTCAATTGAAATTAAAATGAAAGTCTCTCTTTTTATTTCATAATTAAATTAAAAAGTTCTAGACTTATGTATGTAATGTAACTGCATACCTATATATAAATAGGTATAGGGGCAAGGTCATTATTTTCTTCGCATCGGTGGGTTAGCGATACAATGGTTTTTAACGAAGTAGTTGTTTAGACACACTTTAAGGAATAAGATTAGATCCAATCACACTCAAGGCTCAGCGGTTAGGAACTGGCGGTCTTTCGGGGCATGTCTTTGGGGAGGATAGGAGTTTCAAACGAACATTCACACTTATAATTATAGTAAGTTTCAATTCCTATTAAGTATTTAATAAATAATCACTTGTAGATAACTCTGGTACAGCAATACTATTAATGATAGTATAGATAGGTTGCAGCGGCGCGCCGCTGCAACCTATCTATACGTGCTGTCCGTATCATCGGGGATCCAGAGGCCACTAAGACCCTTGTGTCACTGCAATTACGCAGAGACGTGGCCTCAATGGCTGTCTTCTACCGCATCTATCACGATGAGTGCTCCTAAGAGCTCTTTCAACTAATCCCACCCTCTCCTTTCCTATCCCGAACGACACGTCCAGCACGTGTCGTGTTGAGGTGCAACTCTTATACGGTAGAACAGATACCGTCACGCACCAAACGGTTCGGCGCCTCTTATCTCTGCCGTACCATTAAGATGTGGAACTCTTTACCAGTCCACGTGTTTCCCTCCACTTATGATCCCGGGTCCTTTAAGCGGAGCGTGAAAAAGCTTTACTCAAGGCCGTCAAGGTGAGGGCCATCATGCCATAATGCCATGCTGGCTGTTGGGATGATGGCCATCACTATGGGACTTCTATGACCGCTTAACATCAGGCAGCATGGAGTTAATTTGTTCGGCAGAAAAAAAATAGAAATACAATATGCCATCATTGTTAAAAACTTAAAAAAGTTCGTGATTTAAGCTTTACTTATATGTTGCTTTTTAACCATTGAAGACTAAATTCAAACACTTCCTTTTGAATGTGTCATTATAGAAAGTTAACACGAAAACCAAAGATAACAATGACATAGAATATGTAATAGCATGTTGCAATCCTGTGAATTGCATCATTTAGGAGGCGGTCTTTGCAGCATATGGAATGAATTCTTACCGTATCTACCAGGTACCGGGCTTACATTACGAATAATTACATGGAGTTTCTAGTACTAAAACTTTCAGATTGTATTTCATATGCAGGGTAACAGGTTATTCGAGCTAATCCTTGAAGGAGGTTATATTTGAGGTTAAGTCGATCTGTATGTTATGTATACCTATGATGATTGTATTTCGTGATTTCAGTATATTTTTATATGACGTCACAACGTGATCCCTTGCAGCTCCGGACGTTTTCTAAAAATAAAGCTCTATCCATCACCCAACGGGGAAATTGGACGAGCCGTGTACTTGCACGCAAACGTTAAATAAATAGTGCGCGAAAATTGTCATATTGTATTTGATGTGGAAACAATCACACTTTCAGCATAATTATCTTAGCTAATTTTTTTACCTCTAATTATTTTTCCCTCAAGTTTGTAACGATAAAGCACACATGGTTTTTCATCTATCCTTATAACATATATTAGAGATAAAGAATGTGTAAATATTACATGATAAATATTTGCCTTAAGAATTGAGAATCCAATATTGTGGAATGTTATAGGCTATAGAATACCATGCTAAAATTCTCAGACGCTGAGAAGAAGCAGAAATAAAAAGAACATTACGAGGAGTTACGGCGGATGAAACCGAAGATAATAGCTAGTTAGTTTTAAGTAATAAATCCCTGCATATAAAATGTCCCACTGCCGTCCGGCAGGCCACTCCTATGAAAAGGGTAAGGCCAAAGTCCACCACACTGGCCATGTGCGGGTTGGCAGACTTCACATGACTTTAGAAGACATTATGGAGAACTCTTAGACATGCAGGTTTCCTCACGATGTTTTCCTTTACTGTGCAAGCGATAATTACCAATTTAATACGAACGTAACTTCGAAAAGTTATTGATGCAGGCCGTGGATTCGGACCCGAGACCCTCTGCGTAGTAGCCTGTCAGTCTCTCCACGGCTATCGCTAATTTTCATTAAATAAGACCTAAATATAATTGCCAATTTATAGATTGTAATCTATTTTACGTACGTGGCACAGATAGATGTCTCCGTATATGGGTATAATTACGGTCAGAAATTATGGAGGCAAACGCAATTATACGTCGTCGATTAATTATGACAGATAGACTGTGCTTGAGGATTGATATATTGATAAATTAGATTACTGTATTAATGATACAGTCCAACGCGATTCAGCCAAGCAATCTATGAATTATACAACGATGATTGGTTGGGCGCTACCAATCATCCTTGTACAATGAGGCAGCGATAGCCTAGTGAACCAACAGACTGCCATACAGAGGGTATCGGGTTCGAATTCATGGAGTACACCTGACTACAATGACTTTTGGGAGTTACGTGCGTAATGAATTGTAAATTATCGGCTGTCGCGTGCGTCTGAGAGCACGTTAAGCCGTCGATTTAGGATGTCATGAAGATCTTTGAAAGTCGTTATAAGGAATCAGTAGTGTACCTATGAATAAACTGACAATAGTCTAAACCATGCAAAATAGCTATCCATTAGGGTCCGACAGGCAGTCGCTCCATGGAAAAGCTAATATTTAGTCAAATCCGGTTAGACTAGAAAGCGGGCCCCGGGTTCTAACTGGGATAACGCTAGGAGGATGAGATTGGTTGGGTGCTGATTAGATTATCACTGCCTCGAAGAGTTTGTCGAGTCACTAGTCATGGCTGTCACGAAGATCCTTGATAGTCGTTATGGGGTGTTAATATGCTTGAATATACGTCTTAAACACTGATCTAACCCATGAAATATCGCTATTATGCTTTGGGTTGCGGAAATGTAATATTGTGTAGTATTACACCTCTGCCTGCCCTTTCGGGGATACGGCAGTGAGTATATAAAAAAAAAAAATTTAATCAAAAGTGATCTCAGTCCTTTAACCTTTGCTATTAATCGAATCAGCTGTTCAGTATCTACATTCATTACGTTTTGTCACGTTTGTGTATCTCTCTTGATGACACGGACTTTATATTTAACAATTCGCATCCTCCTAAATAAAATACACAGGAAAATATATTCTAAGATTTGCATTTCTGACTTGAAAATTATTATTGTTCTTTTGTCGCTTCTCGCAAGTAAAATACGAGATTTATAAAAAGTTTCTTTGAGGAATATAAACAGTTTCCTATATTCATAATAGTAGCTTTAAATTGTAGCGCTTCTATTGTGTTATGACTTGGCTACGTTACAGATTGGCAAAGTAAAGCAGAGTTGGTAGAGGTCACCGCTTGGATGGGTGATTGCTTATGGCACGTAAAGCCGTCGGCCTCGCTTCTCGTCTTAGGGTCGGCGCAAACGGGCCACCGATCACAGCCACTGGTGGCCAGCGACAGCCACTTAACACAGTTTTTCATATATTTTGTAGCGAGTGGCCGCCACCGACCCTTAGCCGTCGGTCGCGAATAGTGAGTTCATGCCGGAGATCTTCTTGTGGTCTATAAACTTTGAATCCAGCGTTGGCCTAATCATTACACAATAAAGAAAAATATTACAATTACGCTCTGAATTTGTGAAAGTCAATTTTAGTTTCCAGTGAAGATCCCAATAAAATCGGGTAACACCTTTCAAAACTTACTTGGTTAGGTAGGTACATAGCTGGACATTAACTCGTTAATCCGTTAATCGTTAATTAACGAAGTTAACATTTCCACTAACGGATTAACTTTAAAGTTAACTTAAAAATGAGTTAACGGACTTGTTAACTTCCGTTAATTTTTTCCAAGTCCGTTTATCCGTTACTTACCAACTATTTACCGCACCTTGCCGCACCGCCGTGCAAAACGTGGTGTCCGTATGGATTGAGGAGCCACTTCAGATTTTACAACGAAGCGTGGTCCGTTATTTAGTACGAAGAGAAATAATTTTGTAGGCCAAATGTTGAAATTTGTACTAAAGTATTTAAAAAGTTAAATCAATGTAAAGGTGGCTCCTCAGTACATACGTCTGAACTGAGGAGCCACCATATAACTCGAAAAGTATTGAATGAATATTTATGAACATTTTGTATAATTTTGTACTAACTGTGAACAGCATCTACAAAAAATCTGAGGATTGTATCTTTGATATTCAGGCAGATATTATACTTTAAGTGTGGCTCCTCAATCCATACGCCATGCGAGTGTGAATTCCGTGAAAGTAGTCATTCGAATTATGTTTTCAGTTTATGGTCATTTTGTAGTAGTTGTAATCAAATTTGTATTAACATTATAGACTTGTAAGATCAAGGGAATTTGTAAAAAATACAAATGTATGTGGCTCCTGAATCCTGACGCTGTGCAAATAAATAATTAATTGTACCTATCTGAGATTACAACGGAATCAAACACCCGATACGGCTACATTTTGTACACATTTGTACAAAATAAATATGTACAGCTCAACACTGTAATACATTCGATAGCTGAAAAACAAATCATTTTTCGTTATAACCTAAAAATGTACGATTAGGGTGACCATGACTTATATGTAATTACAATGGAATGGCCTACCTTTTTAATTTTATTTCTGCTACATTATTTTGAAAAAAATGTCAAGCCACGGCCTTTCCTGGACAGCCTATTAATAAAAAGTTATTTTATGAATACCTAATATTCTCATTATCATAAATTCAGCCAAAACATGTCCACAGCTGGACCAGGCTGGCCATATATTATGTAGATTACCATAAAAATATTTTTCAAAGAATCTCAACCTCTTGAGTGTTCAACACAGATTATAGAAATCCATATTCAAGTTTTTCAATTAGTAATATTTCCAATTGCACTGATCATTATTGATGTCTTAAATAAATTAATTAGATTAATAAAGATGTCTAAAAACATTATGTCTAAAATAGTATTTTTATCATGTGTTAACGGATTAACGATTAACGTTAACTTGCGTTAAATCGTCCCAAAAGTGGCGCTTTAACGTTTAACGAAGTTAACTTTTCTTAGTAACGGATTAGCGATTAACGAAGTTAATTATTTTATTTTACCTCCATACTTATGACATTAATAGATTACACGGTAATTTAGTTAAGATTTTGCCATCAGACCTGCGCTTCCATTGTCTATAGTAATGATCATTTCCACTCAACAGATTGAAAACTTTAATACGTTTTTCAATAAAGTTTGCATTAAAAGCTAGATTAATTAAAATGGCTGCAACAAGAGATAATTTTGCTTGTCGGAACGGTGATAATGATTCTAAGGGCGCGCGCCCATATAGTGAAGTGAGTGCAGCGTATTTTTCATTTCACTGTCAAACTATTATCGATATTGTTCTACATTGTTTAATGCCTTAAAATATCAATTTACAAAACAATGCTCATAACATGCACGGACAGAAAAGACAACAATTTGCGTGATCATTGATGTGGACTATCTTATACGAATATATAAAGCTGAAGAGTTTGTTTGTTTGGTTGAACGCGCTAACCTCAGGAACTACTGGTCCGATTTGAAAAATTATTTCAGTGTTAGATAGCCCATTTATCGAGGAAGGCTATAGGCTATATAACATCACGCTATGAGCCACTGGGGCGGAAATAACGCGGGTGTAACCGCGGGCTCATCTAGTTTAAAAAATAAAACAATGTTGATAATAGTTTGACAGTAAAATATACTCTTCGCTGCGCTTTGCTTTATGGCCGCCGGCCGTAAGTTACACGTTTAGGGAGTTGTTTTCAGCATTAGATCCCGAATGGTAGAACAAACTGACTACCTAAGTAATGCTTGACGTACTTTTTGTTGTGCTTTTTTCATAGCATTTTTTTCTCTCTGGGGGTTAGGTATATCTATAGGATAGATCTTTTCATCATAATGTATTCTGAAATATTTTACAGTTTTATGAATAACATACAACTAAAATAGATTTACTGTTTGAAATAGAATTAGTTTTTATTATAAGTCAAATCGATTGGATCGATTGAGTAACGTTTTGTTTAGTCTATTGAAAATTTCTGACAATGGTCACACTGAACTGCCACTTCCGTTGCCGCCTTGAAAAATTAACACGCCGTTTGCACTCTCGCGTGCCTTGTACCTAATTAATAAATTGATCGCCCTTTGAATTAACGCGAATTGAATCAACTTGTAATTAACTTAATACGTAATTGCCGCCTTTGACTTCCGGCAAAGTTTGTGATAATTTGTGAAATATTGAACTTTTGTAAAACACGTGTGTGAATTCCTGATTGGTGCCCGAGGAGAAGGACCACGCTAAACTGGAGACTGGTATCTATTCGATTCTCTTGTTATTTTGGCCAAAATTGTGAGTTAATCTTATAGGTCCATTCAAGAACATCACCAGGAGATATAAGGTAAAATTTTCATATAACTACATTATAATTTATCATCGCTGAGAGTCTCAGCAATATATGTCAGACATTTGATTGCTTTAGGACAACTGGATGAATATAAATTAGCTTCCACTGTGCCTACAACCAATTCCCAGTAAGCCTACGGTAATTCTAGACATTTACTAATAAACATGTAAATGTCCATGGAGGTACAGATGCTTGGCACAAACCGCACATGGTAAAGTCACTAATTTACTCACCCATCTCACCCATTTTAAACAAACTTTGGGAGAGCTAAGACACGAAAAACACATATTACTACTATACGATATCGCAACAATAAATCCAATTGGGTCACAAACAAAAACCTTCATGCGGAGCGGCACAAACAAATTTTCATAAGGAATAATGGGTTTAATATTTCGTAGACCATTTATACAATACGCCAGGTGAGAGAAATTGCCGACTAGCGTTCTGTCTTTTACATTTTCTTCTGTGGAAATTGGGTCAGGGGAACGAACTCCGTACTCAATAGGGTAGCAACCCCCTACACTTCGATAGGGTAGCTACCCCTGTTTCGATAGGGTACTCCCTTGGTCTATTTTTAAACACACAAAGTCTCGGTTTGTTTCCTTACGGGATAAGGAAGGTGATGTTGTGTTCCAGTATTCATTTGTACTTTGTTATTGCTCTATGTCTGAGTATATTACTGTAATGGAAATGGACATTTATATTTTGCGATGATAGTTTTGTTAGATTATTTGTGAGGATAATGGTTTGATGATTATGTACTTGAAGGTTAGGGATTTAGTCGAAACTCAAGACGCTAAGGATCAACTCATACTGGTGCATAGTCGAAGCGACGCACCGCGTCATATTTTTTCCGTCCTAAGCATATTCATCTCTATTGTTCTATTATTTAAGTACAAAAGTATGCTATGTAAATATGTTGACTCCAGCCGAGCGTCGAAGCGCGAATGCCCGCGTCGACGCGCTCTTCCATATTTACATTGCACAAATGTGTAGGTACTCAAATAATAGAACAATAGAGATAAATATGCTATAGGCGGATAAAATATGACGCGTCGCGTCGCTTCAACTCTGGGCCAGTGTAAGTTGACCCTTAAGGTCAACGCTCATTAGAGCCACCCAGCACCCACTCCGCACCGCGTCCACGAGTGGACGTCGCGCGGTCAACCAGCGGACCGCGCGCCGTCAACGAGTGAACGCCGCGCGGTCAACCAGCGGACCGCGCGCCGTCAACGAGTGAACGCCGTGCGGTCAACCAGCGGACCGCACGCCGTCAACTAGTGAACGCCGCGCAGTCAACGAGTGGACGTCGCTTGGTCCACGAATTTTCGAATAGTCTGTTAACAATTGGCACTAGGTCTACACGTGTGTTTCGTAATGCTAAATTTTACAAACGTTGAATTGGCACTCATAGCTGTCGCGCTTTTTGAGGAAGTAAATGAAAGACGCAACATAAAAAGAAAGCTTATTGGGTGCACGAAATGTTTAAGCAGAGAAAAAAAGAGGGCGAATATTGGACCGTTCGTAGGCTTTTGTAAACCGATGAAGAAAAATTTATTTCGTACTATCATATGCCGCAATGTGTGTTTTATAACATCTTGTCTCATATTGAAGACTCGATAACAAAGAAAAACACAAAGTTCAGAGAAGCGATCACACCCGAAGAGAGATTTGCTGTGACTTTAAAGTAAGTAACATACAAATAATACAAATACATTTACTACCTCGCGACAATTAATAAGTATACCTACTGTGGATATGTATTATGTTAGTCTTTTCCCGCAATAATTGTCGATGAACCTTCTATTTTTAAGAGCAAGCAAAAGAGGGTTATGTTTTTGACCTCGCCCAAATGAACTTGACACACAACTAGATACTAAACTTTCGTCTATGAATACACCTACTAACTACAAATTTTAACATAAGGAATGCTCATGAAAAACACTACCTAAAATATTTGTTATTCTGCCGGATTATATTACCTGCCAAGTAATGAAATCGTCAATGATTTCATTACTTGGCAGGTAATATAATCAGCCAGTGTTGCCAATAAAGGATTACTCGTAAGAACATAATATTTTTTTGAGTAAAAATAAGAGTATCATTTACACTGTAATTAATAATTAAAAATACCTTAGAAAAGAACACGGTAGTAGCTTATTACCGTAGACCGTGTCTTGCTCAAAATTACCGTGCATCTACGGTATTTACCGTGTATCTGGTAGCACTCGGACGTGAATCATTCGCGGGCAGCGCGCGGTCCGCTTCGGACCCGCGCGTTGGCGACGAGCCGTCAACGCGCGGCAAGCATGCGAGCAGCGAGTTGCCAGTTGCCACCGAGCCGTCAACGCGCGGACGGTGGGTGGACCACCCGCCGCCCGCGCGTGGACGGCTTACGACAAAGGCGATCCGGTGACGCTATGGAGTTGATGTAGTGAGCGCATACCCATACAAATCCATATAAAGAATACTAACCGCACGAGGCGAGGCGGTGCGGAGTGGGTGCCGGGTGACTCTAATGAGCGTTGACCTTTAAGGTCAGCGTGGTGGACTATGGCCTAACCTTTATCATAGTGAGAAGAGGTACGTGCTCATCAGTATGACAGTTTATATCCAGGGCTGATATTTCTATTTACAGCCCATACTAATTTAGTAAATAAATTAAAATGTTAATTATCGCTACATTAGACAAAATATAACTAAAAACAAGACTAATAGTTTTCCAATAAATCATTATTCTCGATAATTTCTGTAAGCGTTTAAAAGTAGGCTTGTTGAAAAAGTATCGATATATCGATGTATCGATATTTTCAATTCAATATATCGATATTTTTTGCCGATATATTTTAATTCGATATGTCGATAAATCGATACAAAATTTGCAATATCGAAAATTGTATAAAAACGATATATTTTTATCAATGTAACAGAAGTCGCTAGAATCCAAAACCCTAAATATAGTAAGAAAGCAAAAATAAACTTTATTGTTTGTAAAAACTGTACTGTTGATTGCATGGCTGAATTCAGGCCGCTAGTCGAACGGCGCCGTTTTATTCAGTGTCTAGGTTTTTAATTGAGCGGCTGATTAAGCTAGTTGTCTGTGACAAATACCTATCTATCCATTTTATAAAATAAAGTAACTGAGCCGGGGGCAAAGGCTAGTACATACATATTTTCTCTTTCCTTATTGTCTGTCTGTATGAGCGCGATGAACTTTGATTACCACACGGATTATTTCACGGTTTTCAACTATTACTTATTACAGGAATCTACAGGAATCACAGTATATATAAAATATACTGTGATTCCTGAGGAAGGTTTAGATGTATCTATAATTCACGTGGTTAGAGCGGCGTCTGAAGATTTTATGTATAAAAAATACCTTTTAATATTATTGACTAGGCCTAAACTAAATACTAAAATATTATTATTAGAAAACGGCCAATTGTTTTAAAAATTCACCGATATATCGATGTATCGATATTTTTTCCTGTAGATATCGACGCCGATATTGATATTTTTATAAATATCGATATTTTTGTTCACTTCCGACATCCCTATTTAAAAGTGATTATTATACTGAGTTGGTATTCTTTAAGCCTAGGGGGATCGTTAGTCATCTTGGTTGGTTTATGAAACTATAAGAAGAAATAATATATAAATGTTTTCTTTTGTACAAGAATATTGTTATTTTACCATATTTGTTATTGGGCTTAATAGCGTATAATTATCTACTTATTTTTAGCTGCCCTAAAAATTGAACATAATATTATCAATAGGTACTATTGTATTCGTTAATATGTCTGTTACTTCGGCATCGGTAATTACCGATTTGAAGCATTATTTTTATTGTCCTTACATTGCAAGGAGATGGTCGTGGTTACGGGAAGTGTAACATATTTATAACGACCTGTTGATGGCGACATTTCAGCATGACATGTCTAGTCGTGCCCAACACTAATACCGGAATATTGCTAATCCATCAAAAAAGGAGTTGCTAGACAAGGGACAGGGATATTTCTGAATATACATGTTGATTGATATGCATTTGCAAAATATTTTCAGGGGTGGATATACTTCTATAACTGAATACAAATACATGAAAAATAAGTCACAAAAACGTAAAAATCAACTCAGTGTATTGACCGCCGCGCCGGCGTCGCTCAGCTGATCGCTGCGAGCTCGCATTGCAGTTACCTAACACACACAAGCACACGTATCTACTGTGCAGTCTTATTCTGCAGCTTTCAACAGTTTATTCTGATTTATTATCGAACAAAAATTTAATGAAAATAGGGTCTTTTAATATCGCACACCGCTTGAAAAAATTTTAGGTGAATAAATATAATGTCTATAGTGTATTACTAAAATATTTTGCAAATGCATATCAACACCCTGTATAAGTATAATTACAATGCCAACTGTAAATCCAAATCATCCAATTAAACACCCAAAAAACCGCCGACATGGCCTAACGATCCTTGTCCTGAGTCAAGGATTGGGACCGACAGTTGTATGTGTTCTCCGAAACATGGTAGAGCTCTGATGTAAAAAACACGCGGTCATCCACCCAAGTGGTAACCTGTGCAAGCATTGCTCGAGTTTGCCGACCTATTACGATCAGCAAGCCAACTCACACTATTAGCGCTATAGAGAATAATGATAAAACGCTATATGTAGCTTATAACGTCCTCAAAAGCCAGATTGATGATAGCGCTATTCGACTAGTAGTTTCCATAATGGTGAGCAATAATATTGTACCTTCAGATCGACCCTCTGAGACGATCATGATGGATACATTTATTAGTGGCCGAGAGACATCGAGACATCGGTGAGCCATTTATGTACCAATCTATATTACTCGACTGTGTTTCCCAACATTTCAACCGTTCGACCGCACGTCGTAATTAATTTGTCACTTCGATTGTTGCCTAGCAGTTGCTAGGCAACAATCGAAGGCAATCCAATCTGGCAGTTGCCAGTATTGGAAATTAAAACAGCCAAATGGACTCGCGAGTAGGCTAACCATAAGTTGTGGCCCACCATTAAGGGACCTCAACGAATACCGTGATGGATTTAGTGGGTAAGCACAGACCGACTGTAGGGGAGAGCCACACACCTTATCAGAAGTTGAGTAAAAGCCAGTAATAAAAAAGAGATTCATTTGACACATCTAATAAGCAGGTATAGAAATGTTAGCTATCGCACGGTTGTAAAATTCTCGTAACTTACATAAATAAACATATCAGTTTACCAGCTTGTGATGCGATTTCTGTCTGCGACCTTTACAAAACAGTTTACAAACTGTTGAAAGGTCAAAATCACATTGACATGGGGTCAAACTCTTGTTGAGAACCAATAATAACACAATATCAGAGGCTATATCCCTCGATAGTGAATTTGAATTGAATGAAATTGAACTTTTACAAACAAATGTATTGTCAAACCTTTGATTTGAGAACTCATCATGTGATGAGAGATATTAAACCGCACCCGATGCGATATTCATTTTAGTTTCTAATATTAGATTGTTATTATGAACTATGTATGAGCACATATTGTGAAATTAAGACTGAGAATTCAGAAAGGGATTTTACCAAATTAAAATGCACAGATCAATATTAAACTGTTCATTTTATCAGTGTAATGTCTTAAATAATTGAAAATAAAGATGCAATAATTTGTAACTGTAATGCTCAGTACTGACACACGGTTTTACTCGATAGTTTTACTCGAAAACGAGTAAATATCAACGTGTGGACTGCAAAACTCACAGCTCGATGACATCAAATACACTGAAATTTTACTCTAAGCGAGCCTTCGAGCCTGACTCGATCGAGTAAAACTGTATGTGAGTACGGAGCTTAATGTTTTCGGCGTGAGTTACAAGTTACTCTGAACACGGGTCACGTGGACTGTCATTCCATGATACTGATATCCCGACCACAAGATAAATCATCCTTATTTCGAATAGGCGAGGATTTCCGTGCGCTCAAAGCTATTGAGGCCCCCCGCTTCCCCAGTTCGCGAGTATGCCGACGTCCATAACTACGATGAATCGCCACGCGCGTCGCGACGCCACTGCCGCCCGTCATGTAGGTATAACGTTTTCGCGCCATATTATAGACAATTGAATCAGTCTATCAATTGAAATATAAACTTACTTATCGAGTATAAATAATTTGCAATGTTTTTGTTTAGAATAAACCTTTATGAAATTCGAAAGTAGTTTTACAAAATTGCTGTTGTTTATAGTGACAATATGTAATCAGTAATATTATGAACATTATCTTTGTTGTTAATTATAAAAAACTTATGATCGCTCGCAATGAGAAAGTATCGCTTGCTCGATATCAATCTTAGGGAAAAGGATTAGATTAATATAAATTAATTAATTCGTTGCTACTGTCAGCAAAACAACGGCATAGAACCAATAATAAGAACGGGTAAGATATTCATGACTACTTTTAATCACAATGATTACATTTTGATATATTTTAACAATGAAATCTCTAAGATACTACTCTGTCAAAATAGTACCGAAAAAAGATCAATAATACACAAAATGTTTATTACAGGGAAATAGTTTTAGCAATATATGTACTCATGTAGATACACGTGCATGCATAATAAAGGAGATCACCGCCATTAGGCTAATTCTAAAAGTGCCGGCCGAATAAAATAAACTTAAAATTATTATAGAATATTACGAAATAAACACTTTTTATCACTACACTAGGGTTCTAAGTGCAGTCTGTGAGATTATATTCAAGCTCAAAGAATGTATACTGTTACTGAAATCAATCCTAAGTAATTATTGTCATTTTTTGCCTAAAATAATGTTCAAGTTGCAATTTAAATGGCATCAGGTAATGGCAGGTAGTAAGCCAAGAGCAAAATATCTGATTGATAAGCATTACTGCCTCACAGAAAGAGACGGTGACGTTCCAAGCCATCACGCACCAGACCATGGATAGGACAGGTAGCGAGGATACGACTGTAACAATTGCCGCGATCAGTTCACGGCCAATTCGAAACATGACCAGTGAAAACTCCAGCGGAAGAACAATTGCAGTAGGATGCACCTGATTAGAATTAGTCAATAAATATATTATTATACCTAGGGCAAGAAATAAATATGGGCAAAGCAAACCAGGTGAACAGGATTGATAGATGTATCCATTTGGGTTGGGCTGCTTTAGATAAACTGGCATTTGCCTTTACGAAGCAACAAAAAGCAAGAGTATTCAACCAGTGTGTCCTGCCAGTGATCACCTACGGAGACGAAATTTGGGTTTCTACAGAGGCAGCGCTACAGAAACTGGAAAGGGCAATGGAGAGAAAACGGGAAGGAGTGACACTCAGAGACAGAAAGACGAATAAATTGTAACCGACCAGCTGGCAGACTGCAAATGAGATGGAAAGATGACATCATAAAGATAGCGGCCAGTAATTGGTTGAAGACTGCCCAAAACAGAACGGAAAGGAAGTTGCTGTAGAGGTCTACACCAAATGGTCGAAAAAGGCTTAAGATGGTGATGAGTTCACGGCGCTGGGACGCATAAGCGGGGTATTCCGCCAACATTTGCAGCGCCGTTTCTTGGCCAGGGTTGCCGCTGCTGTCACTATTGTGATATCAAGGCGTTTCCTCCTGGCCTTTTTTCTACAGGAACCGGCCGAAATAACGGAAAGTGAGAACGACGCGACGCAACATCTCTTCAACCACATGTTGGGAACAGGCATTAGCGCCACAATGGTGGCATGCCTGTATATAAGACATAATATGTCTTATATACATTTTACATATTATGTACCTGGCCGGTCATAGACATTCCTACTAAAGGTTTAGACGATATTTTTGTATTTGGTCAGGAGTATTTAAACAAAAATGCTTTTTACTTTTTTAATGAGTTCACTGCATTTTAAAGCTCGCGTATTTCACGTTAGGCTGAAAACATATAGTTGACCACCTTTACACCTCTTCGATTTATCACTTTTGTCAAAACAAAACTGCTCTACGGTACCTACTTTGAGACATACATTCAAACCTAAATATTGTCTCAGAGAATTGACTTAGAAGTTTTGTGTAATAGTTAAAAATGTTAACAACAGTGTGTTCTATTAAAATATCACAATTTTATTGATTGGCTGGCAAAATAAAAATTAGCCCAATTTGGGTGATCTCCTTTAGGCGCTGCCATCGGCAAGTAGTAGAAAAAAAGTTAACAAAATCCTATCCTATCCTATCCTATCCTACTAATATTATAAATGTGAAAGTTTGTGAAGATGGATGGATGGATGGATGGATGGATGGATGGATGGATGTTTGTTACTCTTTCACGTAAAAACTACTGAACGGATTTGGATGAAACTTTACAATAATATAGTTCATACATCAGAATAACACATAGGCTACAATTTATAAAGATTTTGTATAGTGTTGCCATAATATAAGGAAAAGAATAAACTAAGTCGGCAAAAATCCATAGCTCTGAAAGCTATTTATTGGAATTTTACCCCGTTCCTGATGACAGATTGATCTGATATTTGGTATACACTCATATTTTCATCAAGATAAAAGATAATATTTAAATGATTGTAATTTCAAGATGGCCGCCGATACAAAATGGCGGATCATATTATATTACTTCACAACAACCTCAATATGGGTATCAAATGAAAAGGCTTGATTGGTAGAATAGAGCTCACTATGAAAAATCTAAGATGGCCGCCGCCACAAAATGGCGGATTACTTATTTTCCACAAATACCTCAATATGGGTATCAAATGAAAGTGCTTGATTCGTAGAATAGAGCTCACTATGAAAAATCCAAGATGGCTGTCGCCGCAAAATGGCGGATTACTTATTTTCCACAAATACCTCAATATGGGTATCAAATGAAAGGGCTTGATTGGTAGAATAGAGCTCACTATGAAAAATCCAAAATGGCCGCCGCCACAAGATGGCGAATTACCTATTTTCCACAAATACCTCAATATGGGTATCAAATGAAAGGGCTTGATTGGTAGAATAGAGCTCACTATGAAAAACCCAAGATGGCCGCCGCCTCAAAATGGCGGATTACCTATTTGCCACAAATACCTCAATATGGGTATCAAATGAAAGGGCTTGATTCGTAGAATAGAGCTCACTATGAAAAATCCAAGATGGCTGTCGCCGCAAAATGGCGGATTACTTATTTTCCACAAATACCTCAATATGGGTATTGAATGAAAGGGCTTGATTGGTAGAATAGGGCTAACTATGAAAAATCCAAGATGGCTGCCGCCACAAAATGGTGAATTACCTATTTTCCACAAATACCTCAATATGAATATCAAATTAAAGGGCTTGATTAGTAGACTAGAGCTCACTATGAATAATCCAAGGTGGCCGCCGCCACAAAATGGCGAATTACCTATTTTCCACAAATACCTCAATATGGGTATCGAATGACAGGGCTTGATTGGTAGAAAAGGGCTCACTATGAAAATAGAATGAGAAGTATCAACTAACAACAAAACTAAAATCTTGAAAATAAAATTAACTAAAATAAATAATTTTGGGCGTAGCGTATCCAGAGTAAACATTATGATAGAAATTTCACTTGCCCAACGATTTTATATTTGTCTGATCAATACCCCAGATTGATGAGAACATTGGTGCGATCTGGTAGCTAGAACTTACCGAATTACTTTTTAACTTTTAGTACATAATCTAACTACTTGCATCATTTTTTATTGCAATAAAACAGTATAACATCAAAAAAAATATATATGTTTTTTACAATGCTCATTCTAGAGTAGTTATCAAATTGTTTTCAAAATTGATAGATTTATTTTGACGAATAGTTAAAAGTTATCACGATATATCTGACCTAAGCGCAGCGTCATTAAAAGCGCTTTCTGAGTTAGTGCGCTTAAGCACAGCGAGGCGGAGGGACGGTATGATTGTCTGATATGTACTTTGTGGTACCTAATGCATTCAGATTTTATTTTTGCTGCTGTTATATTTAGTAGGTATATAAACTCTTCATAACTTCAAAAATATACTTACATACTAATCTTTACCTGAAGTTCAACGATTATGAAATCAAAAGTAATTTTTCAGTATTATCTGTTTATATGTATGCTATACAGCTAATCTACAGAGCCGTTTGTGATGAAATTTGTCATGGATACTGGATAATCTGAAACCCGGGGAAGTACATAGGCCACTCTTTATTAAAATATCATGCTGGCGAAGCCGCGGGCAAAAGCTAGTAATACATACATACGTACGAAATCATACCACCTACACCCACAACATTTATTTTCCGCCAACCAATAACAAACTCTAGTTTTCGTTATTATTTGTCAGTCAAAGTGATATACTTACCTACCGAACATTTCTAAGCTGTGGCACCAGTGCATTCTTCCTCGGCGTGATAAATAATACGATAATATTATAAGGTGTCCATTGTTCCGTGTTTGGTAATAGCACAGTATAAAGAGTGGTAATAGTGTGGAAATCAATGATATTATTGGTGGAAATAGTCAATAGAATTATTGAATACCTATACTTATGCGGAAATTCATAAATCTACCTATCTATATCAAAACTGTTTTTTTTTGTTTTTGATCGCGCTTGTCTTAGGAACTAGCAGACCAATTTCTAAGATTGCTTTGCCTCTCTAACCCATTTGTTGAGGAAGGTTATACCAAATAACATCACGCTACGACCCACGAGGGTGGTGCAGTAACCATAAATACCACTATGCAGGTAACTGTGGATATTTGTATTTATTTAGGTAGGTAGGTAGGTAGGTACCTATAAAATTCGCTTGTATAGCTTTTAGGCACATCTCACATTTTTATTCCCGTATTATAGGTACACGGGACTAAAATTGTGTATTATTATATTAGGTATAGGTAATCATTACAACAATAATGCTATAAATCATCCACAATACACAACAAATCAATAATTTTCTAAAGCACAGATGTTCTAGTACGAGTTTGCACTCGATCGCCACGGTGGACTAGACCTAGCGCCCCCTAGCGGACTCTATCGATCGCTACTCTCCGTTAGGGGCGCTTTTAGAAAATGTATGACCCACCGTGACGATCGAGTGCAAACTCGTACAAGACTCCCTGGTATCTAACTATGCTGATGTTATCAAGTCCGTTATCTTGTCCAATAATCAAAACGATATATTCAAAACTATACTTATTATATAGGTACACTCTTATTACTTACTAAAAATTTACCATACCTATTTACAAACTAAACCTAGATAATATAATATATTTATCAATAAGAGATGATGTCACTCGTAACCGACGATAAAATAATTCGTAATCCTGCGGTGCGCTCTGCAAACTAGCGATACGTCTTGTCTCCATTACATCCCGCTCGGGACTGAACGACGCGGGAGAGAGCGCGTTGGCAGTAGGAAATTACATATTTTCGGTATTATATTTTTGTATATATTAAAATTGATAATGTGATGCCCGAAATACATCCGCTTTTACTTGACTTTTCTTTTGGTATACTTTTGAAAATTCTAATCCCAATACAACTTTAATGAAACGTGAAAAATTGTTTAAACAGTCCTATATTCGCGATTATTTTCTATCATATAAAATGTCAGTAATCGTGTTTTGAATGGCCGACAAATATAAATCTAATGCTGTAGAATAACATATATTTTTTTTCCGAATTTAAATATTTGTTATTTACAAATAAAACGCGTTTGAACACGCTAGATAACACTGTATTTTGGGAAATCCTCGCCTTTATTACATTGGTATAGTACATGGTTATTACATTAGCGATGTGTCACATTATAATGTAATAGACATTATAATGTGACACATCGCTAATGTAATAACTTTTTTTATAGTTCACCATGTATTTATTGAAAATTTTTGTTATACTATATTAGAAAACATACATACATACATACATAGACTCACGCCTGTTTCCCCGAAGGGTTAGCCAGAGGCATATTAAACGCCCACTTTTCGCCAGTGTTTTGATCCCACGTAATAGGTGGCGAGCCTATTGCCGCTTATCGGGATATTTTGTTTGCCAGAGCCTCGTCCGTTAATCGGCAGGTGCACCACTTGCAGGTGAGGTTGGCTTGGGACCCTACGTTCTTGGTGGGAACCCTATGCACACTATATATTAGAAAAGTCTCAATTTATTTAAAACTAGACGATGCCCGCGGTTACACCCGCGTTATTTAAGGCTACTGCTCTGCTCCCGTCGCTCATAGCGTGATGTTATATAGCCTTCCTCGATAAATGGGCTATCTAAAAGTGAAAGAATTTTTCAAATCGGACCATTAGTTCCCGAGATTAGTGCGTTCAACCAAACAAACAAACTCTTCAGCTTTATATATTAGTATAAGATACTATAAACCTGTATCTTTCTATCTAAATTTACACTCACGGCACTAGTTGTTACATAATATGTATATGAACAACTAAAAGCTACATGTAGGTGCTTGAAATCTTCATTAAGAAATTAAGATTTCGTGTGTATACATGTAGCTTTTGGGTTAACTGGTAAGTTATCACGTGTATCTATGTATCTATATCCACGTTCTTCGTCTAATAACAAACAATTTGATTAATATTCACACAGAGAAAGATTTTAAATCGAATGAACATCAAGTTGTCTCCCTAACAAGCAGAATAATATCTTTAAATGAATTTACATCACGCATGCATTATTCAATTACGTACAAGAGGTGCTCAAGTAAACCTTACTACTGCTTCCATGATTCAGTTTTATTTAGAACTTGAGTGGATATCGATTTCAAAAGTTTTGTAAGGACACGTGCACATTTTCCTTCATTTACATTAAGTATTTATTAACAGGTTTCCGATAACTTTGAGTTTGTATGAAATGAAGGCTTATAAAATTATGATTGCGTGCTCACCTGTATTGTAAGATTGAAACTTCATTGAATATAACGTGCCTACATGTAACGTGTACTAGGATATTATTGAAATATGTTATATTGCCTGTAGCCTGATTTTCTTAGTGATAATATCATAATCGGCGGCTTGGAAAGCCGCCGATTATGATATTATTTAAACCAACTTTAGCCTTAGGAATGGCCTATGATTCTTTTTGTCAGCCTAGCACTAGGAATAGATCCTGTGTCGCAGGGGACTATACAAACATTATATTATGGAACAAATTACGTTTACTGTAGCCTGTAGTAGTTTGAAAAAAAAAAACAAAGTTACTTAGAATTAATTTTATTAGAAATAAAAGAAATCACAATTAGATAAGTGAAACCTATTCGATGCGCGAATATGGATGAATATATTTAATTATACATTTTTGATTTGCTGCGTCTACAAATTCATGCCGCGACGGACGTCATCGGCGGCGATGCAATTGCTGCGACGGCGATTTTTGGCTATTGCTATTTCTTATTCTATATTACATTCAAAGTACACACTGACTCGAAGCAAATATGATTAATTTTTCTAACATAAAATAAATGAGTTTTTCTTTTCTTTTCTTTATTTTTTTATAGACTCACGCCTGTATTCCCGAAGGGGTAGGCAGAGGTGTACTATTACACCCACATTTCGCCATGAATTTTTAGGTCCCACGTAATAGGGGGCGAGCCTATTGCCGTTACCGGGCACATCACCGGACTCCGTGCTGGTACTGAGAATTTGGAAAAACCCACTAACACTTTCTTTTATTTCCGCTACGTTATACGTAACTGCGATAAACCATGTCGGAAACCTTCAGGTAGTCTGTAAACTCCAACAACAGAGCTGGCCACGCGAAGAGATATACGTGAGGATAGGTAGCGAAAAATTACATTTCTCTTCAGCTTTCACATAAGAGGTACTTAATTAAAAGTTACCATTGATACGGGTTCTAACTCATTCAAAGGAATACGCTGCTGCTGCACTACTGTAATCACATTTACATGTTAAACAGAAGAAACCAAATTCTTTTGCGCTACTTAATCGACTTTCGCATGAGACGTAATTCTATCTTTTTAGTCTTCACATTTTAATGTTCTTTTGCATTTATATTCTTAAATTTATTGACAAGGATTATTACACAAATTCTCTTTATGTAAAATGGTCTGGTCATAGTAGCGTTTCGCGATTTTGAACCCGTCCCCAAACTGAAACTAAAACCAAAATATGTCTATGTCCATAAAATTGTGAACCGAGTTTCGTAATATACAAATTATTATTGGTCACGTCAATATGTAAAATAAATAACATAATATAAATACATTTCATTATTCATATTTTCTACAATTTTCAATAACACACAGTCTAGGTTGTACCTACCTGCCATTCCATGTTACATATATGTAGTATCTAGATGTACAATTCTTATGTACTCAAATTAAAAGGAGGCAACCTGGCATGGCATACTCCTCTTAAATATTAAAATATATTACATATCTATTTAACATTGAAACGAGGAAAGTATTACTTAAAATTTACGGCGAAGCGGCAGGAAATATCATGCATGTATACGACTTTGTAAGCCTTTGTTAATCTCGAACGCGTATGTAATAAATTTAAAGGGTTTTTCACACGTCGTTGAAGATATGAGACAGAATTTACGAAGAGTCGTATAACGTTTGGAATGCGAAAGATATAAAAAGCTTTGAACTTGGAGTAGAGAAACAGATATGAACATAACAAATATACATACATAGATAGACTCATGCCTGTTTCCCGGAGGGAAAGGCAGAGACTACAGAACGCCATTTGCAACGATCCTGACATATCTCTCTTGCTTCATTCACTCCCATAAAATTTCTCATGCATGCTCTTCGGGTACTTCTAACCTGTCCTTTTTTTAGGATGTCTCCAATCTTCTCACAGAACGTCCGTCTAGGTCTTCCCCTTCTTCCTGTCCTATTCACACTTGACTTAAGTATATAACTTCTTGGTCAGTTTTTCGTCATAATATAACCTAAGGTTGACTAAAAGAGAATGCGGCTTTAGATTGTGGACTGCGTCCGCTTATGTTCCACATTGTTCTGTGTTGTGCAAGTTAAGATTTGGAAGTAAGTGTACATACATTTCCCGTATCATACGAATTTGTATGTATAACATTCTTGCATTAGTGACTAACAAGCAACGAAACAAGACAGTCGAAACCATTGGGCACAAGACACAGTAATTTGGAATATACATAATATTTTCCTAGGGGACCGTGCTTAGAGGTGCACTAAGAAGGGATTTCCTGAAAATCCCGTGGGATGTGACGGGAACGGCTAAATATAAATGAAAAGTGCTGGCGTAGTTGCAGGAATTCTCTAGTCTCTATATCTTCGTTCTCTATCTCTACCACTATTTTTTAATTAGTACAAAAAAATTTACGGGGCACTAAGTATCTTTAACTGATCATATTTATGTAGTTAAAAAATAAAAACACTAAGTCCCAAAACTGTCTCAAAACTGTGTACAAAAATACGTAATAGTTGGTTAATGCATAACTAAGACTATGAACGACTCTTGAACTATTAGTTGTAAACTATTCCATTGATAAATTCCCCCCTGTCCCACTGCGCGCGCGCCGCGCTCGGATGCCACAAACAGTGCTAAATTGCTAGCGGACGAGAGCGTACCTGCAATTTGTTTGTCTACGTTTTCCCGACGCGATGGCTTATCAGTTCATAATATCACGGGAGTATGTAGCTAAGCTTCGTGCGTACTTGTTGAGTGAAGGAATCGCGAGTGCAGCTGTGTACCCACGGACATCATTTTGTGAGTGTACAAAAGTAAGCCGGCTAGTGTCGAACAATTAAAACATCGCATATTGGGTGCTTTTGATGAAGTGAAAAGACTGTGATCTGTGTATTGACAATGGTGGTGGACATTTTGAAGGACAATGGAAATACTTGTAAGTTTAGTAAATAATACCTACTTAAGTAAATTGTAATTTGAGGCGGGCAGCTCAAAATCGGTCTGTGTGGAGAACCTTGAGGGAAGCCTATATCCAGCAGTGGTCGTCTCTAGGCTGACATGATGATGATAAAATAATTTGAAAATAACAGATGATTCTAACTTCATAAATATGTCAAAATTACTGTTTTCTTTTATTACAGAATACCTTTTTTATTTTGATATGTGTTTGCTTTCTAATTACATACCTTTGTATTTAATTACTTGTAAAACGGTAAATTTTGCCGGTCCTAAGCCCGGATAAACTATGTATGAGAGGGTAGAATTAAGAAACTTAAAAAGTATCTACCTACACTGATTATTTTGCTTCATTTTATTGTCTAAGGCTACCTACATTATAAGTGCGACGGAAATAATGCATAAGAGTAGGACGGAAAGTAAATACTATCAATGAAGTAGTGAATGAATTGTAAAATATGTCTATGATTTTGGTGAGATTTTCTACAAAAAACAGATGATTATAACTTGGTTATTTATAGATATTATGAAATTCTTATGTCACATACATGATAATAATGCCTTCGCTTAGATGTCCTTAAAGTTTTTGTACTAATTAAAAAATAGTGGTGTATAAATATCATGCCAAGGTTGTTTACATTGACTGTCTCCGTGGTCTAGTGGATAGCGTATGCGACTGCTGATCGGAGGTCCCGGGTTCGATTCCCGGGTCGGGCAAAAGTGTTACTGGGTTTTTCCGAATTCTCAGTATCAGCACGGAGTCTGGTGATGTGCCCGGTAACGGCAATATTCTCTCCCCGTATTACGTGGGACCTAAAAATTCATGGCGAAATATGGGTATTATATTACACCTCTGCCTACCCTTTCAGGGATGCAGGCGAGAGTCTAAAAAAAATAAAAATATAAAAAGGTTGTTTAAATTTATTTGATTCAAAGGTTGCAAATCTCATGTGTGTTTGTTAACATTTATAGCTTCACAAAAACGGGAATATAGAACCTATAACTCAATCTCACAACCTCTGTACCGCATGCTCACTTTTTCTCACTAATACGAAGCATTTAATATGACTATAGGCTGTAATCTGATTACGTTGATTATCAATCAGATCGATACAGTCTCGAGTCGAACACGGAAATTGTCTATAGTCCCGCGTATATTGAACAGTCAGCTAGGATATTGGAATAATCACTACCAGATAGGAGTATCGCATATCGTTACTTGTATATGTAGGTAGTCTGAAGATTAATCGTCTTGATTAACTGCAGTAGATAGTACAAGGTTAATTTATATTGGTATTAGGTATGTTGTGATTTCTCTCATCATCTTTGTTTATAGATGTCCTGTATATATTCGGCACGGGCCTCTTTCTCACTATGATAAGGGTAAGCTCATTGACCACAGCCTTGTTTATAACCTGTCCTACTGCTGGGCACTGGTCTCTCTATCACTACGAAAAGGGATCGGCCATAGACTATCAGGATAGCCAAGTGTGAGTTGGCAGGTTTCACATGTCGTTCGGAAATACACCACAATTTTTTTATAAGTACAAAAAATTTAACGGGGCAGTAAGTATCTTTAACTGATCATATTTATGTAGTTAAAAAATAAAAACACTTAGACCCAAAACTGTCTCAAAACTGTCCACAAAATACGTAATAATTGGTAAATGCATAACTAAGACTATGACCGACCCGCGTACTATGAGTAGCAACAGTAGTAAATGCTCCATTGATAAATTTCCCCCTGTCCCTCTGCGCCCGCGCCGCGCCCCGATGCGACTAAATTGCTAGCGGAAGTGCGCGCATCCATTAAATTGTTTGTCTACGTTTGCCCGACGCGATGGCTTATCAGTTCACATCACGGGAGTATGTAGCTATTCTTCGTGCGTAACTGCGTACTTTATGAGTGGAGGAATCGCGAGTGCAGCTGTGTACCCATGGACATCTTTTTGTGAGTGTACAAAAATGAGCCGGTTAGTGTCGAACACTTAAAACAGCGCATATTGGACGCTTTTGACGAAGTGAAAAGACAGAAGCGTACTTCTCTCGTTAAAAAACTATTTAATAAAACGTGCCCATCTATGTATTGACAATGGTTGTGGACATTTCGTAGGACAATGGAAATACTTGTAAGTTTAGTAAATAATACCTCCTTAAGTAAATAATAATTTGATGCGGGCGGCTCAAAATCGGTCTGTATGGAGATCCTTGAGGGAGGCCTATGTCCAGCAGTGGACGTCTCTAGGCTGACATGATGATGATAAAATAATATTTGTAAATAGCAGATGATTCTAACTTCATAAATACGCCAAAATTACTCTTTTCTTTTATTACAGAATACCTTCTCTTATTTTGATATTTGTTTGCTTTTTAATTACATACCTCCGTATTTAATTACTTGTAAAACGGTAAATTTTGCCGGTCCTAAGCCCGGATGAAGTATGAAGGAGAGGGTAGAATTTAGAAAATTAAAAAGTAACTACATACACTTATTATTTTGCTTCATTTTATTTTCTAAGGCTACCTGTAATATAAGTGCGACGGAAAGAATGCGTATGAGTAGGACGGAAAGAAAGTACTATCAATGAAGTAGTGAATGGATTGTAAAATATGTCTATGATTTAGGTGAGATTTTCTACAAAAAACAAATGATTATAACTTTTTTATTTATAGATATTATGAAATTCTTACGTCACATATAGGTATGTTAATAATGTCTTCGCTAATATGTCCTTAAAGTTGTACTAATTAAAAAATAGTGGTGTATAACGGAGAATTCACCGACATTCAGGTTACCTCACGATATTTCCATCCCTAGCTAGCGAAAATTAACAGTTCAGCTCTCTTTTACTATCAAGACAATACAACAAGCGATTACTCAAAGTGTTATACGGACCGTATCTTATATAAAGCCGCACACGGAAAGGTCAAGCATAGTTCCTTCAGCTTTAAACGACCTTTGGGATGCAAACAACGCGAGCGACTTCAATGGACCACCTTAATGACCTGCGCTTCTGTAACTAAGTGGTTTATGAGGAAACTTTTAATGTATGCTGCATGTTCTTTTCATTAAGAAGTAAAATAAGAAATGGAGAATGGGTCCTCATAGAATTAAGCAGCTAACTTATGATTACGTTTTATAATTCATTTCTGTAAATTTTTGTTTTTTGAACTAGGTACCTACACATGTCCCTGATGTCATTATGCTGAACCTGATCGTATTTTTGCCGTAATATGTTGTTTGCATGTATTGTTTTTACACATTGTGTATAAAACTAACAGCCCAAATAACTTGAATATAAAGTTAAAATAAATATTTTAACTTCGTGGCAAAGCAAATGTTTAAGTAAGTCTCTTCGTTTTTTTTATAGTTCTTCCATATCGCAACCAATCATGATCATTGGTTTCGAGTAATTGTGAATGCATTTTTTTAAAATAATTTTTAGTAACATTATGAGTTTTTCCACTGAGACAAAACGATTTTTTTAAAGTGGAAAGAGTAAATATTTACAATATGGAGAGACATTTTTAAGTTTTTCTTTATAGGGGTATTGTTATCGTTTGTAATGAACTAGTCGTAAAAGTATTTATGAATCGTTCGCGCTCTTGGACGACGAGTGAATTTCATAGCCACTTTGCTATAAAATCGCACGGATAAGTCGCGTGTATAATATTTTTACGTAAAATATATATTGTGTCGTGAACGCAAAATTTCACTGTCATTTGTATCCTCTTACATTAATTAAAAATATATCCGTTCTTGGCTAACTTTAGGTACGCCTACTTCGGCTATATAAGGGCCAAAAGTTCTCGAAAATAAAATAAAAACAGAACGCGCATTACGAGCTACGATATCTACCGCAGACAGACGCACAGATACACAGACCTATCAAACTTGTAACATACCTCTTTTTAGGCAATGGGTTAAAACATATCGCACCAGAGATAAAAACTGTTCACTACTATGTAGATACTAACAATATTTCAACGCTTATTGAATGATTCCGCAAAATAATAACATTCATATTATAAGAAACTATCACTACTTAGTATAAAACAAAGTCTGTATTCTGCCTGTCTATCCCTATGTATGCTTAAATCTTTAAAACTACGTAACGGTTTTTAATAGATAGAATTATTCAAGAGGAAGGTTTATATGTATAATACATATATGGCGGTACGAAGTTCGCCGGGTCAGCTATACATAATATAAATTAATTTGACATACTATTAGCTGTCTTTATACTGTGCTATTAGGTAAGTAGTCGTAGTTAGAGTTGGCAAAAGTTCAAATGTCACAATGTGCGGTTGGCGCAAAAGCAATGTTTTGTTATAATAGCTACATTTTTTAAGTTTTGGCAAGCGATTCCAGAAAGCTAATATGCACACTTTAGGCTCGGCTTTAGCATTATTTTTATTTAGAATTGTCTTCCACCGATGGAACTGTCCGTAGGTATATCGAGTCGCGCTAAATTAAAGCTACAGGTAAACAACAGGCAATATAAATATGACGACGGGTAGCTTGATTTTTGGCCGTTATCAACGCTTCACAGTTCTATGTGGGCACAGCTAGGTCTCTTTGCAATGAATACACACCGAGTACAATACACTGACTTTATTCGAGGACACAAAATACAGTATCTTCACAATTATAGTCTATCGTGATAAGATGATAACACTTTCACCTAAAGTCTTATAACGGACCGAGGACAGATTCACGAGGTACTTTATGGCTTGCCGCTTCGAGCCAGAATGCCGTTCCTCGCCAGATGAGTTCTGAGGAACACTAGTCTTGTCAAACGCCGCACCTCCAACGCACCGCAATACGTCACTCAACGGTCACTAGATGGCAGCACTTCGCGTCGTTTAGCGACTATACTAATGATCGCTTCCGACAAATAAATTGCAATTGTCTTACTGATTTTACACAGATAAGTCCAGGAACGAACTATGATCTATATTTGGTTCATGTTTCATGACATATGGCTGATTATGTTCACGAATGCATTTATTAACAGTAGCTCGATATCTATTCTACCTAATTATTGCTTTTACACATATGCAAAATGTGGTCGTCCATTCCTAATTGCTCGTCAAGTCAAAATTATCGCTACGATTGCCCATTTCAAAAGCAATAAGTAAGGATCCTTATATTAAAATGTATGAGGTACAGTCGAACAACTGCCCGCTAGACCAATATAAGGGCGAGAGTCGAGCAAGACATCGTCGCTTACAGTGCTACTTTACACGTAGATTCACACATACAAAACCAGTTTCTCGTGTGCCTCGACTCTATGAGCGAGCCAAGGGATTTTTTCCCACTGGTCCAGCGCCGACTTGTTTGATTGTACCTACGTTACTTACTTTGTGATATAGCTTCGTAAGCTAAGGTACTATGGAGAAGGTAGGTACTTTATTTTTTAATGGACTTTAGAATAAAAATCACATTAATTTTGTTATGTCGGATTATGAGTTAAGTTTTATGGTTTTTACAAAACTATTTTTTAACTTAGTGATTTTAAAATCACTGGGATGGTAGTGATTGAAGCAAGAGAGATATGTCAGGATCGTTGCAAATGGTGTTCCGTAGTCTCTGCCTACCCCTCCGGGAAACAGGCGTGAGTCTATGTATGTATGTATGTATGATTTTAAAATTCTATTATTAAGTATCCAACTGTTAGATAAAGTTTCTCACTATACTGGAAACTACTTTGCACTAATATTATTACGAATAACGAATGGGTTATCGCAAAGCCGAAACTCACGCAGTTGAAATCACGGACAAAATCTAGTGTAGTATCTATCTAGTATACGCGCGAATTCATTCTCCCAACATCTTTACGCGAGCATAATGATGCCAGAACTACATACCTACATATAAAAGCCTTCCTGATCAATCCAGCCCTAGAACATATTTCAAGGTAAAGACCCAGCATCATCCAACACCATCATAATTTCCTACCATTTTCCTTCTCAAAGTCCCATTCCATAAATACCTACATACCAAAAGTCTTGTGTCACGTAGCGAATAACAGGCAACATTTTGAGCTACAACTTCTCCAGTATGAAGGGAAATAGTTCGTAAAATTGCAAATCTCGGCGCTCTCTGCTCTTGACCCGATTGCAGTACGGATAAGATTTCCTGCACCACTTAATCTCATTGCATATTTCGCGATGGATTTTATCGATTCATGCGAAATATATAACAGCGAAAACGATGTTCAGAAAACTGTTACGGAGAGTCTAATTGTAATGCCAAAATAACAGGTATTACTTATGTATAATTTATTTACGATTCCAAAATAGCCGCAGCTACGCCCGTACATCTAATTTTAATTTAACCCTTTCTGCGCGATCCCGAGGTAATTTGGGAAATCTCTTCTTGTTGCACGGTCTTCAAAGAACATACATGCCAAATTTCAGCATCCTGCGCCCAGTAATTTGGCGGTCCGTCGTCTGCCCGTCAGTCAGTAACGCAATTTTGTATAATTATACAGATTGATATATCACCTATAGCAAAGTTTCATTACAGTCTGTTCGATAACTTTCTCGTGAAAGAGTAACAGACATCCATCCTCTCAAATTTTCGCGCATCTATGATAGCTAAGTAGAGGGAAACTACAAAGACCTTATTACATTTTTACACAAATAACACAATCCCAAATATGGCAATAATAGGAACAATTGTGTGCTAATTCAACTTTAAAAACCGAAGCCACGATTCACCACTGATAAATAATGAAACAAAAAACCTCCTTTTTTTCATTCATTGACCAGATATTATGGGTGTTCATTGTGTCCATTATTTGTATGTTTGTAAAGTCCCCCGCGACACAGGATTTAGACCTAATGCGGGAGTTGTCTTTAAAAAAAAAAAAAAAGATATTACGAAATTGTTCTTGGGAGACCGGTTCTGTTAGGTAAACAGTGATTTCTGTTAGTTTGCCTCTGTGGTCCAGTGGATAGCGTATGCGACTGCTAATCGAAGATCCCGGGTTCATTTCCCAGGTCGGGAAAAAATGTTACTGGGTTTTTCCGAATTCTCAGTAGCAGCACGGAGTCTGGTGATGTGCCTGATAACGGCAATAGGCTCGCCCCCTATTACGTGGGACCTAAAAATTCATGGCGAAATGTGGGTGTAATATTACACCTCTGCCTACTCCTTCGGGGATACAGCCGTGAGTATATAAAAAAACAGTGATTTCTTAGTACTTCTCTAAACAGTAGGTACACCAGAGAATTATCCAATTGTATGATACCACCAGTGTTTGACAAATAATTTAGGTAGGTGAAGGCTGGTATTTGCGTAAAAAATAAGCACTTCAAAACAATTCAAACACGCTATCGATCGACAGTGTTTTTTTTTAAGTTCATCAGATTTTTTTTCACTAAACGTCTTTTCTTATTATTACCCGTAGGTAATTCTCTCTTTTTTTTATTAATTAACGAATCTACATTAACAGTTAAAAGACAGTAAACATACTAATAAAGTTATTCACAATTTAATACACGTTTGAAAGCATGTTGAGCATTATTTGCATATTGTATGCGAAACGATGTATGAACGCCGCCGCGCTGGCGCGAATTAATGTCGGTGCTTCAACGAGTATGTTGTCATTTATTTACGTAGCGAGATTTTATATCCATATCGATAAATAATAAATATGTGCAGGCCATTGTGTAGTAAACAAGAGGAAATTTCATTATGATAAAACTGTTTGTTAAAAATGATGGCTGCCTCCGTGGTCCAGTGGATAGCGTATGCGTCTGCGTCTGCTGATCACGTGGTCGCAGCTTCGATTCCCGAGTCGGGCATGTTACTGAGATTTTGCGAATTCTCGGTAGTAGCACGGTATCTGGCAAAGCGCTAAAAGCAATAGGATCGCTCCCTATTATGTGGGACCGACAAATTTATAACATAGCGAAAAGTGGGTGCAATATAACAGCTCTCACCCCTTCGAGAATATAGGCGTGAGTCTACTAAAATAATTATATAAAAAGGGTAGAGGACGCCAGCAGCCACGCCTGCATTTTTTTTAAATTTACCCGTTTTGGCCGATCCCGTGGGAATTTCGGGAAATTCCTTCTTAATGCACCCCTACGGTCCCCAAGGAACATACATGCCAAATTTCAGCTTCCTGCGCCCAATAGTTTCGGCTGTAGCGTGTCTGTCAGTCAGTAAGTAACGCAAGGATTTTATATATTAAGATGATATATTGTAATGACCAACTAAGTACTTAGGCAGTATTTTGTTGTCTTTTCATCCTGAAATAAGAATATGCCATTGATCAATATGCTTCTTGCTATTCATATCTGCGATATCTCATTAGTGGACAAGTTCCACCCAAGCATAATCTTATAAAAAGCATATCTTTGACTAAGGTTACTTGTGTTACCTTAACTAGAGATAAAACATACACTTATTACTCCCCATTCATTGTCTTCTTCCATAAATCTGGCAGGTCAAACCGTGGCAGTCGGCAAATACCAAACAAAATTTTGGTTGTGACGTTTCGCAGGTGACCACAACATATTCTAAGCCAGAGCCAGATTTGATCAAATCCCAACTATTACCTAAAGGTCTGTAACAGCCTCTTAGTGTTATCCCAGTTAGAACCCGGGATCCGCTTTCTAGTCTAAACGGATTTGACAGAATATTAGCTTTCCAGTCAGACACAGACAACAGAGCGACTGCCTGTCTGACACCCGCATTCCAAAGGGATAGCTAGGTATATTCCATGGTTAAGACTAGTTTCAGTTTACTTATAGGTACTGTAACCCTATAACGACTGTCAAAGAGCTTCTTGACAGCCGGGACCGACGGCTTAATATGCTCTCCGAGGCACGGAGCAATCGATAATTTACAATTCAATATGCACTTATCACCGAAAGGTCTTTGGTGCGCTCCGAGGATTCGAAAACGATACCCTCTGCACAGCAGTCTGTTGTTGTCTGTTCTTTAATAAATGTTTGTAGCCTGGTTCAACAAAAAATCGAAAATGGATAAACCACGTCCCATGCATCAACAAAGGTACCTATTTATACTTCGGCCTTTTGGGAATACCAAATAGTTTCATACGGGGTTTTCTTCTGTCAGAAAGGTCAATGATCGATTGCGCCTACAAGCCATTGGACTTGAATAATCGGATTCAGTATTTGCCTAGTGGTAAGGAAAATGTATGTATACCGCAAGATTCAATGGATTTTAGGTAATGTATAAGTGATGAAAAGGGATGGTTAGTTAAAAAAGTGCAGATAGTTACTGAGCGAGAAAAGTGTATTTGATGTGTCTGAGGTTGTCGTATGTTTAAAGAAGGTCTAGTAGAAAAGTACGTCAAGACCTGGATTTTAAGTACATCCACCACCTGAAATATATAAGGTTGCTTTTTATTTTAATTCAACATCAACTTGAGGAAATATTGAAGCCAACTTAAAATTTGCTTTTCTAAAATTTTTGCCTATGCCCAAGGTTAATAACTTAATCTAAAAACTAAATCATATAGATAAGGCCAGGACTAAACTCATATATGTTTGATTCGTCCTATAAAAAATGATTTAGATTAAATTAGTTATAAAGTAACATAACATAACTTCACGTCTTTTATCCTCAAAGGGGTAGGCAGAGGTGTATTACACACTCACACTTCGCTAGTGATGTTTAAGTCCCACTGTAATAGGGGGCGAGCCTATTGCCATCTACACGTTGTTAAGCGAGCGATAATTAACATTTTAATACACACATAACTTCGAAAAGTCAGAGGTCTGCCCGGGGTAACTGGGGATCGAACCCAAGACAATCGTCTCGGCAGTTCGTTACGTACACCACTGGGCTATCGCCGCTACTTTTTAGTTATAAAGTATAGTAACCTAGATGGTGTTAATTTTATGATAATTCACTGAGCAAGATTATTTACTGGTAAACGAAATTGAGAACATTTATTTTTATCGAAATAAGACAACAATCGATAAAAGGTACTTTACTTATATTATAATAACGGTAAACTACAGCACCTATTTTCTTTACATCAATTGAGACAATAACGGTGATTAGGCACAGATTACTAAATAGTTACTACGTATTAGGTACATTCAATTCGGCACAGCTATTTCTGGATTACACAAACATTTACCTCGTGTGAGAATCGATCGAATATTCGGCGCGACGCTAGTAATTGCGAAATGGCCACCTTAATCAACGCTAATTATTATCACGCATGAGCTAAGTAAGTTTATGTGATTTGCCTCATGTATCTACCCACGAAAACCTTTACAACTGATTAATTTATTATCACATTATTTGTATACATTTACATTACTGAAATACTACTAATACAAGACTCAATAGGCAATATCTATCTTTTGGGTCACATAAGACTTTTTTATTCCTATTTTTCCTATTTATGTATACGTAATTTAAATATAAAACACATTTTAAGTGTAGCTACGGCCTACACAAATCCGCTTCTCTAACATAAATCTATAATATTATAATTTCTAAATCATTCCTAATCTCAATTGCATTTCCGTAAATTCGTTACTATTTCTAATGTAAAATTCTACAACATGAATATATCACTTTTAGCCATCGCAAGATATACAGAACAGTAGTACATACTTCAGCTCTCTCCAAATTGTACTAAAACATTATTTCAGTAAACAGTCGTCGACTATTTGTTCTTCGTCGCAACAATTTCATGAATCCCTAATTGCTGTTATATTATTGCAGCGGAGGCGCCAAATGACAATTTGCAATATAACTATGTTTAAATCGCCCTATCAACATTCACGCATTGCAGCAAATTCCATATTATACGTTTAATGGTTTCAGTTCTTGGTAGAGAATATTTGCATGTTCTGAATGGAGTAACATATCATCAAATTTATTTAGAGTCATCAAAGTCAAAGTCAAAGTCAAATATCATTTATTCATCTAGGTCACAACGTGGCGCTTATGAACGTCAAATGTTTAAAGTAAATTAATAATGCTTCTACATTTACATTTACTGCCCATTCGCAAAGCAATAGGTAGAACCACGAGAAAGAACGGGCAATAAAACTCGTGGCCACTCTTTTTAATTACCAGTGTTATGGTACATATTTTGTTTTTGTAAGGAGCTGCAACTGTTTCACATTGTAATTAATTACTTGTAAATAGTAAATAAGAACATACATAATACTTAAACATATGTAGTTACTAAATTAAGTGCTGTAGTAGTCTTCAAATGTGAATCTTGTGGTTACACAAGATTCACATTTTCATTATAAAGCGTAAGTGGGTTCCTTACGCTTTATAATGTAGGCAACTCGCGATCATGTTCAGAACTATGGTGGAAAAGTATGTTACAGAAAGTGACGGTATATGAATACACGAAAATTACAAAAACGTTAGTATCCAGCCCATGATAACGAGTTACCTTCATCTAAGACTGTAGCAAATTTTAATAAAATTTGTGGAACAACAATGAAAATGTAAATGTAGTAAGTTGAATGACCTAATAATGCATGAATATTAAATTAATAGAACTAGAGATATTATATAAAAAAAACTGAAAAGTAAGGTATCTATATAAATTAAAAAAATCAAGAGTTGGCTAGTGTAAGTGACCATCTATCCTTATCACTGAAATAATCATTAATGGTATAATAACCTTTCCTAATAAGGCAGTCTTTTATTTTACTTTTGAACGTACTAAATGGCAATTCTAAAAGACTAATTGGTATTTTATTGTATATACGAATACCTAGCCCTACAAAAGAATTATTAACTTTATGTAAACGATGATAAGGGGCATATAGCTTATGCCTGTTTCGAGTATTTATGTTATGTACATCACTTTTTGTAGTAAATAAACCTATATTTTGCCTAATATACAATATATTAGCAAATAAAAATTGCGAGGCTACTGTAAGAATCCCTATAGACTTAAAGCGTTCCCTATGAGTATCTTTTGCACCTAACATGTATATTGCTCGTACCGCTCGTTTCTGTAGAACGAAGATATTCTGAATATCCGCAGCTTTGCCCCATAACAAAATACCGTAGGACATGACACTATGAAAATAGCTAAAATAAACTAGACGAGCTGTGTCAACATCAGAAAGTTGTCTAACTTTTTTGACAGCATACGCAGCAGAGCTGAGCTTACCTGCAAGACATGCTATATGTGCACCCCATTGTAACTTATTATCTAGTGTAATGCCTAGAAACACTGTCGAGTCAACTGTGTCAAGTTCCTCCCTATCTAGCCTTATATTAGGTCCCAGTTGTCTAACGTTAGGTAAAGCAAATTTAACGCATTTAGTCTTTTTAGAATTACGCACTAGGTTGTTTGCTGTAAACCATTGTGTATCCTGTATAAGTGTATTATTTACATCATCAAATTGATTCCTATTCCTATCTACTTTAAAAATAAGTGACGTATCATCTGCAAAAAGTACGATATCACAAATATTTTGTAAATAAAAAGGTAAGTCATTAATATATACAAGGAATAGAAAAGGACCTAAAATAGAGCCTTGTGGAACGCCTAACTGTATAGGTAATTTAGAGGATGTAGTCCCATTTACATCGACGCACTGAAATCTTTGCCGCAGGTACGACTCGACAGCACAAAGTGCGGTTTCCTCTACGCCGTAGTGGCGGAGCTTACGCAATAGTGTGTCGTGATGAACGCAATAAAATGCTTTTGAGAGGTCACAGAATACTCCGATAGCATTTTTAGATGACTCCCGAGCATTACAAACGTGTTTTATGAGAGCAACACCCGCATCAGTAGTGGATCTACCTTTAGTAAATCCGTATTGATCTTTATGAAGCAGACTATTTAAATTAAAGTGTCTTAGTAGCTGCTTTAATAAAATCTTTTTAAATATTTTACTAAATGCCGGCAAGATAGAGATGGGCCTGAAGTTATTTACGTCATTTTTACTGCCAGATTTGAATTAAGGTATGATTTTACTTAATTTCATCAAATCCGGAAATACGCCTAAGTCAAAACATTGGTTAAAAATTATAGAAAGGTAAGGCGCAACAGTCTCAACTATAGTACCTAAAATTTTAATTGAAATGCCCCAAAAGTCGCCGGTATTTTTAATATTAATTGAATTATATGCGATCAATATATCTCGCGGGGTAACGTGCTCGAATCTAAACACGCTCTTGCATTCAGGTACACTGCTAAGCAAAAAATTTCCAGCGTCTAAAGATGATGATTGTAAAGAGCTAGTAGTTGTTAAAGGTATGCTCGCAAAGAAACTATTGAACATATGCGCTACTTGAGTTTGATTGGTGACTAATAAATTATTTTCTTTTAGTTCAAATTGGTTTTCCCGTGGTCGTGCTCTTCCTGTTTCATTATTTATAATTCTCCAAGTTTCTTTAATTACATTTGTTGAATGCTTAATTTTGCTACTAATAAATTTAGATTTTGCCATACAACAAACTTGTTTAAAAATTTTTGAGTAGTTTTTTACATAATTTAGAAAAAGTGTGTCAAATCTAAGTTGTTTCATACCATATAATTCAAACAATTTGGCTCTACTTCTGTATATACCTATAGTGGCCCACTGGTTAAAAGATCCGGTAGTACCCTTTAATGTGACAGTTTTACTCTTGAAAGTGTCTTGAAACTCATTATTTACTATTCCAAAAAGTGAATTATAAATAGTATTTGGATTTTCTGAGTTCAAAATTGAGGGATTGAGTTTAGCGATAATATTGTTTTTAAAACGTATAAGACGATTGGTAGTTTGAGGCCTACATTCTACTGTATGTGATTTATCATATGTTGTAGATGAAAAACTAGCTATCTGTCCACGGTGATCAGAAGGAAGAGAACTAATAACTACTGGGTTTTTAGTAACACAAGAACTAAATATGTTATCCAAACAAGTAGAAGATGTTTCAGAGACTCTAGTAGGTTCACAGAATAAATTACTTAAATTAAATGACTTAAAAAGATTCAGAAATCTAGTACACTGTGAAGAATTCTCTAAAATATTAATATTAAAATCACCACATACTATAATATTCTTATGACTACCTATAATTTTATTAAGAGCATCTTCCATAACTGTCTCAAATAGATTATAATCACCAGAAGGGGGTCGATATACACAAATTATAATATATAAGTCTAGTTCCACACAGGACAACTCAATAGTGCGCTCAATAGATAAATTTACAATATCCTTACGTTCTTTGCATTTTAATAAATTTGAAGTCATTATGAGAGAACCGCCTCTAATAGCCTGATTTCTTATATACGAACTCTGCACTGTGTAATATTCATTTATAACAATAACCTCATGGGTGCTTAACCAATGTTCAGTTAAGCACAAAACCTTAACGTCATATTTTTCTAGAAATAAACTTAACTCTAACTCTTTGCCAGATAGGCCCTGCATGTTTTGATGTACTATATTCAAATACTGCAGCCTAACTGTTGTCCTATCTTGGAGTTTAAATCACAAGATGTGTCAATAAAAACGTTGTAGTACATGTACTAACCCTATCAAATAAATTGTCAACACAAGGCTCACTGCCTTGCTGTAAATTGTATGCTAATAACTTAGCAATTTGTTGCTTAATATAAAATGGCAGATACATTGTATCTTTAGTTAAAATAAATTTACTAATAAATTTATTAGTGTCAAAAAACAATATTGCGTCACTATGACGACAAGTTATGTTATACAATAACATGTTTAATGAGTGTATGTGCATATTTTGTGTGTGTGTTAAGTTGTTTGTGTTGAGTAAGGTAAAGCACCTAAAATAATTTTACAACTAAATTTAGAATTAAGTTCTATCAACAATTCAACACATTCTATGATATCCTGTCTCTTTACAGTTAAACTGTTACCAAACAATAATATTGCAGTACTACTCTCATCTAAGGGGTGTAACTTAATCTGATTAACTAAACTACAGTAACTATCCCCTGGCCTACAATAATTTATAACACACTGATTTGTATATTCACTGAGAAGACTACCAAAATTGTGACCTAGCCTATCACAAAAAATAAAAGTTTTATTAATAGATGTTGGAAGCCTAGATTTATTTAAATTTGATTGTAATGAGTGTGAGTTTTGTGGATTGTTAGAAAAATTCTCAGGTAGTACGGTACTCAATGGCTCTGCTGGTACAAGAGTATGAGTACAAGAAGACGAGAGCTTATTGGTCAGAGACTCATACATTTCTGCATTACACCTCACCAAGTCTACGAGCTCACCTGCCTCCACTATACGCTTGCTCAGTTCTTGTTGAGAAGCTTGGTATTTGTTGAAGATCTCATTTAAGGTTCTTTCCCTAAGTAATATCTCTTCCCTTAAGCGATGAGTGTCCATATCATACACTGATCTGCTATGTTCCAAATTTTTAGAGTACTCAGAAAGTTGATTAACTAAGTTTATGCGCTCCTTTCTAAGATTTAAATTAACTCTATGCACATTATATTTCCTAATAAATTTATGACATGTTTTTATTAATTTAGTAATTTTAATGTAACGTTTAAGTTTATTATGACTAGAAAAGCTGGGTCTCATAATAATGGTATCCTCCCTGGTCAGATCTATTGTCACAACTGGCTCCCTAATGCACACATGATCAGGCTCACTACTAACCAACTCATGATATAGGCTACAGGTATTCGCAATCTGTTGACTGTGTTTATTTATTTCTATGTTGGGGATGGTTTTATGAGCTTCACTCAATTCACGTTCCAGTTCAGCAACACGTCTCAGAGCTTCTTCATGAGTGTCCATGCACTGTTGGAAGTTGGACACCGTCAGTCGAAGTTGTTCATGTAGCTCAAGTATTTCAAGATGGTGTGTGTGCATTTCAGCCAGCTGTGCCTTGAGTTCAGTGTTCTTGTCTACTATTTTCTTTACTTCTTCTTCGCTGTCCTCTCAAACTCAAACTCAAAATCATTTATTCATTTAGGTCACAAAGTGACGCTTATGAACGTCAAAGATTAAAGTTAATTACTAGATGATTCTACATTTACATTTACTGCCACGTTCGCAATGCAATAGGTAGAACCACGAGAAAGAACGGGCAATAAAACTCGTGGCCACTCTTTTTAACTGCCAGTATAATTCTTTTACATGTTATATTTGTAAGGAGCTGCAACTGTTTCACATTGCGAGTTATCTACTATTGCAAAAGTTAATAGTTATTGATATCATACTCAAGCAATAAATTATGTTCATTTAGTAAGCCTCCCAAAGTGAATATGGTGAAACAGGAGCATCCACTTACGTCTTTTGATGTAAGCAACTCGCGAACATGACTGTTCTGATCTATGGTGGAACAGTATGTTCCGAAAAGTAATGGTATATGAACCTGCAGCAATTTACAATCTATTAGTTAGCAGTTCATGACCACGAGTTACCCTCACCTTACAAATCCGATAAATTATAATAAAAAGAGTAGAACAAGAATGCAAATGTAGTATAAAAGAGAATACGGTAATTAACTACACTATAAAACTGCCTATTGACCTAATAATAAAAAGAAATTGACCTAATAAAATAATATTTATTTCCAAGCGTACTTGTCGTCAAGATACTCATTTAAACTATAATATGCCTTTAGTAAAAGATTATTTTTAACAATTGTCTGAAACGACCTTAAAGGCAAGTCTAAAATATTACTTGGTATTTTATTATAAAATCTTATACTAAGCCCAATAAAAGAGCTATGCGTTTTGTGTAAACGGAAATATGGTACACATAATTTGTGCCTGTTCCTAGTATTAATATTGTGAATGTCACTATTCATTTTGTAAGAATTTATATGTAGTCGTACATGCATAACACTGGCATAAATATATTGTGATGCTACAGTAAGAATACCAATATTTTTAAATTTATCTTTAAGTGAAACACTTGTCTTTAACTGGTAAATGGCCCTAACTGCCCGTTTTTGTAATATAAAAATATTTTCGATGTCAGCGGCCCTACCCCATAATAATATGCCATATGACATAACACTATGAAAATAGCTAAAATAAACCAATCTAGCCGTATCGACATCAGTCAACCTTTGAACCTTCTTAATGGCATAAGCAGCTGAGCTAAGTTTCCCTGAGAGATATGTAACGTGCGCACCCCACTGTAATTTCGAATCAAGTGTTATTCCTAGAAATAATGTAGATTCAGATGTTTCGAGAACATCGTCATTTAGAGCTATACTAGGACCAAGGTTTCTGACATTTGGCAGAGCAAACTTAATACATTTTGTTTTTTTGGCGTTCAGTACTAGATTGTTTACATTAAACCATTTAGTTACTTGAATGAGCGCACTGTTTATTTCGTTAAAATGTTCCTTATTTCTATCTACTTTGAATATCAAAGAAGTATCGTCAGCAAACAGTACAACGTCACAAATGTTTTTCTAACTATAAACTAAGAGTTGTTCTTGACACTCTCTTTCCTGTAGCAGCTGGTTACACAGGCTTTTAGAGGATTCAAATTCCTTGAGTGTGGACTGTAATTTGTCCTCCGGAACTGCCATTCTGCGGGTCATCATTTGAACAGACCTACCCCGTAGGCACCTGAAATATAAGGAAGAGTGAGTAAAGTCAGCAGAGAGAAACTAAGAAATGGGTGGATAGAAAGTTGAGAAGGAAATAATGTAGGTAGATTATAAAAAAATAACAGAAAAATAAATTAAATAAATTTGGGAACAGCTTATTTTAAATCTAACTATTGGGGTATATGAAAGTAATGAATAGGTACAAAAAATTTATATGTTTGATATTATATTTATAAAATAATAAAATAAAATTGGAATGTAGGTAGGTACTTCTATAAATTGACCTGTGTAACACTAAATTGTACTCCTTAAGTTAATATACTTATTTTATAATAAATAATTATGTTTTGTGTATAGTGTGTCATGTAGTATATTATGGTGTCTGAGGCAAATGTTTTTCGTCATCGATTTTGCTTCCACAAATTGTCAAGCAAAAGGAGACATAAACGGTGCCGCTGTGTATTGTAAATGATGTCGCTCACGTGCAGTGAGCAGTGTTTATGAAATGTATAGTGTATATTAGTTAGTATTATATGAATAAAACGATACAGGGATAAGTAAATAATTATGAAAACAATACTCCCCGGGTTTCCAGTTGATTTTGAATCTTGTTGTTGTATCAGTTGTCCGTTACTTTGACAGTTGGTCCGCCACAAGTTTTCCAGTGAGGTTTAGTCACTAGTCCTTTGATATTATGTTACACAAACAATTATTGCTAAGGTTTATGGGTATACACTTTAATTTAGACATACAATTAATGAGGAAAACAAAATAAAACTATTTTTATCAATTAAATTATTATACACGTAGCGAAATGACAGCTGTTAGCTAGTGTTATCATCACAAAGAGGAGGTAGGCAGTACTTTTTTGTAGGCTACACTGACACTAGGAATAAATCCCGTATCGCGGATAACTTTGCAAATATTTAATTAACGAGCTTAAGGGTCTGGCTCTAAACACTTGAAACCGGCAAACATGTGTGAAAATAGGTTGTAAGGATATAAAGTGCGACTATATATTTGTTTGTATGTATGGACAGAAGGGATACCTAGATACAAGTAAAAAAAATTCGATCACACAACGTATTTTTCAATGTGGATATCAAATCCACAACACTGGGCGTAGTACTAAACGGCGTAACGCTACGCTACGTTGTTGCTTCGCATCTTCGCATCGTTGTACGCGTGCAAGTAAAAGAGTCAATTACATCTTTTTTATTTCAAACCCTACGTTTATCACGTTTAGGGTAACAAACGGGCAATTTACCGGGATAATAACCTCCACAAGTGCGCTGCTATGCAATTCTTATTCAAGTTATTAAAATGTAACGACATTAATTTAATAACGTGAATAACAATAGCAAATTCTAAAATCGAATTTAACAAATCTTTGGGTACCAATTTCAGTTCGTACTTCAATATAATCTACACAACTACTAATAGATAATAATAACCGAGTTTATATTACTCATTCATCTTTATTGAAATAAGAAGCTTACTGAAGCAGGAATGATGTAGGCACCCACTGAGATAGTTTTTTTTTTTTTTTTTTTTATATTCCAACTCTAAGAACGTAAGACAGGTGTTGAAAGTTTGTTCGAAATTGCGCTAGTATGTTATACACAAAGGCCCGAACCGATACCCGTAGGTACTCCAGGAAGTTCGTGTGTTCGACTGTGGTACTGTATAGTACTTATTATATTTATCTATGACTGTGGAAACTTTTAGTTCCATTGATTAACCCACACTAAGGCTGTAGTGAGCTTACCGTGGGCTTAGTTCGTAAGCCCGAGTAGAAGTTGGGGAGTATGAAATAGCCCTTACAAGCGCTCGAGATGAATGAAGGCTAACACATTACCTCACACGAATATAGTTTGTTGTTGTATAGGTATTAATATATTCATTGAATGTTTTTGTTATGCCCCGCGACACATGAACACAAGAACTTCAGCAATTGCCTAAAAGCAGGTAAGTACCAAAAACATCTACCACATTTTAGATATTTTTTTTCGTGAGGCATTCATGTCACAAGTTCTTTTTGATGGGTCACCCAATGTGCCGAATTGATTGAATATTTTTGTATTAACTCTCTCGGTGAAATAACAAAATACTATTCAAAATACTCAGAATGTTTTCATTAGATATACAAGAAAGAAATGATTCCTAATAGCCTTCAAGAATAAGCATTTACTTTTATGAATATTGAAAAATGTAGGTATTAGCTTCATGTTATTACGTAAATTGTTTTTGGGGATTGTTTTTTATTACATTCCAAAAAGAGACCGTATAAAAATGAATTGTACTTTCTTTTTACAATTATACTTGATAAAAGAGTGGAAGTATTTTGTAAATCAATAATGCTGAATGAGAAACCTGAATAGAAAAATGGTTTTAACAAGTCTCAAAACTTTTCAAAGACCTATCTAACAGTCATCAATTTTACACCTTTATTTATAAAAGTTTGGTTATCGTGTTAATTATTTTAATGTCTAAATACCTCTGTTTATCTGCGACGTTTTGACAATTTATGGCCTAAGATCTAAAAATGTTCTATACAGCATATTACATATAGCATAGTTTCTAAAACAGGGATTCGGGACAAAATTTACGCCATGGCTGCCGATCGATTTAACGGTTTTCCGTAGTTTACTGCGGAACCCTAAAAAGAGCAATAATGCCATATTTGTGAACGATAGTCTCGATATTACTTTGAGTAACAAGTATCTAAATCGTTCGTGGTATAACTCATTAGGTAAGGTAAGAACCGGGCGGGGTCGCGATTCCGGGCGGGGTCGCGATTCCGGGCGGGGTCGCGATTCCGGGCGGGGTCGCGAGAAAGTATGCTAATCGCGAATCGCGTGACCCCGCCAACACACGGGACCCGTAGGGACACCGCGGTGGTTTTTAGTGGGTATGCCCCGAACGCCTGTAGGGGAGAGCCTCCACATACCTCCTCCGCCAGTCCCAAGCCCAGCCGTTTTAATGGCTGGGTTGGCGGAGTTGAGACGACTCATAAGGAGAGTTTACCACCGTAGTGAACAAAAAAAAAAAAAGGTGAGAAACATTTTTGCTGAAATAATAAAAAGTATTTTATTTTTAGATACACAATATAAGTACCTTGAGTTTCCTAAACGGGCATGTCGAAATGAGTTCATAAAAAATGGAAAGCTTGGATAAGTTAGAGTGAAGAACACATCATTTTCTTTAATTATGAAAATAATATTTGTTTCTTGTTTTGGAGAATAGAAGTTAAGAAGGACACGAAGGCTACGGAATACATATTTGCAAATTCCTTAATTAGTACGAATTTATCGTATTCGATCCGATTACAATCAAAGACCTTTCATAGCGAACTGTTGCGTACTTCCATCAATCTTTGAACGAAGATCTGAAGCAAACCACATTAAATAAAAGTTGTTTTGATTATAAGTTAAGCATAATCTATTATTTTGGTATGTGTTCTGTCACTCAAATGTATTTCAGATATTTTAAAGATTAAAAAGACATTTCACTAGAAATTAATAATTTATTGCCGTAGATTTTACAAGCTTGTTTCATTGCATTTGCCGTATCATCATCATCCTCCTAGCGTTATCCCAGTTTCAACCTGGGGTCCGCTTATATTGCATTTGCCGTATATTTATCTTGTAAACAAGGTCTAATATTTGACAGCAGGAACACAGAGTAACGAACTAAATTGATTGATTTATACATCTCGCTAGCCTTGTAATCAACAGTATATGTAGTAGGGGTCGTAGAAGAATCCTGCCCATTCTAAGGCTATGCCAACCTTTAAAGTACGACGAAAATATTAGGTACTTAGGGATGTGGCTAAATAGAAGTCTAAGCTGGAGTAAACACATCAATGAGTTGGTTTGTAAATGTTCAAAGTTCCTTAACATATTAATGTTGGCAGGTAGTTCCTGGGTGTACATATGATACATATGCGAAGATTATACGTGTCCCTTATAAGGAGCCGTATTGATTATGCTTCCTTTTTATACGACAGTGGTGCTAAAAGCTATATTACCAAATTAGCTAAAATTCAGAATCAGGCGCTGAGAATCGTAGGTGGTTTTGTTAAAAGTTCTCCCATACACGTCATGGAGAGCGAGTTACAACATTGCGCCTCTTTTCATTAGGAGACAATATCTAGCTTATAAATATCTATTAAAGATTAGTTCTTGGTCCACGGAGAATAATATTAATCTCATTTCAGAATTAAGTGATTTATGTCAAATGAGCTATTGGGTAAATAAAAACAAGCCTTTGCTATCACAAACATGTGAAGAAGTTAAACAGATTGATGGCATTTCAGAAGACAAACTAAGAATGTTTACTTTTGAGATTTGGTTAACAGCTATTGATTTCCAGAAACACTTAAGTACTAATATGGAATGTATTTCGTTAGCTAAATCAATTTACGAACCTAATACTTTATTACATACCCGCTTGCTTGCCCGTGTTATATGGCATATAACAAAAATCAAACACTAAATTGTCCGTGTTATATGGCATATAACATCGCATCTCAGTCTACTTTGCCCGTGTCATACTGTATATGACATGGCTCCCGCGGTCGAAAGAGTGAAATATACTCGTCTCTGTCGCTCTAGGGCTTAGTTTGTATTATGTATCTCGTTTCTACGTTAAATTTCCCGTCATAATAATCCCAGTCGAGTTTCGACTCCATAGAGAAATTAAAAAAAAAAAACGTTCGTTGTCAATGTTGTCATTGAGTGTTGAGTCGGTGAGGAATGTGCGGAATGTGTGAGTGTATTTGTGCTGTTTTTCTGTTAAATTTAGTTTTATTCTTTAAGATCTATTGTGTTTATCAAGTTATGTCAATAACTAACACGTATATATAATAATTCCACAATGAAATATAAGATTTGACTTTTTTCGAGACCTTAAGTAGATTTTGGCGCGCAACAGTGATTTTACTGAGAGCATGGGAACTGTTTCAGAAATGTTCATATTACTCAGAAGTGGTGAATGCTATCCGTATGATTTCTTTTTGTTTTAAAAGAATATGAGACTACTTATTTAGTGTTTATTTATTTGTATGTTTAAAACTGTTATTTGTGCATTATATAGCCTTATCAAATTTAACATAAATTACGCCGCGCGGCGCCAGGTAATGGTTTGGAATCAGAGGCCTGTAATTCATAAATATGTATAAACAAGTGTACTTTTTTATTTTTATCCTATTATCTAATATATAAGTAACGTAATTAAATATTAAAAACGATATGTCACCGCTTTAAGTTTTGAGGTATGAACTTATAAATACAAAGCAAGCTCTAAAACGCGCTATCTCAATTTCAAACGAGCATCACTCGACACCAGAGTCGTAATCTAAATAAACAAAGATAACATTGTATAGTTAGTTTCATAAAAAACATAAATCATATAACACTTGACTACCTTTCAAAACAAATTGAGTCACAACGTGTCACAAGGACCGATTGTGTGGAACCCGACCCGCGCGCCGAGGCGATAAAAACGCGCGGGCATTTGATCGTTATCGCTTTCAAGTGGCCGGGCAGAGGGGCCGGCGTGGGTTGCAGCGCGGAGCAAGCAAGCGGATAATGTTATAACAGAAATAAATGTAAATTATACTGGGTGGCATAAACTGTATTCAGATGGGTCGAAGTGTGATCACGGACTGGGTGTGGGATTCTATGATGAGAGTTGTAACCATAAAGCAGGTTTTAAAATACTATGTATGTCTAATTTATCTATTATGACACTGGAACTCATTGCAATTCGGCAAGCACTGTACTATGCCATAGAGAAAAAATATAATAAAGTAGCTATCTTCACCGATAGTAAAAGTGCTTTGCAACACGTGGCTCGATGCGCCTCTGGGTACAGAGGTACACCGATAGCCTACGATATTTTGGGAATTATTTTGGAATTTTAGCAAGAAGAATGCAGGGTTGATTTTGCAATGGGTTCCAGCACATGTTGGTTTACCAGGAAATGAGGAAGCGGACCGTTTATCCAAAAGTGCAGTTACAGATGGAGTTGGGATTTGTTTTGTGCCAGATTTCAGAGAATCTATACCTAAATTTAAAATTAAATGTTTTAGTAATTGGAGGGATTATTATAACATAAGATGTCAGGAAAAGGGAATATGGTACAAGACAATTCAAGGCAACCTTCCTCGTTTTCCTTGGTTTGATGATGGAGATTTAAGTAGAAGCTTTGTCAAGTTAGCGTTAAGGCTACGATCCGGCCACTTTCCATCAGCAAAGTTTGCATTTTTAATGCAAAAAGCAAATTCACCTAAGTGCAGCTCTTGCAATGTAATTGAAGATGTGCAGCATTTGCTGATGGAATGTGGTAGGAACCGGAACGAGAGGGAAATTTTAAAAAAAAGAGTTCCAGTTAAATTTTTACAGGTAGGGTTAGTGCAAACAATTTTAGCGCAACCAAAATCAACCCTAGCTAAAAGATTGTGTCAGCTCATTAACTTTATTTAATTTCAAGTATTTATAATGTTTTAGATTAAGTCCTAACGTTTTTTTTGTACAAGGCATGATGGGGTTGGCGTATCCACGTTGATAAAAACCCCAATTTAAATAAAGAACAAAAAAAAATACAGTATTTAGGTAACTAGTTTGGTGTCATATTATGTTCAGCCCGCTGACAAACTTCACTTAATATTATAAAACAAGGGTCACGCCGCCTCTGTTTACCTGTCAGTCTTTTGGCAATGCTCTCAAAAACAACAAAATAGATTTTCAGCTGTTTGACTGAAGAAAGTTTTGATGGTTGTTTAGATTAATTCTGCTATTTATAAATTTCGCTCGTCTTGCACCGAGCGTGGTCGCGGAGAGACTGACAGTCTCTGGTTTTAAAATGTTATTATACAGTTTTCTCCGATGGGTACTATAAGGGTTCCTTGTAGGCTACAACTGAACCCTGAAAATGATTTTGCTCGAATAATTACTTAAGTAAACTGTCAACTAACAAGTTTCTCAGCTCTATCAGTTTTTGACAAACGGTGGTCATTTGTCTTGTGAAAATAAAGCAGTATCCTAATGTTTCGTGACATCGTGATCCCAATTGTGAGAGAGGTTATTAAAATATTATAATTTAGAACCGAAAAATTTGAAAAACGCAATATTAAGCACCATAAATTGTCAACTACTATCAGAATAGTACCTATCCTACCTTTGTCGCGATACGCCGTCACCCACGCAGGCGCAACCGCGAGCAGAAACAAGTCTATTTAGAATATCATTCATGTAGTTTTGTGTGTTTCCATTTGTAGTGTTGAGGTTAGCGCTAAAATGCGCAATGAATAAATCTCTCTGCTTTTACATTTTTGCTGCATTTTTTACGACGATCTCTCTTTGTTTGCGGGCTCACGTCGCATATAGTGCCTGTGTTATAGTTTCGTGTCACAAAATAATAAAATGGAAATTAAAATATCTTCATTTTTTGTAGGTATGTGAATCAAAAGCTGTAGGATAAAAGTCCTTATCACTAAATCTTATACTTTATTTATACTCAGCTAGAAATTAGAGTAAGAAGGTACCTAATGAAAATCTACATGTATGAAATATGAAAGCAAAAGGTGTAAGTTGTTGTCTAACAGGTTTTACTGAACTATAGTTGTTTTCTGAAAGTGATCTACACCTACTCGGTGTTTTCGCCTTTTTGCCATTGATATAAGTCACTTTTAATCTGTTACAGGTATCTTCGTATTTTCAGATCTGCACATCAAACTAACTTTAGGTTCTCTGAAAATAAGGAAAGTTCGGCACCCAAAACGTTGTGTACTGACTTATCGTAAACCAAATGATACTTAAGTATTCCATGGTTAAGACTCGTGTCAGTATCTCCAGAGGACTGACTCCCTATAACGACTGGCAAGGATCTACATGGCAGCCGGAGCTTAACGTCAACAATATAAGCACGTAACTCAAAAGTCAGTGGTGCGCACCGTGGATTTGAACCCATACCTCTGCATGGCAGTCTGTTAGTATCTCCACTAGGCTATCGCTGCTTATAAGACCATAACTTATGGAACCTACTACGAGAAATAACAATGTATATATGTTCATATATATGTGTAAATGCCACGGTCAGGCGAGATAAGAAGGGGATGACGGCTGACTGATTTGTAGGCCCATTTACGTCGCAAACGACTGGGCTTTGTGGTCAAATAACAAATAATTTACACTGTTTATTAACTGTTATATTTAGCGGACTCCGGGGCTCAAGGTGAAGGCCTTGAGTCGTGAGTTGATAGCGTTAAGATGATGACGATGTTTAACTGGTGCTTGTGTGAAAAGTCCTTACAACCCTGATAGTTCTTCGATGACAAAGTATTATTGGTATACTAATATTATAAATTCGAAAGTGTGTATGTATGTATGTTCCGTTTTCACGCTAAAACGGCTGAACCGATTTTGTTGAAATTTTATATAGAGATATATTGGACCATGGAGACGGACATAGGCTACGATCAGTTGCAAAAATTAAACTGGGAGGGATTGTAGGGAGGGTAGAAGTCTGTACGGCACAAATTTACTTCTTGGAAGTAAGAACGCATGCGCTAATAATTGAGTGCTGCGCATGTGCTAACACATATCTGTCAGTACTGTCACGTCATACATAATGTCATATTGTGTTGCGTTGATTAAATTGTTCGCAGCATAATCTATACTAATATAATAAAGCGGAAAACTTTGTTTGTTTGTTTGAACGCGCTAATCTCAGGAACTACTGGTCGGATCTGAAAAATTCTTTTTGTATACGATAGCCCAGCTATTCCGGAAGGCTATAGGCTATATAACATAACCCTTCGACCCTTTGGGGCCGGGCAAAAGGCTAAAAAGGCTAAAACATAATGTCGGCTTATCTCAGGAACTAGCAGTTGGATTTTAAAAATTGTTATTGCCTATGATAGCCCAATTATTCCGAAAGGCTATAGGCTAAATAAAATTACGCCACAACTTTTAGGGGCCGGACAAAAATAATAAAATGGTCAAACGAGAAGGGGGAGGGTTGGGTCAAAGGCAAAAAAAGGCTAAACGAATAGGATACAATCTATATGGGTATCGTTTTCGAGATTTTCGGGACGCTGATTAATAATAATGAAATTTATTTAGTGATCCAAGATGGCGGACGGGAAATCAAAGATGGCGGATGAGAAAATTTTAAATATCAATATGGGTATCGCCTTCGATATTTTAAGGGGTGGAGAATCGAAATACAACATCTATTTTGTGATCAAAGATGGCGGATGGGCAATCAAAGATGGCGGATGGGAAAATTTTAAAAAATCAGTATTGGTATCGTCTCCGATGTTTAGAGGGATGGGGAATCCAAATACAACATCTATTTCGTGATTCAAGATTTCGGATGGGAAATCAAAAATGGCGGATGGAAAAATTTTTAAAAATCAATATGGGTATCGTCTCTGATGATTTAAGGGATGGTGAATCCAAATACAACATCTATTTCGTGATCAAAGATGGCGGATAGGAAATCAAAGATGGCGGATGGGATTTTTTTTAAAGTCGATATGGGTATCATCGCCGATATTTAAAGGGATGGGGAATCCAAATCCGACATCTATTTTGTGATCAAAGATGGCGGATGGGAAATCAAAAATGGCGGACGAGAAAATTAAAAAAAATCAGTATTGGTATCGTCTCCGATGTTTAAAGGGATGAGGAATCCAAATACAACATCTATTTCGTGATTCAAGATGGCGGATGGGAAATCAAAAATGGCGGATGGGAAAAATTTTAAAAATCAATATGGGTATCGTCTCTGATGATTTAAGGGATGGTGAATCCAAATACAACATCTATTTCGTGATCAAAGATGGCGGATAGGAAATCAAAGATGGCGGATGGGATTTTTTTTAAAGTCGATATGGGTATCGTCTCCGATATTTTAAGGAATGGGGAATTAAAAAACACCATCTATTTCGTGATCAAAGATGGCGGATGGGATATTTTTTTAAAAATCAATATGGGTATCGTCTCCGATGTTTGAAGGGATGGGGAATCCAAATACAACATCTACTTCGTGATTCAAGATGGCGGATGGGAAATCAAAGATGGCGGATGGGAAAAATTTAAAAAATCAATATGGGTATAGTCTCTGATGATTTGAGGGATGGTGAATCCAAATACAACATCTATTTCGTGATCAAAGATGGCGGATAGGAAATCAAAGATGGTGGACGGGATTATTTTTAAGTCGATATGGGTATATCGTCTCCGATATTTTAAGGAATGGGGAATTCAATATTACAAAAAAATCTATGTTTGTTTTTCATCATTTATAGACCCTGGAATGATAAGAGATTAAGTGCTGGTTACTTTGGAAAAGGGGCTTGGAAAAAAGGGAATTAAATAAAAACTCTTAAAAAGGCGATACGGAGTTCGCTGGGTCAGCTAGTTATACAATAAGCTTAAACGGCTGAAACGATTTTCCCTACTAATATTAAAAATGCGAAAATGTTTATAGGGATAATTATATTGAACAAGTATTAGAAAATGGCTTTGACATTTGACTGTATGCAAGGTGATGTTATTCCTCCTATATTATTACCTTTCGAGTGCTTTCGGTAGATAACGCTAGATAATGACATGGATACTGACCGAGTTACTTTGTACCCTACCCTAAAGAGTTTATGAAGTCTTTAAAATAATCAGGAGTGTCTTCACACAACTTGAGACTGAAAGTAGATTTGTATTACCCCGAATTTAACGCGCGCGAAGCGGCGGGCAAAACCTAGTACTTCATAAAGATGAAGTGATCGTCAAGTAAAGTTATGGGTCAACGTGACAACGTTGTTAATATTCAAGTGTCAGATAAAATCCAACTCAACCTTAAACGACTCTTTAATACTAATTTGACTCCGTTGGGTCTCTGTTGCAAATATATGTATATAACAGATGATAGCTATAATGAACATAAAATCTAAACGACTATCTTTATTCTGACACCATTTCGGGATATTAGGTTCTAAGCCGTCACTGTCGCCAACGATAGACTTGAAAGGACGCAATATACGCCAAAATTTGAGAGAAATGAATGGATTATTGTTTTTATTTTACGCAAAATATACTGAATATATATTTTTTTTTATAGACTCACGCCTGAGTCCCCGAAGGGGTAGGCAGAGGTGTAATATTAGGTACACCCACATTTCGTCATGAATTTTTAGGACCCACGTAATAGGGGGCGAGCCTATTGCCGTACCGGGCACATTACCAGACTCCGTGTTGTTACTGAGAGTATCCTAACGGAAAATCCCAATAAAACTTTGCCCGACCCGGGAATCGAACCCGAGACCTCCCAATCCCTCGCGCACATATATGCCGCGAGACTAACGAGGCATACATACTGAATATAATATAGCTCAAACATCAGATTGGCACATAGGTAACCTTTTATCAAAATCACGCGTAAAAAGTAGTGCTATTATATAAGAACTATACTTAACAGCTAAGTTGTCTTGCCTGAAGACCTATGCAATAATATCTACACAATTTTCACACACTTCGCTATAAACAATTTGGCTAATGGGAGTGCACGTGGCGATATCAATAAAGTCAGTATCGGTCACACGTGCCGTGAGGTAAGTTATAGGTACCTACATGTATAATGCTGAGTGAATCGGAGTAGTGAAACAGAGCTACGAGCTCCTACTTGGCCTTATAAATTGCAGGTAGATTCATCAGTTGTAATCTCGATTCGTAGTAAGAAGACAAATTGCTCGTCATATGAGATTACGTCATTGACAACAAATACCTAGGCGGCTTAACCAATTCAATAACAATTAGTAACAGAGTCATTCAGATAGGTACAATAACTTGCCTGTTCAGGTGCTGAAAAAATACCGCAATAATTAACCCTGTTTTTAAGGGGACTTTTCTTATGGCTGCTTTCAATATTCTATCTAGCCATGGGCAAAGAGCTTCAGATAGTTACATAGAGGCGCATTTCATATGGGCGCTTTGAAGACAAACTTTTTGCGTCTCAAATTGCCGCTTGGCGGCGTGGCAGTCGCGTTGTGACAGCTGTCTCTACGAGAGCAAGAGAGTCGAACGTTGCTCCTGTGTATCTTAGTCGCGCTGCGGCAGGTGTTTCTCTCTCCTCCAATGTATCTTAACTACGAGAGCGAGAGAGTCAGAGAACGACGCCAGCGCCGCCAACAGCGCCAACCACGAACTAAAAGTCTCCACTTGGTATCGGCACACGAAATTCTTAAGAACTGCGCTTCTATGTAAATCTGTATTCATTGCCATGGGTTTGGAGATTCGAGATACACATTTGACATATTTTGTATGGAGTTGACATTGTATGGAGCTTATGTCAATTACTTAAGTATCTCAAATCTCAAAAATATGGGTGTGTGGAATAATGAATTTAGCGGTTAGAAACATGGTTGATTATTATAAAGGTGGTGAGTCTCCTACCTTCAAAATCCTGTTCGGTGTAGTCATGGTGCGTGAGCTTCCTCGCCGCTGGGTCTGTGGGCGCCTCATCATCATCAGCTCTCGTTTCCATGGTCCACTCTCTGCGAACAAATAATAAATTAAATTTTTTTATACTTCGCCTGCTGATTCCTCCCATAGTCGTGATAGATTACTATTAATCTTAACCTTCATCATGAATAACTCCGTCAATTGGCGAAAACCGCATGCAGATGCATTCAGTAGTTTTTGAGTTTATCGCCAAGTGCCAACAGACAGTCGCAGTCACATTGTCTGTGGTTGCAATTTTGCAATATACAGATACTATAAATGCAATTAAAGCAGTTTACAATATAAAGATGCGTGACATTTTCTAAGGACGATTTGATAATATTGTCAAAGTAACTTAAAGGCAGTTTAAATTTTTTGAAAGGAAATTTTTGATTCACATAAAATGAAAAGATAATATGAATTTCTTTCCAAGCAGTTCACTTGGCTTTCGGGAGCATATCGAATAAGTAAGTGCCTCCACTCTAAAGAAGTTTGTAGCCGGATAACTTTGTGTTGTTTCTGTCGCAAATAGGGTTGCCAAAAGCTTCTTATGAAGTCACCGTGTAGTTTGGGACCTTTTTGTCTCTTTGTTTTAAAAGAAATAACTGAATTGTCGTCTTTGTTACGCAGAAATGTCTTTTTGTTTTTAAGTGAAATGACAGCGTATTGTAGCAATAATAAAATTTCTACCTTTCGCATACACCGTATTAATTGAGAAAACCATCTGATTTTAAATATCAATGAGTCTCTTAGATTGTGTTTATCTTAAACTAGATGAGCCCGCGGTTACACCCGCGTTATTTAAGGCTACTGCTCCGAACCCGTCGCTCATAGCGCGATGTTATATAGCCTATAGCCTTCCTCGATAAATGGGCTATCTAACACTGAAAGTTTTTTTTTATCAGACTACTCCCTGAGATTAGCGCGTTCAACCAAACAAACTCTTCAGCTTTATACATATATATATTAAGTATAAGATTAGATTAGATTAGAATGTATCCCTCCATATTGTTATGAACGTAAAGGAGATGAACAAAAATCATATGGGCCTGTGCCCCAGCAAGTACAGAGATGAAACATATATCATTTTAAAGAACAAATCTTCTAGTTCTGCAATAAGAAAGGCGCATTTAGCTAAGCAGCAGTGGTCAAAAGTTATTAAGGTTGGAAATAAATGATTAATGTCATATTTTTGGACAATATTTCACAATGTGTTAATATAATTTAATTAGTTATTTAATCTATTTTATTTTCATGCATTTTATTGTCCTAAGTTTATATTATTTATTTTTGTTCTTCGCTTGAGGGACTCTCATCATATAAAATATAAGTATAATACTCTCGTCTAGAAGTAAACTATAACCAAAAAGGCGCGTACGTAGAAAGATAAGACCTCCGTAGTATTACTTAACTCTATAGATAAGACGATAAGTCAACATGTCAACTATTTTGACATTAGCTTGGTGATACCAGAGCTGGATTAAAATAACCCTGTTAGTAATTGGATTTTGAACTATGTTTTGGACGTATTTTAATTTATTATTAAGAGGTCTGTTTTTATAGAAAATAATATAATTATCGTCATATTATTGTCCGTGTGGTGACGGATTAAGAATACGGAATGTTACCATCCCATATCATCCCATGGGTGTCGTAGGAGCCGACAGAGGGAGCATATTATGCAGAGAACAGCACTGTTAGAGAAGGAAAAATTTATACAAACCCTATACCACTCCGTTTGGCCAGCGTGGTATAGTAGGCCAATTCCTCATTTCAAAGGAGAGGCCTAGTTTAGCAGTGGACTGTTAAAGGCTGATGATGATGATGATGATATAATTATAATGATTTAATCATTTTTAAGATTACCTACGCGTATTTTAACTCTTACAGTTCTGTTGCTATATTTTTTCCCTACACTGATCTTTTATCATTGTTACGTGGCAACATTATCGGTAGATTCAAACAAAGTCAAATAAAAGGAAATCACTTCAAATTCTTTAAAACTATTTTCTTTTCAGCGACTGCAATGGAATGTAAAAAGTGCTTTAAAATTCCTTGTATGTTTTATATAACTTATCTACAACCGCTTGTTTCTGGTCAACGTGGGGCACATTTTGTCCAAGTCCTTTGTAAGCTTTTTTCAATTATCGTACTATTACATTCATTATCGTACTATTATGTGTATTTCTAATGAATGAAGGCAACTCGGTAAGAATTTGTACGAATACCACAAATTGTTACGTGTGAAGCTAGAACACTGACCACTCCGCTAGCGCATTACTGAGATAACCACCAACATAATCATTTCGCCATCCGTGCACTTCTAGTCTAATATTAAGTAGTATGTTTTAGACTAGGCGTACATACCGCAAATACATTGAGGCAGTTCTCGCAAGAGTGCCAACACCTTTTCCATGTATGGTTTACGCACTAGTTTAACAAGTCTTTGCTTTTAAAATACTGAATACGTTATGATGTAAAGCCATTACTTATATAGGTATAAGTGGGAGGCCTTTTAAGATATGTGTAGCACGATAAGTGATTTAAGTGAATGTTTTTTTTTTTTTTTTTTTACACTTCCTGCATTTTTAATGCAAAGGCGGACTTAATGCTATATAGCATTTTCTGCCAGTCAACCTTAGGGTGGTGCAGTGACGATTGTGGCAGGTGTATAAACTACAAAGATTGAAATAGTAATCCAACATTATACCTACTACTTTTTATATATTATATATAAATATTATGTTAATACATACATATTATATAAATAATACATACCTATAAATAATATATAAAATGAATATATTCATATACATACGTATATTTAATACACAGTGTAACAAATGTAAGAGATGATGTTTCTATGGTCTTTCAAGTGACAGTTTGATGTAATACTGGCGCACCTTAGCCCTGAACGTGAAACGATTCGTCGCCATCCTAATCTCGAGAGGGAGCGCATTCCAGAGAAGTACTGATTGTACAATGAAAGAAGAATGTACAAGGCTTGAGCTATGAGAAGGACACGAAAGAAGAGAATTATTAGAAGACCGAAGATTTCTGTCATGGTTGGAGCTAGAGATGGGTAGGTCCGCAAATAATTCGGAGTGAGATCCGGATACGCATCCAGCTCCAAAGACCTACATCCAGGTCCCGTGTCCGTCGGACCCATATGGGTCCGGTGAACTGAATGAACTGATAGACGCAGGGGATTTGGAACCGAGCGCGCGATTCCGTTCTTCTTAGTGTTTTATTTAGTTCCCGACACTTCTCGGTCCGCCATTCACGATTCAGTTCCACGCACTGGATGCGTTTCGGTACCACTCCGGTACTGATGACGCATGTTCGTACCTAATGCATGCGAATTATGGAACTCGGGAGTGAAATACCTACCATAACTAAGATTCATATTAGATTTAGTACTTCTTGACTAATCAAATGTATGTTATAGGTTAACCTACAAGAATAAATAAAATACCTATGAATGTTATATTATAATTATTTTTTTAAAATATGGCACATATCAGTCTTATACTTTTGTACTTGTTGGATAAGTATTAATTATAATTACATATTTAACATAAAATCTTAATTAACAGAAAAAAATAAAGATAAAATAATAACATAAATAAACAGTGTTTCGTTACCGCTCCGGTAATGGTACGTTTCGGAGCGGTACCACTATTAGCAACTTTCATATCTATCAGCATGTTTTAAAGTTGCAAATCGTGTGCGTGATCTCGTTCTCCTTTGCGTGTCCTTTCGGTCTCGGTTCCAGGTCCGCTGTCACAATGCAGTTCCACACTTGATGCGTTTCGTTTCCGCTCCGGTACTGATACGTATTAGAGCGATACTTCTAGCAACTTTAATACGTACCAGTACGTATTAAAGTTGCAATTTGTATGGTTGTGGTCGGTACTGTCGGATCGGTATCCGAATTGACGTTGGATGTATATCCATCCTTAAAGTGAGTGATGCAGGTCCGCGGATGCGTGTCCATCCGGACCTACCCATCTCTAGTTGGAGCAGCGGTATTGAAAGTAAGGAGCTAGGTAGCTGGGGCTATTAGATGAATGAAGAAAAGTGAAAAGAGTGGTCAACGCGCGCATATTACGACGCTGACGTATAGGTAACCATGACAGCTGTTTACGATATGAGGAGACATGGTCATATTTACGGAGATTGTAAATGAACCGAATGCAATTGTTGAGAAGTCGGTCAAGTTTATTGAGTAGATCTGCATTCAGGTCGAGATAACACACATGAACATAGTCGATTATAGGAAAAACCAAGGTCTGCACAAGCATTGTCTTTGTCTTGACAGGAAGGAAATTCTTCAGGCGATAGAGAGAACGCAGGACACCGGTAACCTTTTGGCAAACGCTTGTAATCTGGGGTTGCCAGCTAAGTGTAGCGTCGATGTGTAAACCGAGATCTTTAACGGAAGGACTCAGAGGTATATTGGTTCCATTAAATGTTACCGGTGGAAGCGATGCCAAGTCCAGCCTGTTTATAATTCTAGAGCTTCCAATGATGATAGCTTGGCATTTCACAGAATTGACGCATAAGCCGTACCTCTCGGACCAATCGCGAATTCTTGCCAAGTCCCGGTTCACATCATCGATCGCATCCGGCAGATCCTCAGCTTTAGCCTGCGAGTAAAGTTGTAGGTCATCAGCGTACGAAATGAATGTTGGCTGCGTATATGTGTAGACTCGACAGAGTATCGATACTTTGTTTACGAAGCCTTTTCATTTTGAATTGTAACAGATTCTATTGTCGATTCCCACATAATATCTATGATCGCTAAATATAATAAAACTATGTTGGTATTTCCAGACCACAATGTCGATCCTTCTTGTGATATTTAATTGCTCACACCGAATGTGATTAGCATATAAATATGACTACCTCGTATCCAGGAAAAAACAGTATGAGCGTTCTTAAAGTAATTGAAGGATAGAGATTTTTTTCAAATATTTGTACTTCGAGTATCATGCCAAAAAGCGTGCAAATAACGTACCCTAGCACCCGAAGGCTTCTTCTTCTTCTTAGCGTAATTTTACGTAAAAGCGGTATACTATAGCAGTAGGCGATAGAAGTAGTACACGAGCTACATCAATAATTGTACTTTATTCATCTTAGAAGAGCAGCATTCTTATAAAATTAGCACAACTAGTTACATCACCTTCATAAAAACTTCAAGTTGCCGCATACAAAGCGAATATAACTCTTTGATTTCAACAAAAAATCTTCAACTCTTTTTCGTTATATAGTTTCTTTTCTAAAGAGGAAAGTGCCGTACGTGATGGTTAGAATAGAAGTGAGGAGAGAACGTGAACTTTTAATATTGTGAAGTGATCGAGATTGCTATTTTTGTAGAACATTTTAGCTCTCACCGGTAATAGTTTCTAGAAGCGTGAGCTTTTAAAAAATATGTTCAATAGAAATATAGTTTTATCCTGCTTTCTTTTAATAGTCTGCAGAGTAAATTATCTTTCCGTCGAATTTCATATATATTCCGTATTATTTAATAACCCTAAGCAGAATAAATACACCCACTTACCTATCTAAATTATTTAATCTTTAAATGTTGAATCGACTTATACAGAATATAGCCATCAACTGTCGATGAGATGGCCCATCCTAAGCAACACAAACTTCAGAGCATCGACATGCCATACAAATGTATGCTTGTAGACACCTCTACCACAGTCTCACTAGGTACTTTTAAATAAAAAGAACAGTTTTATATTGTCGCCACAGGCGGGATACTTGTCACAGAATATAAAGGACTCGTTGAATGTAACCTTGCAAGAATCGCCTCTAAAAATTTATTGTCTGCAAGGTATATTCCGCTTTGTAAAACATGTGATATTCACAGCTATTAAGGTTTACTCGTTTATGTTTGGAACCAAATCCAACTTAAAGCCACGTACGCTTATGTGCCAAAGTCTAAATAATTCTAAATCGGGTGCCCAAATTGGCGTCAACTTTTTCTATAGAAGTCGAAGAAGTTGCAAGTCAAGGGTAAAGCCCTATCCCCTATTCCTTCTTCCTCATCCCACTCCTCATCCTATCCCTTTTCCCATCCCCAAGAGGCGACAACGCACTTGTGACTCCTGTGGTGTTACTTGTGTCCATGGGCGGCGGTCATTGCTTGCCATCAGACGATCCGTCTGCTCGTGTGCCGTCTAATACCATAAAAGAAAGGTAAAAGGAGGAGCCTGCGAAATTCGAAAATCGTAGATTTGTTTGTACTACGACTAGCAGTTGCGTTAGAAAATGTTCGTACTGTAAATGGTTGCCTCGTCATTTGTAATTTCTACCACTAATGTGGGTTTGACGACCAAGTGGAACATTATTTTGTGTGGCCACATATTTTGGTTTTGTGTCTGAGCATTCTTTGTGACCGTTATATGTTTTTTTTTGACTTATTAGTAAAGTCCTACGTGATACAGGCGAGACATCCTAAAGTTGTACTGACTACATGTATATAAAAACATGTCTGTCATTAGAAACGAATTGTACTAACTAGCTAAATATTTAATTGTACAAACTTAATCAAAGCAACAGTACTTTGACAACAGCTCCTCTGAGTTTTGCATGCGTTTTTTGTTTTTTGTTTTTTATATATACTCCACTCCAGAGGGGATAAAATAAACGCATGTCAGTTTTAAGAAAAAATTAACGGAAATATTTGCCTACGGTCCAAAGTCGCGGCATATTTTTTTAGCATTTACACCAACTGAAAATTAAGTTCGTTAAGACTTCTGATAGCCTAAACATCTGTAAGAGGTTGTTTAACAAAAACAAGCTTTATGAACCTCTCAATAACTTCACCGAAAACCACAACAGGGAAAACGACCTAAGTAGGTTTAGGTTTAGTTTAAAAGCGAGAAACCTGCTACAGAACCGCTTTTGTCCTGAATACTTTGAACAAATAAAGTTGCAAATAACAGCTAAGTAACAAAATTACCGTAGCACTATATGTATACATTCTAGAATTTGGAACATTTAAAAGAAATTCCAATGTACAGAATTATTTCAATTCAAATCCGACGACTTGAAGCTATTTAGGAAAATATTATTGAGATTCAAGGAATTTCCTCCAAAGACTTCATCAAAAGGAACCTATCTTAATAATATAGGCGGGACGTTTTACATTATCTTAATGAAAGTAAATATTTCACGAGAAATGTTTTTATATTCAATTTTGGCCGAACGATTTCGTAAATCTTATACTAATATATAAAGCTGAAGAGTTTGTTTGTTTGTTTGGTTGAACGCGTTAATCTCAGGAACTTCTGGTCCGATTTGAAAAATTATTTCAGTGTTAGATAGCCCATTTTTCGAGGAAGGCTATAAGCAATATAACATCTCGCTATGAGCAACGGGAGCAGAGCAGTAGCCTTAAATAACGCGGATCTAACCGCAGGCATCTTCTAGTGACTTGATAAACCGCGTGTTTGCTTTTTTGATATTCATCTAAGTATTTATGTTGATATCTTGCTTACTGCTTAATAAATAGTAGACGATTATTCACGCATTTTCATTATATATAGATATAAAGGCTAGTGGATAACTTTTATTGCCGAGGACTTTATAAACATAAAATTAAAAGGCACAAAACAGACTTGAAATAACAATTTTGGATCAACCAAGTGTTATCTGCTATACTCGGTGTAATTAATACGTTATTTCTTTTAAAAATTAAGTGTAAATAGTAATAATTATGATTTCATTAAATACACCGCACGGCAATTAACCTGTTGATTTAAAAATATGTTTAAAAATGTATTCTTACTTTACTATGTATTATTCACGCTAGTGAATATGGGGCCAGACTCCACTTGGAATCGGCACACAAAATCCTTAAGGACTGCGGTTCTATGTATAAATCTGTATTTATTGGTATAATGTAGCAAGACCATCACTTCAAAATTATTATAAACCATCTCGTAATCTTTTGTCTCTTTCTGTCTGATAACTGCGTTGTTTATTATTATATCTATGGTCGTTATATTTTTGTCGATTTTGTAACTTACAAAACAAACTTAAGTTTAAGCTCTTCCAACTCAAGAAAACTGATTATATAAATGAATACATTTCATCGGTATTCTATCAACTAACGATTTCCATTTTAATTATGTAAAGACTGATCAGTACTTCAGGCAAGGCTGCGTGTCTACCCAAGATGTGCGGACAAGCTGAGCGGTGTACGTGAAAAGCACCATCTCATTTCCATAGCCATAGGCAAGTGTCACTTTGTTTATGATTTTTCATTGGATCAAATCTCGCTCTGATACCCACTTTTATATGGCCCCTGATATACTATGTACAGCAGCAGTGATAATCGCAATCCAGTAAGTAGTTTTGATACTCGTGAAGTTACAGGAAAATATTTGAAATTTCTACCGTACAAAAATATTGGAGGGAGTGACAAATAAATAACCGCTCTCCTCCTTGTCATGATTATGTGGAATCGTATTTTTAATTAGACACAGATGGACATAGTAGACTGTTAGGTTACTTCTTCAGTAAGAAATAAAACATAAGTTTTATCTGCCTCGCTCATGTTAATTGGATACACAGTATCGCCATTATTTCACTTACTGATCTATAGTACATAGCGTGACCGGTTCGCGTGAATCCCTGATTACATACAAATTGGATACTAACGGATCAGCGCGATAAGATTCTATCGTGAAATACGGCGTACAGAACATTTTTGTTTTGGTCACACTACTCCATCTAATTGTTTGGCTGTAACAGGCTGCGATAAGCCCTATGTGGTATGAGTGAATAGAATTGGAAGGTCTTTTACTTTAATTTACTAGCAGTCGCCCGCGGCTTTGTCTGCCCTAAACTTTTAAACTTTATTTTACTTCCTCTGGAGTGGCATATATAAAAATCTTTCCTAAATGGGTGCCTATAAAAGCTTCCCTTTTAGAAGCAGTAATTTAGGCTCTGCGATGAAATGTTAGACACGAAAAGTTTTTCATATTTATAATTAAGTTAGGGTTTATCGACAAAGCACTCACGAATACATCGATATGACACAAACAAATTGATTAAGCTATGGGACTGCCTTAATTACATATAGGCTGCCTATGTATATTAAATAATAGTCCTGGTCACTCCTGGTATATACCTACCTACCTGTATATTTCATGATTAATTGCACAGTCTATTAATCTATTCTCTGTACATAAAGTATCTATCGACAAAGATTAATGGACATTAACAAATAACGAATTTTGACGCGGCTCGACTGTTTGAATGTAATTTTACTCATCAACTAGTCAAAGTCATTTTCTTAATTAAAGAAAGAATCACTACGCGAAGCCCGGCTTAAGTTCAACTTAGACCAGAAACTCGTTGGTGCCATAGTGTTCACTCTTTAAAACCGGTTTTAATATAATTATGAAACTTATCTTGCTTGTTTGTAATTATGTAAAGGTTCAAATGATATCGGTAGACTTAACAGGCTTAATAAACTAAATATAATTGTATAGCTCAAAGTTAAGTCATAGAGTTCAGTAATTTTTAAGTTGAGGCATGAACTGACAGCAACTTTCCCAATTATACTATCTATCTTGTCCCTTTGTACAGGTTGGTCAATTTTGTGACTGACTGACTGCACAATAGTTTAACAAAATTGGCCATTATGTATAGTCAACTACAAAAGTCGCTAAACGCTCCACAATCTTTGTTGAGTCCTTTGTGAATCAAAACTCTCCGATTATTATAATTAAGTCATAAATTATGATTCTGATAAGCTTTCTCTATCTAGAAATCCTATAAGATATTGAGAATAGTAATAATAAGGGACGAGAAAACGATGTATAATCACGTCAATGTATATCAACTTATGCATCTGACTGTACACTATTAAAGACCTACACTACCGCTCATAAGTATTTGCACACTGATACAGTTTGGCGCAGAACGTTTCTACTTAGTGACAAGGATAAATACTTTAGCAAGAAATTGGCGCCTAAATTTATTAAATGTAAGATTGCCTCAAAAAAGTCACCCCTAGTATACAAACTGAACGACATGGCCGGTAAACCTTTAGGAGAATGGCACATCAAGGATTTAAAGTTGATTAATTACAAAGAATAATAAAAGCATAAAAACAACAATGTAAGACGCATATCTACTTATACTAAGTTATAATTACCTACATAATCATTTGTGAAGGCCAACAATGGTTCTTATGTTTTCGAGTCGAAGCCCACAAGATAATGTATTGTGTTGTGTTAATGATTTATGTAAACATGCTAACATAAAATGAATAAATGTTTCAGTTATAAATGGTAATAAAGTTTATTACATGTAATATTGTTACAAAGAATCTGTTGTTTATCTAACTATCAGTTATGGCTCAGTGGTTAAAAAGTCGTTGTCGGATCGGTCTGGTGTTCGATTCTCGCATGTGTATTTTCTTTCCGCAAATCTATTTGTTGAAATGCATATTGATTGGCGTATTGTTTTTCGCCGTGCCTTGTTCTGAAGTTCTGTTGTTATTCTTAATTCTGTATAAATTCCATAATCAAATTGTTATTATAGGTACTTTATAAACATCCAGAGTAATTAACCGTGCGTCGCGAGCTCGGAACAGTCGAATAGTACCTACCATTTAGATCGTACCTACCTAGTTGTCGTTATGACGCACGCGCGTTCACTCAGCGACGCGTCGATAAATAAATGCCTAACTAATGATTCACCATTGTTTACATTCAAAAGGTGTTTACTGGTCGTGTTGTAGTTATTAATTAGAGCAAAATATTTATTAAATTCTTTCCTTTGACATTGAGCGGTCCGGTCGTGTCTGCGGCTTATATTATTTTTGTTCATCGTTACGAAAAATCTGTTGTTACACCTAACTATATTCAAAAAGTTTACTTATCTAGTGGCAAAGGCCGAACCCAAGATTTTTAAGTCGTAGGGCTAGATCAAGTTCTTATATCTACAAATCATTATTACCTAATAATTACCCTAAGCGCTTCTCCATAGATTGTTATCTTTGCTATTGGGCTATTACACTGGCCTTGGCATTTACATGTAGGTATGTGTGATGAATTATGAATGATAAATGTTTATGTTCAAGTTCAGACTGCCGTTGTACGCGTGAAGAATGCAAGCGTGGGTCATTATTATTTAGGTATACTAATTAGCGTATAGGGTTGTCACTTGTTCAAGGTACTCATGCCCTTGTTTTCTCTAATGCCAGGGAGTATCTTCAGGGCTGCTACGCCCGTTGGGCTAGGGAATTTTCCTTAGGGAAAATCCCGGCCTAACGGGGGGGGTGTGTGACGTCGTGCCTCGGCGCTTGCGAGCCTCGCTACGAGTGACGCACTGCAGTGGGGAGCTCTCTCCCGCTCGCCGACCCTATATATACCGGCGACACACGTGGTTGGGCCCCTTTCTGCTTGGAGACAACACGACAAAGCTGAGTACCCATCCGAAGACCTGTGGAGTGCCAACCTACCACCCACGCCCTGGATAATTGCCTAGTCGGTTAATCTCCAGTGTCAGTTCTTTTGTGTAATTAAAACCATTGTGAATCTGGAATATATCGCGAGTTTAATCTTTCCTGGTGATATTTTTTATTTATTTCCCGTAAGACAACCTAATTATCTCTTTTTAATTGCTCGGCGAGTGATCGATCCCGGCTATCCCGGGAAACCAATCACTCGTGCGACACCACTTTGATCTGAGGATGTTTGAAGAATATGATTTTCTTCTAATTGTACAAATTTTATTATGACAATTCATTGCCGTTTGTTATTAAATCTAATAAAGACAGTGTCCATATTATGATATAATAAAAAAAACTTAAATAACCAAAAAGCAGGCAACGATAGCCTAGTGGATATACCAACAGACTGCTGTGCGGGCGGTTCGAATCCACGGCGCGCACCACTGACTTTTGAAGTGATGTGGTATTTAATTGTTAATTATCGCTCGCCTCGTGCCTCGGCGAGCATGTTAAACCATCACTCTTAGCTCTCGTAAACAGTTGTTGACAGTCGCTACGCGGAGTCGAAAGAAAATCATTTTCTTCAAACATCCTCAGATCAAGGTGGGCAAATACTTATGAGTGGTAGTGTATGTCCTATGCCACTAAAGTTATATTCTCGGGTGGCAAATGATACCAAAAAATAATAAAGACATACGTCGAGCATGAAATAACTGTGATAATGCCTTGGACGACCGGTTGGCGCAGTGGGAGTGTAAGCGACTGCTACGCCGCTAGTCGCGGGTTCGATTCTCGCTCAAGTCAAACATTTCTGTTCATGAACATGGATGTTCGTCTTGGTCTGGGTGTTTCTAGGTATAATATGTATGTATTTACAAAAAAAAGTGTACTTATATGTATGTTTATCCATTATCTAGTACCCATAGTACAAGCTCTGCTTAGTTTGGGACTAGATGGTGATGTGTGTATGTGGTAGAATATTATAGAATATTTTTATTATAAATGCGTAAGTATCTTAAGATTATTAATAACGGTGTAAGAGAAACCTGTTTAAATTTGTTTGAAGACAGAATATTTTGACTTCTTCTCAAAAATATATTAAGAAAACGTGTAGGTGATTTGAGCATATAAGTACTTTTATTTGCATTTTTCTACTATTACTACGCGATTTATATGCGTAATACAGTCGATATAGCCGTTTCAGTAATAAGACTTTTTATTAGATTTTATTGGTGTTTTATTCAGAATAAATTGGACGGTCTAAGCTCTTATCGAAACTAAATTATTATTTTGAAAAGCTTTTTAGCATATCGTACAAAAACAAAATTTGTATACTTATTTATTGGCCTAGGTTTATCTCTGAGAATGGAACTGTTGGTATATTTGTTAGTGATACTGATTGCCAAACCGACAGTCTTTCGGTCCATACCCTACCTATATTTTGTTGTGTGGTGGAATCTTATATCCTTATATTTGTTCTTTTCTACGTGTATTATCTGTTACTAGACCTGCTTCCGTGGAGCCCGCGTGAACCATACCTACACCTTTCCCAGAAATCACACTACTGTGAAAACTGTATAATAATATATGAAATAAGCATGAGCGTGTCGGTGAATTGAAAACTCATAGATAAAATGTAATCTTATTACATCGTTTTCTAGCAGGTTGTTCGGGCAAAATAATGCGCTCATTCTCTTTTACGTAGTCGTAAAAATAAATGTAGGTATGTGCAGTTCACCTCTACCTAACCGCTGAATAAATAAACAGCCTTAATTCTACTTGCTGTTCAGAAAACTTTTGATCCATTTAAATCTGTTTATCTTCGTTCAAATTTAGACTGATTGCTTCGATGTCGAAACTTTCTTCGATAAACTTCTGTAATTGCCTCGAACTTCGATGTTTCAGTTTCTTAGATACCTACTACTCCATAATTTATTGTTTGAACCAATCAAGGAAGAAACGTGTCTGTTCTTTTGAGGTGAAAAGCTGTTGTATTGTTCTGCCTATCTGGTATTTGAATATGAAAATAATGAAAATGGTATGCGACTGGATGCTGTCAACGAAATAACAATGATTTGAGCGAAGTTCTGTTCTTGTATTAAATAATTAAAATATTATTAAATAAGAATCTAATAAATGTCAAAAAATACTGCTTAATTTTCTTAATAAAGTAAAATTTCTGAGTCGCGGTAAGATATGCTCACCTTGATTCGCAACCCGCTACGGGCAGCGGGTGACTGTCGGCAAACGTACTGAGCGAAGAGACACGTTTTTCTTCTGTGATGACATTTTATTGAAACAAAAAAGTGACAATCAGAGTCATCATCATCATCATCACAGATTTATCCCGGTTTCATCCGAGATTTACAAACCTCGAAGCCAAGGTTCCGCTTATAACTGGTCCAGCCTGATTTGACAGAATATCAGCTCTTTTTAAAGAGCGACTGCCGTCTGACCTCCGCAAACCAAATGGATAGCGATATTCCGGAATATATAGCCGGGACCGACAGTTTAACGTGCTCTCCGAAGCACGGGGCATAATAAATAATAGTATATAGCGATAATAAGCTGCGATAATAAATAGCTGTAAAACTGATACTTTTAATTGTACACTGGCGGAATTTGTAAAGGTAGCTATTGAGATATTTACAAAATTGGAATACACAAATTTAATATTTTATTTCATTATCTTGTTGTTGATAGTGTTCTAATTATGCTTTGTACATGTACTTATATGTTTGTAACAATGTCAATCGCATTGGGTGAAACCTGTTATGATTGTGTTGTCTTGAATAAATAAATAAATAAAACTTTACTTCAAAAAGTCAGTGGCTTACGCTATGGATTTGCTCCCGCTACCATCTGCAGTCTGTTAGTATCTCCATTAGGCTATGTCCACCTCAAAGAGACAATCTAGAGAGTCTGCGAGTATATTTACGAGCAGAAATAACCTCAGTGGTAGGTATTTTCATTGTTCTGTCTTCATCATCTACTTTATTTTATTCTGGCGATAAGATTTTCTTGTTGTTTCTTATTTAGTACTCAAATCTATGTTCTCGTTTGAATATCAAGTACGAAATATATTATTCAGAATAGTTATATTATGTTTTCTTTATGAATGAGAAAATTCTTGTACTATGAGTCTACCTTTGAAAGCCTAAGCCTTACTTTTGAAGCTCATACTTAGTTAAATTTTACAAACTTGTTTTAGTAGGTTTACATACGTTTTGCGATGGAATACATCATTTTTATACAAGGAACACTATTTCCTTTATGTGTGAAGATTTGGTAAATCTATGTTTATTTTTTTTTTCTGGGTGATATAAGCACTAGTTATATAGGTACTTTTCTCGAGTTCCAATTTAGAGATACACATGTACCTACCAACACAATTCTTCTTCTTTCTTTTTAAAATACAACTCCCACACTGGGAATAAATCCTTTGTCGCAGGGGCTTAACAAACATAGAACCAACGGACACAATCAACACCCAGACTCGAAACAACAATTTATGGATCACACAAAGTGTTGTCTCGTGTGGAGATCAAACCCACAACACTCAGCTCAGTGTCAAGCGACGAGACGGCCGCTTAAACCACTACGCCAACCGTGCAGTCAAATATCATAGTTTTAAGCGTAACTTGAACACACAACTAAACATACCTACTTTCGAAACTATGGTCGTCAAACTTCCGTTCCATTTTTGTGGCAAATCTACTGACCGCAGAGAAATAATACAATATGCCTTCGTTATAACCTTCAGTACATTTTCCTTCTAGAAGCCTTTTGTACTAAACGAAATACAATGTTTAAGAGAAACCCCGCCGTGCTCTGCCTTTGTTAAATTAATCTTTAACAAAGCTAATAAACACGGAGCATATGTCTTCATAATATTTTATATTGTTTTAAAGTTAAATAAAAATATACCCAAAATAGTTCCTTAGTAACAATATATTTTGTTTATCTAGGACACCATCACAAAAGCGAGCGAGGGACTTAATTTAGTTAGGCTGTCACCTCTAAGGGCGGTGTCAGATTAGCGTATTTTTCTGCGCGTATACGGTCGTTTTAGCATACGCGCTTACACGCGCGCTACAATACGCGCTTCAAAAAACCAGACTCACGTAAACGGGCGTCTTCGCTCGAAACGGTAGTGACGTCTTGTCAGTGTCAACATGGATTTTGACGGCTCGTGGTTATACGAGCTTAGAAGCGCGTCAACGCTCGTACGAGTTGCGCGTGTGCCAAAAGGCGCGCCTATACGCACCTACATGCGCTTCCAAAAACGAGCTTATACGCGCGTATAAAACGCTAATCTGAAACCGCACTAAGCCTTATAATACGCTCCTTAATATAATAAACAACAACGAATTTATATTTTGGCATGGTTGGACTTTAAATTGTAATAAACGAAGTTAGGTAGTCTTCTGTGACTATTGTGGCTAGTTCTTAATTGTAGTTTATTCAAAACCTTCTACGTTGGGACATCTCACTCGCGGTCATTTAATTTTTAAATTAAAAAGAGGCTGTGCAATGACAACTAGATAACGGATAAAAATACCTATAGGTATATTTCTAAATACTTACATATTATAGATATCGATGTCTAAACCATGGAATACAGCTATCCCTTTGGATTGCGGAGGTCAGACGGTAGTCGCTCTGTGGAAAAGCTGATATTCTGTCAAATTTGGTTAGACTAGTAAGCGGACCCCGGGCTGCAAGGCAAGAAGTCTTTGATGCAAATGGGATAACGATAGGCCGATGATGATGATATATTATAAATAAACTACACCTCCATAAAACAAATAAACGTGCTTACAGCATAAATAATAATTTCTACGTAGATCTGAATGTTAGTCTGCCACTGTTCTTTGTAACAGGTTTCCGAAGAATTTGATTTTGATTTCGAAAGAGATTTTCCGAAGGTGAAATACCAAATAACAAGGCATATTATATGATACTAGGGGACGCCCGCAGCTACGCCCGCTCATTTGTTTATTTACCTGTTTTGCTCGATCCCGTGGGTATTTCGGAAAATCCTTTCTTAGTGCATCCCTACGATCCCCAAGGAACATACATGCCAAATTTCAGCTACTTGCGTCCAATAGTTTTGGCTGTAGCTTGTCCGTCAGTCAGTCAGTAACGCCGGGATTTTATATATGCAGATTTTGAAGCACGTTAAACCGACGATCCAGGCTGCCATGAAGATCTTTGACAATAGTAATTGCGATTAAATGCCCCTGACTTTGGTGCCAGTCATGAAATAACGCTATCCCTTCAGATTGCTACGTACAGACAAATAGCTAGCATTAAATCAAATCTAATAAGAAGGAGCTTCGATTCCGAGCTCTAAGGTTAAATGTCTTGGAGGCAACCGTGAAAACGCTTGGAAGATGATTACATATACGCTATTTATGATACCAATCATTATTCTAAGCTATTTCTATATATAATTTGGACAACGAAAAGATTAGACAGACTAAGATTTGTAGTGCAAGTTTTATTCCTGTATGAATTTAAGGGCGGTTTCAGATCAGCGTATTTTTCTGCGCGTATACGGTCGTTTTAGCATACGCGCTTACACGCGCGCTACAATACGCGCTTCAAAAAACCAGAGTCACGTAAACGGGCGTGTTCGCTCGAAACGGTAGTGACGCCTTGTCAGTGTCAACATGGATTTTAACGGCTCGTGGTTATACGAGCTTAGAAGCGCGTCAACGCTCGTACGAGTTGCGCGTGTGCCAAAAGGCGCGCCTATACGCGCCTACATGCGCTTCCAAAAACGAGCTTATACGCGCGTATAAAACGCTAATCTGAAACCGCACTAAAACATTTGTCACGAAACCGATTTAACATGGCTAACTTTTGAAAGCTATGTGCATTTTACAGCATTGTAATTGAGATTGCTCTCTCACCTCTTGCCTCGTACCTGGAGAAGTGTGTTAAGCCGTCGATCGGTTGTCATGACGACCTTCGGCAGTCGTTTCTTTAATGGTCTTAACCAAATCACATACATAGCTATGACTTTTAGTCTACTTTTGTCTGTAGGAAAGGCAATATTGTGTAAAATATGGTTAGACTAGCAGACCCCGGGCTCCAAGATGATAGCCTTAGGTATAACCTTGATATGATTAGTAAGGATGAAATTGATTGACTTTTCTTTGCTAAAGGTCCTTCTTACAGAATAAAAAAAATAACACCCGCTCATCATCAGAACTTCGCAGAAAAAGCATTTTTAAATGCATCACAACTTTCAATTGCAGTTATCGAACTGGGAGCAAACCACTACTTAAAATGTACGAGTAGCAAAATAATTTAAATTATTTGTATTTACAGTCCTGGGTAGACCAATTACAGTAATTGTAGTCGTGTTTTACATGCTCGAAGTAACAGAATTACATTATCGGTATTTAATTGCCCTTGATTTAATTACAATTGAGAGTAGGTACGTATGTTTGAAATTTAAAACATACGTACCTACTAATAATGATAATTTGGAAAGTGTCTAGATTCTAGACGAATGCTATGGCATAAGCAATTTCGCCAAAAATATCAGTTTTATACACCTGAAATTGTACCATACTTTTTTATATATCTATTATTTTTTTATTCCTAGTACCTACTTAAGAATAATTCAATGTCTTAAGTCGGTAAATTTTAGTATAAATAAGTCGAAAGTAAATCAAACACATGTATAGTTATGTGTTTGATAGCTAGGCAGTTTTTTATAAAGAGGAAGGGTCCTACCCTTGACTACAATGCTGTAGAACTATGACAAGCGACAGGCATATGTCATACTCCCGTGACTCGAGGATACAACGGTGGTTTTGGTGAGTAGGCCCGAACACCTTTAGAACACTCAACAACCCTATCATACTAAAATCAACCAAAACTTACATTTCAAGCGGTGCGGTGAAGTGAAAACCGCAACTGAGATTCCATTCCATTTAATTATTTTGTCTCACGAGACAAAATAATTAAATGAATATTACAAAATAGAGACAGGTCTGCCTTAAAAATGTTATGCCACTTATATTGAAACAAATTACGAAGTTCATGGACAGTTTAAAATAGCACAAATGTAGCTAGGTATGTATTATATTTAGTCCTTGTTTTGCTATACGTCTTAAAATATTGCTAATTCTAGACTAGAAACATTATCTTACAAGGAAATAATTACTTAGTATATTGGCTAGCAAACTATGATATTCAGATCAGGATATACGCATATGTGTCTCATTAATAATACCTAGTTAAAACGCATACCAATGGAGCATACCGTTCAGTGGTGCGAGAGATTCGACCACAACGTCGCTATTTACTCGTATGTCCTGTAATTGACCGCTCGCCCAGTGCTAGTTAATTTATATACATATTACCTGGGGACTCTTGGACCGTATAAATTTGGGATATTTGGCTTCAGGAATTATTGTCACTGGTTATTGTACATACGTGCGTAACGGAGAATAGGCTTAGTTAAATAATAATAATATATAGAATTTAATTGGAAGTTGCGCGATCTCGTACGGAATATCGCATGTGAGAGATGTTCATGTTGTTTGAAAGAAGACTTTGCTAAGCTCCACTTGACCAGTTTCTTATGCGATAGCCTTAACTTTTTATATTATAAGCAAACTTTGCATATAATAAGCATTAATAAATAGGCCGAGGTCTTTATTTATTTATTCATACTAAGCACAATTAAATTATTGCATAAACTACATTATTACTTTAATGTTTATTCCAATCATCAAAATGTTATCCAACAATTTACAAGTATAATATATATTATTTATATAGGAACAGATAATCTAATACTATAATAATAAAGGTAAATTTCATGCGCAAAATATAGACATATTTTTATAACTCGCCCGTAGTTTCAGAAAGCCCAAACAAACAAACTCCACCTGTAGTATTCACACGGGTAAAGGAAAAGTGTTTGTACGTTTGCATTCGGTATTTTCACTAATTGGTCACATGTCCCGCTTAACAGACGTTGGGACAAATGTTTGTGTTGATCCCCAGCGTGTTTGCATGCGATTCGTTTCGAGTGGGCTTTATATAATTCGCTGCGAAAGGTACCGACCTTCCGCAGCGAATTGTATAAAGCCCACTCGAAACCTTGTTTTTATACTGTAAAAGGTGCTGAGCTGAGAATAAAACACGTGTTTTAAAATGAGTTCCGAAAATGCCTCAGTAATGTTCAGAATATAAATTAAATCCGTAATGTAATTTAATTTGATTTTACTTCATAGGAATCTTTGAGCAGAAATAAAATATATTTTTGGGATTAACAGGGTCATATTTATATCAAAACATTTATTGTATACACCTTTTTAAAGTGCTTTAGGTAAGAAACCTATCAACCTAATGGAAGAAAAGAGGAACCCACCACGCACCCTCGAACTGACCACCCCAACTATTGCAATAGAAAAAGGTTGACAATATCGAACTCCTCTAAAAGGATAAGGGATATAAGAATGGTATGGGTTCCAGGAAGATACCTGACTTGCAGTATCCCGCTGTATGCGCCGACTATTCTTCGACACGTGTTTCGCCTCTGCACGAGGCATCCTCAGGAACGATGGGCAACGACTGAGCGCTTTCCAACCGTGGGCATGTATTATAAACGATTGTACTTTCTAATCCCCTCCCTCCGTTGCTCGACTGATGTGAGTCATTATGACGGTGTGCGAATATATTCAGCAATGGGGACCCGTTAAAGTTGGTTTGATCGTTCAGTAATGTATGCTTGTCCCGCTTTAAAACCTCTAATTGTTCCAATACGCACATTCTAATACCCTTTTGACAAGTGTGTATGACGTCAAATGAATGTCCGCTATTTAAGGTATGACCCGATTCAAGTAAATGTTCGGCAAAATGAGACTTTTCCGGCTGGTTGTTTCTAAACGCCGCTAAATGTTCTTTATATCTCAGCTCAAAACTTCGACCCGTCTGTCCTATGTACTTATTTTGGCATTGGTCGCATGTTAAGCAGTAAATACCGGACTTTTTGTTCTTGCATACTTTATCTTTACCATTGCAAAGAAATTTTAACGTTTTGTATGGTTTATAGGCTGATCTGATACCGTGCCTCCTCAGTATACGCGCCATACGGTCAGTTATGCTTCCAAAATAGGTAAGAACAGCGGTATTATTTATAGGTTCTTTTATAGAGGGATATAAAAGTGACTTGGACATTCAAAAGGGTATTAGAATGTGCGTATTGGAACAATTAGAGATTTTAAAGCGGGACAAGCATACATTACTGAACGATCAAACCAACTTTAACGGGTCCCCATTGCTGAATATATTCGCACACCGTCATAATGACTCACATCAGTCGAGCAACGGAGGGAGGAGATTAGAAAGTACAATCGTTTATAATACATGCCCACGGTTGGAAAGCGCTCAGTCGTTGCCCATCGTTCCTGAGGATGCCTCGTGCAGAGGCGAAACACGTGTCGAAGAATAGTCGGCGCATACAGCGGGATACTGCAAGTCAGGTATCTTCCTGGAACCCATACCATTCCTATATCCCTTATCCTTTTAGAGGAGTTCGATATTGTCAACCTTTTTCTATTGCAATAGTTGGGGTGGTCAGTTCGAGGGTGCGTGGTGGGTTCCTCTTTTCTTCCATTAGGTTACAATTGAGTTCCGCCAAGTAACGCCTGATTCAATCAACTATATCAAATCAGCAAGCATAGCTGTACAGGCGAAATTATACATCAAACTTACGAAGCAACACCGGGTCGCATGTCAAAACGTGTGGTTCAATCAGAAATTTAAATATTACAATGTCATTCCAAATTATATTACTATACGTTCCAATACGCACAGTCGGGCCGCCAATATAGCGATACAAAAAGCTCAAAAAATTTGGCTAGGTGAAGAGGCAAGACGTTGGTTTACGGTTCGCGATAATTTAAAACTACATTTAAAAATACTGCACTTAGAACTTTCATTCAAGTTACACACTGTCGAGTTCGATTTATTAGACCAAAAAGCTAGGGAATTAGCGTCAACTGTAGCTCACGAGAAATACATCATTCAAAGTAGGAAGTTACAAGAACTGATAGGAAGAATAACACCACCTTCACTATGACTATACTGGCAACACCACTTGTAATCATCAATTTCATCCCAGAATAAAGAATCTTTCGAACACCATTTTCACACGTGACGAGAACTCACTTTTGGAGAAGGGATTAAAGTATAGTATTCCTCAAAAAGTTACGCAATATTCTTTGGAAACATTGGCGGTGGATGCAGAAATAGCTATTACCAGAAATAAAAAAGATAACATAGTCAAGAGTTTAGCTGCCCATCAGTTAAAAACATACAAATCGACTAATTTCATTAACTGCGAATTAAAAATATATAAATCCGTCCAAAATAAAATTCAACAAAATGATTTGGTGGTAAATAAGGCGGATAAAGGCAACACCGTAGTAATTATGTCTAGATTGCAGTATAATAGCAAAGTACAAGATGTAATACACACCGAAGATTTCCAGCGTCTGCCCTACGATCCTACCAAACGATTTCATGCAGAATTAAAACTCAGTATCAAGTCAAGTACTTACCTTTTTCCACAAAACTGCTATTTAGCGAAAAGTCTTATACCGATGAACCCTCAGTGTCCGCTGTTGTATGGTTTACCAAAAATACATAAAGATCAGGTGCCCATCCGTGCAGTCGTCTCATATGTCAACGCTCCAGCTTATAAATTAGCGAAATATTAAAACGGATTGATCAAAGAGAAGACGTCATTCACCGCAAAATACAGCCTGAAAAATAGTTATGATTTGATTAGCAAAATAAAACACATCTGTCTACCTAGAAACACAAAACTCGTGTCTTTGGATGTAAAAAGCTTATTTACAAATGTCCCGTATAAAGAATGTTTAGTTATAATTAAAAATCTGCTGGGAAGAAATAGAATACACCCAGAACAGATTCAGAATATTTTGAAATTAACCGAGTTATGCAGTAAACAAAATTATTTTCAATTCAACAACGAGTACTACTTACAGAAGGAGGGTTTGGCCATGGGTTCACCGCTTAGTCCGTTGTTAGCAGATATCTTTATGAATAACTACGAACACGAGCATTTGGTAAAAGAACCGAACATCTTATATTATTATAGATTCATGGACGATATTTTGCTGGCTTGGAAGGGCACAGAACGTCAGCTTCACTGTTTTCTTACAAGAATTAATAGTATACACCCCAAAATTAAGTTCGAATTGGAGATAGAACAAAACAGCTCAATAAACTTCTTAGATTTGACTATCAAAAGGGAGGGTACCTCACACTCATTTGAAATTTATCGTAAACCGACGTATACAGATAGTACAATACCAGCATCGTGCTGTCATCCATCGCAACACAAAATGGCAGCATTTCACAGTATGATTCATAGATTATTAAATGTACCACTGAATATAGAATCATATAACAGAGAATTAAATATTATTTATCATATAGCTCAATCCAACGGGTATAGTAAACGCCTAATTGACAAGATGATTAGAGGAAAACAACTTAGAATGTCCAAGTCACTTTTATATCCCTCTATAAAAGAACCTATAAATAATACCGCTGTTCTTACCTATTTTGGAAGCATAACTGACCGTATGGCGCGTATACTGAGGAGGAACGGTATCAGATCAGCCTATAAACCATACAAAACGTTAAAATTTCTTTGCAATGGTAAAGATAAAGTATGCAAGAACAAAAAGTCCGGTATTTACTGCTTAACATGCGACCAATGCCAAAATAAGTACATAGGACAGACGGGTCGAAGTTTTGAGCTGAGATATAAAGAACATTTAGCGGCGTTTAGAAACAACCAGCCGGAAAAGTCTCATTTTGCCGAACATTTACTTGAATCGGGTCATACCTTAAATAGCGGACATTCATTTGACGTCATACACACTTGTCAAAAGGGTATTAGAATGTGCGTATTGGAACAATTAGAGATTTTAAAGCGGGACAAGCATACATTACTGAACGATCAAACCAACTTTAACGGGTCCCCATTGCTGAATATATTCGCACACCGTCATAATGACTCACATCAGTCGAGCAACGGAGGGAGGGGATTAGAAAGTACAATCGTTTATAATACATGCCCACGGTTGGAAAGCGCTCAGTCGTTGCCCATCGTTCCTGAGGATGCCTCGTGCAGAGGCGAAACACGTGTCGAAGAATAGTCGGCGCATACAGCGGGATACTGCAAGTCAGGTATCTTCCTGGAACCCATACCATTCCTATATCCCTTATCCTTTTAGAGGAGTTCGATATTGTCAACCTTTTTCTATTGCAATAGTTGGGGTGGTCAGTTCGAGGGTGCGTTGTGGGTTCCTCTTTTCTTCCATTAGGTTACAATGGAGTTCCGCCAAGTAACGCCTGATTCAATCAACTATAAGAAACCTATCAATCTAGAGCTGGGCTCAGTCATGTTCGTCAGATGTAGTCACGCATAATTAACCACTAGAGCTCGCACGCGGTTTCGCGTGCGAGGGGATCCGTCATCGCGACAAAAAGAAACTATTCTTATGTACCCATAAGCTATATTACTGTATTTTCCTTAAAATGTATGCAGTCGTTTTTGCGTGAAGGAGTTACCAACATGAATCTATCTTCACAAATCTTCGCGTGTATAATAGGGATAAGAATAGATTTTAAGTTCTACTTCCCATATTGCAGAGAGAAAATATTTAGTTTCATATGTCGAAACATTAAAACAAATTTCTGGTTGTAATAGAGAAGGAAGAATGCAAAATATCTCTCCCTAGTAATTTACTACGATATAAACTGAAATTATCGATAACATTACCATTTTTATAACAGTAGCATTGGTTACGATGCATATCTCGTTTGGGACACAATATCTTGTATGTTTACTGCTACTGTGAAATGCGTTTGTTTTATGGCTGTACTTATGTTTATGCTTTTTTAGTGTATATATTTACGTACAGCATGTAGTGTTATGTATATAAATAAAAATGAATCACTGAAATATTTGTACGCATAACTTCCAAACAGCTGCACCAAATTGGGTAAATCTTTCTTTTATGTGTTCGGCATTGTCAGTATGAAAAATAATATAAAAAAATTAAGCACAGAAATATATGGCGCTACGAAGTTTGCCGGGTCAGCTAGTATAATATACACACATCAAAAAATTATAAGCAACACATACTATTTCAAATTATTAATCAATTATTATATCATTTCTTATCAAGTAGGTAATAGCTATGTAAACTTTTTTGATCTAGAGGACAATGGCTGGTTGTAAAAAAAAATCGAGTGTCTTGTTTTTTTTTCACATATTCAAAAGCATATGCATTTGTTCGAATTTTATAGCGTTTTCATTTCTTATTAAAATTTAGTATTCTGTATCAATTTTATGATTAAAACAATAATTTGAAAAAGTTTTGAATAAATTTGGATTTTGAGCCTTTTTTTTACGTCATGGTGTGACGTCATTTGAACGCAGAGAGCTGTAGGGATGTTGCAAGCGGGAAGAAGTCAATCTCAGGTATCTCGGTATTTTGGTATCAACAGAAGCGTTATTTTCAGCGTTACACTAACACGGGAGATCCTGCTGAACAGCACCCAAGTCGAGGTAGGTGTACAACCACACGGCAAGATCGATACATAACAACTGACTGCAAGACGCCAGCCGATGTTAACCGCCCGAGAGATAGGTTTAAGGCTACAAAATTAAAGTGGTGTTGTTGTTAGCTACCAAACTAAGCAAAATCGACTGCATGAGTATGGCCTACGAGCACGACGGCCAATTAGGTGCCCACCGATACGTCACGGGAATCGCGCTCGTCGAAATGAATGGTGTAGGGAACACATTACATGGACCCGGGAACAATGTGATAAAATTTTATTTTGCGGTGAGTCTCGATTCGGGTTCAAGCCTGATACTAGAAGGGTAAGAGTGTACCGTCGTCCTGGAAATACTGAAAGACAGAGGTGTGTTCAGGAAGTGCATCTATACCACGGCTCAACAGTTATGGTATGGGCGGGTATTATGAAGAACAGATGAACTGAGCTCGTTTTTGTAAATGGTAACATGAACGCTGTAAATTACGTTGAAGATGTTCTGAGGCCTTATGTCCGTTCATTCGCACAAACGCTTGGCTCCGATTTCATGTTGATGCATGACAATGCGCGTTCGCATACAGCTTTGTACACACGGAAGAACTTGGCAAGGGATAACATCCTGGTATTGACTTGGCCTGCACAATCGCCAGACCTCAAGCCCATCGAGCATGCATGGGACATGCTCCAGAGACGTGTTTTAAAGGACTTGGATGGAGTGACAACAACCCAACAACTGATGGACTTACTAAAATTTCATTGGGAGCGATTGCCGCAGGATAACATTAACAATCTCATCGATTCTATGAATAGGTAGGTAGGAATGGCACAAATAAAGTTTATATGTTCTCTGATAGATTAGGTTTAGGCTTAGGTAGTTTAATAAATTGTGAATTGAAACAACACAATATTATTAATTATTGCTATCCAGAGTCTTCTTTTTCATATCTAATTGATAAATTAAATACAACAATATTTGATAGGGAGTCCACAATAATTATCTCATACGGTGATAGTCAAATGGTGACTAAAAAAGATATAATTAATTTAACAGAAGTTATGTTATCGCTTCACAGAACATATGATTGCAAATTTATTAGTATGACTTTGCCTTATGCTTATAGTTTAAATGCTATGATGAATAGACATATTCATGAACATAACTTGATGTTATACAATTTGACATGGCAATATAAGGATTTTATTTTATTTTTTGACATCAATAATTTTATTAATAATTTTACATTGACTAAAGATACTATGTATCTGCCACTATTTTATAAAAGGCAAGTTGCTAAATTATTAGCATATAATATACAAAATGACACAGGTACATGTAGGCTATCCAAGAATTTAGTTTCTGTAAATAGTTCCTATCCTTATAATTCTTCTATTGAGAATACTGACACAAGTTCTTTAAACTTAAGAACAGGACAAAGGGTAGACATATTGAACTGACTGTAGCACATCAAAACATACAAGGTCTATCTGGCAAGGATTTAGAATTAGGTTTATATTTAGAAAATCATAGTATTAAAGTTATGTGCATTACGGAACACTGGCTTAAAGAATACCAGATTAAATTCATAAATAACACACAATACACAGTACACAGTGCCTTCTCTAGGAAACAAGCTATTCATGGTGGATCATTGATTATTGTTTCAAACAGTTTAACATGTAAAGAACGGAAAGACATAGCTAGCTTGTCTATAGAACGCACGGTGGAACTGTCATGCATTGAGCTTGAGCAGCATATTATTATATGTGTATATCGTCCTCCATTAAGTGACTTTAATTTGTTTGAATCTGTTATGGAAGATGCAATTAGTAAAATTAGGAGCAATAAGAAAGGGATTATAGTTTGTGGTGATTTTAATGTTAACATTCTTGAAAATTCAATAATGACTTGTAGATTTTTAAACCTTTTTAGATCATTTAATTTGAAAAATTTATTTCTTGAACCAACTAGAATCACAGCAACATCTTTCACCTGTATTGATAACATATTTAGTAATTGTATTGTTTCAGATAGAGTAGTTACTTCTGAATTAACTTCGGATCACTGTGGTCAATTAGCTAGGTTTCCATATTACAATGATAGCATCGTACAGAGAGTGTTGCTTAGGCCATTACCTAGGCATAAGTTTAATGAATTCCGGAATAAAGTATTGATTGGAATGAATACTATGAATCCTGACTTAATAGAAATAGATTCGCCAAATAAGAATTTTAACAATTTATTTAATATAGTTAATAACACGTTTCAGAATACTTTTAAGACTAAGGAGAAAGTAATTAAGGAATCTCGAGCTTTTAATGAGTGGGCTACTGCGGGTATTTACAAAAGCAGAGCAAAAATGTATGAGTTGTATGGTATGAAAAAATACAATTCTGATTTAAACTTCAGTGAGTATGTTAGGAATTATTCTAAAATATTTAAAAGAGTGTGCAATACAGCTAAAGCTATATTCGTTAGGAATAAAATTAAACAATCTTCGAATAAAGTTAAGGCAACCTGGCAAGCTATTAATGAAACAACAGGTAAGACAACATTAAGAAGTAATAGTTTTAGTCTTCTTGATAATGATAAATTAATTCATAATGACGAAGAAGTCGCACACACATTTAATAACTTTTTTGCTAGCATACCACTTACTACTACTAGAGAATTAAAATCATCAGCTATAGTCGCAGAAAACCTATTAGAGTCTAGTGTAGGAAAATGTGAAGTAATATTTAAATTTCATAGTATTAGTTCTACCGATATCATAAATACTTTTAAGTCTTTAGAGTCTAAAAATACAGGTGATCTCTGGGGCATTTCTGTTAAGGTTTTGACAAGTATAATTGATGTAGTGGCTCCTTATTTAAGCAACTTATTCAATAAGTGTATTAAATCTGGCAGTTTTCCAGATCTTATGAAACATAGTAGAAAAATACCTCTGTTCAAATCCGGCAATAAGACTGATCCTAGTAATTATAGGCCAATATCGATACTACCTGCTTTTAGTAAGATTTTTGAAAAGATCATACTCAAGCAACTACTAAGACATTTTAATCAAAACAGCCTCCTTCATGGTGAGCAATATGGTTTTACCAAGGGTCTTTCGACAACAGATGCAGGAGTAGCGTTACTCAAACATATCTACGGTGCTTGGGAGAATTCCCAAAATGCTGTTGGTGTGTTCTGCGACCTTTCGAAAGCATTCGATTGTGTCTGCCATGAGACGCTCTTGTGCAAGCTTAGACATTACGGCGTCCAGACTAAAGCATTGGATGTCATTAAGTCGTACTTAAGTGACAGGATCCAATGTGTTGAAATAAATGGCTGAAAATCCAGTGGCTTACCTGTTGATTTAGGAGTGCCACAGGGCAGCATCCTAGGGCCTTTCTTGTTTCTTGTTTACATAAACGATTTACCTTTTTACTTGAGAAACCTTTGTGACGTTGTACTGTTTGCTGACGATACTTCTTTGATATTTAAAGAAGATAGAAATAAGGAACACTTTAACGAAATAAACAGTGCACTCATTCAAGTGACTAAATGGTTTAATGTAAACAATCTAGTACTGAACGCCAAAAAAAAAAAAATTGTTAAGTTTGCTCTGCCTAATGTCAGAAACCTTGGTCCTAACATAGTTTTAAATGACGATGTACTCGAAACAACTGAATCCACATTATTTCTAGGATTAACACTTGATTCGAAGTTACAATGGGGTGAGCATGTTACATATCTCTCAGGGAAACTTAGCTCAGCTGCTTATGCCGTTAAGAAGGTTCGTAGGTTGACCGATGTCGATACGGCTAGATTGGTTTATTTTAGTTATTTTCATAGTGTTATGTCATATGGCATATTGTTATGGGGTAGAGCTCCGATATCCAAAATATTTTTATATTGCAGAAACGGGCAGTTAGGGCCATTTACCAGTTAAAGACAAGAGTCTCACTCAAAGAAAAATTTAAAACTATTGGTATTCTTACTGTAGCGTCACAATATATTTATGTGTTATGCATGTAAGACTAAACATAAATTCTTATAAAATGAATAGTGACAGACACAATATCAATACTAGAAATAGACATAAATTATGTGTTCCGTATTTTCGTTTGCACAAAACGCATAGCTCTTTTATTGGGCTCAGTATTCGCATATACAATAAATTACCAACTTATATTTTAGACTTGCCATTAAGTTCGTTTCAGGCAGAATGTCTAGAATTACCGTAGCCAGGCAGGAAGGTGTATCAGGAGTGCGCAGTGGAAGGTGTAATACATCTACCTGACCACGATAGACAATATATCCAGACACAATGCACTGCGTTGCACAGTGAGTAAAGTATTGAGTAGGTACATGAAAATTTTACCTTATATATCCTGGTGATGTTCTTGAGTGGAGTCCTGGAGGCAAGCTAGATACACACAAGACTAAAATTGGCCAAGATTAGCAAGTGAATTATCTTTACTTTACAAGACTCCAACGCGGCGTCTTCAATGCACGATGCAAGTTCACAAGATTTTTCACAAATGTTCAATATGTCACAAACCGTGCCGGGAGTCAAAAAAGCGGCAATTTAATAGATTTCACAACTATTCGCGTAGCTACAAGGATGTGCTTTTCAAAAGGCGACCAATTCTTTTACGTACGAGTCGACAACGTGGTAATTTTTCAACGCGGGAAGCGAACGGAAGTGACAGTTCAGTGTGACCATTGTCAGAAATTTTCAATAGACTAAACAAAATGTTACTCAATCGATCTAATCGATTTGTCTTATAATAAAACGAATTCTATTTCAAACATCCACCCGCCCCGGACCGGCCTACCGGTCCGCTAATCGGTTGGTAGACGTGACAATGTTGCAACCGCTCTCCTCAGAATCGAACCGTCCACCAAGACCTCAGCAAATCGGGGAACTCCATCAGCCCCAGTTACCAAATGAAGGATGCGCCCCCTGCGCCATCTGAGTGGCGGAAGGTTAGCCTCCTTGATCAAAACGAGGTCACCAATCTTGGGTGGATCGGTCTTGTCGGTCCACTTAACGCGTTGCTGGAGTATGTGCAAATATTCCAAGTTCCAGCGTTTCCAAAAGCTCTGAGTAATCTGGCGTACCAATTCAAAACGCGAGAGACGACCAGGTCTCGTATCAATATAGGGGTACTCAGGCAAGGCGACAAGTGGGCGACCAATCAAAAAATGGCCCGCCGTAAGGGCCTCCAAATCATTCGGATCTGAGGAGATCGGGCACAATGGCCGAGAGTTCAAAACGGCCTCAATCTTACAAAACACAGTTGCGAGTTCCTCAAATGTAAGGACAGATTCACCGATTGTCCTGCGCAAGTGTGTTTTGGCCGATTTTACGGCGGCCTCAAATATACCACCCCAGTGTGGACAATTTGGTGGGGAAAACAACCAATTTATCCCACGTCGGGCAAGCCTATCACTTATATCAGCTTTGTTGGTTTAAAGAAAATTAACAACATCATTCAGATAATTATAAGTGCCCTTGAAGTTAGTGCCGCAGTCAGAACGGATCAAGGAAGGCAGCCCTCTGCGGGATACAAATCTGTCAAATGTGGCTACAAACGCCTCGGTCGTAAGCGAGGAGACCAGTTCTAAGTGTACGGCCTTTGTGGAGAGACAAACAAAAACGCACAAGTAGGCCTTAACAGTCTTGCTGTTTCGAAGTGTCGACGTTTTCACCAAAAAGGGACCTGCGAAGTCCGTGCCAACACCGTCAAACGTCCTGCTCTCAGTTACGCGATCTGCTGGTAAGTCTCCCATCAAGGGCTGCATGGTAGAAGCCTTGAGCTTATAGCAAGGGATGCAGCGAAAGACTACACTCCGAATAATTCTTCGGGCAGACAGAATCCAAAATTCGCGTTGCAAAATGGCTAACAGGGCATTACAACCAGCATGCGAATTTTTAAGGTGACGGTCGGTTACCAACAAGCGTACCAAATGACCGTCCTTAGGTAACAAAAGGGGGTGACGAGCCCCGTAAGGGAGGTTGGCGTTCTTGTGACGCCCTCCAACGCGCAAGAGACCCGTTTCGTCCAAAAAGGGGTTCAATTTAGATACAGCTCCCGACAATTTCGATTTCCCCGACTTGAGGATAGCAATCTCCCTTTCAAAATGCGCCAATTGCACAGAACGAACCCAAAAGGTGAGGGACTCCTGTCGTTCCTGTGGTGAGAGAAACGGTGTCAGTCGTTTCTGTTGTGGGTGCCTAAAATTAAAAACAAAACGCTTTACCCAAGCAGTGACACCTAACAACTTGTCGAGGGAGCTGTAACGATTCAACAAAAAATCGGGGTCGAAGGCGCATTCCACCTTCTCAAGAGCGAGTGTTCGTAGACCCGGCAAATTAGAAGTATTCAAAACTGGCGTTCGAGGCCAAACAATTTCTGGTCGACTCAACCATTCCGGACCCCACCACAGCGAATGACCTATCAAACTAGGCGTCAAGCATCCGCGCGAGGCACAATCAGCGGGGTTGAGCTCACCTGGCACGTGTCTCCAAACAAGCTTGACTTCGGATTTCTGGATTTGGGAAACGCGATTAGCAACAAATACCTCCAAGGTGTGGACAGAAGCCTTCAACCAACAAAGAACAATTTGGCTGTCAGTCCAGGCGTAGGTCCCATTAATACAAATGCTTTTACCCAAAGTGTTAGACACGTGGTTCAATAAGCGTACAAGTAGAGCTGCTCCCGAGAGCTCCAATTTTGGAATGGTCAGAGATGTCCGAAGGGGTGCCACCTTGCTCTTTGCCATGATCAGGGAAACTCTCACCTGACCTGAGGCACTGACTGTGCGCAAGTACACCACAGCCGCGTGACCACGTTCCGAGGCATCACAAAACCCGTGAAGGGTGGCCTTGTACTTCCCGGGCAGAAGGATGGGACGAGGCAAGGAGATCTCATTGACGGCAGGAAGCGAGGATACAAAAGAGGTCCATTCCTCAACAAGAGTGCCGTGTAGGGGTTCGTCCCAGGTCAATCCTGCTGTCCAAAGCTTCTGCAAGAAGCATTTTGCCCAAAATATAATTGGACAGATCCAACCGTTCGGATCAAAGGTTCTGGCGACAGTAGACAATACGAGACGTTTAGTCCAAGAACACGGCAATTTCAAGTCTACGTTATATGTAAAGATGTCTTGGACTGGTCTGTACTGAACGCCTAGAACAGCCATCATGGCGGGGTTGTCAACAATCTCAAACAAATGTGGATCCTGCTGATGATCCTCTGGCAAGCCTTCCAAAAGCGCTGGTGAGTTGGAAATCCATTTGCGCAACTCATAACCAGCGGAGGCCAAAATACCTATCAATTCGTCCCGCAGGAGGATCGCCTCGTCCGCTGTGGAGGCGCCCGAGCAAATGTCATCGACGTAAATATCGTCTTTCAAGATGGCGGAGGCTCTTGGGAAGCGTAAGCCTTCGCGGTCTGCGAGCTCCCAAAGAGAACGTATTGCCAAGTAGGGGCTTGACCTTAACCCGTACGTATTAGTATTGAGCTCGTAGACGACCATGGGATCGCGAGGAGACTCTCTCCAAAGGATCAGCTGGAAGCGACGGTCATCAGGGTGGATAATCGTCTGCCTGAACATCATTTTTATGTCGGCCACAAAGACAACCTGATGTCGTCGGAAGCTGGTGATGACGTCACAAAGGTCCTTGACCAACTTGGGACCAGAATGCAAGCACTGGTTCAAGGATACGCCTGTTGAAGTCTGCGCAGAACCATCAAACACTGTGCGCAGCTTGCCAGTCGATGGCTTCAATACCGCATGATGCGGGAGATAGTAATGCTCCACCGAACGCCAATCCAAATTTGACACAGACATGTGTCCCAACTGTTCATATTCCCTCATGAACTCAATGTACTTCTGTCTGAGCTCCGGATCACGACCCATGCGGCGCTCCATGGCCAACAACCTCTTTTCGGCTAAAGGTCGTGACTCACCAAGCGGAGGCCGAACAGACAGGAAGGGTAGCCTCGTAATAATCCGACCAGAACGGAGTCGACCAGTGTTGTTCTGGAAGAACAGCTCGCACTCCTCATGTTCTGGATTCAAACGGGCAGCTTGAGGGGGCTCCTCTACCTCCCAAAACCTCTGAACTGCATCAGAGAGAGCGGAGCCTACAGCTAACAAATTGTCAAGTTCAGGTGGAGGGGAGTCCCTAGGTACAGGTCCCATCAAAGCAAATCCAAATATGGTCGGGATGGCAGTCAAACCATTTGGCACCAAGACCCTTTTTCCACCAATCAAAATTCCACCGAGGACATCAGAGCCAATCAACAAGTCGATTTGTCCCGGTGTGTCAAATTTGGGGTCTGCCAGTTCCAATCCCGATGTCAAATTCACCACAGCAGCAGGTAGCTGTTTCTGTGGATGCATACCCAAAATATTCTTCAGCACAATAGCCGAGGTTCTAATTTTCGGGTGTGAAGATTCAACAGGGCCAAACAAAACCTTAACTTGCCCTTCAACATTAGAGGCTACGTCCCCTATGCCCCGTATACAATTTTGAAAAGAGCCCATATTTAATTTAACCTGCCCTACCAAAAAAGTGGAAACAATGCAACCTTGTAAACCTGTGTCCAATATAGCACGGACAACAACAGAGGTCCCCGTGGGTCCCCAGACCCTAACAGCAACCGTTGGTAGGATAACGGTCTCAATGGGGGAGGTTGGCGTTATAGGGCAGGGGTCAATGACCTATTGTTGCCTGGGCGGCGACCGTTGGCCAGGACCAGGCAAGTCAAAACGAGGGTGCGGCTTGAAGTCCTCAAAGGCGCGATGACTCGATCCGCGCGCCATCTGTGGGGGGTCATAATGACGCACCCGCCCAAAACGAGGTGGGCGCGAGTCAAGGCGGGGACGCTCCGCCAAAGGAGGGGAATACCTGGGGCAGCAGTCATGGTGCTGGTGACGCTGAACAGCACATTCAGGTGCTCGAGAGAGAGGAGGCGTGCGCACGCTACGGTTCTCCAAGCGGGGCGAGTGGCGACCAATTGAGCGAGGCGACTCTCGGCTACGCGCCGGTGAGCCTCGGCTGCCACCTTCAAAACACCCGCCCGTGCGCGGCGTCGGCTGGTTGGACAAGCGGCCAACCTCTCTGGCATTCATGCAGAGAATGTCCAAATGCTGTCCTCCACAGTTAGGACAGGGGCGAGAGTTTGGGCAGTCTCGCTGGTAGTGGGACCCCAAACAAGAGAAGCAAAGGCGGCGGGCATTCGCGATGCGCCTACGAGAGGCGACATGTAGGTCCAAGAATGCCCTACAACTGGCCGTTCTGTGCCCCGTGACCTTGCAGTAAGAGCACTCCGCTGGGCTCTGCGTGACCGCAAAGCGAGGAGGGCGCCGGTCAACATTGGCTCGGGTGTGACCGCGGGCCTGCTCCTTGACCTTGGGCGGCTGCGTCTTAGCCGGCGTATCACCACCGGAGTTGTCCAAGACCCGGCACTCATCCTCCAGGAACCTCTCCAGGTCAGCAAAGGGGGGCAAATGGGTCGCGCTATCCCCACCAAAGCGCTGTTCAAAACGCGACCTCAGGTCGGCAGGCAGCTTCTTCAGCACAATGTGCACCAATAGATAGGACCATTGGTCCACGGGCAGGTCAAGGCACTTAAGTGCGTTGATGGCCACCAAGAGCGGGTTCAAAAGTTGGGTGCGCAACCCAGAGACCCGGGTGAGCGTCGGCAAACCCAAAATCTGCTCAATGTGCGTGTCGGCGAGGCCACGCTTATTATGGTACCTACGGGTAATTAGGTCCCGAGCCGTCTGGTACGCCTCGTCAGACACGGGCAGATGCTGGATGAGGCCCTTAGCCTCCCCATCCAGAACCGACATTAGATAGGCCAACTTTTGTGCCGGCCGAAGGTCAGCCCTATCATGGACTAGGCTGTCGAACAAATTAACGAAGCCCAGGTAGCTTCCTAGGCAGCCATCAAAATGGGGGAGGTCCAAAGTAGGGAGCCTACTCACCAGCCCCGGTGCTGACTTAGGAAGCTCCTGCTTCAGGCCGGGTTGCCCTTCCCTATCGGCAACTAGTTGTCTCGCAGTATTGGAGACAGCATCATACAGGTCTAAGACCTGGGCATAGTCTTCGCTGACCTTATTTCGCTGGTCAGCGGTGAAATCATTGATTGACACTTCAAGACAGCAAGTGCTGAAAGTGCGGAATTGCTGTTCCACACTTGCCAGGCGATCGTCAATCCGCTCGTACCTCTGAAGTAAGGCCTGCTGGCGATCAGGCCGGTTCACTAAAGCATTGGCCGAGGCAAACCAGCGCAAATCTGATGCAATAGCACCAGCAGCTGCACGCAAGTCCTTGATAGCTGACATAATCAAAATTCAAAAGAGCCCGGACAAGCGCTAAATAAAATTAACAATCAAAACTTAATTTTTCTTAATTCTTTGAAACCAACAAAGTATTAGCCTGTTTACTGCAAGTGCAGGCAAGTGACAGGTATCTACTGTCCAACAAAATTAATAGTTTCAATATATTGAAGAATCAAACACAAAAGTTATCAAAGTTATAACTTATAACAAATTAAAAGTTGAAACTTCAAATTAATTAATTAGTTATTTGCAACAGACAGACTGGCTGTGTTATTTGAGATATACAATAGTAAGTAAGCACAGAATATGTGTTACCTAGCAATATTATCTATATTATAACAAAACAAAGTTTATTAATGTGACCCGCCCAAGTGGCAAGGTCAAGTTTGATTATTACAATGTTTATGAATATATGCAATGAACTAAATTTACTAAATTTATTGATACATACAGCTGTTATGTATCCAAACAAACTGACTTATTAATGCAACAACAAATTTAAGTTAGATTTTTCAACAATACAAATCAACAATTACTGATTGAGGTTATGTGACAATGTGTTTCAAATTATCTAGGTCAACTTATACAATTAAATATTATGTATTTTAGACAATAACTGACCTGACAAACACTACAATACTGTCTACAAGGTGATAAGATACAAGCTCATACCAATCTGAGTTTATACTCAGTAATGCAACAGCGGCTAAGATACAAGTTTACAATATAGGCACAGTTAACCACGCTCTGCTACCAAAATTGTGTCTAGAATTACCGTAGCCAGACAGGAAGGTGTATCAGGAGTGCGCAGTGGAAGGTGTAATACATCTACCTGACCACGATAGACAATATATCCAGACACAATGCACTGCGTTGCACAGTGAGTAAAGTATTGAGTTGGTACATGAAAATTTTACCTTATATATCCTGGTGATGTTCTTGAGTGGAGTCCTGGAGGCAAGCTAGATACACACAAGACTAAAATTGGCCAACATTAGCAAGTGAATTATCTTTACTTTACCAGACTCCAACGCGGCGTCTTCAATGCACGATGCAAGTTCACAAGATTTTTCACAAATGTTCAATATGTCACAAACCGTGCCGGGAGTCAAAAAAGCGGCAATTTAATAGATTTCACAACTATTCGCGTAGCTACAAGGATGTGCTTTTCAAAAGGCGACCAATTCTTTTACGTACGAGTCGACAACGTGGTAATTTTTCAACGCGGGAAGCGAACGGAAGTGACAGTTCAGTGTGACCATTGTCAGAAATTTTCAATAGACTAAACAAAATGTTACTCAATCGATCTAATCGATTTGTCTTATAATAAAAACGAATTCTATTTCAAACACAGAAGTTAAAAAGAATCTTATAAATAAGGCATATTACAGTTTGAAGGATTATTTTGATGACAGGAGCGCTTGGAAGTAGTTGTTCGCTTTTGACTAGGTCAATAATTAGTAGTTTTATTTTATAGTGTAGTTAATTACGATATTCTCATTTCATACTATATTTTGCATTCATGTTCCACACTTTCATTATAACTTTGCGGATTTGTAAAATGTGGGTAACTCGTGGTCATGGGCTAACTAATAGGTTGTCGATTGCTTTGGTTTCATAATACCGTTACTTTCTGCTTCATTCACTTCTACCATAGTTCTGACCATGTTCGCGAGTTGCCTACATTAAAAAGACGTAAGTGGATGCTCCTGTTTCACCATATTTACTTTGGGAGGCTTACCATATGAACATCATTTACTGCTTGAGTATGATATCAATAGCTACTAAAAATTTTACTAGTAGATGTCTACAATGTGAAACAGTTGCAGCTCCTTACAAAAATAAAATGTACCACCATTATATTTGTTTGAAAAGAGTGGCCATGAGTTTTATTGCCCGTTCTTTCTCGTGGTTCTACCTATTGCATTGCGAACGTGGCAGTAAATGTAAATGTAGAATCATTAAGTAATTAACTTAAATGTTGAAGTTCATAAGCGTCACTTTGTGGCCTAGATGAATAAATGATTTTGATTTTTTGATTTTGATTTTGAATAATCGGTGCCAGCAAGTTCTCAATAACAGAGCCACACTTTGTATAAAATTATGCAATTTTTGTACAACCATTTAATTTTAGTTTAAGTTTAGTTGATTAGTAAGTATGTATGTACGTAGTACTTACTCGTAATTATTGTTAACCGCTTGACCGCTAGCGCCAATTCGCCGAATTCGCTCGACCTTCTAACCTCACGTTCTAAACAAAATGTCGCGCCGCCGCTCGCCAGATAGGCGCGGTAACATAAACATTTATTGTTGATAAGTCGGTAAAATGAGTAAGTTGAAGTGATGTTTTTCTTCAACCTTATAAATGACTCGTGCAAGTCGTATGAATTCTTTGTTGATATTTAGTTTCTAATTTATTATACTTAGCAGCGAACATTGACTATGGTTGAAAAAAACACTTTGTGTATTTTAAACAGGATTATTTTAAAAAGTAAATCGATGACATACATATTTTATGAGTTTTCACTGTAAAGGGATTCTATTTACACCGAATTAAATTAAAAAAAACATGTATCATAGTATAAAAATATTTAATTACACGCATACGATTAGCACGTAATCACGGAGCGCGCGAAACAAAGAGTGGCATTTGACATTATTTTTTCGTTCTGGGTTAACGATTTTAAGACTCGCTTCGTATTTTTAGCATGAAGAAATGTTCAATGATTTGAAAAGAACAGAGAAAAAGGATTTAAAACATTACGTAATAGAATGAAACAGTAAATTCAGACCAAGTATAGCGCTGTAACCAAAAAGGGAAAATAGTCACTTGTGCGCGGTCTACGGAATTTCGAAAAAGGGAGAATAGTCACTTGTGCGCGGTCAAGCGGTTAATTAAGATTATTAAAAAAAAATAAAAAACTTATTGTTGTTTAATATCAAAAAAGCATTAAAAATAATATAAATAAGAAAATACTAAGGATTTAACGCGAAAACACATTGTAAAATTGAAATTTGTATGTGTTGCTTAGACATTTTTGATGTGTGTATCGTTGTTCTTTCACACATAAATTAATGTCATTCGCCATCTGCTACGTATAACTGTACTGAAGCATTAAGTGTTATGCCAGGCGGGCGAGAATCACATGCCGCACTGGGCAGCCTAAATTTAGCCTGAGTCATTAATCTCGACGAATTTCTCTTACGACATTGAAATTCGAAGTCTAGCTTCAGTTTCATTTAAGATACTGTTCCGACAGACCAGTCCAATGCAAAGGATCAGTAAAAGCAATGGCAAACGGCAGTCAGATTTCTGTGGAGTGGCTGCTAGACGTTCGCCAGTCAGTCCATAGAAAGCTAACTTTGCTGAAGGTACATAAGTGCTTTTGACTGCGGATGCACGGTTGGTGTAGTGGTTTAAGCGGCCGCCTCGCTATTTGACACTGCACCGAGTGTTGTGGGTTCGATTCTCACACGAGACAACACATTGTGTGAACCATAAATTTTTGTTTCAAGTCTGGGTTTTCATTGTGTCCGTTGCTTGTACGTTTGTAAAGTCCCCCGCGACACAGGATTTATTCCTAGTGCGGGAGTTGTCTTTTAAAGGAAAAAAAAGATGTGCTGTTGTGCTTTCAGAGCACTTTGGATTGCGGACCAGAAATATAACTATAGCAGAACTGTATGCACGTCCGTCAGACGGCTGATGTTGTTTGTCCAGCGGTGGCACGTCTCACCTCGCTTGGCATCATCCCGACTGCATATTGCAGTAAGCACTGACACATGTCACTCCATAACTATGCTATGCTTAAGGTAGCGAACGTAAAGCGTGCACCAGCCAAAAAAATATTTGATGAAACATTCAGTATCCTATAAAACCAATACTTAGATAGAATACATAAAAAAATAGATTTTTAAATAACCGACTTGGTATTAGGTACATGGATCTCACAAATTGTTACGGTAGAGAGGCTTGGTTTTTTTGACAAGTATTGTTCTTTATGGGATCTTATTTCTTTTTGTAGATAGTCCTACTTTTGTACTTTCCAGTACCTTCTACTTTTTGTACACCATCAACAACTTTTCTTAATAAATCCCTAACTGCAAATGTAATTTTGTAATATTTTATATTTATATAGGATTACAAAGTTATTTATGCAGTTGATGTATCTGAAAAATTGGACAGCAATTGAAAAATATTTTAGTTTTTCCTTGATGCATACATTAAACACTAATTGTATTCTAAATTTGAAGCTTCTTTGTCTGCTATAAGTGCCTTAGACTTTTGATGATCGGTCAGTGAGTGACAAAATTAAGAAACTTTGACTAATTATAATTCATAAACTACTGGTCCAAATTGAATTAAATTTGAAATATACCATGTTTATATAATTCCTGCTTGGTTACCAAAAAACAGCATTCTAGTTTTATCCACAATGAAGTTATAGGGGGTCGAAAATGGCTTGAACTGCTTCAAGAAAGGGATGGTACGGCCGTGCCGCTTTTTTGCTCGACTTGGCGATTCACGGCGTGAAAATAAGTAATAAAGATTCTTTTATTGCTTATTTTCACGCCGTAACATAAATCCACTTACTATGGAATTTCATATTTCATGTTGTATCGCTTATACCGTAGATAGAGGAAAGGATCACCACAAATGTACGGTGGTCATTAATTTTCATAAGAACCGGCAGTTTTTCATAATGTACCAAACCGTTTCTTTTGGTACAAATCTGGATTAAGCTTATGCAAGATTGATTGAACTGATGTTATTTTGTCTTGCTTTGACGGTGAGATTACTTTGTCGTTCGTGGCTTCGATTGATTTACTGCTACTATAAATGTACCAGTAGGTATAAAGCTGTGAAAGAAATACTATTCACGAACATGTCCAGTGCTACAGATGCAGTTGTAAGACATATAAACCTGGTTAAGTTGTATTTTTTTAGTTACATTACATATTATATAGAGTCGGCCAATCAATATTTTATATATTCAAGTTTTCTCATTTAAGAAACATTTTTATAATAAGACGGATACTTCTAGGACACTATTTTGAGAAAAGGGAGAAAAAGGAAACGAGATGAATTACATTTTGTGTATCAAAATGCTTGATCTTGTCTCATTCTAAATTTATAGGCAGACAGACGGCTGCTATTAACCCTTTCTTTAGACCTTGACATTTACCTTCCAGGCTATCAAAATTCGCCCATCACAATTAACAATTTCATCAAAATTATTGACATACCAGTTAGCAGTCGAAGAAGACCTATCTAGCTAATTGGTTTCTCAAATCAATTTGGTAGAGAATCCTAACTAAGTTTGTTTGTAATTGATATTCTTTATGTATTGTGCTTCTATTGTTGTTGGAGGTTATTCGTACAAAGGGCAGTTTTCTTGGAACTTTGGTTGTTTATTTGGTTGGCAGGTTATACTTTGAAGTCTATGACTTAGTATTATTGACAGACGAGAAGTTAGAGGCCTATTAGCCGTAGAAGGCTGATTATGATAATGATGATATAGTACTGGTGATGTCTCAAAAACCGGTCGATAGATTTTTTTAAAGACCATTTCCATACTGAGTATACATATTTCGATTGATGTGGGTAGTAAGTAGATATGTCTGTTATTATGTGGTAGCTAAGAACAAAGGCAAAATTATGGGACAGTAACAAGACAAGCCGATATAAAGGAAAGAAAATTGTATTTAAAACCGGTCATGTGTGCGTTGGGCATGACCTAAAGGACATATGACCGGTTTTAAATAGCATCGGGTGTCGTAATTGCCCTTATGTGTGACCCTTAGAAGGATTTAATCCCAGTTTTGTAAGCGTGATCAGAATTGAAAATCTTTCCAGATTTATTACTCGTATATTTTACGAGATAAACGTCGAACGGATATGGCTTAGAGTAAGTTAGTTTCCTACGGCCTTAATTAAGCGTTAATTATTTGCTCTGACATAATACTTGATTCTTGTTATATTTTATTCCAGCTGTTGTCCTAATTTTCGTAGTGCTAGCTTTAAATCAGTGAATATTCACATAAGCTTAGAATTTTAACCCCTTTATGTTGCTGTGATGATAGACGCCTACCGCTAATTTCTACTCTGGCAATGAAAGGGTCGGCAATGCTTGCATTACGCTTGATTTCCATGGTAATTTAGGAGCTCATGTACAGTTGGTTTCATCAAAGCAAACGTTTTCAAAATTCTCTATTGCTCTATTTTTCAAAAGGAAAAGAAAAGTATTTTTAGGTAGTAAACTAGAGTTTCCATAACTCAGTTTTTCAATAGAGAAGCGTTGTAGAGCATTTCGCTAGTACCTTCGCTGAATAACATACTTCACATTCGTCTATTTCAGTCCTGTAAAATAAATAGTTTATTTTTAAGGTGAAAGAAAACATCGTGAGGAAACCTACATGTCTGAGAGTTCTCCATAATGTTCTCGAAAGACATGTGAAGTCTGCCAACCCGCACTTGGCCAGTGTGGTGGACTATGGCCTTACCCTTCTCATAATGAGAAGAGGCCCGTGCCCAGCAGTGGGACAGCATAAAGGGCTGATGATGATGATGATGATTTTCGAGAATTTTCACTACCTCTCCATAATTTTCATCCCGGCGATAATTTAAACGAATTCCATCGGAGAAATAGTTTTCATCTTCTCAGTACTGTTAGTAAATTGAGCTGAAATAAATGCGACGACGTTACTCGGTACTTAATTACTTTTCTTTTATTACGGCGGATGCCTTTAATTTAAGACTTTATTTTTAGCTCTCTTAGGAATTTAGACTTAACTTTCTTGAGAGTATTAGTGACGAGACAGTTTTTATGTAAATTAAGTTTAAATGCATACGCGCGCGCATGTCTTTTTTTTATAGTAATAGGCGGCAAGCGAGCAGACGGATCACCCGATGGTAAACAATTACCGCCGCCCATGGACACAAGCAACACCACAGGAGTCACTAGTGCGTTACCGCCCCTTGGGTTTGGGAAAAGGATAGAATGAGGAGTGGGATGAGGGAGAAGGAATAGGGGATAGGGCCTCCGGCACTCTCACTCACCGAACGAAACGCAACAGTTTAAGTACTGTTACTTTACGTCGATTTTCTGTGAGAGGGTAGTACTTCCCCGGTCGTGCCGGCCCATTCATGCTGAAATCAGAAAGGCCGTACTTTATGATTGAAAATGTTAGTTAGATTGTTATTGTGATGCCTATTAGGAGAGGCTAAGTCCAGCAGTGGACTGCGACACGCCGTCAAGTAAATCCCGATGTGGCTGCGGCAAAGTACCCATGGTAAATATGATTCGCGTGGCTCCGCCGCTATGGGATATCGACGGATACCATAATTATCGGTTTTGATGCGTAAGCTTCAAATAACCGTGGGGGAGAGTCACACATTAACCAACTACCCGCCACAAAAGGTGGAGGAAGAGGCCGTGAATTGGGTTACCGCCCATTTCTTCAATTTCTAATGACTATTTATTGTGAGACGATTGGCTCTATTCATGTGAGACAAGATAATAATGTTACTTGACGTTATGGCCGGAGATTACAGGTATAGTGTTCGTGTGAAGGCATTGGAGTATATTTTGAAGATCGCATTTGTGATATATTTGAGGGTATATGTGTCTTATATTAATACTTTATTGGAAGCATAATAGTTTGTTTGTTTGGTTAAATGGGCTAAGCTCAGGAACTGATTCGATTTGAATTATTTTTTTTGGATAGTCCATATATCGAGTAGGTTATATAACATCACGCTATGAGCCCCGGTGCGGAGCAGTAGGTCTGAATAATGTGAGTGTAACCACCAGCTTAGTTAGTATTCTATAACGGCTGTATCCATGTCAACATATAAAAGAAGATGACAAATACATTTTTACAACTAGGTGTATTTCTACAATAGAGTGATGGAATGTCTATTAAACCGTCACATGATAAGGCTGAAAGGCTGACCTTTAAGCGTCAATCATAAATCCGGGCTGGCATGAATCCTGTCAGTTACTAAAATACAATGAACGTTAAAAGCCGCCCCTAGCAAAGTGGCGACCGTAGAATTCTATCGACTCATGAGGGTAAACGTGCCACAGCCGCCTAGTTTATAGATGGGTGACGGGTCACAAAATTCACACCTTTCCGTTGCTGGACGGACTCTTAAACCCATTGACATTAATAGTGAAGATCTATGACAAATGTCACGAGGAGTCAGTTTCTTCAACTATTCTGACTTATGACCATAAAAGATACTACTTTAGATTTGAAATAAAAAATCAAACTAAGTACACTTAGAATATATTTTAATTTAATATCTTTAAAACATATTTATAAGGTTTTAACTGCTCACAATTTCAGACGCATAAAGAGAAGTTTAATTTCATGCTGAAACTGCGAAGCTCAGCGTTTATTTGGATTAACGTATTACATTCGGGTTTGCATTTTATTTATATTTTAGTATAAGGATTAAGTTCAAGTGCTACGCTTTATGAAATGTGGTTTATCTACTCAGTATAATTACTTATTTTGATACTCTTGCTTTAAAGTTTTATCGAATTTCGTAGCAGCATTTAAAATAATACCTATTTATGACTTATTTTCTAAAATAAAAGTTTAAAATAATCGGCTTATCGGTTTTATGGTAATAATACGCTGTGGTCGACAGGCGTAGAAATACGATGATCATTGACTGGACTTACACTACTACGTACTCGACCTTATAAACTTCATGATTCTGTATCTAAATACAGACTTTTTGCACAGAATGAGATTGAGTAGGAACCATCTAAATGTTTGCTCCACAATCACGCAAGTACTGCTCAATGCATTTCTATGAATTCAGCAGTCAGGGAGATTTAGGCGGCAACTAGTGATTATTGGTACAAATACAGCGCACCTAGGTACTTACAATTAAACAAGTCGGCGCTGGACCAGTTTGAGAAATATTGCCTTGGTTCGCTCATGGAGTCGAGGCACACTAGAAACTGGTTTTGTATACGAGTGTCAATGTGCGTGTAAAGTAGCACTGGCAGCGACGATGCCTTGCTGAGCGATTATCGCCCTTATGGTGGCCTAGCGGGAAGTTGTTCGACTGTACTTCTGTTTTGCTCGAATTTGCCTCTCCACTATAAGCCGCAAAGATAAATCTACGGTTAAAGTTCACGGACTAGAAATCTTTTATTCTCCTAAATTTACGATTGGAGAGTTCTTCAGAATATCAATTAAAGGAATGTTTATGGACTAACGTGGTCTGGTTCGTAATAATTCAATATGACATAATTATAGTATATATTAATGGTTTATTCAAAAATATTAAAGCATTAATGCAAATTCACTTTCATTATATCAAAGATCTAATAATGAATAGATCGCCAGGAATTTTAGGCTAAGAATTGTAAGCTTTTTATAAAAAAAGTCATGAGACATGCCGAATGCCGATGTTTTCGACGGTCAACACGTTCATGTCAAAATGTCTTTTCATTTTCACAGAATCACATTAAAGACTTGTCGAGAGAATGTTAGAAAAGATGGAACTACTATAAATTCCTTTGTATCTATACGAATATACATATTTTATTTACATACTTATTGGCAAATGTGTGGCGTAAAGATATAATTCGCCCAAATGCTCGTAAAATATTTAAGTATGTGCCTACATGAAGATATTTTACTCATAATAAGTTAGTTTTTCGGGTCTGAATCGCGTTAACTGTTTGATGAAATGTATAAGTACCACTGTGTTCGTCTGGCGTTTCGATCAGCTTCAACGATCGTGGTCGCGGTGGGACTGGTATGAGCTACAATGGATTTGTTTTATTTTTTTAAAGGCCATTTTTTGTCTCTATGACGACGCATTACTCTAACGACGTCTAAGAGTGAATGACACATGATTGCACATGATCATAGAGAAATGATGGTCAATATAAATTGGATATTGACTTTCTTCTTATATAAGTTTGTTATATTTCTGTGTAAAGTTTCTCTAAGAAATATTTTGTCCGTTTATTCCTTATCATAATCCGTGTGGTGACGGATTAAGAATACGGAATGTCACCACCCCATATCATCCTATGCGCGTCGTAAGAGCCGACAGAGGGAACATACATATTATGCAGAGAACAGCACTGTGGGAGAAGGAAAACTTGATACAAACCCTATACCAACCCGTTTAGTAGGCCAATTCCTCCTTTCAAAGGAGAGGCCTGGTCCAGCAGTGGACTGTTAAAGGCTGGTGATGATGATTATTCCTTATCTTGATTCGGTGTACGCTATAGCTTTAGTTATGAGGGAAAGCCATAATAACTAATTAGTATACTGTGCACGTGTGGGATGAAGTTCAACCGAAGGGTGGAGTTCGTATCTCCAAAGAACGAAGTTCAATCAATAGAATTGCGGAAAAATTCATCCGATTATATGGGGAAAGTGGTGAAAGAAATGTCACAGTGCGCACGAAAAGGTAGAATGTGATATTTTTATAATAAATTTTCTATTTTGTTCTTTTATATTGAGCTGAGTGTGAGGGCGTGTTTGAGCTACATATGTATGTACTATAATCTAGAAAATGTCTAGAGAATCCGATATGCAGGTGTTGACCTTCATGGAGCTGTGCTGAAAGATTGATAAATATAATTTGATATTGTTTGTCGTTTTTACATGAGAGTAATTCAAGTACAAAATCTGTAAGACAATTGTAAAATATGGATATCAAAATCAATCAAACCGCTGCGTCGAAAGTTGAAGTATATCAGACTATTGTTAAGTTAACTTATTACTTTTAAATAACCTATCTCTGACGCGCCTTTATTTATATGCAGTACTTTTATTCCAAAAATATTGCTTAATAACTACGACACTACTGTATTCCGAGAACATGACTACTTAAAATGTATTTTGTACCTGCATTTTAAAGTCGTTGTCCAATATTTCTTATATCGGCCGTATAACGGCGCTTAAGCAGCGATAGCCGAGTGGAAAGACCGACAGACTGCTATGCAGAGGGTCTCGGGTTCGAAAGTACGGCACGCAGCAATGACTTTTTGACGTTCGTATTAAACTGTTGATTATATCGCTCGCATATCGGTGAAGGAAAACATCGTGAGGAAACCTGCATGTCTGAGAGTTCTCCATAATGTTCTCGAAAGACATGTGAACTCTACCAACCCGCACTTGCCCAGCGTGGTGGACTATTGTGTGGCCTTACCCTTCTCTTAGTGAAAAGGGGCCGGTACCCAGCAGTGGGACAGTATATAGGGCTGATGATGAATGGCGGCTAAGTACATTTATACATCACAGAAACCATTAACTACATTGTGAAGGGCTTATATTCACAAACTCAAATAACATTTTATCTTAACTCAACCAAGAGGACCTTTATACTAGTGGTTTACACGTAATACGATCCACACACTTAATGGTTATCGGGGGCCTTATAGACAAAGTAGCGCGTATTACTTAATACAATATATCTTCGTCATGAGGGACTAAGTTATATTTATAATATATTACACTAGTCGACGCCAGCGGCTTCGCACGCACATATTTTCGAATTGCCCGTTTTGCCCGTTCCCGTGGGAATTTCGGGAAATCGCGTCTTAGTGCACCCCTACGGTGCCCAAGGAACATACATGCTAAATTTCATCTTCTTACGACCAGTAGTTTCAGCTGTAGCGTGTCTGTCAGTCAGTCAGTAACGCAAGGATTTTATATATTAAGGTGATCTGTCACGTAATCTATTTCTATCAACTCAAATAGGCGTACCTACCTATTTAATTTGTGAACATTTTACACACAGCTTATTTTATAATTATTTTATAATTTTACTGATAAATCTGTTTACGATGTGAGCAGCATTCTTTAGTCATGTTTTTTTAGATCGTCTATTCAGAGATTCAGTTAGTATTTTTAATACAAAAATGTGTAATAAACGAACAATCATAACTATAAAGTTTCTAGGGACCATTTAGTTTTACAGCCAATTAGAGTGCCTTTTAAGGGCTAATTACAAAATAATGTTCGTATTAATTACGGTTAGATTGAAGTGTGTCTATTCAAGTTTAGCTAGTGGCTACCTACCGTTTTATATTTAGTGTTTTATCGCAAATAGTTCGGTGAGAAAGTACCTCTTGAAGCCCAAGGCCGCCTTTCTATCCTTTTTCTGTTTCAGGTAGGTATCTCCTACCTCAACCTACCTGCAGAGAGGAGGAGGAAAGGAATTAGGCTTCGAGAGAAATGAAAGATACGGCCCTGGATATCTTGAAGCCTGAGCGCTTGTACACGTTAAGAAAATTTACCGTGTCTGCGGCAGACAAGACAAATTCTTCGTGTACACGACAAGAATTTTGTAATAATAATAATCTGTATTTTTGAAAATTCTAATAAAAATGTAATATGTAATATGTTACTTACCATATTATTTTTTTTTTGACATGTGTCATGTCGTCGAAGTCTTTGTTTAAGATAATAAAAATTTCTCTCCATGCTTCGAATGTGAGTCTTTTATCTTTATATATCTCTAAAGTTTTGTCCCACAATACCGGTGGGACAAAACTTTACTAAAGTTATACGTAACTCATCAGCCATTTTGTACTCTACGCTGCAATACACGTCCACACCAAACGCACAACAAAAACTACCCACAGATCACTTCTTACCTGGCTGTGTGAACCCTACTACTCCGCCCCCCACCGCTCCGCAACAACGTTCGCCGCGTCGTCTCTTGCGCAGACAAGATTTATTTCGTGCACCGCTGCGAGCAGTGTACACAGTTATTTTCTAGTTACGACACGAATTCTTGCATAGGCCCGGCGTATTTTCTTACCGTATACAAGCGTCACTACCGTCAGTGAGCTGCGGTTGGTCGCATACAGTCAGGTGGGATGTAGTAATGTGTCGCACGTAGACATAAAAAAGAAAAACTATACTTTTACAACTTTGCAAACTTTGTTTACTCGTCTTGTTAAGTAGATTTACACAAGAACAATCAAATGTGTCATTTGTCACCATTATAGCTTTATTAACTAGGCTTGAAGTTTTTATGTTTGAATACAAACATAAAAACGCTTACGGAGTAACTATTCCAATTCAGGAAATTACAAAAAAAGTTTTGAGTCTCGCGAAACTTTTTAAGCACCCATGCAAAAAAATAACGCCTTTAATTTGTACCCTTTCAAGACGGTGGTAGCGTTGGTCCTCCAACTTATCTGAATAAAAGATCTTTTAAAACATTCAAATCATATGACCCCTAATCTAGACTCAAACAAGTAAAAAATAATTCGAGCGGAATCAAACAGAATTTTAAATAAGGCTTACACCATAAAAAATAACTCGTGGGAATGGCAAGCACAAACTCGTTGAATTTTTTATCGTTTTGTGAACATTGCGCTGTTACGTTTATTAGCTAACGCCCTTATTATACAACATAGGGTAAAACGGCTCAGAGTAACTAGATTTGAGTTTAGGTTTAATAATGTCAAATCAACGTAGAGTTTGGCTAACGAAGGCGTAGTGGGGGACATACTAGCGGATTGCTAAGCACAGGATGAGATGATTTTTTGTTTTTGTTGCTCATAAAAGAAAAGTTAGTCACTTTTTTTAATTAATCACAGAACATAATACTAGTGGCAGTAGGTACGCAAGCTTTTGATAGTCGTTATTTTTAATCTCTAGCAAAGTTTGAGCTTGCTAGGCCGCGCTTTATGAGCGGTTGTGCAATGAAATTTATCGCTTCATCTCCGTGGTGGACTGGGTTTTTCCAAATTCTCAGTAGCAGCACGGAGTCTGGTGATGTGCCCGCTAACGGCAATAGGCTCGCCCCATATTACGTGGGACCTGAATATTCATGGCGAAATGTGGGTGTAATATTAAGCCTCTGCCTACTCCTTCGGGGATACAGGCGTGAGTCTATAAATAAATAAAAAAAATATAAGAGAACCCAGTACAACTTCTACTGTACCTAATCCTGTACTTATGCATAGAAAATAACAGGCTGTATTTGGGCTAACGATACACTTTCGTATAACTGTTAATAGGTCTGGGATTATAAGGTTAAGAGAGGCGAACGAAGGTTTTGAATGTAGCTAACGAAGGCCTATTGTAATAAAAAGTTAAAGTAAGTATAAAGTAACGTATGCCAGTATTTCAGCATGTTGACTTGCCTGTTGATACTAGTATATTATTTGGGTGATACTGACGGTTAGACCCTGACTGCTGCGGTTTACTAATGTTTGTCATAATTTAAAATGCCATAATTTCATATGCCATACTGGTATTTGCCATAACTTCATTAGAAATAACGCTTCAGTTGCCATAATCGTGAAATGACATAAAATGACTTTCACTTATTCCATTGGTCATAATCGATCAAGTGTCATAATAATTTAAATCCATAAATGTATTTGCTATAATTTTCGTCTTCAATAATGCATTTTCCATAACTTTTATTCACCATAAGTTCTCTTTTGACCTTTAATCCGAAAATAGGAGCCCTGCGAAGCAGGGCTCCATCAACTTCAGTTTATTAAACTAGTGAGAAGAATGTGGACTAGGTCGACGGAGCCCTGCTCCTATTTTTGGGTTAAGGGTCAAAAGCGAACCCTAACCTAACCTATCCGGGTCGGATTGCACGGAGTCGGGGTGTTAATTAAACTAGTGTGAATAATGTGGACTAAGTTGACGGAGCCCTGCTTCGCAGGGCTCCTATCTTTGGGTTAAGGGTCAAAAGAGAACCCTAACCTAACCTCACCTATCCGAGTCGGATTGCACTGAGTCGGGGTGTTAACGATAATTAATTTCGACCTAACAATATTATGCATTATTTTCATAATTATATCAAATTTTGATTATATCAAGAGTCGATTATGAGATGTGTTACTTATAGAAACTAATTATTATGATATATGTTGTTATTGAAAGTCATTTTATGGCAAATAAAAGTTATCACTGTTGAGTTGATAAGGCAAACGTTATTAGTATAAATGATAATAGTGCAAGTAAATATTATGATCTGGGATGATTATGGCAAACAATAATAGTGCAAATGAATTTATGGAAAACTAGAGAATACCGACTGCTATACCGAAAGGCCCGTTTTTGATTACTTGTACTGTGTGAGCGTAATTTATCTGCAATGTGTATGTATTTAAAATATATATAATAGTGTTTATAAGTTACCTCCTTATCTTATCAGATTACTGAGTATTTGATGGCTATTAAATTAACAAGAAGTTTATGGGTACTTAATTTATTACACTGGAATTATGTATATAGAAGAGAGTGTTTTTAACACAATTCTATATATATATCCTGGAGTCTCCATATAGCATAGAGAGCCTTTTAAGTATGGAATGTAATTACGATGACGCACGTTGCTTACTCTATCGGTCCGCTACCACGGTCGTTGTAGGCCCGTCGAAACGTCTAGCGATTAAGGCGCGTAAAATAAATGCATATGACAGTCGAATTGAATAGGTAAAATTGAAAAGGTCAATCTAGTCAATAGACTGTATGACATAATTTACTTGCAACACAAAGTGATTTATTCGTTCAGCATTGTTCACATTTTACAGAATATCATTTTCTATCAATAGCTTTGCATGAATTGTATGGAACTAATAATTATACAGCTGGAATCCCAAAATACAAGATAACGGATTTAATTTAAGCCCAATTTATTAATGTTATTGGTTGGAATATTGATTAGCGAGTTGTTACGCAGTTCGGTCTCGAAATTGTGTTATATGAATAGTAACTGGATTTTGGCCACGGAAACATGGAGGCTTGGAATAATCAAGAAGGTACAGTTATGGAATTTTTAATTATTATCTGTAGATGGTTCTGAGTAAAGTATAATTAAGTATCTTGCAAAGCATGACAATATGCAACCGCAGTAGGCCCTTGAGTTGAATGCTGCGTCTCGTGCAAGGCAGCCAAGTAGAAAGCTACTGCCACGTGAAGGGTTCAAACTCGTGCCAAACTTGCATCGCTAGGCTTTGCAAGTAAAATTTTCATTTTCGCTAAATATTAACTTCGTGAAATGTTCTTGAAAGATATGAGAAGTCTGCCGGCACTTGGCCGGCGTGGTGGACTAGACCAAAACCCTTTTCAATGAGAGAAGAGGCACGTGCTTGGCAGTAAAAATGTTATACGCAGGGCTAATAATTTTATGACTAGTGCAGAACATCTGCTTGTCCTAAAAATCTGTTTGTATACATCAAATTGTTCGTTTGAAAGTAACTAAGCTAAAATTTGCCATGTATCTTCGTAGTGGCGCATAGGGGTGCACTAAAAGAGTTTATCCAAAACCCTATAAGATCAGGAATATAGCGATAAATAAAAATTGTGGTAATTGCAGGCATCCTCTAATTTCTGATAAAACAATATAACGACGTAAACATAGCACCGATCTTAAAAATAAAAGCTTGCCAACTCTGTAGGTAATAACTTTAACAATGAATTTTAAAACTGTTGTCCAAGATCGTTAAATGACAACAAAAAATACCGCAATGAAATTGTGAAGCACTTTCGATTTAAATCAAGCCCGCAATACACAATTTTTTCTTTATTCAACAGCCATAATTAATTTGATTACTCCATTCACAAAAGGTTTTATGAAAATCATTTGCGGCCAGTTTTGAAGAAAATAAATATATCAACCGATAAAGGCGTAAGCTGTGCATGTTCCGGACTTAATCAATAGGCTAGACAGCATATGTTTGTATTAAATTATTACAATTAAAGCCGCAGCACATGTTTGTATAAAATCAAATAAAAACCTCTTTATGAAACCTGTACGCCAGGAAAAATAGCAATTGACTACTGCTATGCTGTCAAATCTGGCAGGATTTTTTTATACCAAGGACTACAACTGTCGCTATATATACTCATATTGCGAGAAATTTTGTACATTTTACAATATATAATATGGATTCAAATACACATAACAATAACTAAAGTAATTTGCAAGAGCAAGACATGAGATAGGATCCAATACTACAACATATTAAAATTAGACGAAAGGGTCTTAGTTCCCTGTCATGCTTCTTACTTCATCGAAACAGTCGACCCAATATTTGGTAATAGAGCGCTACAATTATAATGTCACTATTTATTTTAGAAATCAGGTAAACAAACATCATCTATTGCGTCACCCCACGGAAAATCACTTCGAGGATTGTACGATACACTCATATTGTGCCCACAAACAAAATAAAATCAATACTCATGGCACAAGTCTAGTTGGTTGATTGCTTAACCCCTTGTATGCCGGAACGCAGATCTACGCGAGACACAATAGCTTTTTAATTGTGTCTGGTATTCCGGCATACAAGAGGTTAATACTATAAAACTACTTGTAATTAACCAATTAATAATTATGTATTTGCATTTGTGAAAACGGTCGTTTACTTGTGTGTTGCGCTTCCGGCGAAAATCAGGCGTTAAATTGAGCGGTGCCATGTTTTAATTGCAAGCTTTGTGGTCATTATTTATGTGTAGGTACACACATAATTATGCACTGCTAACTACGGTTTAAAATGTCCGTTTGTGATTTAAAATTGTGTTTTATCGTAACGCAAATTTTCTTCTTTGTATATTAATCTATATCTATAGGTACATATAATAAAACAGTAAAAAAAATATTTCTGTACATTGAATATATTTACAAAAAAAAAATCTCTTTGGTTAACTATTTATCTGGTGTCTGTTTGTACACGCTAATCTCCGAAGTTACTGAACGGATTTGAATGAAACTTTTTTTGTTATATTTCTATAGCGTATTATTTTCCGAGTGACTAATAACTTAAAAGATGACTAAATGTTTGCAAGTAATAAACTAACTTGCTAGCGATTAAATATTTTCGCGACTATTATATTAAATAAGATTCAAAACTAAAGATGTTATAAAAACTTAAAACTAGCAGCTGCGTTTAGGTAGCAAATAAACTATACAAGTCAATTGAAATAATACCCTGTACCCAAAAATAGGAGCCCTGCGAAGCAGGGCTCCGTCAACTTGGCTTAAAAGACTGAAGCGTCTTGTTTACTTATACGAAACACTTCATTTAAGACAAAATCATTTGCCAAATATTGAAATTTTGTATTATTTATGAATGTCCATTTTCTATTTTTATTCATCATCAAGTTTCCGCTTAGATAGTAATTCAGTTCCCAAAAAAATAAAATGCTGCCAGTTTAAATAATAACAAAGCTTATTACTGACATATTAATATGCTACATTTTACTTATTACGATACTCCTTATTAGCTGCCAACTCATCATATATAGTACCCACTCTAATTATTTTTCAAACTTGTATTCGCTTTACTTAATCGCCGCATTAAATATATGCCTATTTCTATTAGGTCTGGGCAACATATAGGCTATAATTTATTTTGGAAAGTGGAACACCAGATGCAGGACCACAACAGCCCAGCGAAACTATAAGACATAAATAATAAATGTATCAAAGCAATTATTCATTACCGAATATATTCTTTTATTTAACTGAACTGTTCTGGGCTTGTGATAAAAAGTAGATTATGTCACCCTCCGGCCTCCTATCTCTACACGCAAGTATCATACCCTACCCTAACATCTCACGCTAAGTGAAAGGAGGGCGAACAACAACACCTTAGCGTTTGTTAAATTACCACAGATTTTTTATTAGGCGTGTGGAATTTAATAATGTATGAGTAGTTAAGCAATCAAAATTATAATTATATACAACTAATACATACTGTAGTCAGTACTCTTGCTAAATCCGTCTAGTCTTAGTCTATTTTGTAAAACAAAATATAGTTTAATTAAACTTATTTGAAACATCGTAGCATCTCATTTACTTGCCAAATTACCTTTAGAACTCAAAACCAAACAAGTAAAGTTGCAAACCAGACCAGTATCTTATTAAAACGGTAGGAAACAAAAACAAAAAGAAAATCGCTAAGAAGATAACGTGAGAGCAATGCGCTTTCATTTTCACGCCACCGCTGCACCGTGAGCACACCAAAGCTCCGCACAGCTGACGTAGCAACGGGACAATTTGAAAAAAAATTTGTTTAGAGACGCTTTTATTGTGTACACAGCGCGAGATAGCGAGCTGGGTGGACGGATGCGTAAAGGACAACTAACAACTTTTTTGAGTCGTAGGGAGCAATATTTTTGTATCTGATTATTTTAAATAAATTATTATTATTCTTTCTCTGTATGCTTATGACTATAACTTCTCGCAGATCGGCTGTGCGTTCGGCAGTCAATTTCGCTTACCCTCATAGTTGCCACTAGGTTAAAATCGTAATGTCTGATTTACACGAAGAAGTTCTTAAGCATGAGAAAGACAACAATACACTTGTTTTAAATATAGCTGAAATGCCACATATGATAGGAACTATTTGTTTACAAAACATATTTGCTTATTCCGCCTGTCACATCACCATGTTACTAAAACCTAAAAGCAAGAAATTTTATTTTAAATAAACTTCTGCAACGGCATCTGCCGGCAAATGTCCTCTAAACTTTTGCATATAATCAACAAGATTTAAAACATCTTTCCGAGTTTTAATTCGAACTACGAAGGCTTTTATAAAATTTATCGAGTTAAATGCTTTGAAATTTATTTTATCCGTGCTCTAGAATTTAAATTAAAGTGATAAGATAACTTATGTTCTTTTAGAACTCATAGGCCCACTTGCACAACGATTCTTAAATTGAATTAAGATGTATTTAACGAGAAAAAAAATATTAAACACCACTAGCGACTTGCACAACGAAAAATTTGTCGAGTAATATGATTTAAGAACTGTCAAAATTAATCACCGAAAATCGGCTGTTTAGTGGCTAATTTCATTTAAGAACTGTCACACTGATGTTGGCATCTTGTCATTAGCGACGAAAATTATCAATAATTATATAACTGGACCGGACGACGCAGCAGGGGGAGGCCTATGTCCAGCAGTGGACGTCCCTAGGCTGACATGATGATGATGATGATATAACTGATAACAATGTACCTACTTGTGTTATTGTTAACCCTAGAATTCTACACTATTTGGCGCACATGTTATTCCTACACTGGGGTGCTGGAACACCCCATACTAAAATGACTGTAATCCTTAAAATAAAAAAAACAACACAACAGCGCTTGTAGGATTTGGTCCTTTTTTGAGGATCACTGCAATGGACTAAGTTGGCATCCAGTGACGGTCCTCCAAATGTTCATGTATCAGTCCCAAACCTAATTTCAAAACTGTCTGCTGAAACTTTATATTTGGCTTATTATTTGATCTTGAACACTTGTAAAGAACCCAGGAATTACAACTGGTCCCAACTTCTATGTCTTCCTCGCCAGATTTGTGGTCTAGAATAGAGCTTATTTCTTCGTAATTCAAACCTCTGACAGCCATCCGAAACAAAATAAATAAACTTTATTGAATTTTACCTTCATAATATCTAAAAATATCTGTATTTAATTCATATAAGACTATTGTTTTAATAAATAATCAAATTTAATAACTTATTACATATAAATGCATCAATCGTAATAAATAAATAATCTTACGATTTTACTACACTGGGGTACTGGCGTACCCCACAGCACTTATACAGGCGACCACACAACGCGATCCCTCGTCACGGTATTGACGTAACGCGAGCGGTTGACACCAAACTAAAATACTCCGACGCGCGATTTCGTGGATATTAAAGAAATTGAGATATTTTGAAAACAAATCGGTGTGGGGTGCACCTGCACCCCATGTAGGGTTCTACGGTTAATGCTTAAAAGTTTCTAGTTATTATTTGTCAATTGTCATTTCGTTGCTAGGCGACGACAATGCGTTTTGTTTTATGCTCAAAGTATATATAGTCTAAGGTTTTATGCGAAACCATACGCATAACATCGTTAAAATCGTAACAAAAAGGCTTCATGCCATGAAACAAAACGTAGAAACTACTTTACCGACCTCATAAAATGTTTAACTAAATCTAAGCGTTGATGTCGTTGTGCAAGAGGACGCTAAATACTTTTAAGTTAAATTATTTTATGCTGTTAATTCTGTTCAAAAAATTTAAATTAAGGAGTGACTTAAATCAAACGTTACGCAAGTGGGCCTTATTCTTTTCTATCACTTCCATAATGATTTATATTAATAATTTGAATAAGTGCAGACATGACTGTCAATGTGTTGTAAAGGTAGATAGGTATATCTAGCTGTCGTGGTTATTAATATTAGTTTTCAATTGTCCTTCGAGATATTTACCAATCAAATAGCTTTGATTCGAATATCCAATACTTTGGCACCGTTGCATTTTCATAGTCTATTGTAATAGATTATGAAAATGTATTGTAATACAAAACATAACTTCACGCCTTTTTTCCCCGAAGGGGTAGGTATAGAGGTGTATAACCACCCACATTTCGCCAGTTATGTTTAAGGTCGCAATGTAATAGGAGGCGAGCCTATTGCCATCTACCGGGCACATTATTAAGCGAGCGATAATTAACATTCTTAATACACACATAACTTCGAAAACTCAGAGGTATCTGGGGATCGAAACCGAGACCATCGTCTCGGCAGTCCGTTACGTACACCACTAGGCTATCGCCGCTTCATATTACAATAATGGTACGTTATTAAGTTTTCCGCAGTCTCCAAGATTTTTCTTAAAAAAATCTTTACAACAATATAACATTTCATCATTTTACATCGTATCACTATTTATGTGACAATAAGACAGTCAATGTTTTAAATAAAAAGGTCTCTAAATAAGGTATTATTTGTAATTCCAATGATACTTCGTCATACCTTTAGTAATTTCATTTAATTATAGGAATTGAATCTGTGAACATGGCGCTTGCAACAGTGCCGAAATATCGGTTACTCCAAACAAAGGTACGGTATATAAGTTTCAGTTTCAGTTTATTTATTCAAGTAAACAATTACAAATTGTGTTTGAATATGTGTAGTTTGTACATAGTATGACCATAGCACTTAAACATCTTACAAGTTTACAACTAAATATTTAAAATAATTGACAAAAATATCTGTCTTCACCTTATACTATTTAAGCTAATATAATTTCACATAAAAAATTCACCATAGCATATATCACCATACACATGAAAAATATTTATCTACTATTCTTAATTGATAAATTACAATATTAATACATATTCATCATAAATTTTATAGCATACTCAACCTGTAATCGAAGAATTAATGCAATGTCAAAAAATAAATAAAGAAGTAATTAAATAAAAGAAAATACATACACACATACATACATATCGTCACGCCTTTTATCCCCGAAGGGGTAGGCAGAGGTGTATTTCTACACCCACTTTTCGCCAGATATACTTTAGTCCCACGTAATAAGGGGCGAGCCTATTGCCGTACCGGGCACATTTCCAGACTCCGTGCTGCTACTGAGAATTTCGTGACAGAAAAACCCAATAACACTACCCGACCCAGGAATCGAACCCGGGACCTCCCGATCCCACGCGCACATTTATGCCGCGAGACCAACGAGGCAGTCGTATAGGGTTTGATGTCGAGTTTTCCGTCTCTACGCAAAGATGGTATTTGCATCGTGTTATCCCTTAGTCGCCTCTTACGACACCCACGGGAAGATAGGGGGTAGTGACACTTGTATTCTATGCCGTCAACCACACGGCAAAAAAATAAAAGAAAATGTCAAAGATAATTAAAAACATTAAATGTCAAATTAATATTAAATTATAAAAAATATAAACAATGAATAAATAAAAATAAAAAATATAATTGCAAATACTATTAAATAATGTCAACAAAATTTATTTATTATAATTCATTGCAGTAAATTCTTCAATCGAGTAAAAAGAGTTCTGTAATAAAAAGGCCCTAATCTTGTTTTTAAACGACTGCGGCTTGTAAATTTCATTTTTTATCTCAATAGGCAAACAATTAAACATTTACTGCTTGATACCTTGCACAATGCTTAACAATATTTAATTTCGGGTACAGTTTATTTTTAAAATTCAGTGTTCTTGTACCTTCCCTTAACAATCTCTCCTCCTCATTTTCGAACCTGGTTATATATTTAGTCATGTCGGTTAGAACAATGAGTATATATAGGCAAGGTACGGTAAGAATTGATAGCGTTTTAAAATGTTCTCTACAAGATTGCCATTGTGGAATTCGTACAATTGTCCTAATAGACCTCTTCTGTAATATGAAAGCTCGATTGCAGTTCTATTTATAGCTATTTCCCCAAAGCTGGACACTATAACGTAACCTAGACTCAACCAGAGCATAATACACAGCTTTCAAATGTTCTAAACTGACTTTTTTGACTGCCTCTGTGGTCCTGCGGTAGTGTTAGCGACTGCGGATCGTGAGGTCTCGGGTTCGATTCCCGGGTCGAACAAAAAAGTGATATTGGGTTTTTCTGATAGGAATTATCCAATAGAAGTTCGGAGTCAGGAAGTTGGCGGTGTCACATCCCCGTGCCTCGGAAAGCACGTTAAGCCGTTGGTCCTGCGCCCAATCTCTCTCCGGTCGTGTCGCTTGTGGCGTCCCATCGGACTATGAGAGTGAGGGAATAGAGAGTGCACTTGTGTTTGCGCACACACTTGTGCACTATAATATGTCCCGCGCAGTTGGCAAGTCACATATATAAACAAGCCGCCGTGGCCGAAATCGGTCGGGAGGACATTATTATTATTATTATTATTATAAACTGACCTCATCACGTAAGCTTCTTAAGGCGAAGCATGCAGATGATATAGACGAATCAATGGCTTGTAGTTCATTTTTCCAGCAAAAGAAAGAATCTATGTAAATGCCTAAGAATTTTGTGGAGTCTACCAAATCTATTTTTACTCCATTTAGTCTGATGTTTAAGTTGTCATTAGTACGCGCAGTGGATTTAAATAGCATTATATTTGTCTTCTTAGAATTGATTATTAAGTGATTTGCACTGAACCATTTTTGAAACATCTCAAGTGCCGTATTTACTCTATAATTTAAAACTCCGATGTCGTTTGCACTAACAACTGCATTAGTATCATCTGCAAATACTATAAGTTGAGTGTCAGTGTTTACTCGTGTTGCATAGTTTATTAAATCGTTGGTAAAAACGAGAAATAAAATTGGACCCAATATTGATCCCTGAGGAACACCTTTATTTACACTGTATAGTTCAGAGCGATAGGATCTTTGATATTTTATTTCATCGGTGGCTTTTATTTCAACATACATTTTTCTATTCTGTAAGTAAGAACGAAACAGTTACAATGCTTCCTCTCTTACTCCGTAATGTTCTAACTTAACCAGAAGAAGCTCATGGTCAACTGTGTCGAATGCAGAACTTAAATCTAGGAATATTCCGGCCACTTTCATTCTAGAATTCATTTTTCCCAAAATATCATCAACTAGCGCATTAATTGCATCAATGGTGCCAACTCCCCTTTGGTAACCAAATTGCCTATCATTTAAAACTCTATTTTCTCTGAGATGACCCACGAGTCTATCTTTTATTATCTTTTCGAATATTTTCGAAAGTGTAGGCAGCACCGATATGGGCCTATAGTTCCTTGCATCCATATGCGATCCCTTTTTTAGCAATGGTACAACTTTTGCTATCTTTAATTGATCAGGAAAAACATGATTTTCAAAACATTTATTAAAAAAATATGATAGGGGATTCGCTAATATCTTAATATGTTCTTTCATAAGAGATATTTGTACTTCATCGTATCCACATGAACTTTTGGTCTCCATTCCAACAACAAGTTTTTCTACCTCGCGTGGTGTTACAGATGACAAGATCATATTCTTTTGAACCCTGTTTATGCTTTCACATAGATACGATGTCGCCCGATTTATACTGCTAGAATCAAGAGACTGTGTCCGGTTAAATAGCTTGGCAAATATATTTGCAATATCTCTGGGGTTGCCAATGGTATTGTTGTTATGTGTTATAGTGAAACGCCTTAATAACTTGTGCTTTGTTTTGTTTCTGTGTCGATTAACTACTTTCCAAATTTCTCTGCTAACATTCTTTGCATGTAGAAGCTGTCTCTTAACCGCATTTTTCTTAGCTGTCCTAACTACTTGTCTAAATAATCTGATATAATTACTTTTATAAATTTTATATATTGTCTTGCAAGGATCTTCCATTTACACACAAAAATCGTTTCATTTTACTTGAAATTTTAATACCCTTTGTTATCCAGCGGATACCCATATTACAGTTCACTTTGATCCGCTTTGTTCTCTTTTTAAAACTACTTTTAAAAGCATTCATGAATTTACTTAAAAATGTATTTTTTCCCATCGACAGCCAACAACTACCCAAAATTAAATGTCGAAACGTATCATGATTTTTTTTATTGTAAATTCTTCGGTCTACGGAAATAGTTTGGTTTATGACTGATTTCTTACAAACCTCATTCTGGAGAGTCACGTTACAAGATATCCCTGCATGTCCATCAGCCAACCCATTATGGTCAACCTCTATCGACCGCACATAGTGTCCATCTAAATTAGTCACGAAGTTATCGATACAAGACGAAGAGTTATTACGAATAAAAGTAACCTCCTGTATCAGGGGCTTAAAATTATAACATCGCAACAAGCTCAAAAATTCAGTGCGTTTCACAGAGAAGATCAACATTATAATCACCGCATATAATTGATTTCTTATTAATTAAGAATTCTAGTGTCTTTTCTAGGCGCAGCATAAAATCATCAAAGTTTTTATCGTTTGGACTACGATAATAGCAGCATAAATACAAGCCCGTATTGACATCTTTAATGCTACATATCTCAAAAGATTCCGTTTTGCATAATTTATTGATCTGCGAGCAGTCTTCAACTTCCCTGTCTGTTCGCCCCAAAATAAGACTACCACCCCTTTTTTTTGGTTGTCCTTATATTATGTGCTACCAGCTTATAATTAGGTATATTGAACATAGGAAGAGAAATTTTATTTAGAAAATGCTCTATGATGCAAATAAAATCTACTCTAGGCTCTAAAGAGTTAACATATAATTCTAACTCGTCTTTTTACTATTAATTCCACAAACATTTTGGTGAAATAGGTGCAAATTTACGCAGTTATTCACGAAAAAGATTCATAGTTTTATTTGTTATTTCTGCAGCAGTTTGAGTGGTTGCATCCGTAGAGTCGTAGATAGTATGTACATAATCAGTCTGACTATGAACAGAACGATAACGTTTCGGGGAAGAAGAAATTATGTTAATATTAAACCTATTTATATAATTTAAATGATCATGTTTGTACTTGAGACGTAATATTTCTCTATGAAACAATCTACTACGAATGACAGTAATAAAATAGTTATTTATAAAGGAACCATTTTCTCGTGAGAAAATTAAATTTACATTGTTACAGCTACAACATAAAAGTTTTAACAAGTTATTACACTTAGATACGTACAAATAACGGTTTTTAATAATGTCTCCCATTAAAATGTTTGTCTTTTTGAGCTGGTCTAAAATAAAGTATAAATACGACTGCATTTTCATGGGGTTTTTATCATGTGAGCCCCCCAAGATAATTACATAATCAGAATGGGTGAAATCCTGACACATAGCAATACAAGAGCTTAGTATTTCTGATATTGGTGCATTATGTTTTACAATGGATGTAACAAAGAAAGCTTCACCAAGAAGGTCCTGCAGCAATTTTCTCATACCGAAACCACTCTCATCAGCGAAGATCATGACTCGGTGTTTGATTGTAAAAGTCCGCCCAAACTCCTCTTCATTTGTGAATGCATTTTTGTAGCTGACTAGACTCCTTTTTATAGATCTTGCGCTTAAATTGCTTTCCGATGACTCGAATCTAATTAGACTGTTCTCCTTACATTCATTATTTACGATATTTGGCATTTCAATTGTGGTGTTGTTATTTCCTGGATTATGAACAATTTCGGCCATGTCTATTACAGTCTTACTAATACTTGGGCTGGCATTCAGATTACTATACATTTTCTTCACCGAATCACAACTGAGATTCATATTTCCATTGATTGGTCCTAAACAGTTATTGATAGGACTTAGACAGTTGACAGCACTCAATGTTAGTTCACGAGAAGACGTCCTGGGCAGGCCAACCTTGGCATTGGTATATCTAACACGTCTTCGAAATTGAGGTGAATAAAACTTCAAGGGTGATGATACACTCTCAATTAGTTGTGTATTTGTTTTACCTATAGATTTTAATAACTCAATTTTTTGTTGATTTGCCCGCGCTTCCTTCTTCAACGTCGTATTCTCTGATAACAAATTATCGACTTCCATGTGTGCACTAAGTAAATCTGATCTTAACTTGTTTATTGTTTCGTTAAGTTGTACGCAATCATTGCAACCTCCTGACAGGCTCTGGTACGAAACGTCCATTTCAATTTCGCTATTATTCAATTATTAAAATTCAATTATTATTAAAAATTAAGGTATCCCGCAAGACAATTTAAAATAAGTTCGTTCAATTACCTCTCAACAAAACCAAGATTATATAATGAATGATGTCTTAAATATTTGTAATATATTTTCCACAAACCATTTCAGTTTGCATCCTTCCAAGTGCACTTTTAAACTTGTTCCCTATTAGGCTTTTTATAACGCAGAAAACCTTACAGAAAAATTAACATAATACCGTTCATTGTTCGCTGTGTTTAACAAAACATGACAAACTGAATAAAGGGCTGGCATTAAATATTAAAATGCTCTGGTATGCTTGAATTACTATTTATAATGCAAAGCGATACTTTCAGATTACTACTTAGCGATATTTTCATGACATATAGGAAACGCTTCAAGGCCGGTAGAATTAAATAATTTTTAGGTGTAGCGTATGACCGGTACCTAACGAGTGTACGTCATAATACCGTCCATACGCTCGGCCAATCAGAGAAGGCCATCGTCCGCGCTCGTGAGTTTTGCCCATATTTGGTTATGCGCCGACACAAACTCTGATGGAGGGCCCAGTATATATAGGGGCCGACAGAGAGACCGGCACCGCTAATTATTGTTACCGTGCCTAACTACGTGCTACTACTACTACTTCAGACGTGTATCCTGGTCCCAGCTGTGGGTTCCAGGTCTACCTTAAGGCTCCGGGCTAGTCTACCTACCCCACTACACTTCCTGCATCGCCTTCAGCGTCACCTCTGCCGAAGAGTCTGGCCTGCCCTGCTCATCGCACTCAGACCGCCAACGCCTGCCAGCTGAACCAACGGCCTGCGAGGATCTGCCCGCTACGCGCATCCCTACGAGCAACCTGGCCTGCACACTACCGGAGGGAACAGCGTGGGAGACTGCAGCCCTTAGTGTTCAGGCCAGTGTCGTGTTGTTGGTCGATCATACTCGGCATAGGAAGCGAGGCAATACTCGGCAAATAAACGCATAGAACCTCGTACTGCGTTTTACTACCAGAACCCGTCACATAGGCATTTCGGGAAATCTCTTCTTAATGCACCCCTACGGTCCCTAAGGATTTATTTATGATTTCTGCTTTTTGCGCCCAGTAGTTTTGGTTGTGCCTTTGCAGTCGCATGCCGTTTGTCAGTCAGTCAGTAACGTAAGAATTCTATTTAAATTGATTTAAATTCTCTTTGCCCTTATCTTTATATTTTTACAATTACATTAATATTTATTAGCATGTACTGATTGTTGACATATTAACGTTTACTTAGCAGATTAAATTGAGTCTCTATTTAGAATTTACAACAGCAGTCAGCAGACACAATATTTAATGATTTGTACAGATTATTGTCACAAAAATTGTTCAGTGTTCAGTTCCCATTGGCATCATGACATTTAATAGTTGATTTAAATCCTTTGAGCCGTTATATTTATATTTTTAATACAAATAGAAGAGGCTTCGATATTAATAACTTTTCCAAACTTGTTCCACTTAGACATATACTAGAGGATGCCCGCGGCCACACCCCCGTTATGTAAGGCTACTGCTCCGCTCCCGTCGCTCATGGCGCGATGTTATATAGCCTATAGCCTTCTTCGATAAATGGGCTATCTAACCCTGAAAGAATTTTTCAAATCGGACCAGTAGTTCCTGGGATTAGCGCGTTCAGCCAAACAAACAAAGTCTTCAGCTTTATATATTAGTTTATATAAGATTGCGCCGCTGCAAGGTACGTTCGCACACAATTATGCTGCAATAATGAGGCACATCGCGAACGTTATTAATTAGAGCCTAAATGGAAAAGCATATTTTGATGGTTAACGTAAGATTAATGACTTAGAAGCTTAAGGAAAACTTGTTATAATTACTTTCATGAATTTATTCGCAAATATATTTTAACAGAAAATATCAGCAACATGCAGAGGAACGTGTCTATAAGCATATGTTTTAGAATTATGATGAACTTAATACATTTTAAAATTACCTCTATATAACAATGTGTCTTATATAAGAAAATATATTTGGGTTAACTATTAAAGAGAAACGTATCATATAAAAACCACAAAACAAATAACTTTGGCAAATCACACTGAATATTCCAAACCAGCATTTGCATTAATCCTTTAAAGCAGACACATTCCATTTACATTCCTAATACAAAAGAAAACAAAACGCCATTTAGATATCTAAAAACCAAATAGCAGAAGTCGCGACGACACTTTTCGGATCCGCTCAATCCATAATTAGATTCAGCAGGTCTTTTTTCTCAGTATTCACGCTTTTAAAACAGCAATTCCATTTATTGCGAATTCCGAATGCAAAGGTCTCATGGCACCAATATCCAGTAATGTAGAAGCACGACAAATTGTACGTATGTTAAATTGCATTTGAATAATGTACTTTCGGTGAATGTATTGGATGACATACTTATACAAGGTAATTTTGGATAAATATGGGTTTTGGGTTATTATCTTAGCTTTCCCACTATAAATATAGGAACTACGAACTTGAGCATGACTCTTGCTATTGTTTCACTGAACTTATACAGTTAATAAATCTTCTTATCTAGTACTTACAAGTTTCAGTGCCGACCAAAACTTTGGTATCTTAGTTATTTATCAACGTATAGATAAACTAAGGTCTGTGAAAATGTTCTAATTGTGAGCTAAATAAACAATTTGAAGATGTTTGGATAAGGTATTTTTAGAGTACTGTTCTCAAAGGGTGCCATCAAGACAAGTTACTCTGCCTGTGTGTCAGCAGGCTATAATCATATAAACTATGCTTAGAAGTAGGCAGGAAAGAAAGCTTCTTTGTGTGTGTATTTGCTGTTACAAAAAGGCACACAGTACTACATCTTTTAAGATGTTACTGATGCGTGTGCAAATGCAAATCGCACTTGACCTACTGCGCTTTATAATTTCAATGTCTTCGCACAACCGCAGCTTTACATAAATCCCTCCCTAGTAAAAAACACCGCACACACCGCGTGTTACCTACTATCAAAATGTTTACTCTGGATACGCTACGCCCAACGATTTTATATTTGTCGTGTGTAGTGTCTCATTTCTTTGCGAGAATGAAGTAATTATGCGTCATATCATATCATCATAATTTATAATTATATAAAATATACAAGAAATAATTCAATAATTTGACATCAGTCCCATACCCTTTTGCTCAAGATGTTCATACTTTGTTGAGTCCAACTAGTCAGTCGAAATCACATTTCACTTTATTATGTTCATTTTCTTACATCTCATTCAACTTCGTGGATACTATTAAGACTTGCGAACCAAATAGAAACTACAAGTAGCTTTGATAACACTAACTTCTCCATTATAAGTACTATCTCTTGTACAAATAAAAACTTTTCCATTGTTATCTTCGCAGTCCGTTCGTAATTGTGTGGTACAATTATAATTAAAACTTATACTTATTGTTTTTGTTCTTAATCCGACATAAAAGCAATTTATATACGCTTTTGAAGAACTTTGTTATTAGTATTAATATTAGTTTTTGAATAACTTACTACTACTTTATTGGAGGGTTGAAAGTGCCAACAACCTTTGAAGTTAGATATTCTAAGAAACTGTGAATCTATTCATATTTTACTTACTCGATTTGAGTAGTGCAATTTAAGCTTTTGGTTTGTAGTAAATGATTCATTTTCGTCACAACAAAGAAATGATCTGGATAGGACCATCCTTGTTACATAGAGGTATAAAATAGCCAACAACCTACCTAATATACATAGATTTTTTATAAAATCTGTCGAGCGGTTTCGTAGGTATTCGAAAACGAGCACTGTGATACGAGATTCCTATTTACCCATTAGATATCCAGCCCATTGAACCTCTCTTTGTACAATGCAAAGACAGACGAATCCAATGTTAAACTGTGATAGACACAAAAAAATATAATAGACCAAAGCCAATTTACATAAAGGTCAGCCCCCTTAGCCAAATGGCATTCGATTAACGATATCGCTAATCGCTAGTGCAAAAATGTATGGAACTGACATAAGCCTTCTTTATATCACGTGGTCAACGAAGAAGAAATTCCTTATGTTGCCATGGCAACCAGGCGTTAATGAAAGTAGTAAACTAAGCGAATGCCATTTGGCTAGGCCCTCTGATCAGCAAAAACATTTTCACCACAGCAGCTCAAACATGCCGCTTTTGCTGCGAGACAACAGTGAACAAAACGCGATTTTGATTCGAGCGTGAGGCAAAGTAGCTTTTTAATTTTTCAATCTTCAGTGCCACGAATTGACATTTTTCAGCCACAAATTTGAAACATTCGGATTTTACTGTGCTCTGTCTCTTTCACATGCATATAAAAAGTGAGTGAGAAAACAAACCCCTTCGAATTCGAAATTCGATTTTGGAATTCGACCTCAAAGAAAACACCTACGGCAACGCAAAAAAAAAAAAGATATTTGTAACAAAGAAATTACTTTTTTTATATGTTATTGTTTACATGTTTTATTTATTATTGGATTTTAATAAAAATAAGTCTAATTAATAGTAAAAAAATAGTATTTAACCAATACATTTTTATTTAGAATTACAACAATGATACATTTGAAAAATAAACATCAGGGACGCGGTATTAAAACGCAAATTAAAAAAGTAGCGGCAATAAAAATTTCGCTGATGCTGATACAGTATAGCGTAACGTGTTAAATTTTAATATATAAAATAATCTAAAAAGATGAGTAAAACTAGCGATGATGACTGTATACTTTAACACCAGAAGAGTTAAATCAACAAGTGATTATGCAGAATTCAATCTATTCCTGTTCATTTCTATGTCTCCGTATTAATAATATGTGTTCTCACTGCTGTGGTGAAAAGTTATGTGTGCTACACGAGAGCAAAGTTTTTTGTATCTCGTGCTGTTGAGTCCCTCACCACGCTCAGGATTCAAAATCAGCACTCGAAACAAAAAACAACTTTGCTCTCTTGTTGCACAAATAACTATTGCCTGTGCCAAAGGTATATCAAATATTATACACAATCTCCGAAATACAACACTGTATACGCTTCAATAGTATATTCGGTAGATACGTTGAATCCAATCTTCTTACAAATGACACGGATTGAATTAAAAATACTTTTACCGGTAATAATTGAAATTACAGGCTTTGCTAATAACTATTTTCGTTGAGTAGGATATTAAAACGTTTCATAAAATTAAGTCTGAACGCGATAATCTCAGAAATACAAAACTGATGTTTGTACGGGCAATACACGCGAGCTGAGCGTATTTAAAAGTTATTTATTTTTATTAAACATTTTAGAGATATTTTACTTCAACAAGCTACAGCCTAGTGAAGAGACCGACAGACTGCTACTCAGAGGGTTCGGGCACATGTTCGGGTTCGAATCCACGGCGCGCACCGATGACTTTTCGGAGTTATGTGCGTATTAAATTGTTAATTATCGCAGGTTCATGCACACAAGTATTTGACTTGAGCGGGAATCGAACCCGCGACCTTCGGCGTAGTAGTCGCTTACACTCCCGCTGCGCCAACCGGTCGTCCTATTGAAGTAAACATAAGTACACGTTAGAAGTATAAGTCGTGATAAAGTTGCTACATCTCTAAGCGCTCCTTAGTCAGGTTCGGCAATATCATGCGGAAATCTTTTAACCTAAGAGTGCTAAGAGTAACCTAGGTAAGAAAACCAATGAGCAGTTGCGAGAGGGCTAAGGTCTCCCTAACATTTTATACGCCGATAGACAGAGTAAACGCCGAGCGCACGCAAGGCGCCCGCTTGAGGAACGCACATGCCCAATATGTGGGCGGCCTAAAACCGCACTGTTTATTTACATTTCTGCCAATAAAATGTTTCTTATATAAATGAATTTATGAAATATTTTCTTGTAAAGTCTGCAGGCCCTACAAAAATTCCTTTCACTGTAAGTTACAAAGGGTGAGTCTATCATAGTACTCTCTTTACGACGCATTGTTCTGTAGAACAAAAAACCTTCAGTGCATTGTCCGATGCCCGTAAACGATAAACTCTGTACCCTGTAATAGAAATGGAATGACTGCATCATTGAATTGCTGCTCTTACATAATATAATTATGTGGATTACATACTTTCGGAGACGAAATATGGGAAATGAAAAAGCTATTGTTGCAGTATAATCTATAACATTTGCATTTTCGTAAGCATTTTAAGGTATATTTTTGTAAAAAAATGTTTAAGGTCACAAAATATACAATTCAATCCTTAAGGTGCGATAGCTTAGGTGAAGAGACTAACATACTGATACCACACCGGTTATATATTTTCGCCTTTTAGAATACACCTACCAAAGTTTAACGTCAAGATTCTCTTTAAAAGTGAAGCATTATTGAAGTAAAGGGCGTTTGAGGTGCTTAAGACGAACGGGAATGCTTTTGATCGGCAGCTGGATGGCACTTATATGAAGTAAATATCACAATAAAATGAAATACTAAATTCTTGCGCGAATTCTGCACTTACTGATAATTTATGTAGCTAAAAGGTTTTAATACCTTTATTATATGATAAGAAAAGGTAGGTTACTGAGCGTGTCCACGGCTGGTGTAACCCATTTCAAAAAGTCAGGCAAATATAAAATATATCATCTTTTATAACAATGGTTTCACAATCGAGACATATGTTGTACATATAAGTAAAATTAAAGAAACAAAACATTTTATGTTCCACAATTTTGTCTAGGTATGCGACTTTTGAAACAGTTTGTCTGACCACAGAAGTAATAAAAGACATTAGTTGTTACGTACATTTGCCAAATCGAGATTGGCAGAGTCCGCAGTGTTTAGACTATTGATACATTTATTCTAGTAGTAGTACTGGACAATGGATATTTTGTTCATTTTATCGGATCTTATCATTCGAATTTTCTTTAACTGTAGTAATAGCAGTAAAATTTAAGTACTCAATAAGATTAAACTGCTCGGTTTATTGTAGTATTTCTACAAGAAACCAGGAATAAAAGCCAGGCAGGTGCATGTCACAGTAGCCCTCACTGAGTATCCTTAGGATAAAGGACATGATCTCAATATTGATTTTATTGCTTGTAAGAAGGAGAGAAGCTGTTTGGACATAATGGCTGAATAGAAAAACGATTAAAAACAAATCCCTACTATATTTCTAAATACCTATATTCTATCTAACAATAACGCACTCATTGTCAGATATATAAATAAAAATAAGTATATCTCTTTCCCATTATATCCCATATTTGGGAAGCATATCCCATGCAGGTGCATGGGATGTGCATATAAATAACTTGTTTTAAAATTTTATCATACAGTTTTCTCCGATGGGTTAGGTACTATAAGGGTTCCTTGTAGGCTACAACGGAACCCTGAAAATCATTTTGCTTGAATAATTACTTAAGTAAACTGTCGAATAACAAGTTTCTCAGCTCAATCAGATTTTGACAAACGGCGGTCATTTGTCTCGTGAAAATAAAGCGTTTCGTGACATCGTGACCCTAATTGTGAGAGAGGTTACTAAAATATTATAATTTGGAAGCAAAGAAAAACGGAATAAAAACACCATAAATTGTCAACTACTATCAGAATAGTACCTATACATGTGTTCCCACGCTATCTTTGTCGCGATACGCCGTCACCCACACAGGCGCAACCGCGAGTAGAAACAAGTCTATTTAGAATATCATTCATGTAGTTTTGTGTGTTTCCGTTGGTAGTGTTGAGGTTACCGTAAGGTTACCGCTAAAATGCGCAATGAATAAATCTCTCTGCTTTTAAATTTTTGCTGCATTTTTTACGACGATCTCTCTTTGTTTGCGGGCTCACGTCGCATAGAGTGCCTGTGTTATTGTTTCGTGTCACAAAATAATGAAATGGAAATCAAAATATCTTCATTTTTGTATGTGAATCAAAAGCTGTAGGATAAAAGTCCTTATCACGACTTTATTTATACTCAGCTAGAAATCAGAGTAAGAAGGTAATGAAAATCTACATGTATGAAATATGAAAGCAAAAGGTGTAAGTTGTTGTCTAACAGGTTTTACTGAACTATAGTTGTTTTCTGAAAGTGATCTACACCTACTTACTCGGTTTTTCCACCTTTTTGCCATTGATATAAGTCACTTTTAATCTGTTACAGGTATCTTCGTATTGTCAGTTCTGCACGGCAAACTAACTTTTGGTTCTCTGAAAATAAGGAAAGTTCGTCACCCAAAACGTTGTGTACTGACTTACCGTAAACCAAATGATACTCAAGTATTCCATGTTTAAGACTAGTGTCAGTATCTCCAATGGTACTGACTCCCTATTACGACTAGCAAGGATCTACATGGCAGCCGGAGCTTAACGTCAACAATATAAGCACGTAACTCAAAAAAGTCAGTGGTGCGCGCCGTGGATTTGAACCCATACCTCTGCATGGCAGTCTGTTGGTATCTCCACTAGGCTATCGCTGCTTATAAGACCGTAACTTAAGGAACCTACTACGAGGAATAACAATGTATATTTATTTTATTTATTTATAGTCTCACGCCTGTACCCCCGAAGGGGTAGGTAGAGGTGTAAATATTACACCCGCATTTCGCCATGAATTTTTAGGTCCCACGTAATAGGGGTCGAGCCTATTGCCACAAACAATGTATATATGCCCATAGTATATGTGTAAATGCCACGGTCAGGCGAGATAAGAAGGGGATGACGGCTGACTGATTTGTCGGCCCATTTACGTCGCAAACGACTGGGCTTTGTGATCAAATAACAAATAATTTACACTGTTTATTAACTGTTGTATTTAGCGGACTCCGGGGCTCAAGGTGAAGGCCTTGAGTCGTGAGTTGATAGCTTTAAGATGATGACGATGTTTAACTGGTGCTTGTGTGAAAAGTCCTTACAACCCTGATAGTTCTTCGATGACAAAGTATTATTGGTAGATACTTCATAAAGATGAAGTGCTCGTCAAGTAAAGTTATGGGTCAACGTGACAACGTTGTTAATATTCAAGTGTCAGATAAAATCCAGCTCAAGTTTAAACGACTCTTTTATACTAATTTGACTCTGTTGGGTCTCTGTTGCAAATATTTTTAACAGATGATAGCTATAATAAACATAAAATCTAAACGACTATATTTATTCTGACACCATTTCGGGATATTAGGTTCTAGGTCGTCACTGTCGCCAACGATAGACTTGGACGCAATATACGCCAAAATTTGAGAGAAATGAATTGATTATTGTTTTTGTTTTACGCAAAATATACTGAATATATATTTTTTTTATAGACTCACGCCTGTGTTGCGGGAAAATGCGTGAATAATCGTATACGCTTTCTGCGACCCAAATTGCCGCTTGGCAGCGTGGCAGGCGCGATGTGACAGCTGTCTCTCTCCTCCAGTGTATTGTAACTATGCAGGCGCGGTCGCAGCCTGAATTTTGGATGGGGTCACTCACTACACTAATAAAAAATAGGTATCTGGATCGCCATTTATAGCATAAATACTTATTTTATTTGTAGTTTATTTGGTAAAAGTTTCGAAATACGTCGCCGATTTTCGGGTTTGTGAGTGATTTGGGGTCTCGGAACCCCCCCTTCACCATTTTCACTTGCCGGAAATACTTGCTTGTGGTTGTGTATGGCATTGCCAACTTCCACATTCTTCACACAAACTTAATAAACTAAGGTTGACGGAGCCCTGCTTTGCAGAGCTCCTATTTTCGGATTAAGGGTTAGTAGAGAACCTAACATAACCTATTAAATTACTTATTACAGTCGCACCTAACCATAGGCACTCGAAAGCAATGACGCACAAATTTGACATCAGCTGTCAATATCATCATTCCAAGATGGCGGGTTTGCGTTTCGTTTCACGTTTTTCACCTAAAACCTAAAAATTACATTTGAAAAACTGTACTAAAGCTAAAGTATAAAAACTACGTTCCGTTTTGCATAATTGCCGAAGTATTTAAGAATTTTGGAAATTGTTTAAAAATATTTAGACGCAACTCCGGCAGCCAAAATTACTTTTAGGGGATTAAAACTGACTCCTTTAAGCCTCCTAAACCACCAATATTTTCAAATTCAGGCGTCCGGTTTCGAAACCCAACTCGTTTTTTTAATTATACATATAAATGTTTAAAAATCATTAAATGTAAATAAAATTTTACTTTATTAGCACATTTCTGTATACAAATATTTAATTAATAAAACCTTCTGTAAAATTTAGTTTTTGTCGGTTGCGCTAAAATGGCGGGAAAGGCTCGATATTACTTACAATGACTTACCATTATTGTAAAACTAGGTATCATTAAATGAAGCACTGTTCTTCAAATCAAATTATATGTAGTAAGTATTCGACAATTAAGTTATATTTTAATTTTTCCTCAATCACAAAACTTAACAACAAGGATCACAATTGACAACTAAGTAGATAGACTTGAGCCTTTATCTTAAATCTTTACAATAAACCGACATAATTATTACATTATTAGAATATTGTTAAACAATCTTTATCATAACGACGCATATCGATTTTGCTAGGATTACCAAAACTACGTAGTTCGGTTCCCTGTTTCTAAACTAGATCTAATTTCCAAGTTATTTTGGCCATTGTACGTAGTCCATAAAAAGACCACTAGATAGAGTCAGCAAACTATAAATTTATCGCTGTTATTATGATAGCTAGAAATTTCCTTTTATTATTTGTCAAATTTTTCAATTTGACCTTAGGTTTTGGGGGGGTTCATGTCCCCTGTGACCCCCCCCTTAGGACCGCGCCTGTAACTATGAGAGCAAGAGAGATGGAGAACGACGCCAGCGACGCCAATGGCGCCAACTACGAACTAAACTGGGGCCAGACTCCACTTGGAATCGGCACAAGAAATCCTTAAGGACTGCGGTTCTATGTATAAATCTGTATTTATTGGTATAATGTAGCAAGACCATCACTTCAAAATTATTATAAACCATCTCGTAATCTTTTGTCTCTTTCTGTCTGATAGCTTGTGTAATTCACAAATTATTGTTTCGAGTCTGGGTGTTCATTGTGTCCGTTAATTGTATGTTTGTAAAGTCCCCCGCGACACAGGATTTAGTCCTAATGCGGGAGTTGTCTTTTTAAAATAAATGAAAAAAAAACTACGTTGTTAATTAACTTCAAATGCAGTTGGTAATGACTGTGTCAGCCGTAAAATGATCCTTGCCATCCTTGATGAAATCCTTCCCCTCCTATGCAATATACTTAATAAGTCTATTTCCCTCGGTGTCTTTCTCTCAGCATGGAAAGAAGCACTTTAGCAGATTACCGTCCCATATCCATATTACCGTTCCTATCGAAAGTCCTAGAACGTCTTATCCATTCACAACTTAGTTCCTTCCTTTGTAAAAATTCCCTTTTAAATCCATACCAGTCAGGCTTCCGTCCATGGCACAGTACACTTCCTGCATTAGTTCACGTTACCGATAATATCAGGCTGGGTATGGACTGTGGCAATCTAACGGTTCTATCCTTTCTTGATTTCAGCAATGCATTTAACACCTTAGATTTGCACATCATACTTGGTATTCTACGCTCTGTTAACATATCTCCATCGGCAATTGACTGGTTTCAGAGTTACCTGTTTGGACGCCGGCAACGTGTACGCATTGATGATACCTATTCCGCTTGGTCCAATACGATTGCAGGTGTTCCACAGGGTGGCGTGCTATCCCCTTTTCAACGTACCATCTTACGCATTTATCCTTTACGCAGATGATTTGCAGATTTATACGCAAGCTCCCTTGAATAGATTAGCAGACGCTTTTACAACGATTGGCACGGACTTGGCGCGAATCTGTGATTGGACGCAGAAATTTGGACTCACAGTAAATCCGGACAAACCGCAGCTGATTATTATTGGCAGCCCAAAAATGGTATCCAAAATTAACTGATCCGATTTGCCAAGCATCAATTTCAATGGAAAAGACCTTCCGTTTAGTAAAAATGTAAAAAATCTGGTATTTACATTGATGAGCCAATTTTTTTTGCATCAGCTGGAATTTTACGTAAGTTACGCAACTTCTTACCAACTGCCACTACGATTGCGCTTGTACATCTTTGCTTCTACCAATCCTTGACTACGCCGATGTCAGCTATCTTGACCCCACCGTGGAGCAACTAAACAAACTTGAGCATCTCCAAAATTTCTGTATAAGATTTATATTTGGGCTCCGCAAATATGATCATGTCTCAGAATTCCGCAATAAGCTCAAGTGGCTACCGATTCGACTTCGCAGAAATACTCACATTCTCACTTTATTGTATAATATCTTGTTTAATCCTAGTACCCCCTTATATCTCAAAGAACATTTTAAGTTCCTTAATGGCACACATATAAGGTCCTTGAGGTCGAGGATTTGACGCTGGAAATGCCAATGCATTCCACAAGCTTTTTTGATAAGTATTTTACTATCCAAGCTGTACGCCTGTGGAATGGACTTCCTTTAGAAATTCGAAGAGCAAAATCCCTTAAAATATTTAAAGCTATGTTAAAAACGCATTACCTTTCATCCATTTCATAACATAGAATATGGTTAGACCTGGTATGTATTTTATATATAGTATATGTGTAAGTATATTGAATTTTGTATATATGTAGGTATATTGAATATAGTTGTAGGTATGTATGAATTTATATGTATGTTTTGGACCCTTATTTATAAGTTTATTATATTGTTTATTCTCGATGTTTTTAATTGCACCACACAGAACTTTAATGCTTACATCATTCCTGTCACCCAAAGAGATTGCCTGGAAGAGATTGCTCTTAGCGATAAGGCCGCCTTTTGTACAATTTGTAAATTTAGTAATAAGAATGTCATAAAATGTTTTATGGTGTACAATAAAGAATATTCTATCTATCTATCTATTTTAATTATTATATCTATGGTCATTATATTTTTGTCGATTTTGTAACTTACAAAACAAACTTATGCTTAAGCTCTTCCAATTCAAGAAAACTGATTATGTAAATGAATACATTTCATCGGTATTCTATCAACTAACGATTTCCATTTTAATTATGTAAAGACTGATCAGTACTTCAGGCAAGGCTGCGTGTCTACCTAAGATGTGCGGACAAGCTGAGCGGTGTACGAGAAAAGCGCCATCTCATTTCCATAGCCAAGAAATGAGATGGCGCTTTTCTCGTACACCGCTATTATTGTTTCATTCACAAATTATTGTTTCGAGTCTGGGTAATGAAAAATCATAAACAAAGTGACACTTGCCTTGAGGCAAGTGTCACTTTGTTTATGATTTTTCATTTTATGGATCAAAGCCCGCTCTGATTCCCTTTTATATGGCCCCTGATATAATTTGTTCAACAGCAGTGATAATCGCAATCAAGAAAGTAGTTTTGACACTCGTGAAGTTACAGGAAAATATTTCAAATTTCTACTGTACAAAATTATTGGAGGGAGTGACAAATAAATAACCGCTCTCCTCCTAGCCATGATTATTTGGAATCGTATTTTTAATTAGACACAGATGGACATAGTAGAGTGTTGGGTTACTTCTTAACTAAGGAATAAAACATACGTTTTATCTGACTCGCTCATGTCGGTTGGATACACAGTATCGCCATTATTTCACTTACTGATCTATAGTACATAGCGTGACCGGTTTGCGTGAATCCCTGATTACATACAAATTAGATGCTAACGGATCAGCGCGATAAGATTCTATCGTGAAATACGGCGGCGTACAGAACATTTTTGTTTTGGTCACACTACTCCCTGTAATTGTTTGGCTGTAATAGACTGCGATAAGCCCTACGTGGTATGGGTGAATAGAATTGGAAGGTCTTTTACTATAATTTACTAGCAGTCGCCCGCGGCTTTGTCTGCCCTAAACTTTTTATAAAACTTTATTTTACCCCTCTGGAGTGGCAAGGAGAGGGGTGGAATGAAAGGGACATTTTTGAATTTGAGGTCCTAGTAAGTGATTGAGAAAATATTTGGCACAGATTGGATTCGAATAGCAAGCGTTTATTATTAAATTATTGGAATAAAACGCAATAATTGTCATTAATCAACTCTTAGTTATTTATTTAGGCATTTTAAAAAATTGTGTCTTTTGTCCCTTTCATAAATGGGTAGTATTGAAAGGGACGCAGTAATTTATGAAAAGGACAGTACCTAATTTCGAGGAAATATGTGTACAATAACTAATTAGATATGTTATAAATCAAATTTAAAAGTGACTATTGTCATCATTAAATGTCACCGTATTCATCTTCATTCAAGACTAATATAATAATCGCTTTTATTTGACTTAAATAAAAATCAACAATATTAATGTTTTTCTCGGATAACATAAACTTAAAAAATATTAATAGCTTTTCTTAAGACACTTATAATCAGTTTCTCTATAATTAACAAGAAATTAAACACTTATATAAAACAAATTAAGGACATTCAGAAGCTTTAGCTTTTGCGATCAATCTATGCAGATGGAATTTGCTTACATATGCATTTCGCACAGAAATGCCTTTTGTAATACTTCATTAACCACCTCTTCAATTTTGTGAGCATCGACACGCGTTCTCTTCTTACGTGGCATTGTTGATCTGAAAAATAAGTAAATAAAATATTACAAACCTAGTGTAAAATAGCAGGCTTGAAAGGGACCGTTATGAAGGGGACGTCCCATTCATAGCCGTTTGTTGTGTCCCTTTCATAAATATCATCTAAAATTTAAAACATAACCACAAAATCTACAATATTAGAATAAAGTTTACTGACCTTATGTGCTTGCATGTGTGGATGTCTGGCCTATTTTAAACAGTGATTCACACATAAAGAAGTACCTAGCTGAACTCGATAAAACGTTACACAATTATAACGGAAAAAATACTTTTCAATACCAATAACAACACTGACACGTATCTGCTATGTTTGAAATGACAGGAGTATGAAGTAAGCCGCGATCTAACTTGCATCAAGGTTGCCATACGACAAAAATAGTGTCATTTCGCAATTGTTTTTATTTTACCGGTAATTTGAATTATCCCTTTCAATACGTGTCCCTTTCATGCCACCTCTCCCCCATATAGAAAAATCTTTCCTAAATGGGTGCCTATAAAAGCTTCCCTTTTAGCAGCAGTAATTTGGGCTCTGCAATGAAATGTCAGACAGGAAAAGTTTTTTATATTTATAATTTAGTTAGGGTTTATCGACAAAGTACTCACGAATACATCGATATGAAAGAAACAAAGTGATTAAGCTATAGGACTGCCTTAATAACATATAGGCTGCCTATGTATATTAAATAATAGTCCTTGTCACTCCTGGTATATACCTACCTGTATATTTCATGATTAATTGCACAGTCGATTAATCTATCGTCTGAACATATAGTATCTATCGACAAAGATTAATGGACATTAACAAATAACAAATATTGACGCGGCTCGACTGTTTGAATGTAATTTTACTCATCAACTAGTAGCAAAGTCATTTTCTTAATTAAAGAAAGAATCATTACGCGAAGCCCAGCTTAAGTTCGACTTAGACCAGAAACTCGTTAGTGCGATAGTGTTCCCTCATTAAAACAGGTTTTAATATAATTATGAACTTGTCTTGTTTGATTGTAATTATAAAAAGCTTCAAGTGGTATCAGTAGACTTCAGAGGCTTAATAAACTAAATATAATTGTATACTCGTAGCTCAAAGTTAAGTCATAGAGTTCTGTATTTTTTAAGTTGAGACATGATCTGACAGCAACTTTCCCAATTATACTATCCATCTTGTCCCTTTGTCCAGGATGGTCAATTTTGTGACTGACTGACTGCACAATACTTTAACATAAAAATAACAACGTTAAAAAAACCGACATCAAAAAGTAAAAAATAAAAAAGATTGAATATTAATTAACTACTTACCTATTATTTATATGTGCTAATTACTATTAAAAACAAAGTTATTTGTACCGGTGAAAAAGTGATAGTGGTAGATGGTTAGGTGAAGATAATGGGTGTTTTTAGTGTATTATACCTCTAGCACAGAGCCCTTCATGGGCGAGTCCGACTCGCTCTTGATTTCATTATTCATCCTTGCAACAATGTGGTTGTTTCCTGTCTGTATATATTAAATCATTGCGTTACTGATTGACTGACACACAACGTGCAGCCAAAACTATTGGTTGCAAGAAGACAAAATTTCTTATTTTTTAAATTTTAAGATGACATATTTATGTTACTTTGCGACCAGCCGCTTGTACTATGAAAGGATTTCTCAAAATTGCCATGTAATCGGGTTTTTTATTTAAATTAATAAATAATACCGTGTATAGCTGCGATCATCCTCTAGTTCCCGATGAAGCAACAGTAACCAGTAAGCGCAATCTTACTTTAGCTTCGTTCCTTTGCCGAAATTACCTTGGTAGGAAAAGTCTTCCCGTTCCACCCGGAGCATCTACAAACAGTATTTTTCCCGAATCACTATACGCACGACACACACGATCATAATTATATTAAATGCTGTTCTTCAGTAAGTCTCGAGACATCATTTTTACACCAGCAAATGATGGTTCGGGCAGGCCATATTGAGTAATAGGATAGATATAACTATGTCTACTATCAAGCAACTGTTTATTAGATTATTGTGGGAACCTAAAAATGTCCTCGGCCAATTTGTCTTCATATTTATGCCATAACTATGCAGCATCTCAAACCCATGGCGTAATCGATGAGGACTTTTACTTATACTTGCTTCAGACGTCATCCCAGTGTTTATCCCCATCCAGTAAAATGAAATGACTCGCCACTCTGCAAGCTGTTTACATATACATGTGCGAATACGTCCAGCTTAAGCTGAACCCTATTTAATATAATTAATCGTACAGATTTAAGCTCAATTTCAATTGGAAGATCCAAATGTTCAAAATATCCTATTTATAATCTTTCAACCCTGGTAATTTTACATTTGACTGATCATAATATATTAAGTTTCAATAAATGCAACTAAAGAGTTACTTTTATAGAACAAATTTTTACCGAACAAATGCATCGTATTGTTTAATTTGACACAACTTTTTTTATTATAAACCGATTCGTACAAAACGAACATTAAATGTTAAGTGGGGCTTACCACAATACATCAGTGAAAACCGCATTCCAATTCGATTAGCCGTTTCTGAAATTAGCGTGCACAAACGCACAGACAAACAGACCAAAATTGTAATTATTATATTTTTGGCTTCTCTTCTTTAATATAGACCCCTTAAAATAGATTTCTCCTGAATATCTTCTTACTCCATGTACAGACATCGATCACTTACAGATTTATTATATTATGTATAGATGGCCATTTCGCGCGTTAAACAAAAATCAACCGTATAGCCGTACCCATACTGGCGCGGCGAGATTTGAAAGTTTTATTTCATCTACTTATATCTTGTGTGTTTATAAACCGATTTCTATATTTCTTTTTATAAAATACATATCAAAGTGTAATTTTTGAATATGGGAGTTTGATTAAGATATATCTTTGCGAAATACAATATATTTATGTATTTCACTTTGAAGAAATTTAATGCCTAACCATTAAACACGTTATTGTGGCTAAGGTATAAAAGAAAGATATATATTATACTATTCAGGACTTTTTGTAGATCTTTTAAGGACCATCATCTTTGTAATACATACTTTTGGTGAATGATCAACTTATGCGAGGATAAGAGCTCGAAAGCGCATTTTCATCCGACATGCTTCAAGTTTATCGTCACTGCTCAGCTCCTATGTGTCTTAGCGTTATGTTATATAGCCTATAACCTGCCCAGGAGTACGGACTACAATCGTAACAAGTTTGGTTAAAATCCCTTCAGTAGTTTTTGATCCATGCCTGCACATACAGACAGACAGACAAAAAAATTACTGATTGCATTTTTGACATTAGTATCGATAACCATTCATCCTCCAATATTAATTTTGAATATGTATTCAATGTACAGAATTGACCTTTCTACAGTTTTATTATAAGTATAGATAGACATCGGGATAGGTGATGGTAAATTAAAAAATGCTAATAAAATTAAAACTACTGGGCCTACCTGAATCAAATTTTTATGAGACCAATTCGAAACTATCTCGCATCAAACAAAAAAAGAATCACGTAAATTGGTTCAGAAACCTCGGAGAAATCGGTGTACATACATCGAAAAAAAAATATATACCGGCCGAATTGAGAACCCCCTCCTTTTTTTTGAAGTCGCTTAAAAATTCGCCATTATGTACACTATTAAAGACCTATGTCCTATGCCACTAAAGTTATATTCTGGGGTGGCAATTGATACAAAAAAATAATAAAGACATATGTCGATTATTCAGAATAAATTGGACGGTCTAAGGTCTTATCGAAACTAACTTATTATTTTGAAAAGCTTTTTAGTAACAAATTCTGTTTTTGTACGATGACAAAAACAAATTTTGTATATTTATTTATTGGCCTAGGTTAATGTCTGAGAATGAAACTGTTGCTTATACTTATTTGTTAGTGATACTGATTGCCAAACCGACAATCTTTCGGTCCATACTCCATACCCACCCATATTGTTTTGTGTGGTGGACTCTTATATCCTTATATTTGTTCTTTTATATGTGTATTATCTGTTACTACCTAGACTTGCTTCCGTGGCGCCCGCGTGAACCATACCTACACCTTTCCCAGAAATCACACTACTGTGAAAACTGTATAATAATATATGAAACTAGAGGACGCCAGCAGCTACGCCGGCATTTTTATAAAATTTCGGGTTATCCCTTCTTAGTGCACCCCTACGGTCCCCAAGGAACATACATGCCTAATTTCAGCTTCCTGCGCCCAATAGTTTCGGCTGTAGCGTGTCTTTAAGTCAGTCAGTAACGCAAGGATTTTATATATTAAGATAAGCATGAGCGTGTCGGTGAATTGAAAACTCATGGATAAACTGTAATCTTATTACATCGTTTTCTACCAGGTTGTTCGGGCAAAATAATGCGCTCATTCTCTTTTACGTAGTCGTTAAAATAAATGTAGGTAAGCTGTAAAATAAATGTAGGTAACCGCTGAAGTAATAAACAACCTTAATTCGACTTGCTGTTTCGAAAACTTTTGATCCATTTATAGCTGTTTATCTTCGTTCAAATTTAGACTGATTGCTTCGATGTCGAAACTTTCTTCGATAAACTTCTGTACTTGCCTTGAACTCCAATGTTTCAGTTGCCAAGATACCTACTACTCCATAATTTATTGTTTGAACTAATCAAGGAAGAAACGTGTCTGTTCTTTTGAGAAGAAAAGCTGTTGTATTGTTCTGCCTATCTGTTATTTGTATTTGAAAATAATAGAAAATGGTATGCGACTGGCTTTGGTTGCTGTCAACGAAATAACAATGATTTGAGCGAAGTTAAAAATATTAAATATTATTAAATAAGAATCTAATAAATGTCAAAAACTACGAAGGGCTTAATTTTCTTAGTAAAGTAAAATTTCGAAAAGTTAAAATTTCGGATTCGCGGTAAGATATGCTTACCTTGATTCGCAATCCGCTACAGGCAGCGGGTGACTCGGTGAACGTATTGAGCGGAGAGACACGTTTTTCTTCTGTGATGACATTTTATTGAAACAAAAAGTGACAATCAGGGTCATCATCATCATCATCATTACAGATTTATCCCGGTTGCATCCGAGATCTACAAGTCTCGAAGCCAAGGTTCCGCTTATAACTGGTCCAACCAGATTTGACAGAATATCAGCTTTTCCACAGAGCGACTGCCGTCTGGCTACTGTAAAGCAAATGGAGTCAGTGTATTAGAGAACTAAGGTTAAGATTAATTTCGGTCAGAGATATTCATGACAGCCGGAACCGACAGTTACCAGTACGGTGTGAAGAGATACAATTCTGATTCGAACTTCACTGAGTATGTTAGGAATTCTTCCAAGATATTTAAAAGAGTGTGCAATACAGCTAAGGCATTATTCGTTAGGAACAAATCAAAATTAAGGCAACCTGGCGAACTATTAATGAAGCAACAGGTAAGACAACACTAGGAGGTAATAGTTTTAGTTTATTTGATAGTGACAAATTAATTCATGATGACAAAGAAGTCGCACACACATTTAATAAATTCTTTGCTAGCATACCGATTACTACTACTAGATAATTAAAATCATCAGCTGTAGTCGCAGAAAACCTATTAGAATCTAGTGTAGGAAAGTGTGATGTATTATTTAAGTTCCATTGTATTAATTTTACCGACATTATAAGTACTTTTCAATCTCTAGAGTATAAGAATACAGGTGATCTCTGGGGCATTTCTGTTAAGGTTTTAAAAAGTATAATTGATGTAGTAGCTCCTTATTTAAGCAACTTATTTAATAAGTGTATTGAATCAGGTGTTTTTCTCGATCTTATGAAACACAGTAGGATAATACCTCTTTTCAAATCCGGCAGTAAGACTGATCTTAGTAATTATAGGCCAATATCGATACTACCTGCCTTTAGTAAGATTTTTGAAAAGATCGTACTCAAGCAATTACTTAGACATTTTAATCTAAACAGCCTCCTTCATAGTGAGCAATATGGATTTACCAAGGGTCACTCGACAACAGATGCAGGAGTAGCGTAACTTAAACACATATTCAGTGCATGGGAGAGTGCCCAAATTGCTATTGGTGTGTTTTGCGACCTTTCGAAAGCATTTGATTGTGTCTGCTATGAAACGCTCTTATGCAAACTTTGACATTACGGCGTACAGACTAAAGCATTGGAAGTCATTAAGTCATACTTAAGTGACAGAATCCAATGTGTTGAAATAAACGGCTCAAAATCCTGTGGCTTACCTGTTGATTTAGGAGTGCCGCAAGGCAGCATCCTAGGGCCTTTCCTGTTTCTTGTTTACATAAACGATTTACCTTTTTACTTGAAAAACATTTGTGACGTTGTACTGTTTGCTGACGATACTTCTTTGATATTCAAAGTAGATAGAAATAAGGAACATTTTAACGAAATAAACAGTGCGCTCATTCAAGTAACTAAATAGTTTAATGTAAACAATCTAGTACTGAACGCCAAAACAACAAAATGTATTAAGTTTGCTCTGCCTAATGTCAGAAACCTTGGTCCTAGTATAGCTCTAAATGATGATGTTCTCGAAACATCTGAATCTACATTATTTCTAGGATTAACACTTGATTCGAAATTGCAGTGGGGTGCGCACGTTAAATATCTCTCAGGGAAACTTAGCTCAGCTGCTTATGTCATTAAGAAGGTTCGTAGGTTGACTGATGTCGATACGGCAAGATTGGTTTATTTTAGCTATTTTCATAGTGTTATATCATATGGCATATTATTATGGGGTAAGGCCGCTGACATCGAAAATATTTTTATATTACAAAAACGAGCAGTTAGGGCCATTTACCAGTTAAAGACAAGAGAAATTTAAAAATATTGGTATTCTTACTGTAGCATCACAATATTATTATGCCAGTGTTATGCATGTACGACTGCATATAAATTCTTACAAAATGAATAGTGACATACACAATATTAATACTAGGAACAGGCACAAATTATGTGTACCATATTTCCGTTTACACAAAACGCATAGCTCTTTTATTGGGCTTAGTATAATAATCTTAATATATAAAATCCTTGCGTTACTGACTGACTGACAGACACGCTACAGTCGAAACTACTGGTCACAAGAAGATGAAATTTAGCAAGTATGTTCCGTGAAGAGTGTAGGGTAGCATTAAGAAAGGATTTTTGGAAATTCCACCCCTAAGGGGGTAAAACTGGGTGTCTAAGTTTGTATGAAACTTTTTATTCCTTCAATGGATTGACTCCAAACTTTGTATATTGGTTCCTCAAATGATAATAGTGAACACTAAGAATAAGTTTTTTGGGAATTCCACTCCTAAGAGGGTAAGATTGAGGGTCAAAGTTTGTATGTAACTTTTTATTTATTTAATGGATAGACTTCAAATTTTGTATATTGGTTCCTTAAACGACGATAGTGAACACTAAGAATTTGTTTTTCGAAAATTCCTACCCTCAGGGGTAAGATAGGGGGTCAAAGTTTGTATGAAGCTTATTATTCCTTCAGTGGATTGACTTCAAACTTTGTATATTGATTCCTCAAATGATAATAGTGAACGCTAAGAATTAGTTTTTTTGGGAATTCCACCCTAAGAGGGTAAGATTGAGGGTCAAAGTTTTTCTGTAACTTTTTATTCCTTTAATGAATAGACTTCAAACTTTGTATATTGGTTCCTTAAACAACGATAGTGAACACCAAGAATTTGTTTTTTGAAAATTTCTACCCTCAGGGGGTTAGATAGGGGTGTGTATTAAACGAAACTTATTATTCCTTCAGTGTATTGACTTTAAACTTTGTATATTGGTTTCTTTAAGGACCTTAGTAAACATAAAAAAAATCTTTTGGAACCCTAAAGGGTTTAAAGGGTGAGTCGGAATATGTATGAAACCTTTTTATTCCTTCATTGGATTAACTTCAATTTTTGGATACAGGTTCCTCAAATGACGTTAGTGAACACCAAGAAAGGAGTTTTCGAAATCACTCCCCTATGGGGGTTAAGAAAGGGTGTCCCTTTTTGTAATATAAAAAAAACTTCAAACTTTGGACATCGGTTCCTCAAGTGATGTTAGTGAATTCACCACTAAAACAGGGAGTTCAAAAAGGGGTCCCTGTTTGTTTACATACATACATAGACTCACGCCTGTTTCTCCTGAGGGGTAGGCAGAGGCATTTAAACGCCCACTTTTCGCCAGTGTTTTGATCCCACGTAATAGGTAGCGAGCCTATTGCCGCTTTTCGGGATATTTTGTTTGCCAGAGCCTCGTCCGTTGATCGGCAGGTGCACCACTTGCGGGTGAGGTTGGCTTGGGACCCTAAGTTCTTGGTGGGAACCCTATGCACCCTATGCACCTGTTTGTTTGAAACTTTTAATTCCTTCACTTGATTTTTTTTCATCGTCCCTGATGTGCATTTAATTTTAATTAATTTAAATTTATGCGGCAGGCTCTCACCTAAACGCTCTTCTTTATATGATTTTTAGGTTTTTTTTTGACCAGTAGAAGCCACAATACTTAGAACCGCTATTTTGCAATTTTATTTATTTTTAAACAGGTAAGCACTTTTTATCTGTTATCTGCTTTGACCAACCGCTGACCTTCTCTAATTTCTTTTACCTTAAATAGTTAAATACTAAGAAAGGGTTTTTGAACTTGGATAATTTGTTTTACAATGTCGCTGAGATATGGGTACAAATAAAGATGTATACTGCTACGAAATCCTTGACTAATTTAATTTTAACTAACTTTTGCAAGCAGCTACGCCTAAATGAAATTTTCATAGTTTGTTCGAGAGTTTTCATGAACTATTAGTAAAATACAGTATCTAAATCGATTCAGCCATTCTAAGATTACCCTGAATAAATAGACGGACAGAAAAACAATCTAAATAAATCATTGGGGTACTGGAAACGGGCTAGCAACAATATACAATACAGTTATTTTGAGATTACAGTACCTTACCTGTATCCCCGAAGGGGTAGGCAGAGGTGTAATATTACACCTACATTTCGCCATGTTGCATATAGGTCCTACGTAATAGAGGGCGAACCTATTGCCGTTACCGGACACATTGGCAGACTCCGTGCTGCTACTGAGAATTCGGCAAAATTCAGTAATACTTTTGCCCGACCCGGGAATCGAACCCGAGACCTAACGTTAAGCAGACGCATACGCTATCCACTGTACCACGGAGACAGTCAAATATTATGTATTTTTATAATCTATCTGTACATAAAATCCTTGCATTACTGATTGACTGACAGACATGTTACAGCCGAAACAACTGAGTTGATGAACTTTAGCATGTATGTTCCTTGAGGTGTGTAGGGGCACACTAAGAGAGTATTTTTGGAAATTCCTCCCCTAAAGGGTTTAAACTGGTTGTCAGAATTTGTATGAAACTTTTTATTCCCTCAATGGATTAAGGCGCTGTCCTAAGCGACTGTTTTGGTAAATGAGGGGGTGAAGCAGGGGAGGTGAAGGGAGCTTAGCTCCGTCTACTGCGGGGCGCCCCCCTTCATTCTCGTCACGTGCGGCCGTATTCTGGCGACATCCGTATTCCAATATTTCAAAATCGCAAGCAAAACGTTTTAGCATATTGAATTGAGATACTGATGTTAAAATTTATATTACATACATCAATCTGTTTGTACAATATAGGCATAGCGCAATTTTTGTTCTCAGTGCAGCCATGAGCAAAACTGGTTTACATTAGACATTATAGGTATTAAATGTTGACGAAAGTAGGTAAATACTTACGTGCCGTAAGATGGTAAAAATAATTTAGTCAGTTCCATGTATGGAGAGGCCATTATTATGTTTGTTTTGTTTTTGTATAAAAATAGTGAAGCAGTTCATAGAATACCTACATCTAATTCCATTACTGCCAGTTTTCAAATCTGTTTTGCAATAAATTGGCTGTGACATACGGGCGGACAGACAGACAGACATTGCGAATCTATAAGGGTTCCGTTTTTACAATTTTTGGCTACGGTACCCTAAAAAACAGAATACTGCTCTACTAAGCGCAAAAGCCGTATCTCAACTAAAGCGAGTTACGAGATAATTGAAGTTTAGTAAAAGTTGATTTCTTTTATTTATTTATGGATGTTTATTGTTATTATAGGTATAATTATTATGGCAAAGGTTTCGAAATAAGTCGCCGTTTTTAGGGGTTGTGAGTGATTGGAGAGGGAGCAAGGGAGGTCTTGAAACCCCCCTCACCATTTTCACTTGCCGGAAATACTTGGTTTCCTCTGAAAAAAAAAATCTCCAAACATCGGTGTGTATGGCACTGCCAACTTCCACATTCATCACACTAGTTTAATAAACTAAGGTGGTTGGAGCCCTGCGAAGGGCTCCTATTTTCGGATTAAGGGTCAAAAGAGAACCTAACATAACCTATTTATTTACATAATACTGTCGCACCTAACCCAAGGCACTCGAAAGCAATGACGCACTAATTTGACATTAGCTGTCAATATGATCATTCCAAGATGGCAGTTTTGCGTTCCGTTTCACGTTTTTCACATAAAACCTAAAAATTACATTTGTAAAACTGTACTAAAGTATAAAAACTATGTTCCGTTTTGCATAATTGCCGAAGTATTTATGAAATTTTGGAAATTGTTTAAAAATATTTAGACGCAACTCCGGCAGCCAAAATTACTTTTAGGGGATTAAAACGAACTACCTTAAACCCCCTACACAACCAATACCCTCAAATTCAGGCGACTCGTTTCGAAACCCAACCCATTATTATTTTTCAAAATAGATGAAACATCAAAAATAACACATATGTGGATATACCTTATTCATGAGATACTGCTATGTCGCTTAGAAAATTATAGAATTAGAATTTCAGTTACTGCTATTTCGTTAGCTCTCATCATACATGTTTGTATGGAAAAATATAAAAAAAATATTTCGCTTCAAATATGTGTTGTTTCAAAGAAAATAAATATTAAAAGATATTTATTTATATTCATTAATAATTTATTAACGAAACACAGAGTTTACAGCTCATCAAAAGTTAGCTGTATGCTACAACCCAGCAGGTTTTCTTTATTCTCATCGAATGTTAAAGGCAGTGTGTGAGGTGATAAGGCTTCAATACTTATTATTTGCTGTTGTTCACGAGGCACAGTTTCATTTACTTTCCTTTTACGGCTTGGTATTGTAGAAATTTCAAGCACTGATGAAACATTTTCCTCTCCGTGATCTCGCAATGCCATCCCTTGAGCTTGACGAGAATCACCAATTTCAGGCAACTGCCAATTCATATAAAACGCCACAAGCTTCTCCCAGAAAACATCATCTCTTTCTATAATTTCTATTTTTAGTGGTATACTTTCGCCACTCCACACAGCAAATAAACACTTTTGTTTGCTTGTAACGTGGCGTTGCCCCTGAATTTGGTAATAACAATTACAATATTTGTGTAGACTAATCAGTTCACTTTTTTATCATGTTTCCATATTTGTATTTTATTTGCTCTTATACTATTCTCCAGGCCATTCTTATAGGCAACTTTAGAACATTAAATTTCCACAATCGTGTTTGGACCTATTAATCCATCTGGCGTGGCACCAATAATCGAATAATCCACAAGGCTTGATTGTTACATTTTCTTGCTTCGCCAGTTGTTGCAAAGCCAGTTGTTCATTTTAGATTCCATGCGCAACTGATTTTACATTGCAAATATTTTATTTGTACAAAATATTTTTTACTAAGTTGGCTTTACTGCTGTTATCTCTTCTTTTTACCACTATACAAAAATTTCAATCTGTCAACATATTCTTACGCAATTCGAACCAGTCACTGCTATTCCTCTTGTAATTTTTGCTTATCACTACGGAATTCAAGTCAAATTTGTTAAAAAAATTGTTTGGCATTTCTTGGCTAGCTCTTGAACAGATCGTGTTAGGAATGACTGAAGTCAAATGTGTGTAAGACGTTGCAGAACTGTTATCTTTAACTTCACTGTAATTACAATAATGATAATTAGTTACGTACTTTATTATTAAAAAAATACTATATCTTGTGTTATAGCAAACAGAGAAGTTACCTTCTTACTTATAAATGATTGGTTTTAGAAATTAAAAAGATATTAGATGTACTGAGACATACCTAATAGTTTATGAATAATCAAAGTTTTACCCGATGTACCTAAAAAGGTTTATCTTCAAAACACAATAATACAACATTCGTTACCGCTTGTGTGCGGATTGCGGAGCGCCATATTAGCACTGTCATCATTATTGTTCGCCGTGGCGGCATCTTAGCGCTCCAGGCGCTCTGACAAGCTAATGAATTTGAAATATAGGTATGTACATAAAATGATTCGATTTTATGTTATTACTCTTTCAAAAATTGAAAACTGTAGCAGCTATGTATTGTGAGAATAATTTATATAATTATATTATGCATAATCGATAATATATAAGCAACATAGTTAGTCATAAAAGACTCTTATGAAAATAATTTGTGTAAAAATGTTACATATTTCATAATCACTTGGCCATGGATGAATTTCTATTTTATTACGACGCTTTCTTGTACAAATCCTTCGTAGAACTACATTTCTCTAATTGTCCATATTTTATTCTTCTAATTATATATTAATAAGCACAGAAACAATAACACATTAAACGCAACAAGAGTATAAACTTAGGTCCTAATTATATGTGCCCATAGTTACATGAAAAGCCTATTTGATTCAAAGTATTCAGTCTATAACATAAAACATGAAATTACGAACTCAAATCGGCGTATTATAATAACAAACAGGTTTACGTAAAATTTCGTGCAGCGGAGACGCAAGCGACATGACCTATCTCTCACAGGGCTCGTAGCCGAATGATGAGGTCTGGGCCGGGCGTAAACTAGCAATTGACACTCAGTACACCGCTTATGCTAATAAGGTTTAAATTGCTGAAGCGTTTGATATTGATGGGATCTACCGAGCGTCAAAATCATAGACGTTTGGCAGATTTTATTTAATTTTACAAAATATACACGTATAATATGAAAATAAATAGGGTAATTCTTTAGTTCATTAGATTTCCTACAATATTATCTAAAAAAATATGACAGCCTACGATCAAAATATTGCAAACAGTGAGACGAAAGATTATTTTCTGCCTCGATTTTGTGTTTTTTTTACCGTGATTCTATTTTACATACATGAAAAATTCTTTCAAAAGTCTTTTGTTCAGACTTTTGACTTTAAGCTCTAATTTTTGCTAGTTTGTAATATGTACCGTTATGGCTAGATGCGCGACGAAAAATTAGGTGTTTCACGGCTTCTGAGGTATAACAGCGCCTTAACTTCAAACATTGTTTACCTATTGGTTCCTCAAATGATGTTAGTGAACACTAAGAAAGTCTTTTTGGATATTCTAACCCTAATATCAGCACCGTACTACAATAACCAGTGACAATAATTCATGAAGCCAAATTTAAAATTATAAATAATAATAATTATTATTCCCAAATTTATACGGTCCAAGATTTCCCAGGTAATATGTATGTAAATTAACTAGCACTGGGCGAGCGGTCAATTACAGGACATAAATAGCGACGTTGTGGTCGAATCTCTCGCACCACTGAACGGTATGCTCCATTGGTATGCGTTTTAACCGGGTATTCTTAATGAGACACATATACGTATATTCTGATCTGAATATAAGTAGAAACTAGAAATGTATCAAGTTCATAGTTTGCTAGCTATATAATAAGTATTTTCTTGTAAGATAATGTTTTTAGTCTAGAAAGAGCAATATTTCTAGCTGTATAACAAAACAAGAACTAAATATAATACATACATTTGAACTACATTTGTCCTATTTTAAACTATCGCAGAACTTCGTAATTTGGTTCAATATAAGTGGAATAAATACTATAAATGTATTCTTAAATAGGTACTATCTAATAGCGGTACTAGCTATTAGATAGTACCTATTTAAGAATACATACTTAATTTGTTAAGTCGGTAAATTGTAGTATAAATCAGCTGAAAGTAAATCAAATTATATCTAGTAACTATACCTAGGCAGTTTTTCATAAAGAGGAAGGACCCATGACTGTATGCCGTAGAACTATGACAACAGTCATCATCCTCTTAGCGTTATCCCAGATTCAATCTAGTGTCCGCTTACTAGTCTAACCGGATTTGGCTGAATATTAGCTTTTCCACGTAGCGATTGCCTGTCTGACCTCCGCAACCCGAAGGGATAGCGATATTCCATGGTTTAGACTACTGTCAGTTTATTAGAAGGTACTGACGCCCTGTAACGATTGTCAAAGATCTTCATGACAACCGGGACCGACGGCTTAACGTGCTCGCCGTGGCACGGGACAAGCGATAATTAACAATTAATACGCACATAACTCCGAAAAGTCATTGGTGCGCGCCGTGGATTCGAACCCGATACCCTCTGAATGGCAGTCTGTTGATATCTCCACTAGGCTATCGCTGCCTTAGAACTATGACAACAGTACAGTAACGAATATGTAATGCTACCCGTGACTCGAGGATACAGCGGTGGTTTCGGTGAGTAGGCCCGAACACCTATAGAAGAGCACTCAGCAACCCTCTCATACCAAAATCAACCAAAACTTACATTTCAAGTGGTGCGGTGGAGTGAAAACCGCAACAAAGTTTCTGCCGTGAGAACAAATAAATAAATTTAAATTGCAAAAATAGGGACGGGTTTGGCTTAAAAAATTTATTCCACTTATATTGAACCAAATTACGAAGTTCTGCGATAGTTTAAAATAGGACAAATGTAGTTCAAATGTATGTATTATATTTAGTTCTTGTTTTGTTATACAGCTAGAAATATTGCTCTTTCTAGACTAAAAACATTATCTTACAAGAAAATACTTATTATATAGCTAGCAAACTATGAACTTGATACATTTCTAGTTTCTACTTATATTCAGATCAGAATATACGTATATGTGTCTCATTAAGAATACCCGGTTAAAACGCATACCGAAGGCAGAGGTACACCTCTGCCTACCCCATAACTGACGATGAGTGGGTGTGTAATATATTACACTCACCCACTCTTCGTCAGTTACGTTTCGGTTTAAATGTAATAGGGGGCGACCCGATTGCCATCTACCGGGCATATTATTTAGCGAGCGATAATTAAAATTTTTATACACACATAACTTCGAAAAGATAGAGGTGTGTGAGGGTTACCTGGTGATCGAACCCGAGACGAGCCCATCGTTTCGGCAGTCTGATACGTACACCACTGGGCTATCGCCGCATTCGGCAGATGTAGTCACGGATAACTCACTACTAGATCTCGCACGCGGTTTCGTTCGCGAGGGGATCGGTTATCGCGACAACAAGAAGCTATTCTTATATACCCATAGGCTATATTACTGTATTTTCCTTAAAATTTGTTAAGTGGTTCTTGCGTGAAGGATAGATAGATAGATAGATAGAAAATGCTTTATTGTACACCAGAGGCAAAACAATTACAGAAAAAACATTTACAAACTTAGGTCTAGTTGTACATGGGCGGTCTTATCGCAGGTTGCGATTTCTTCCAGACAACCTGATGGACAATATTCAATTATAATAAGCGAAATCGGGTAGCTAGTGGTGTACTACATAATATTTAGCAATTATTTGTTAATCTTCGTAGTAAATTGCTTTAACATAAATACTATGTACTCAATACTACATACATAATTAATACTATACTAATAAAATTATAGATACTATAAAAGATGATATATATAATTATATAATGTGCATAATTATATATTTATATAAAAGTATATAAATATATACATATATATATATATAGCCCCTATAATACATACTTAAATACCTTATGATATAATAAACCATTACTAGAAACTATTTACTATTTAATTAACATTATACATACAATAACAGTAATGATCAAAATGTCAAGTAGTGTTGAGTGACGAGGTTTTTAAAAATTGGTAGGGATTTAGCCTGTCTAATATTTAGTGGCAACGTATTCCACAAGCGTACAGCTTGAGCTACAAAGGATTTATCATAAAAAACTGTAGAATGTGGAGGGACTTTTAATTTAAGATTTTCTGATGATCTCAAGTACTTCGAATGTGTTTCATGGAGATATTCAAAACGACTTTTGAGATACATAGGAAACGAGGGATTGAATAAGATATTGTAAAGAAACCAAAGGATGTGAGTATTCCGTCGAAGGCGGATTGGCAGCCACTTGAGCTTGTTGCGAAATTCAGAGATGTGATCATATTTACGTAAACCAAATATGAATCTTATACAAAAATTCTGAAGTCGCTCAAGTTTATCTAGCTGGACCTCATTGAGATCTAGATAGCTGACATCGGCATAGTCAAGAATTGGTAGGAGAATAGATTGTACAAGTGCAATTTTAGTGGTGATAGGCAGAAAGTTACGCAGTCTGCGCAGTGAACCTGCAGCAGCAAAGAGTCGGCGACTGACATTTTGTAATTGGACAGTCCACGAGAATGTGCTGTCAATATATATGCCTAGGTTCTTCACTTCTTTACTAAAATCAATTGGTACACCGTCAAAGGACACCTGCGGAAGCATCGACCAATCAACCCTTGAGATAAGTCTGGAACTGCCTATAATTGAAACCTGTGTTTTGCTGGGGTTAACCTTCAGCCCATACGTCTTCGTCCAATTAGATATGTGATCCAGATCATTATTAATAATAGTGATAGCAGATGACAAGTTTTTAAATTGAGCTTGCGGAGTTACCGACATGAATCTATCTTCACAAATCGTCGCGTGTTTAATAGGGATAAGATTACATTTTAAGTTCTACTTTACATCTAGCAGAGAGCAAGTATACAATGTTTAGATGTCGAAAGACTAAAACAAATTTCTGGGTGTAATAGAGAAGGAAGAATGCAAAATATCTCTCCCTAGTAATTTACTGCTATATAAACTAAAATTATCGATAACATTGTCATATTTATAGCGGTAGCCTTGGTTACGATACGATTTGGGACACAATATCTTGTATGTTTACTTACTGCTGCTGGAAAATGCTACATATTATATGTACATAAAGCACGTATTAAATAATATATCTTTAATCCTATACATCCATGTCAATCGTCATCTGCTACGTATAACTGAACTGAATTATCAAGTGTTATATGCCAAGCGGGCGAGAATCACATGCCACTCTGGGCAGCCTAAATATAGCCTTAGTTATAAACCTTGATGAATTTCTCTTACGACATTGAAATTCGAAGTCTAGCTTGAGTTTCATTTGAGATACTGTTCCGACAGAACAGTCAAATGCAAAGGACCAGTATAAGCAACGGCAAACGGTAGTCGGGTTTTTGTGGAGTGGCTGCCTAGAAGTTCGACAGTCAGTCTATAGAAAGCTAACTCTGCTGAACGTACATAATGCTTTTGACTGCGGATGCACGGTGGTTGTAGTGGTCTAAGTGGCCGCCTCGCTACTTGACATTGCACCGAGTGTTGTGGGTTCGATTCCCACACGAGACAACACATTGTGTGTTTCAAGTCTGGGTTTTCATTGTGTCCATTGGTTGTATGTTTGCAAAGTCCCCTGCGACCCAGGATTTATTCCTAGTGCGGGAGTTGTCTTTTAAAGGGAAAAAAAGATGTGCTGTTGTGGTTTCAAAGCACTGTGGAATGCGGACCAGAATTATAACTATGGCAGAACTATATGGACGTCCGTCACAGACTACATTATACGTCCGTCAGCCGGCTGATGTTGGTTGTGCAGCCGTGGCACGTTTCACCTCGCTCGGCATCATCTCGTCTGCATATTGCAGTAAGCACCGACACATGTCACTCCATAACTATGCTATGCTTGAGATAGCGAACGTAAAGCGTGCACCAGCCAAAAAATATTTGATGAAAATTCAGTTTCCCATAAAAACAATACTTGTCAAAAAAAAACAAGTCTCGCTACCGTAAATTAAAAATCTTTAATGTTTTATATAAATAGATTGACTCGGCCATCGCATGCAAACACAATATATCTCATAAGTAATACATTATAAATTAGATTTTTAGTGCGATTGCCAAGTCAATCTATTTATACCTATAAAACATTAAAGATTTTTAATTAAGGCAGCGATAGCCTAGTGGGGATACCAACAGACTGCCGTGCAGAGGGTATCGGGTTCGAATCCACGGCGCGCACCAATGACTTTTTGAAGTGAAGTGCGTATTAAATTGTTAATTATCGCTTGCTCCGTGCCTCGGAGAGCACGTTATACCGTCGGTCCCGGCTGTCATGAACATCTTTGACAGTCGTTACGGGTCAGTACCCTAAAAAGACCAGTCTCGGTCTAAACCATGGAATATCGTTATATTGCTGTGATGATAGACGCCTATCGGTAATTTCTACCCTGGCAATGAAAGGGTTGATTTTCATAGTAATTTAGGAGCTCATGTACGTACAGTTGGTTGCATCAGAGCAAACGGTTTCAAAAATAGAAATTCAACTGCTCTATTTTCAAAAGGAAAAAAAAGTATTTTTAGCTAGTAAACTAGAGTTTCCATAACTCAGTTTTGCAATAGAGAACAGTGTGTTGTAGAGCATTTCGCTAGTACCTACGCTGAATTACATATTTCACATTCGTCTATTTCAGTCCTGTAAAATAAATAGTTTATTTTTGAGGATTTTTACTACCTCTCTATGATTTTCATTCCGGCGATAATTTAAACGAATTTCATCGGAGAAATAGTTTTCATCTCCTACTATTGGTAAATTGAGCTGAAATAAATACGACGACGTTACTCGGTACTTAATTACTTTTCTTTTATTACGGCAGATGCCTTTAATATAAGACTTTATTTTTATCTCTCTTAGGAATTTAGACTTAACTTTCTTGAGAGTATTAGTGAAGAGACAGTTTTTTATGTAAATTAAGTTTTAAGTGCATACGCGCGCAGGAGTGTCACACCTTGCATATAACCATGTCTTTATGATCGAAAATGTCAGTTAGAAAGTTATTGTATTGCCTATTAGGAGAGGTTAAGTCCAGCAGTGGACTGCGACACGCTGTAAAGTAAGTCCCGATGTGGCTGCGGCCAAATACCTATGGTAAACATAATTATTGGTTTTGATGCGTAAGCTGCAAATACCCGTGGGGGAGAGTCACACATTAACCAACTACCCGCCACAAAAGGTGGAGGAAAAGGCCGTGAATTGGGCTACCACCCATTTCTCTAATTTCTAGTAGGGTAAAGAAACGCAACAGAATAATAACGTTGAACTCTATAAAGACTTCGCACAGGTAAAACTAAGACACAACTCATGGGTCTTACAAACTGCGTAAACTCGGACCTTGATAAATTTAAAGTCTTGAACTTCGTAAGGGCTTTCAGGTTAAAATTACCATCGACAAACTAGCGACGTAAAATCGGCGGTTCGGGTAGCTAATGAATATGTACAGTCAGGAGGTTTAGCCAAACAATTGTTCGGACGGTCAGCCATCATATTGTTATCGGTGAGAGCTATTGGACGAATATTTTAAGTGGATTATATTATACGTAGTATTAGCTATAAATAGAACAAGGAAGCTATTGGTTCTTTGTGACCTTTTTATTAAGTGAACTATGGAAAACGGATTCTTTGGGGTTGAAGTGATTCGTATGGAAAATTTTGAAGTTCAACTGCGGAGCTGAGGTCAATATTCCACTTCCAGAAGATCGAAGGCAACCTATTTATAACAAAGGCGTTTAATTCTTTCATAATGACCTCTCATTGACCCACATATAGGGGTATAGGTACATTTTACCAGAAAATACTAGTAGGTATATTCGGAAATCTTTACTGGCTAATGCAGATTTTAAAAATAAGCTTTCTTACCCTGCTGGGTGTACGGGCACGATAATGTGAGGAATATTTAACATGTACGTGACATTTTCACGATAAAGACATATTTATTGTGAGAGGATTGGCTCTATTCATGTGAGACAAGATAGTAATGTTACTTGACGTTATGGCCGGAGATTACAGGTATAGTGTTCGTGTGAAGACATTGGAGTATATTTTGAAGATCGCATTTGTGATATATTTGAGGGTATATGTGTCTTATATTAATACTTTATTGGAAGCATAATATTAACTTAAGAGTTTGTTTGTTTGGTCAAACGCGCTAAGCTCAGGAACTGATTCGATTTGAATAATTTATTTTTGTTTTGGATAGTCCATATATCGAGTAAGTTATATAACATCACGCTATGAGCCCCGGTGCGGAGTAGTACGTCTGAATAATGTGGGTGTAACCTCCACCTTAGTTAGTATTCTATAACAGCTGTATCCTTATCAAAATATAAAAGAAGATGACAAATACATTTTTGCAACTAGGTGTATTTCTACAATAGAGTGATGGAATATCTATTAAACCGTCACATGATAAGGCTGAAAGGCTGACCTTTAAGCGTTAATTATAAGTCAGGGCGGGCAAGAATCCTGTCTGTTACTAAAATACAATGAACGTTAGAAGCCGCCCCTAGCAAAGTGGCGACCGTAGAATTCTATCATCTTACGAACGCGCCGCCACCGCCTAGTTTATAGATGGGTGACGGGTCACAAATATTCACACCTTTCCGTTGCTGGTCGGGCTCATATACATAGGTACACATTGACATTATTAGTGAAGAACTATGACAAATGTTACGAGGAGACAGTTTCTTCAACTATTCTGACTCATGACCATAGAAGATACTACTTTGGATTTGAAATTAAAAATCAAACTAAGTCTTGTGCAGTTAGAATTTTTGTTTTTTTTGTAACAAAGGCGTCTCCACTCATTCAAATTGTCAAAAATATACAGAATACCCTGATAAAAAATTTGAATGTGGACCTGAACGGCCAGGTGTGGCTACAGGCGTCCTTACCTGTGCGCTTGGGCGGCCTCGGCGTTCGCAAAATTACTGACGTAAGCCTGCCAGAGTTCTTGTCATCGGTCCGCAGCACTGCAGAATTGACTAGGAAAATTTTAGCTCCCACACTGGTTGATTCTGTGGTGCCGTGTAAGACCGATGCCATGAACGCTTGGAGAAATGCTTGTCCAGGAACTGAGTTACCCCGAAACTTATCCTCCCAGAGGCAATGGGATGGGCTGCTTTGCAGCATGGTACGAGAAAACCTTCCCAATACACCGCCCAACACTGCGGATCGTGCTCGCCTGCTGGCTGTGGGAGAATGGGAATCGGGCCTCTGGCTTCAGGCACTGCCATCATCCAATATACATAGGTACCACATGTTGGAGTTGGACGATACGACCTTTCGCTTCGCTAATTGCCTCCGTTTAGGCGCGTCATGTGTCTTTCCGCATCGTTGTCACTATGGAGAGGCTGTCGATAGCCTTGGTCACCATGGCCTGTCATGCAACAGGGGCACAGGTCGTATTTCACGACACGCCAACCTCATTGACATACTGCGCCGTGCTCATGCCACCGCTGGCATTCCAGCCCAACTTGAACCTCAAGGCTTGGCACACGACGATGGCAAAATACCAGACGGGATGTCTTTACTGCCGTGGAAGCTGGGTAGGCCTTTGGTATGGGACGCAACATGTGTCGATGCCCTTGCGCCATCTCATCTTCCCAGCACAGCAGGTTGTGCGGGCGCTGCTGCTACTACAGCGGAGACCCTCAAACGGCGCAAAAATGTAAATCTAGTAGGAGATTATGTATTTGAGCGGTTTGGGGTCGAAACATTGGGGCCATGGGGTCCAAGAGCGCGATCACTTTTTAAAGATCTCGCAAAGAGACTCATAGACGCCTCGCGTGACCAGAGAGCTTGCACGTATTTGGCTCAAAAGATAAGTATAGCCATACAACGAGGCAATGCTGCCAGTCTTTTGGGCACGCTTCCAATTGACTGCGATGCGGATGAGTTTCATGACGCCTTCTAAATTAAATTTTTAAGTTTTTCAATTTTCAATTCTTGTATATATTAGTTTATTAAATTATTTTAAGATTTAATTTAGATAATTATATTATTATAGTTGGATTTTCCAATGCATATTTAGTTTTATTGCAGTTTATGTAATAATGTAAATCATAATAAAATTATTATGATAGTACACTTAGAATATATTTTACTTTAATATCTTTAAAATATATTTATAAGGTTTTAACTGTTCACAATTTCAGACGCATAAAGAGAACTTTAATTTTGTGCTGACACTGCGAAGCTCTGCGGTTATTTGGATTAACGTATTACATTACGGTTTGAATTTTAGTATAAGAATTAAGTTCAAGTGGTACTCTTTATGAAATGTGGTTTATCTACTATAATTTCTTATTTTGTTACTCTTACTTTAAAGTTTTAACGAATTCCGTAGCAGCATTTAAAATAATACCTATTTATGACTTATTTTCTAAAATAAAAGTTTAAAATAATCGGTTCATCGGTTTTATAGTAATGATACGCTGGGGTCGACAGGCGTAGAAATACGATGATCACTGACTGGACTTACACTACATAGTTCTCGACCTTATAAACCCCATGATTCTGTATCTAAATACAGACTTTTTGCATAGAATATGACTGAGTAGGAAACAGCTAAATGTTTGCTCCTCAATCACAATCACGCAAATACTGCTTGATGTATTTCTATGAATTCAGCAGTCAGGAAGATTTAGGCGGCAACTAGGGATTATTGGTACAAATACAGCGCACGTATAGTCTGTTCAAGATAGGAAAAAATAGAATGTAAACAAACATAAAAATGGTTCTTATAATGTCGCCTTTCTCTTAAAAAATTGATATTAGTTAAATATTCGTAGCGAAAGACTCATTAGTTTTTTTAAAATACGCCTGTCTGTTAAATTTGAGAATGGTACAGCATATTCAGGTATTATATTTTCTGTATTATGCATAATTATAATAACGAATGTTGTTTTTTATTTATCAATTATAATAACAAACTATTTTACATGATAAAGAACCTAAAAAGCCAATGATTCTAAAATGTCAATGTATTTGTTATCCTATGAACTTAAGAATTACACCCAAATAAACCATTTCGCATGACAGGGTCCATTTTTAATTAGGTCGGGTTATCCTGATTGGTTATCATGCTATCTTATTAATGGAGGTAGACTGATCGTTACCCTTTCTCGACGTTAAAGTGACAGTGAGAGATAATGGTACCCAGAGAGGTTGGACGTTTAGACTAGAGAGCACATGCTCGCCTTTTTTCCTTATACCGAACGTGCAACATGTAATGTCAGTTGGTCTTAGTTGGTTAATCATAACGTCAAATTACGCGTCTCATTTAAAGAGGCATAGACTCCTTACAGACTCATATCTTTGACTGCATTCTCTAAATAGCCGTGCTGTCAAATCCCATCATTAAGGAGTGATGGGATTTGACAGTGAAAGGAGATATCGATGTTTTTTGAATGAGGGATAAATACGGAAACAAACTATCGGACATGAATGTAAAACTGAATCGTACCCGCAAGCTTCGGCGTGGCAGTCGGTTGCACTCACGGCAACTGGGTTGTCAAAGTAGTTCACTACTGTACTAATATTTAGGTACATAAAGGCGAATCATTTGTGCTGGCGGATCACAAATCGGATTACCTACAAGGGTACAACTCTAAAAAAATCAAGCAGTGTCCAACGTAAGCGATAGCAAGCAACGTGATATGATGCGACGCACACAAATTGCCAAAGCTTGCCGCATTAGCCAATCTGGTATAATTCGTACAATACATAATCTAAGTGACAATTTCTTAGCATCTCATCGCAACGCATAGCTCATTAGTTTATGAATATTTTTTGTCAATAGATTTTATGGCTAAAACGAACAATTAAACACGTGAATTTTTTTAGTACTGTCTGTCTGGCAAGTCTTTGCAAAGCACTGTCCGGCGTCAACAGCAAAAACTACAATTTCAATATTTTAGTTGATTACTTCTACAGCTTAAATATAACGACACATACTAAAGTTAGACATTTAACCAAAAACATTTATCGATAAATCATCACTGTTACGAACAACACTCGGTTTCCTAACTCTATGTTTTGTCTACTGTTTGCCTACCACGAGGCTGCTATAAGAGCGTGCTGCTAAACCTATCGACAGCTCTTTCTATCATACTGCATGTGCCATTAGAAAGAAGATATCAATCATAGCAACCGCTGTTGTTATTTAGTGTTACTTCTATGCCTTAAGGTTATATTTCTTTGATGGTACCATCATATACCTTGGACACACGGTATAATATGGGAAACGAACACACACAGACAGGTATCTTAATGCGAACTCGCACCACCATCCGCGTAATTTGGATTCCGTTGTCATTGTTAGTGAACAGAGCGTATGACCTGTGCGACCCTGAACAGTTAAATAGTGAACTGTCACATGTTCAGGAGGTACTTAGGCGCAACGGATACAAGAAGAAGATACTCCGTCTGAAGAGGAAAGATCGTAGACCTGAAGTAAGCAGAGTGCCGGTTTACATGCCGTATCTAAAGGGAGTGACGGACAAGGTTGGAACAGTACTCAAGAAATACTCCATCAAGACTGTATACAGTCCGCTCTCTAAGATAGCACATAATCTGCGTACCCCAAAGGATGTCATTCCTCTCCAAACACCTGGCGTCTACAAAGTCGATTGCAGCTGCGGCAGTTCATATATCGGGCAGACTAAGCGTACAATCGCTGAAAGAGTAAAGGAACATATCGCAGCTGTGAAAAACCGACATATTAATAAGTCGGCTATAGCTGAGCATTTGTTGGAATCTGGATCAAACCAGTGGATAGAACTGCATCAACCACAAGTCTTATCCACAGATCGTCACTATTACTTCAGGATAGTACGTGAAGCGGTAGAAATTTATTTATTTATTTATTTTATGGAAATCAAGAAATATAACAATTTCAACCGGGGATGGATATAGATTATCGGCTATTTGGAATCCAGTCATCAGCAAATGTAAACACCGCCGCAGTGATAAATTTCAACAGACATAAGAATGAGATAAGTAGACGTCAATAGTGTAGTGTGTCGGAGTACCGACAGTGCGAACTTAAATAAAGACCATGTCAGGGTAGGTGCCGAAACCCGCACTTCCACAAGACAGCGCTGACCTCTCATCAGTCTCTCCGCGACCACGCTCGGTGCAAGACGAGCGAAACGTCGGAAAAAAATAGGTATTTATACCTTAAATAAATTAATTGTACGCCATTAAGACCCGCTAATTTATTTTGTATGATGTATACAAATCGCGAAAGTTTAAAATCGATTATCTTATTAAGTTTGAAAATCATTGGTTTCTTTGTTTACCTTTTATTTTTTCGTAATGTGAATATAGTAAAGGCTCGAATTTGCCTCTCCCCTATAAGCCGCAAAGGTAAATCTACGGTTAATACACGGACTAAAAATATTTCACTTTCATTATGTCAAAGAAAAATATTCAATATATTTCAGAATAGATCGCCAGGAATTTTAGGCTAAGAATTGTAAGCTTTTTATAAAAAAAGTCATGAGATATGCCGAATGCCGATGTGTTCGACGTTCGACACGTTCATGTCAAGATGTCTTTTCATTTTCACAGAATCACATTGAAGACTTGTCGAGAGAATGTTAGAAAGGATGGAACTACTATAAATTCCTTTGTATCTATACGAATTCTTTCAATTGGGGTTTCAATCTGGGGTCCGGTCACTAGTCTAACCGGATTTGACTGAATATTAGCTTTTCAACGGAGCGACTGCCTGTCTGACCTCCACAACCCGAAGAGTTAGCGATATTCCATTGTTAAGACTAGTGTCAGTTTATTTAGAAAGTACTGGCGATCTGTAACGACTGTCAAAGATCTTCATGACTACCGGGACCGACGGCTTAACGTGCTCTCCGAGGCACGGGACAAGCGATAATTAACAATTCAATACGCACATAACTCCGAAAAGTCATTGGTGCGCGCCGTGGATTCGAAACCGATACCCTCTGCATGGCAGTCTGTTGGTATATCCACTCGGCTATCGCTGCCTTTGTGTATCTATACGAATATACATATTTTATTTACATACTTTTTGGAAAATGTGTGGCGTAAAGATATAATTCGCCCAAATGCTCGTAAAAGCTTTAAGTATGTGCCTACATGAAGATATATACTCATAATAAGTTAGTTTTTCAGGTCTGAATCGCGTTAACTGATTGATGAAATGTATAAGTACCACTGTGTTCGTCTGGCGTTTCGATCGGCTTCAACGATCGTGCTCGCGGTGGGACTGGCATGAGCTACACTCAATGGATTTGTTTTATTTTTTAAAGGCAGTTTTTTGTCTCTATGACGACGCATTACTCTAACGACGTCTAAGAGTGAATGACATAATATGATCATAGAGAAATTATTGTCAGTATAAATTGGATATTTTATATAAGCACAGACTAATATTGTACTAGCGTATATATAAGTTTGTTATATTTCTGTGTAAAGTTTCTCTAAGAAATATATTGTCCGTTTATTCCTTATCTTGATTCGGTATACGCTATAGCTTTAGTTATGAGGGAAAGCCATAATAACTAATTAGTATACTGTGCACGTGTGATAGGTATAAAGTTCAACCGAAGGGTGGAGTTTGTATCTCCAAAGAACGAAGTTCAATCAATAGGATTGCGGAAAAAATTCATCCGATTATATGGGGAAAGTGGTGAAAGAAATATTACACTGCGCACGAAAAGGTAGAATGTGATCTTTTTATAATAAGTTTTCTATTTTGTTCTTTTATCTAGAGCTGAGTGTGAGTGCGTGTATGAGCTTCATATGTATGTACTATAATCTAGAAAATGTCTAGAGAATCCGATATGCAGGTGTTGATCTTCATGGAGCTGTGCTGAAAGATTGATAAATATAATTTGATATTGTTTGTCGTTTTTACATGAGAGTAATTCAAGTACAAAATCTGTAAGACAATTGTAAAATATGGATATCAAAATCAATCAAACCGCTGCGTCGGAAGTTGAAGTATAACAGACTATTGTTAAGTTATTACTTTTAAATAACCTATCTCTGACGCGCCTTTATTTATATGCAGTACTTTTATTCCAAAAATATTGCTTAATAACTACGACACTACTGTATTCCGAGAACATGACTACTTAAAATGTATTTTGTACCTGCATTTTAATGTCGTTGTCCAATATTTCTTATATCGGCCGTATAACGGCGCTTAAGCAGCGATAGCCGAGTGGAAAGACCGACAGACTGCTATGCAGAGGGTCTCGGGTTCGAACGTACGGCACGCAGCAATGACTTTTTGAAGTTCGTATTAAACTGTTGATTATATCGCTCGCATATCGGTGAAGGAAAACATCGTGAGGAAACCTGCATGTCTGAGAGTTCTTCATAATGTTCTCGAAAGACATGTGAAGTCTGCCAACCCGCACTTGCCCAGCGTGGTGTACTATTGTGTGGCCTTACCCTCCTCATAGCGAGAAGAGGCTGGTACCCAGCAGTGGGACAGTATATAGGGCCGATGATGGATGGCGGCTACATTTATACATCACAGAAACCATTATTTTATTTAACTAAATTGTGAAGGGCTTATATTCACAAACTCAACTGACACTTTATCTTAACTCAACCAAGAGGACCTTTATTCTAGTGGTTCCCCGTAATATAATCCACACACTTAATGGTTATCGGGGGCCTTATAGACAAAGTAGCGCGTACTACCTAATAGAATATATCTCCGTCATGAGGGACTAAGTTATATTTATAATATATTATATGATCTGTCACGTAATCTATTTCTATCAACTCAAACAGGCGTACCTATGTACCTATTTAATTTGTGAACGTTTTATACACAGCTTAGGTATTTTAATAATAATAATTATGTTATAATTTGACTGATAAATCTGTTTACGATGTGAGCAGCATTCTTTAGTCATGCTTTTTAAGATCGTCTATTCAGAGATTCAGTTAGTATTTTTAATACAAAAATGTGTAATAAACGAACAATCATAACTATTAAGTTTCTAGGGGGGCATTCAGTTTTACAACCAATTAGAGAGCCTTTTAGGGGCTAATTACAAAATTACCTACCCGTTTTATATGTAGTGTTTTATCGCAAATAGTTTGGTGAGAAAGTACCTCTTGAAGCCCAAGGCCGCCTTTCTATCCTTTTTCTGTTTCAAATAGGAGATAGCAGAGAGGATGAGGAAAGGAATTAGGCTTAGAGAGACGTGACAGATACGGCCCAGGATATCTTGAAGCCTAACTAGCGTCACTACCGTCAGTGAGCTGCGGTTGGTCACATCCCATGTAGTAATGTGTCGCACGTAAGTAAACATAAAAAGAAAAACTATACTTTTACAATTTTGCATTAGTTTACTCGTCTTGGTAAGCAGATTTACAAGAACAATCAAATGTGTCATTTGTCACTATTATAGCTTCATTAACTGGCCTTGAAGTTTTCATGTTTAAATACAAACATAAAAACGCTTACAGAGTAAATATTTCAATTCAGGAAATTACAAAAAAAATTGAGTTTAGCGCCACACCAATGGTTTTTAAGCACCCGTACAAAAAGTCATGCCATTAATTTGTACCCTTTCAAGACGGTGGTAACGTTGGTCCTCCAACGTATCTGAATAAAAGATCTTTTAAAACATTCAAATCACATGACCCCTAATCTAGATTCAAACAAGTTAAAAATAATTCGAGCGGCATAAAATAGAATTTTAAATAAGCTTTACTCCATAAAAAATAACTCGTGGGAATGGTAAGCACAAACTCGTTGAATTTTTTATAGGTTTTAATGTGAACATTGCGCTGTTACGTTTATTTGCTAACGCCCTTATTATACAACATAGGGTAAAACGGCTCAAAGTAACTAGATTTTAATTTTGGTTTTATAATATCAAATCAACGTAGAGTTTGGTTAGCGATGGCGTAGTGGGGGACATACTAGCGGATTGCTACGCAGAGGATGAGATGACTTAAAGATAAACATTTCATTATTGCATAACTGTGTACCTACAGTAGTTCTTATTATTAAGCATAAAGCAATAAACTCAACAGTTTATCTATATCAGACATGCAATATATAAAAAAAAATGGAAATGAATTAAATTAAGTAATTAAGAAAAAATAGAGCAACAAATATATCATTTTTATGGACTACATGCGTTACCGCTTACCAAAAAACTCGTTCAAGTTGTAAAATACATTTTCAATTAACCATTTATTTAATTTTATTTTGAATAGATTTCCATTTAATTCTTTCAGGTCAGTTCTCTCTCTCTCTGATGGCGGTAATGTATGTACTCTTATAATACATCATGTTGTTTATTATAGGTAGGGTCACATTAAACTTATATTTATTACGTACTTTTCGAAGTTATGTGAAAATAAAATTGTTAATTGTCACGTGCTATACGCTGAAGGAGACAAGAAACCTGCATTTCTGAAAGTTCTTTAAATATTTTCGAGAGACATGTGACCACTGCCAACCCACTTAGCCACCGCGGCGGACTATGGCTTTCTAATAATTAATTAGAAGAGGTCTAAGTATGCCCAGCAGAAGGTTACATTCTATACAAAACTGATGAGTTTTAGTGCTCGTAAATAAAAAAGGTAGTTACTTTTTAAATTAATCACAGATAACATAACATTAGTGGCAGTAGGTACGCAAGCTTTTGATAGTCGTTATTTTTAATCTCTAGCAAAGATTGAGCTTGATAGGCCGCGCTTTGTGAGCGGTTGTGAAATGGAATTTATTACTTCATCTCCAATAAACCTAGAGCGCTTCATGAAGATTGCTCTCAAAATGTAATACATTATAAAGAAAAATTGCTATCACGAGAATACTCAGAATGCTATTCATCTTAAAAGGCATTTATAGCTTTGTGGCAAAGTAACGACTTCGCACTTTGTTTCTGTCACAATGGCAAACACGTACCTATACTAGTCGCCACATCATGAAGTTAAAGTAATTTGAAATTGAATGATGTAGAAAAAGGTATTCCTGTTTGGTTTCTTGTCGGTTATTCTCACATGAAGTCACGATCTGAACCGGTGAAAGAGAAAAAGGAAATTTATAAGTTTACTTGACGTACCTATATATCTATTAAATTTTATTTTATTTTATCGTCTTAAAAAGTCTTCAATATATTAGAAATGGTGAGATTACTTGCCATTTGCAACGCTGTAGCGGTCGGGTCTCACGGGGACTTTAGAACATCTTTTCTTATTACGTGCCGAAGCCTGTCGGATGAATGTCCAAGTATTCAATCCTTTCATACATTTATACTGGTATAGAACTTCTTTCCTGCCTCCTTTTAACATGTGTTATATATTATGTTGTTCTGTAATATACTAGTAGAGAGTATCTCATTTCTACAAATATGAATAGAATTGAGTGTTCTTGGTTCGATCCCGCCACGAAATAAAACTTGTGAACCAGAACTATGTAATTTTTTCGAGTTTAATGAATATGTGTAAAATTTTCGAAGGGACAGCATTTATTTATAGAGGGGGTTTGACTTAAAAAAAATCATTATCAGCCGTTAAAAGTCCACTGCTGGACTGGGCCTCTCCTTTAAAAGGAGGAATTGGCCTACTATACCACGCTGGCCAAACGGGTTGGTATAGGGTTTGTATCAAGTTTTCCTTCTCTTGCAGTGTTGTTCTCTGCATAATGTGCTCCCTCTGTCGGCTCTTACGACTCCCATGGGATGATATGGGGTGGTGATATTTCGTATTCTTAATCCTGGTATGTGTATTTTTTTTTAGTCCGTGTGGTAAACACACGGACTAAAAAAAAATACACATACCAAAATATATTTTTCTCTCTTTAGTTATAAGAGAACCCAGTATAACTTCTACTGTACCTAATCCGGTACCTATGCATAGAAAATAACAGGCTGAATCTGGGCTAACGATACACTTTCGTATAAGTCACGACGCCGGCACGTTGTAGATATGTATGTACCGAGGTAATGACGTTCATAGAGACTTTTCTATTTACCCCCACAAAAGTAAGACGTTTCGAGTACTAGCACTTGTGTTTGAATCACGGAAGAGAAAATATTACACTGGAAATGGTAAGTAGGCGTGGCACGCGTGTCACAATTAAGCGTTGTAACGCTTAACTGGCCCCAGTCACGTTCTTACATCGCGTCGAATTGCTCGTTTCGTGACACAGTTTCATTTCTATAACTATGCCGTTTTGTGCCGTTTCGGAGTGCAAAAATGATAGCAGGCGAAAAAATCTTAAAAATGGAGGTGTTTCGTACCATCGGTTAGTACAATTTTCATAGTTTTCAACAAAAGTCTTAATTTGTTTCAATTAAATAATATTTAATAGAACGGTTAGTAAAAATGCACCTTATTTATCGAAGATAAAGTTTATTTTGGATTGATTGTACTCAATAGAACATTCTCGAAAATACCGCGCTACTCATTTAGTGATGTGGTCAAGTCGAATATTAAAATTATCGATTGATATCGAAACACGGAAATAAATCATTTACGAAATGTTAATTTTAATAAATTGTTTATTTGGATGGGTGTTTCTATGAACAATGTAATATGTAGGTACCTACGTATTTAAAAAAAAAGTATATACATATGTATGTTTATCCATTGTCTAGTACCCATAGTACAAGCTCTGCTTAGGTGGTGTTGTGTGTATGTAGTAGCATATGTTACGAATATTATTATATGTTTTTATTTAGTATTACATTACAATCCAAGTATAAGGTCGGCTTTATTCACTCACGTAATTTATTTTTAGAGGTGTATTAGATTCAATCTAATAGATACTTTGTTGCAAAAATATAATCTATGTTTTGAATAGTAACTATAATTTATCAATGTAGTGAATAGTAAGTATAATTTATCAATTTAGTGATCAATGCAATGTTTAACTAACGTTGCATTGATCACTAAATAAGCATTAGTAGGTCCTCTTAACATCATTTAAAATATTTTTAGATTTCCTAAAGATGCAAGCATCAAAGAAAAATGGATAGATGCAACAGGTAGAGTTAATTGGATGCCAACCAAATCAAGCACGATATGCTCTGAGCATTTTTTAGAAGACGATTTTATAATATCAAGTAAAGGCTATAGATATACAAAACCTGCTGCGCTTCCATTAATGAAAATTGTTAAGTTTTTTTATCAAGTAAGTAATCATGTTTTATTTTCATCACTGTCAATAAGTATTCAAAATATTTGTTATGCTACTTAACAACACACGTGTTACATGTTATTAATTTGTATGAACATTGACTGACTAAATATAAAATTTAATTGATAAATACACTTATTATATGAACAAAATATCGCATCATCTATCGATATCGATAAAGTAATCCAATGTGCTACGTGGTACGGCCCTAACCGAGTAGAAGCAGAAACAGACCGATCACGCAAATTTCAACCATATGCCTTATGTAATTGAGATTATAATTGCTACAACTTAGAATACCGCCGAATCTATGGTTGAGTAGCGGAATTGACTCGTAAATCGAATCTAGTATGACTATAGATCGTAAATACGTTCTACTGCTAAAGCAAAATAAATCTTATTTGTAGGTCAGCAGGGTTTATTTCCAAATCTGTGAAATAGGCTAGTTTTAAATAAACTTAAACTACGAATCAAACGAATTGTTTCTTTGTAGTGCAATATATGATTATCGGTTTACTTGTGTGAGTTTGGCGACAGCGGTTCCGATAGTAATTTGGGTGCATACCATTTCTATGTTTTTTCTGTTCTGAGGTTTGAATCCACTCTACTCGCTCGGATAGGTCTGGGATTATAAGATTTCGAGGGGCGAACGAAGGTTTTGAATGTAGCTAACGAGGGCCTTTTTTTTTTTTTTTTTTTTTATCGTGTGGAAAATGAGTTACCTCATGCCCATCCGACCGGGGAGCGGTCGAAGGGGGTATGTCGGACTCCCACCTGGGTTACCGACTAAAAACCACACGGTGGCTCCGTAGCTCGACGCCTTGCAGGTACAGCGGGAACTGTGTTGTATTGCTCCGCTGTACCTGTCGCGTCCGTCCCCTTGCTTGGGACGCGTGCCCGGGGAAAGGCGGGGTGTGCAATGCCTTTCACAGCAGACTGCGCCACACAGTCCGCTGCCTTCTCGGGTCCGCTTGTGGTGGGTCATTAGAGGCTCCCCCTCCAACGCCCGCAGACCTGAGGAAGAGTCGAGTTCAACGGCCGCTGCCGCCGCCTCGACGCCGCCTTCGCCTGCGAGCGGGGTTGCGTCGTTCACGCTCCCGCTCGGCGGCCTCCTTCTGGAGCATTACAGCTTCACAGAAGGAGACCATTGCACGCCACTTGTGGGTGTCCTCTACCATTGTCGCTACTACGGCTGATAGGGACAAATCCCTCCCGATTGTAGCGACCAGAGTACTCCGCTCGTCCGCCCACGCGGGGCACACCTCTAGTGTGTGTTGAGCGGAGTCCAGATCGTCATCGCAGTGGTGGCACTGTGTCGTCTCCTCACGGCCGATCCGACTCAGATACTCACCGAAGCAACCATGCCCGGTAAGTATCTGAGTCAGCCGGAAAGTAGTGCACTCTTTCGTCGAGCCAGGCGTCAAATATTGGCAAAATTGCACCGACGATGCGTTGGCGCGTGCAACGCGGTAGATGCAGCCGCACGCGCCACTCCTCATACGCACTTCAGTGCGCATTTCGCCGGCACTCTTCGAGCGTTTCACTCGACGCCTACCCGACGAAGGCGAACCTCGTCATAAAGACGGGCATTCACCCACGCCAGGAGGTCCCACGGCGGGAGGCGCGCAATGAGCGTCGCCGCCTCATGGGATATCGTCCTGTAGCCTCGTGCTACCCGAATGGCCACCAACCGCTGCAGACTGGCTAGGATAGCCCTGCAGCGGGAGGCGCGCGTAAGACGATGATGCCACACGGGCGCCCCATAGAGAACCATGGACCGCACGACGCCACAGTAGAGGCGGCGAACTTCCTCGCGTGGCCCACCAAGGTTCGGGAGCAGGCGTCGAAGCGCGCCCGCCGCACCACGAACTCGGGGGGCCAAGCGCTCGAAGTGGTCTTCGAACGCCCAGCGAGAGTCCAAAATGAGGCCAAGGTACTTAATAGTACGCCCCACCCGGACTTGTGCACCACAAATTGACACCACAGAGCTGGGTGGTTCCCGACCCCGAGGAAGGGCATGGAACCATAGCGCCTCAGATTTGTGAGGCGCCACTCGAAGGCCCAGCTGGCTGATCGCCGAGACGACCAGTGCCACGCCGCGATTGGCGAGAGCCACGACACTGCGGAAGCCGGTTGTCCCCCGCGCCAGCACCAACGTGTCGTCCGCATAGCAGACGACGCTGACATCAGAGGGGAGACCGATACGCAGGACCGCATCGAACGTGATGTTCCACAGAAGGGGTCCTAATACGGACCCCTGTGGAACTCCGTTTGAGAGCTCCCTCGTGAGCAGAGCTCCGTTCCGACCTTTTATCCTGATGGACCTCCCATTTAGGTACGACCCGATAATATCACGCAGATAGGAGACGTTATGATAAATCAGCGCCCTCCTAATTGACTGCCAGGGGAGGGAGTTAAAGGCATTGGCAATGTCAAGACTGACCGCCAACGCGACGCCTCCCTCCCTGAGCACCGGCTCCGACAGGGAGCGGACGCGACGGATTGCGTCTATAGTCGAACGCCCCTGCCGGAAGCCGAACTGGCACTCAGACAAATCGAGGCCCACGTTCGACAGGTGGTCCTGGAGGCGGGCAGCAATAATGCGCTCAAAGAGCTTGCCCACCTCGTCCAGCAAACAAATGGGTCGGAACGCTGAGGGAGAATCGGCAGTCCTGCCGGGCTTTTGGATTAAGACCAGATCAGCCTCTTTCCAACCGGAGGGGAATACGGCACAACGGAGGCAGTCGGTGAACAATTGCCTTAGCCTGTCCCCCAAGATTGCGAGCGCGAGCACCCACGCCCGACCCGGGATCCCATCGGGACCTGGGGCGGTGTTGCGGGCCCGGAGCCGTCGAATGGCTCGGTCCAGCTCGTCTTCCGTCACGTCAAGTTGGTCATCCCAAGGGACTTGGGACGACTGTGACGGAGGAGGTGTCGAGTTGCTAACCTCGGCCCGCGGGAAGAGGGTATCGACTACTCTCTCCAAAAACGGCGGGTCCAGGGTCGACGTGATGGGACGGACCCACGGTCTGAGCTTGCCCATAACAAATTTGTAAGGGCGCCCCCATGGGTCCCTGTCCAGTCCATTGACTAGTTATTGCCAGGAACGGGCCTTGGCCGTAAGGATGGCACTTGAAAGTGTTTTCCCGACGGTCCGATACCGCTCATATGCTCCAGCAATCTCTTCAGCAGTGGCTCTCCTTCTTCGTCGGGCTCGTAAGTACTGGCGCCGCGCCGCGACATGATCAAGGCGAATGCGCTCGATTTCGCGCGTCCACCAGTACTGCGAATTGGGTCTCCTCGGACTGGATCGGGGCATAGACGTGCCGCAGACAGATGTCATAATGTCTCGAAACCAGTCCGCCTGTGAGTCGGGATCGGGCGGGATTCCCAAATTGGCGGCCTCCCACTCGGCCACGTGGGCCGCGGCTGCTAACATATCCCCGTCAAGTTGTCGAACGTTCCAGCGACGCGTCGGAACCGCGTTTGGGCGCCACGGGATGTCGCGGGGTGGGCGGAAGGTCACGCTGAATTCGATCAATCTGTGATCTGACAGCGTGGTCACATTCTCTGCGACAAACCACCCCGAGACGAGACGCTCGGCAGAGGGAGTCGCCCACGAAAGATCGACGATCGACTCTCCCTGCCAGCGGACGCATGTACTAACTGACCCCCGGTTTAAAAGCCGGAGGTCGAGTTCAGTCGCCCATTCGAGCGCCGTCTCTCCACGCAGGTTGTCCCGGGTGTCACCCCACACGCTAGAGCGTGCGTTGAAGTCACCCAGGACAAACACCGGACGGGACTGGTAAACCCTGATGTGGTTCGCCAGCCCGTCGAGGTAGGCCTCAAAAGCGGCAAGGCCACTGTTTGGGGAGACATAGCAGCCGACGACGATCGCAGGACCCCATTCGACAACGACGAAACCCGGCCCCTGATGGAGCAGGCGGCAATGGGGCTCTCTTTCCCCCCCCGCCCAGTACACAGCGACGGAGCCATCTGATGCCCCGAACCAACGAGGGTGGTCCGGGACGAAATACGGCTCCGCCATTATTGCCAGGGCAACCGAACGCTCTGCAACGGTCTGCGCAAGCAAAGCTTGCGCAGCACGGCAGTGGTTTAGGTTGCCCTGAAGAACGACTAAAGGGGAAAAGAATTTTAAGCCTCCATAGCCTCCCCAGAGCCGGTAACCGACTCCAACAACCCAAAACCATTGCTGGTTTCGGTAACCGCCGTGGCAGGAGCGGCGGTAACCGCAGGCTTACTTCTACCCCCCCTCTTCTCAGGAGGGGTGCAGGCTTTGGTGCCCACCCGGTGGTTGGCCGGACGCCCCGCATCCGTGCACACAGGGCACCGTGGAGTACTCTCCTCACAACCGCTTGCCTTGTGGCCAGCTTGGCCGCAGACAAAGCAGAGAGCGCTTCGGTCCCTGTCACATGTGCAGCGGGCGCGCACGTGCCCCTTCTCCAGGCACCTGAAGCACTGTAGAGGTCGAGCCGCCAGGGCCTCGACACGGGCGATGACCCAACCTACTCGGAGCTTTCCCGCGGCCACCAGCTCGCGGGCAGCTGTGAGCGGGCATCGAACCCACGCAGTCCCCAAGCCCGCCGCGGAGGAGCGAATTTGGCCAACCTTCACGTCGGCCTCATCGCAATTGCCCTCCGCGGAAACTGCTTCGGCAATATCTTTAGGGACTACTGCGTCGTCCAAGTCTCTCACCCGGATCTCAGCCATTTTTACGGGACGCGCCACGATCGCGCCCGTTTCGGACAATGCCGTCTGAAGGCGCCTTTTAAGGTCTTCCGCCTTTTCCGAGCCCTGTTCACCGGGAATTTTAAGTATAAGTCCTCCGGTGATGGCCCGTTTCGGACGGAGGCCCTCGGTGAGCCCCAGTTCGTTGAGGTCAACCCTCTCCCTGGCCAGTTTCATCACCTCGGCTAAGGTGGTGTTGGACCCCGGTGGAAGAGTCACTGTCACCGCCGACGTGGACGGCACTTTGGGCAACACTGGCTTCTTGGTCTTATCCTTTCGGGCCCTGGCCTTTGCAGGGCGGCTTGTCACTGTGGCCCAGGAGGCACTGGGCTCAGCTGCAGGTGCCTGCCCAACAGTGTTGAGGGTTGACAATGGGGCAAGTGCGGGTGCAGGCGGCGCTGTCTTTCTCCTCCTTTTCTTCCTGCTTCCACCACCAGGCGTGACTGCTGCTGCAGTAGTGGACGCGGTGGCAATCGCGACGTCTGGTGCAGCTATGGGTGTGACGTTATGTGTCGCGGCTATTGGCTGCGCGAGTCGCGGCCGTGCCACACGGTCCGGGAAGATCTCAGCCCGAAATTCTTCGAACTTGCGATCCAGATGGATCGCAAGTTCGAAGAATGGGCCGAGATCTGCGACGCCAGGTCCGTATAAGTAGAGCCATCGTGGCTCACGCATGGATAAGATGCCGCGACAACTTGTTGCTGGACCCGATCGCTAGTCTGGGCCCGGGCGGGGTGGAAGGGAAGAGGAGGGAACTCCTCTCGGCGAAGTGGGCCCCCACTCCTCGGAGGCTTCTTGACTGGTGCGCTCATTGTCGGCTGCCTGGTAGGAAGAGGAGGTAACCCGGACTGGGGAGGCGCGCAGGTCTTCGTCGTTGGCGTTCGCGGTGACTGAGCAGCTGGATATGTCAGCGGCGCACTCTTACGGAGCTGCTCGAGCTCCTTGGACATCGCGTCCATCGCAGCCTCAAGGGAGGCTAGGCGGGAGTGGAGCTCGGCGTTAGATGCCTCCTCCCGCCCGATGCGCTCAGTTTGAGCCGCAATTGCAGCAGCAATGTCCTGAGCGGCGTCTATCAGGGCCTTACCAAAGGCCCCCTTCAGGCTGCGGCTCTCTTTGGCCACTCTCTCTACAACTGCAACAGAGAGGAGCGCTTTCTCCTGTATTGCGGCTGTCGGTTGCCCGCGCAGCTCCTTTAAACGCTGCTCGATCTCGTGAGCGCGTTTTGTTGAGTCGGACGAAGAAGCTAACGGGTCTGACAATAACCTTAGTTCTCCGTCCGAATCAAAGACCTCCGCCGTCCTTGCCCTAACCCGGGCCACTCCCTCATCCGGTCCCTCTGGGTGACGTTTCACGGCGCGTTTTCGTGCACCTCGGGTCGAGACCGATGCCACAGACATGGCGGAGCTATCGCTCTCACGCGCACTGTCCGCGGCCCGCTCAACTGACGACTCCGGGGTATGCGCAGCTGGATCACCCAAAGCCTTCTTCTTCCCCGAGCGGGTTACGCGGCCTCCGCCATCAGAAACGTCTGGCGACGCCCGCCCGATCAACCCAGGGCCTTGGGCCCCCAGTAAAGTGGTGGTGGTGGTCTTGGAGACCGCCGCGGATATGGCAGTGGCTGGTACCCGTGACAGCCCCGGGCAAGGGGTGGCTGAACGAGAAGGACCTGAACGCCCCCGGGATCTGCCCAAGGACCGAGAGCGGCCCCAGTCACAGGCTGCAACACCAGGTAAAGCTACCCTTGGTAGTGATGGATCCTCCACCTCATCATCAGCGTCAATATTGGCGCGAAGAGTGGAGCCAGAGTTTAGTGAGCGTGGCTCTTCGCTCGAATTAGTGGCTTGCGAACTATACATTTGGTTCCCACGAGAGTGGGGGAATAGATGGTCCGCCCGGGTGGTGCCCCCTGTACCCGGGTAAGCCTACATTTAGTACCCAACCAGGGGGACGGCCTTTGCCCTGGCTGGAGGAGCGCTCGCGACTGATCTTCCCATCAGCCATGCATCCATCGGCGCGCGCCAAACCTTGGAGTTGGGGTAATTTTTTATAGAGGTTTTCTTCCTCGCGGCCCGGGCGGTTAAGCCAAGACCTTCGCTCCCAGCATTAGGTCACAAAACATGACTGCGACTCAATGCCGGGGTTACGATTTGCCACGGTTGGCAGATTTGCCTGTCCAACCACTCGTTAAACGCGAGTGCCTGGACCCGTCGCAGCCGTACCCCTCCGAACAAGGGGTACAGCGGGATATCCTTCACTCCTCTATGAGAGGAGCAAAGGTGACTGCTTGCAGTGACAAGTCACTGGGCGATGGGGTCGTCACTGCCCGACGCCGGGAGCTAACGAGGGCCTATTGTAATAAAAAGTTAAAGTAAGTATAAAGTAACGGATGCCAGTATTTCAATATGTTGACTTGCCCGTTGATACTAGTGTACTATTTGGGTGATACTGACGGTTAGACCCTGACCGCTATACCGAAAGGCCCGTTTTTGATTACTTGTAGGTACAGTGTGAGCGTAATTTATCTACAATGTGTATGTATTTAAAATATATAATAGTGTTTATAAGTTACCTCCTTATCTTATCAGATTACTAAGTATTTAATGGCTATTATATAAACAAGAAGTTTATGGGTACTTAATTTATTACACTGGAATGATATAGAAGAGAGTGTTTTTAAGACAATTGTATATATATTTCCTAGAGCCTCCATATAGCATAGAGAGCCTTTGTTGCCAAGTACGGAATGTAATTACGATGACGCACGTTTCTCACTCACTCGCTCCGCTACCACGGTCGTTGTAGGCCCATCGAAACGTCTAGTGATTAAGACGCGTAAAATAAATGCATATGACAGTTGAATTGAATAGGGAAAATTGAAAAGGTCAATCTAGTCAATAGACTGTATAACATAATTTACTTGCAAAACAAAGTGATTTATTCGTTCAGCATTGTTCACATTTTACAGAATATAATTTTCTACCAATAGCTTTGCATGAATTGTATGGAACTAATTATACAGCTGGAATCCCAAAATATAAGATAATGGATTTAATTGAAGTCCAATTTATTAATGTTGTTGATTGGAATATTCATAAGCGAGTTGTTACGCAGTTCGGTCTCGAAATTTTGTTATATTAATAGTAACTGAATTTTGGCCACGGAAACATGGAAGCTTGGAATAATCAAGAAGGTACAGTTATGGAATGTTTAATTATTATCTATAGATGGTTCTGAGTAAAGTAGGTATAATAATGTATCTTGGTAAGCATGATAATATGCAACCGCAGTAGGCACTTGAGTGGCTGAGAGCCCATCCGCCCCTTAAAATTCGCCCCTTTATAGGCTTTATAATTTGCGGCAATTTTCTATGAAGGGGCGAATTTTGAAGGGCGTATGGGCTCTCACCCCCTGAGTTAAATGTTTAAAAATCCTGTGTCTCAGGTAGCCAAGAAGAAAGTTACTACCACGTGAAGGGTTGTGTTTAAACCCGTGCCAAACGTGCATCGCAAGGTTTTGCAAGAAAAATGTTCATTGTTGCTAAATATAAACTTCGTGAAAGGTTCTCGAAAGATATGAGAAGTCTCCCGGCACTTGGCCGGCGTGGTGGACTAGGCCAAATCCTTTTTTAATGTGAGAAGAGGTCCGTTCTTAGCAGTGGAACTGGTATGCAGGCTTATAATGTTATGACTAGTGCAGAACATCTGGTTGTTATGAAAATCTGTACACATCAAATTGTTCGTTTGAAAGTTACTAAGCTGAAATTTGGCATGTATCTTCCTTGCTGCCGTCCTCTGACTAAAGTTGAGTTTCCTAGACGAATTTTATCAGAAAAAAAGCTCTATCGATCAGTCGGACAACAGGTTTAATAGCTCTTATGGTTATCGAGATATAAAAACATGAAATGCCGTTAAATGTACAAATCATCTATCATACCTACGCTAAAACGCCGTTATGTGACATTACTAAGCTAAAATGCGGCTAAGGCTACATAGCCACAAATTTTATAAAATAATTCGTAATTTTTTGCCGTTACATTATTTTCCTACGCTATAGTGTGACAAAAGTACTTTAACGGCTTTTTAGCTTAGCTGTTTTTATTATTGATGTATAAAAATCATAACTATAAATCCACTATTTAAGAATCCTATGCTTAAATGCCGCAAAAAGCCTTTTGCCGCATTTAAGTGTTTTATTTCAAAATATTTATTTTACAATATACAATTGGAATTCTTATATAACGGCAATTATTTAATAATCTAGAAAATATTTTTAATTTTGTTCAAAACTATATTGCCGCTATCCAACATAACTTATCTAAAATGCCGCTAAGTATTCTCGCGCGCGTAGAAGTTCAGCTGATTCAGCGTACACGGTGACGGGACGCAGTTGCGGGTGATTAGTTATTTCGTAACCATGGCTAATAACTTTCAGAAGCGCGCTTTTTTGTTTTGTTTCACCAAACTGTGGTCTTTAAGTCTACAGTCTTTTCACCAAACAGGCATTTATGTGTATGTCTTTGCTTCGCTTTGTACTAAAGCAATGTTACTGAAGCATTACTCTCATGAACGATTTCCACCGTTAGGTGCACGTTAGTGCACAGTCATGTTAATTTATTAAGTATTTCAGTATAAATTAACATTACTACACAGTGTAAAGTGACAATTCCTTCATCAGTGACTGCGCGCTCCCACTTGCGTGTTTCCTTTCGTCATTTTGCAAAACGGCCCGAGACCGTAGTCGACAATGAAGAATAAATGTAATCATCGAATCAAATTCAATGCAAAACACATCAGAATTAACGGTAGGCTTCGGTGTCAGTTAGGATTTATGAAACAATTTTAAATCTTTTAAAACAATTTAGAAAAGAAGCAGCTGGAGAAATGATTAAGTGAACTACACTAATAAACACGCATTGTGTGCTGTGTTAGTTTAATCAAACGTCACAATAAAGAGGAAATTTTGAATCGTATCGTTTTTCGTGATAAAAAAATGGGTCCGGTACTACGAGGGAAACACTCGTCAACGTGTTTAACCAAAAAAACCTGACCAAATCCTACAAAAGAGCAAGTTCACTCAGAAAAAGTACTGTCTAGGGGACCAGTGCTGGTATCATGCACTTCAGCTTTTCAAGATCTGGACAACATATTACGGTTGATCAGTATTGTGAACAATTGCAAACTATGATGGGAAGGTTCCTGTTAAACAACCGACACCGGTCAATCGTTATAATCATAATCATATCTTTATGCGTTATAGTCCACTGCTGCATCAGAACAACTGACATTTAGATCATATTAGGTTTTGCTACAGACGGTTGCTAAATAAGAGGGAGCTGAGGTTCAAAAGTCTTGGACACCCTCCATATTCCCTAGGGCCTCTCACTTGCTCGAACAGATTATCGCTTTATTGGAAATTAAAGAATTTCATGAGAAAAATTTCAAAGAAATTTCAAAGAATTAATTTATTCTCGCAGCGACGATTGCTTCAACAATTTAATCAATCAACTACCCATAAACTAAGGGCAAGTGCATAAACTCTCACTTTATTCGCAAACTTAAGTTATATTTGTTTTTTTAACTGTTACTGTCCCATTGTTAGGCAAAGGTCTTCCCACACTCTTCCGTAAATCCCGATCTTTGGCTTTATCTTGCCAGTCTACCTAAAAACTATTAAGTTATCCTAATCATCCTGGCATATTTTTTTCGGCCTGCCCCAGTGTCGCCTTCAGGATTTCGTTGTGTGGCGATGTGTATCCAGTTTTCGAGATACATCCTAGAGACATTTTCCACCCAGTCCCATTTTTACTTCGCCACTTTGACGCCCACATCGATATGCTTAGTCAAAACCAGGCGTAATCGATGTGGGCTCAAAAGTGTATAACGGTGTTTTGAATTTTTCGTCAGTCTTATAAACACGCTACTTTTCATGGCACGATGGCAAACTATGAGCTAGGACTTTTGAAAATGGGTCTATTTTAATATAAAATTTTTGACTGTCTGCTTTTATAACATATTATTATACTATTTTTATTCTTACCTTTTAAATACTTTGGCTTGAATATCCATGGCATGTTAACTAATAAATACTAAAGCATGTTGAGTTGTTAAAATTTAATGGTAAAATTTTGTTCCATCCAACTTAGTAAGGAATTATAGACTGATTAAAAGTATATGACTTGTTTAGTTTTGACATTATACTCGTTTATTTTATATTAGACATCAAAAATTTTCAAGACCATACAAGTTCCAAAACTAGAGAGAAGCTGGAATTCTCGATAAATTATCCAAACTATCCAATTAATAATAAAAAGGTCAATTAATAGTACCGAGTAATTTTAAGTAACTAAAGACTGCCTTGTTAATTATTTTATGCCTTAATTCAGCAAAGTTCCTCATAAAAAAATGTTGTGATCGAGGTGAATTTAAGAAAAAGAACACATTTTATGGATCTTTTTAAATGTTGCCATATTGTTTTCCCTTATTTGTGCACTATGTAAAAGGATTTGATAAGATATTTTTAAAATAATGATTATTTAATGAAGAATAAACAAAGAAATTAATTGAATTATTTGTTTTTATTTGACTCTCTTTTAATTTTATGACGTGTATTGCATAGCTAAAATGCCGTTATCGTCAAAGGTTTTGTACTTAGCGGCATTATAGCAATGTACTCAAGAAAAAAATGTCTATAACAAAAATATTATTTAGGTATTATTGAAATTTACTTGTCTTGATTGCCGTTAAGTGACTTATTATATTATTATTATTATTATAGCGTGGTTCGAGTCTACTTATTTAAGCAATAATGTTAACCTATATTATCTCTAGCGCTTTTAACGGCTTTTAAGATGTGTATTATACCGAATTTATTAAGAGAGGTACTATAACTATAATATTAGGATATAGCCATTAGCAAAAATGCCGTTAAGGTATGTATAACGGCATTATAGTCATGTTTTTAGGACTAGATATTTTAAAGATTACTTTGCGAAAATATGAAATATTTATTTTCTTTAATTTACGGAAACGTTTTCGAACGGTACCAGCATTGACTAAAAGAGCTTTTAATTACATATTTTTTGGTATTTTAAAGTTTCACATGTGACTTCAAGTTGGGAAGTAGCATCCATTTGAAATTATTTCACCGTTTTTCGCGCGTATCTCAAAATGTGGTTTTGGTACTTAACGGCATTCTAGTTAAAGGACGGCAGCTTGTGGCGCATAGGGGTGCACTAAAAGAGTTTGTTCAAAATCCCATAAGATCAGGAACATAGCGATAAATAAAAAATGTGGTAATTGCAGGCATCCTCTAATTTCAGATAAAACAATACAACGACGTAAAAATAGCACCGATCTTAAAAAATCAAAGCTTGCCAGCTCTGTAATAAATTTAACAATGACTTTAAAAACTGTTGTCCAAGAGCGTTAAATCACAACAAAAAATACCGCAATGAAATTGTGAAGCACCGTCGATTTAAATCAAGCCCGCAATACACAATTTCCTCTTTATTTAACAGCCATAATTAATTTGATTACTCCATTCATAAAAGGTTTTATGAAACTCATTTGCAGCCAGTTTTGAAGAGCTCAATGTATAAATCCATACAAGCATAAGCTGTGCATGCTCGGGACTTAATCAATAGGCTAGGCAGTACATGTTTGTATTAAATCAATTAAAAACCTCTTTAAAACAAACAATGTTAACAAACAAAAAAATATTTGTTTAAAACTAATTATTAAATACCGAAAAAGATATTTTAAAGTTAAACGAAACTGAATTATTTTTGGCTTGAACAATAGATAAATATTTATTACTTCTCCCTTTAGCTTTCTAACGTTCACCTCACACAAATAAGAGTTTCATTTTGGGCTACGGGACCCTAAAATTCATGACCTTAATATCGCTCTACTGCGACATTTTATTGAAGAACATGAACATGTAGAATTGAACTATGAGTAAGCAAATACTGAGCAGCGATAGCCGAGTGGAGAGGCCGACAAACTGCTACGCAGAGGGTCTTGCGTATAAATTTACGGCTCGCACCAATGACTTTTCGAAGTTAGGTGCGTATTAAATTGTTAATTATCGTTTGCTTATAGATGAACAAAAACATCGTGAGGAAACCTGCATGTTTGAAAGTCCAGCATAATGTTCTCCAAAGACATTTGAAGTCTGCCAATCCGCACTTGGCCAACGACTATGGCCTTATCCTTCTCATAGTGAGAAGAGGGCAATATACAGGGCCGATGATGATGGTGATGAAAGTAAAAATACTGTCAGTACCCTTGCTAACTCCGTCTAGTCTTAGCCTTATTCGTACAACAATATGTAGCTTAGTGTAGACCAATTTGAAACTCGTAGCACTTTAAATTACTCGCCAAATTACCTTCAGAACTCGAACGCAAACAAGAAAAGTTACAAACACAACAGTAGGTATCTTATAAAAACGGTAACAAAAAATAGTAAAGAAAAATCGCTAAGAAGAAGATAAGGTGAGAGCAATGCGCTTTCATTTTCACACCGCTATGAGCACACTAAAGCTCCGCACAGCTGACGTAGCAACGTGACAATTTGAAAAACAATTTGTTTAGAGACGCTTTCATTGTGCACACCGAGCGAGATAGCGAGCGGCTGGTTGGACGGGTGCGTAAAGGACAAAAACTTACAACTTTTTTGTAGGGAACAATATTTTTGAACAATTATTTAAAATATATTATTATTATTCTTTATTTTTATGCTTATGACTATAACTTCTCGTAGATCAGTTCTGCGTTCGGCAGTCAATTTTGCTTACGCCCACAGTTGCCACTAGGTTAAAGTCGTAATGTCTGATTTACACGAAACAGTTCTCAAGCAAGAGAAAGACAACAATACAGTTGTTTCAAATACAGTTGAAATGCCACGGATGATAGGAACTACTTGTTAACAAAATATATTTGCGTTTTACGCCTGCCACATCACCATTCATCTTCTTGCCCTGGTCCCAATATATTTGGGGTCGGCGCAGTACGTCCTTCGCTTCCATTCTTTTCTGTCGCCCGTCATCTGATCATTTACCCCTTTCTCTTTCATATCCATCCTCACACAGTCCGTCCATCTTTTCCTTGGCCTCCCTCTCCCTTTCCATCCCTCTACCTTCATATTCATCACTTGCTTACCTACATACATATCATCTCTTCGCATAATATGTCCATACCAAGCCAAACGACTTCCTTTCACTTTCTCGTCTATAGGCGCCACTTTCAGACTACCTCTCACGTATTCATTCCTAATCTGATCCATTCTCGTAACTCCACACATCCATCGCAACATTCTCATCTCTGCCACATGTAATCGTTTTTCATCCATCTTCTTAGTAGCCCAACACTCCATACAATACGAACCATTAAACAAAATAAATTACAGTACCTACAATTAACTTATTTAAGTATTAATCGCGTACAATTAACTTATATAAGCATTTGTTACCACAAGTCTTATCCACCGATCGTCACTATTACCTATTACTCCAGGATAGTACGTGAAGCGGTAGAAATCACGAAATATAACAATTTCAACCGGGAGGATGGATATAGATTATTGGCTACTTGGAATCCAGCCATCAGCAAATGTAAACACCGCCGCAGTGATAAATCTCAACAGTGTGTAGACGTCATTAGTGTAGTGTGTCGGAGTACCGACATTGCGAACTTAAATAAAGACCAAGTGAGGGTAGGTGCCGAAACCTGCACTTCCACAACACGGCGCTGAGCTCTCATCAGTATCTACGCGACCTCGCTCGCAAGGCGAGCGACACGTCGGAAACAAATTGGTATACCTTAAATAAGTTAATTGTACGCGATTAAGCCTCGCTAATTAATTTTGTATGATGGATACAAATCGCGAAAGTTTAAAATCGACCACATCACCATGTTGCTATAAGCAGGAAATTTTATTTTAAATAAACTTCAGCAACGACATCTGCAGGCAAATGTCCTCTAAACTTTTGCATATAGTAAACAAGATTTAATACCTCTTTCCGAGTTTTAATTCGAACTACGAAGGCTTTTATAAAATTTATCGAGTTAAATGCCTTTGCAGATACGTTTAAGACGCGAGGAAACTTTGAAATTTGTTTTATCCGTGCTCTAGAATTTAAATTAAAGTGATAACTTAACTTCTTTTAGAACTCTTATTATTTTCTATCACTTCCAGAATGATGTACCTACATTAATTATCGGAATAAGTGCAGACATGACTGTCGATGTGTTGTAAAGGTAGATATGAGTAGGTATATCTAGCTCTCGTGGTTATTAATATTAGTTTTCAATTGTCCTTCGAGATATTTATCAAATAGCTTTGATTCGAATATATAATAATTTGGCACCGTTGCATTTCCGTAGTCTATTACAATACATAACTTCGCGCCTTTTATCCCCGAAGGGGTAGGTATAGAGGTGTATAACCACCCACATTTCACCAGTCCCAATGTAATAGGAGGCGAGCCTATTGCCATCTACCGGGCGCATTATTAAGCGAGCGATAATTAACATTCTTAATACACACATAACTTCGAAAACTCAGAGGTACCTGGGGATCGAACCCGAGACCACCGTCTCGGCAGTCCGTTACGTACACTACTAGGCTATCGCCGCTTCATATTACAATAATGGTACTTTATTAAGTTTTCCCCAGTCTCCAAGATTTTTCTTAAAAAAGTCTTTACAACAAAATAAGTATTTCACATTTCATCATTTTACGTCGTATCACTATTTATGTGACAATAAGACAGTCAATATTTTAAATGAAAAGGTCTCAAAATAAGCTATTTTTTGTCATTCAAATGCCACTTTGTCATACCTTTACTAATTTCGTTTAATTATAGGAATTGAACTCAATCTCATCCGTAAACATGGCGCTTGCAACAGTGGCGAAATATCGGTTACTCCAAACAAAGGTACGGTATATAAGTTAAGGTACCCCGCAAGACAACTTAAAATAAGTTCGTTCAATTACCTCTCAACAAAACCAAGATTAAATAATGAATAATGTCTTAAATATCTGTAATATAGATCTGATATTTAATGAGACTGATAAATAAATAAATATATTTTCCACAAACCATTTCAGATTCCATCCTTCCAAGTGCACTATTAAACTTGTACCCTATTAGTCTTTTTATAACGCTGAAAACCACAGAACAGTTAAGTGAAAACCTTTCAGAAAAATTAACATAAAACTGTTCATTGTTCGCTGTGTTTAATAAACCATGAGAAACTGAATAAAGGGCTGGCATTAAATATTAAAATGCTCTGGTATGCTTGAATTATAAATAGTAATTCAAGCATACCAGAGCATTTTAATATTTATGCTTGAATTACTATTTATAATTCAGAGCGATACTTCTTATAACGTCAAGCAAACGAGTTATGGCCGGTAGAATTAAAAGGTTTGTATTATATATACTAACCGATGCCCGAAGCTACGACCGCATATTTTTTTAAGGCATTTCGGGAAATTCCTTCTTAATGCACCCCTGCGGTCCCCAAGGATTCATTCATGATTTCAGCTTTAGCTTTGAGTCTTCTTGATTTCAGTAGTTTTGGCTGTGCCTTGTTTGTCAGTCAGTCAGTAACGCAAGAATTTTATTTAGATTGATTTATGCTATCTTTGCCCTAATCTTTATGTTTTTACAATCATTCATATATTAGCATCAACCGTTAGCACATTAAATTGAGTCTCTATTTAGAATTTACAAGAGCAGATACACTATTTAATGAATTGTAAAGATTATTGTCACAAAAAATTGTTCAGTGTTAAGTTTCCATTGGTATTCTAAAATTTACCATAATCATGACATATATTAATTAATGATTTAAATCCTTTAAATCCATGACATTTATTAATTAATGATTTAATTCCATTTATTAATTCATATTTTAAATCCGATAAACTTATAGTTTTAATAATAACAGAAGAGGCTTCCAAGTTGATAATTGTTCCTAGCTTGTTCCACATATTATTATATTGCGCCGCTGCAAGGCACGTTCGCAAATAATTATGCTGCAATAGTGAGGCGCATCGCGAACAATGATTAATTATAGCTTAAACGGAAAAGCATATTTTGATGGTTAACGTGAGATTAATGACGTAGAACTAAGGTTAAAGAAAACTTGTTTTAATTACTTTCATGAATTAATTCGCAGATATATTTTAACAGAAAATTGCAGCAACACATTATCAGCAACATGCAGAAGAACGTGTCTATAAGCATTAGATTCATAATTATGATGAACTTAACACATTTTAAAATTACCTCTATATAACAATGTGTCTTATATAAGAAAATATATTTGGGTTAACTATTAAAGAGTACCCTCAGACATGCAGGTTTCCTGACGATGTTTTCCTTCACCGACCTGCAAGTCTGAGAGTTCTCCATAATGTTCTCGAAAGACATGTGAAGTCTGCCAACCCGCACTTAGCCAGCGTGGTGGACTATGGCCTTACCCTTCTCATGGTGAGAAGAGGCCCGTGCCTAGCAGTGGGACAGTTTATATACCTACAGGGCCGATGATAATGCTTATAGAGAAACGTATCATTTAAAAACCACAAAACAAATAACTTTGGCAAATCACACTGAATATTCCAAACCAGCATTTGCATTAATCCTTTAAAGCAGACACATTCCATTTACATTCCTTATACAAAGAAAAACAAAACGCCACGTAAATATCTAAAAACTTAATAGCAGAAGTCGCGACGACACTTTTCGGATCCGCTCAATCCATAATTAGATTCAGCAGGTCTTTTTTTCAGTATTCGCGCTTTTAAAACAGCAATTCCATTTATTGCGAATTCCGAATGCAAAGGTCTCATGGCACCAATATCCAGTAATGTAGAAGCACGACAAAATGTACGTATGTTAAATTGCATTTGAATAATGTATTTTCGGTGAATGTATTGGATGTCATACTTATGCAAGGAAATTTTGGATAAATACCTATATGGGTTTTGGGTTATTATCTTAGCTTTCCCACTATAAATATAGGACCTACGAACTTGAGCATGACTCTTGCTATTGTTTCACTGAACTTGTACAGTTAATAAATCTTCTTATCTAGTACTTACTTACAAGTTTTAGTGCCGACCAAAACTTTGGTATCTTAGTTATTTATCAACGTATGGATGAACTAAGATCTGTGAAAATGTTCTAATTGTGAACGAATAAACAATTCGAAGATGTTTGGATAAGGTATTTTTAGAGTGCTGTTCTCAAAAGGTGCCATCAAAACAAGTTACTAAGGCGACCAGTAACCTTCTGCCTGTGTGTCAGCATGCTATAATCATATAAACTATGCTTAGAAGTAGGCAGGATAGAAAGCTTCTTTGTGTGTGTATTAGCTGTTACAAAAAGGCACATAGTACTACATCTTTTAAGATGTTACTGATGCGTGTGCAAATGCAAATTGCACTTGACCTACTGCGCTTTATAATTTCAATGTCTTCGCACAACCGCAGCTTTACATAAATCCCTCCCTAGTACCGCGACGTTTTTCTTTCTTTTTCTACCTGATACATTATAGACTCAGTAAAAGTAATATTATCTATTAGTAGCATTTTTACATAATATAGCAAACGAAATACACTGCCGCAGGCCAGCGGAATGAAATACGAATTCGTAACTTCTATTTGCTTTGTATAAAAATATTTCGCTACACTTGGAGAGTCTTTGAAAAGCCTACACTACGTATCTAGCGGTGAAGCACTTCAGCATTAGGTAATTAGCAAAGGAAAACGTGCAACAAAAGTGGATTTTATAAAAAAAACACACACGCTCAAAGAAAGTACCCATATTTACTCGCTTCATTATAAATTAATACCGCGTGGCGGATAAAAATTTAAAAAGGGTGGCCTGGCTGGCATTTGCCAAGACACGTGTACATAAACCATCCAAATTATCTTGATCTGTTATTGTATTGGCTTGGGGTACAGAGGTAGATCAGGTTTTACTGGAAATATGTCATGTGTGTTACCGATTGTACATGAATAAATTTGAATCCGGAGCTAGCTTGGGGAATGTCAATTCTCATTTGTACTGTGGCCGTTTTAGTATGTCTGAATATTTGAATTTTATTCGAGGCGAATTTTGGTGATATTTTACCGTCATGGATAAAATATATCTCTTAGTTTCTTTTGCTTAGGATAAGTGTAGGTTTTTTATAAAAATATTGTGGTAGATAAGAGTAAGGTAGAAAATAAGTATAATTAGCTCGTCCTATAAAGACAGATGTAAAGTGTACGAACTATTAAATTAATGTGCTGACATCCGTGGTACTACCTAATAGAACTAGCCGGGACATCTAGATTGATAGGCTTCCTGAAATCATCCACAGATCCCTTAAATACGCGAGTTCCATATCTGGTTAAATAAAATGAAATATTATGTAACTGAATTATGAAATTCACTAACCTTCTAGCAGAGTAATTAAGGAGATTATCTGAATTTTTTTAATTAGGATTGAAAGGGTAGATGGAATATCTTTAGTGCGAAGCCTTTTGAGAAAGCCAGCCAAAAACTTTTGCAATAGGCTAAATCGTAATTGACTTAGCAAGTATAATATACGCGCCTACATTCGCGACTATTTGTCCCAGAAAGTCTACGTGACTTTATTTAGCTTATAATTATCATTTCGTTCACAGGGGACGAGATTATTATACACCACGTGTTTAGGTTTCAAGAGAATTATTTAAAAGAACTCGTTTACATTTCCGATAGTTATGGAATCTAGGATTAGAGAAATGAGTATCAGAGTCTCCCTGACAAAAGTTCGGTGCCTTCTCACTAAAGCCACCAAGCTTTTCGACGCGCCGTAGCGGCAAAATGCACTAAAGATTTTAATTTTTATGTTTAACGTACGACCAAGTAACTTGTAAGCGAAGATAAAGTCAAGGTCAAAATCATTTATTCATCTAGGTCACAAGGTGACGCTCATATACATCATATTTTTTTAGTAAATTGTGGTTAAAGACATTTATTTTTTCGCAAAAGATTTACAATCGCTTACAGAGAAAATGCAATATACAATTACAATATAGTGTAATTATTAAAAGTGACAGGCCGAATCAAATAAAAACAAAATAGTTAGTAAGTGTAGGTAGTTGTAAGCAGAATAGTAGATTTAGCGAAACCGCGCATCGAGACTCAGGTAAGCGTAGGTATGTTGGGAGTTGGATGAATGCAACTAGTGTTTATTAAGGCCTATGACACAGTGACAGTTAAAATTTATGAAATATGAAATATGTTTTTATACTTAATAATCATTTTGCATGTATGCTGTTATATTTATATCCACTGGATGTGTGTATATATTAAGCTTTAATTTATATAGTGATATTTATCAATAAACATCCCGTATTACAATACATGTACCTATGTGTAGACTGTAATGTGTAAATAGGAACTATGTACATATATATACACATACATACATACATAGACTCACGCCTGCTTCCCCGAAGGGGTAGGCAGAGGCATATTAAACGCCCACTTTTCGCCAGCACATATATATGTATGATATATTATATCTATAATATGTAACATGTGCTCATTTTATTGATATTTTGTCACTATATATGTGTTTACTATATTTTTTATGTAATGCCTTATAATATAATATGGGGAAAGATAGTGTAGACAATATATAATGTATGTTAGTTACGAAAAAGCCTTTAAAATATGGCATTTCAACAACCTTTTAAATATTGAAAAAGATTTTGCATCTTTTCTACTCTTTGGTAATTTATTATAGGTTTGGGCACCTTCATATAATATACTTTTTTTGCCGTAATTTGTCCTTGGTGTTTTCAAGTAGATATTATTGGATTGCCTAGTCATACGTTTGTGGTAGTGATTTCGTTATGTGAATTTAATGTGCGAGTGTGTGTCGGCTGTTAGGATTTTTCTTATTAATATACAGATCTTATATTTGTGTAATTGAGAAAGATTCATTAGTTTAGTTTCTTTATATATCCGTTCTGTAGGGGTTAAATAGTGATATCCAAATAAAGTTTTAATTATTTTGTTTTTCGCTACTTGTAAACGTTCTAAGTTGGTCTTGGCGGCAGATCTCCAGACTTCGATCAAGTAATCTAATTGAGACTTAACCAATGAGTTGTATATAGTGTATCGCACATATTTCGGTAAGCATCGAGCTATACCCCGTAAGGCACCGTTAAGCGAGATTAGTTTACTTCGATTTTTTTCAATATGCAATTTCCATGTTAGTTGATTGTCAAGTTTTTAGCTGTGAAAATAATATAATTAGTTTTTGACGTATTAATCGTGGCTGCAATCAAATCTGCTAAAGATTTGATTGCAGCCACATAAAATATTTAGATACTAGAGGACGCCAGCAGCTACGCCTGCATTTTTTTTTAATTTACCCGTTTTGGCCGATCCCGTGGGAATTTCAGGAAATCCCTTCTTAGTGCACCCCTACGGTCCCCAAGGAACATACATGCCAAATTTCAGCTTCCTGCGCCCAATAGTTTCGGCTGTAGCGTGTCTGTCAGTCAGTCAGTAACGCAAGGATTTTATATATTAAGATGTGTGTATCACGTTGTGCTTGAGAAATAACAGTATCTATTGAGTTACCATAATAAAACAAGCTTGTATCATCGGCATAGAGAGTGATGTCTCCTTCTAATCCAATCTCATGAATATTATTTATATAAATTAGGAATAGTAAAGGTCCCAATATTGATCCTTGTGGAATTCCGTAATTTATCACCTGTGGCTTACTCTGACACTCATTAATTTTCACAACTTGACGCTGGTTTGTAAGATATGATTCAAGCATTTTATATGCTTTTCCTGTAATACCTATATGCTGTAATTTCATTAGAAGTATGCCACCGCATACTTCTAATGAAATTACAGCATATAATATTCGATTTAAAAAAGGCGTTTGATACCGGTAGTCACCACTAACGGTATCAAACGCCTTTTTTAAATCGATGAATATTCCTAGAGCAATTTTTTTTATCAATATTGAGTCCTATACTAGTAACTAAGTCCATAGTTGCAGATACAGTATTAGACTTTGGCCGAAAACCGCACTGTTTTTTTGTATAAAAAATCTTTCGAGTCCAGGAAAACGCTTAACCTATTATGCAGTATTTTCTCATATATTTTTGAGATCACCGGTAAGACCGATATAGGTCTGTAATTACCGGGATCAGTTTTATTGCCAGATTTAAAGATAGGACTTACTTTTGCTAATTTTAATTGATCAGGAAAATAACCTTCATTGAGGCATTTATTGATACAAATTGCAAAATTTTGTGCTAGAATATCTTTAACGCATTTAATAGTTTTCGTGTTTATTCCGTCTATTCCGGAGCTTGAATTACTGTCTAAATTATTAATAATTTTTAAAACCTCGCAAGTGGTAGTACTTTCAAATACTGATAGCTGTATATTCTTATTGCAATTGTTGTGTGGTAGTGTTTGTGTTACATTTTTATGGTATTTTTCAGGGATTTTACTAGCGAGCTCTGACCCTATTGTAGCAAAAAACAAGTTGAAGCATTCACAGATTTCATTTGTATCGGTAATTTGACCCGAAGAGATATTAAGTTTTAAGGGAGGCTTATTAACTTCTATTTTGTTTATAGAAAGGTTGTTGATAGTTTGCCACATTTTCAAGAGATTTTTCTGACAGTTAACAAAAGTTTTATAATAATATTCGTTCTTCGCCGCTTGTATGCTTGCACAGACATTATTTCTGGTCTGTATGAATTCGTTTCTTAAAAGCGCATCTCGATGAGCTTGTTTAAGTTTATGCCATCATTGATTTCGCATATTTATTTGTTCAATGAGACTCTTATTTATCCATTCCTTGCATGATGGATTAAGTACCTTAATTTTTCTTGTCTTATTACTTGAGATTGCATAAAATAGCGAAGTTTCCAGTTCATTATAGTCAATATATTGCTTCTTTGCATATTCAATTTTAAGGGAATTATACAGATCACTGTAGTTAATTTTACCATAATATACACGCTTCGGACGTTCAGGAATAGGTCTATGTATTTCGAGATAGATTTGTTTGTGGTCCGAGAGAGCAGACTCAATAACGGCCATATGGAAGGTGTTTTCCTTGAGGCTTGTACACACGTGATCTAGAATTGCATTCGTGGACGCTGTTACACGTGTACTGTATTCCAAGCTGATCCTGTTCAATTAAAATTACTTAATGCATCTACATTTACTGCCTAAAGAAAGGGCAATAAAACTCGTGGCCACTTTTTAATCGCCAATATAATGGCACTTCATGGTTTTGTAAGGAACTGCAACTGTTTCACATTGTGTTTAATTACTTGTAAATAGTAAATAGCTATAGACATAAGACTTGAACAATTAATGCATTTACAAAATCAAGTGCTTTAGTTAGCCTCCCAATGTGAATATTGTGTAACAGGTAGTATTAGAGCCTTGCTGATTTCAATGTAAATGGGCCGGCTCGTCCGGGGAAGTACTACGCTCTCACAAAAAATCGACGTAAAGTAACAGTACATCAACTGTTGCGTTTCGTTCGGTGAGTGAGAGTACCGGAGGCCCTATCCCCTTTTCCATCTCCCTCATCCCACTCCTCATCTTCCCTTGTCCCGACCCAAGGAGCGGCAACGCACTTGTGACTCCTGTGATGTTGGTTGTGTCCATGGTCGGCGGTAATTGCTTAACGTCAGGCAATCCGTCTGCTCGTTTGCCGCCTATTACTATAAAAAATGAAGAAAAATAATGTAGGCAGTAAAGGACTTTGCAACGACTCCGTTGAGATATTGATCATCCTTTTTAAGCTTGGATGTAGAAACCCTATTGCTGGAAATCCTCTCATTAGGAGCAGACGGAATGGGTGCGTTACTCTCCCCTGAAGACGCTCGTGGCCCACTCTCTAAAACCACCGCGGTGTCCCTGACATCCCATAGGTACAGGGATAGCGATCATCCTATCATTACACTGATTACAAATTCAAATGTAAATTACTCATACAAAACATTTTATTGTTTTCTATGCACTTCTAGAAGAACAGAGTCTGCTATACCTAACACCATTGTGCCACAAAGAGCAAGTTCAGCTGTCAATCGCAGCTGCTTAGCGGCTGTCATTGACAAATATGACAGTTGACATGGGTGTCGGTGTTAATTAGCCTTTTGAGTGGCACCACCAATTATGCCCTATGGCACGACTGTGGTGGTGAAGCCATATATTATGTATATTCGATTGCATTTAATATGTGGCATGCTGTATATATTGGTAGTTGTAGTGCATTTTTAATGACAACACTGTCAAACACGGCATGCTGGTTAGGAGGTTCTTATAAAATCTACAGATGTCTTTGAATAATTTGTGCTATCTTGCATATTATTTATTTAGTTCTTTGCTATTTGTTAAAGATATATTTATTATAATAGCAACATACATAGACACATAATCATATCTCAGATATTGTATTATACTCAGATTTAAAACAAATTGGGAGTGTATTTCTGCTAGATGACGTTAGTAGTTAGTGTCTCATTTCTTTGCAAAAAAGAAGTAATTATACGTCATATCATATCATCATAATTTGCCCGCGGCTTCGTTCGCATAAATTCGGGGTCCACTAATTTTAGTATATCATCTATGTTCGGGGTAACACGAATCTCCTTTATTGGGTGGATACTTCTATAATTGTCATTTTAACTGTTTAAGAAATAAAACTGCAAAAAGTATTTACACATACAAACTAATTAGTACTAAGACTTAGTTCCATCGGGTCTAATGTGAAATATTCCAAAATCCACAACTACTTACAATTTAAAAATTAAGTAAAAAACCATTTGCCAGTGGACTAAACTGTCTATCTAAACCATCCTCAAGTCCCTTTGAACACACACAAATTTTCATCAAGATCGGTCCAGTAGTTTAGAAGTAGTTCAGTGACATACACACGCACACAAGAAATATATATATTAAGATATAAGATACAAGAAATAATTCAATAATTTGACATCAGTCCCTTACCCTTTGGCTCAAGATGTTCATACTTTGTAGAGTCCAAGTCGAAATCACATATCACTTTGTTATGTTCATTTTCTCACATCTCATTCAACTTCTTGGATACTATTAAGACTTGCAAACCAAATAGAAACTACAAGTAGCTTTGATAACACTACCTTTTACATTATAAGTACTATCTCTTGTGCAAATAAAAACTTTTCCATTGTTATCTTCGCCGTCCGTTCGTAATTGTGTGGTACACAATTATAATTAAAACTTATACTTATTGCTTTTGTTCTTAATCCGACATAAAAGCAATTTAGATACGCTTTTGAAGAACTTTCTTATGAGTATTAATATTAATTTTTGAATAACCTACGTATTGGAGGGTTGAAAGTGCCAACAACCTTTGAAGTTAGATATTCTAAGAAACTGTGAATGTATTAAGATGTTGGTTTGTAGTAGAAAGTTCATTTTCGTCACAACAAAGAAATGATCTGGAGAGGACCATCCTTGTTACATTGAGGTATAACATAGTCTACAACCTACCGAATATACACATATAAAAAATATAAAAAAAATATAAAAATTTAACTTACACTTCAATTTTTCTTTTAGAGGAGTTCGGTATTGTCAACCTTTTTCTATTGCAATAGTTGGGGTGGTCAATCCGAGGGTGCGTGTAGGGTTCCTCTTTCCTTCCACTAGGTTACACTTACTTGCTATAAGACAGGTTACGGATCTATCTAACCTTAGTACATTGTTAACTACAGATAATTATTGGAGCATGTGTTAATATTATATACACAATCCCCGAAATACAACAATATTACAGTGATACGCTTCAGTATTACATTCTGTGGATCAGAGATGTGACAAGTATCAGATAGAGCGCATTCGTCCAACTAGGTGTGGCACGTTGACAGCTATGTGTGCATGACCTTTGGCGACTGGCACTGTACGGACACGCGCGTCTATGTGTGTGTAAAGTTGCCAGATTATGAATAATCTCCCAGTATTTTGCATATAGTTATGTAATATTCTTATATTCATTTGTGGTTTTAAAGAATTTACCATGGATTTAATTAATGCTTTTATAAATACATTTCTTAAATGTAGGTACCGAGTTAAGTTTTAACTACTTCGTAAATCTGTATATATAAAATCTTTGCGTTACTGACTGACTGACAGACAAGCTACAGCCGAAACTATTCGGCGCATGAAGCTGAAATTTAGCATGTATGTTTCTTGGGAACCGTTGGGGTGCACTAAGACGGGATTTCTCGAAATTCCAACGGGATCAGGCAAAACGAGAAATACGAAAATATGTGCGTGCGAAGCCGCTGGCGTCGATTAGTTGAGAAATAAATAGTATGTATGTACACACGGCACCAAGTCAAGCTAAACAGTTGCTGTACGATTTTGATACTTATTCCCTACGCCATAAGTATGTATGTACACACGGCGCCAAGTCAAGCTAAACAGTTGCTGTACGATTTTGATACTTATTCCCTACGCCATAAGTATGTATGTACACACGGCGCCAAGTCAAGCTAAACAGTTGCTGTACGATTTTGATACTTATTCCCTACGCCATAAGTATGTATGTACACACGGCACCAAGTCAAGCTAAACAGTTGCTGACTGCTGTACGATTTTGATACTTATTCCCTACTCCATTAGTATGTATATACACAGGGCGCCAAGTCAAGCTAAACAGTTGCTGTACGATTTTTATACTTATTCCCTACGCCATAAGTATGTATGTACACACGGCGCCAAGTCAAGCTAAACATTTGCTGTACGATTTTGATACTTATTCTTTACGCCATAAGAACGGTGCAAAGGTCAAAGTTTATAAGCTTGACGAGTAGCAGGGTGTACACGAATATTTGGATCGTTTGGGGATCGAACTCAAAACAATATTGTGTAAGGTATATACTAATGGAAATTGAAATTCTATTACTATATTTATGAGAAAGAAGATATATCTACAATATACTTTTATAATACGGAAATGTATTTTTCATTAACATGACAATCATTATCACATAATCAATTGACAAGTGCATTTTCCCTAATTCAGGCAGAACGGCGTCGACAAAAACTGGCAACACTTACATATTTCTTGCACAAATACGAATTTTATCGAAATTAAATTAGGAAACGGTCAAACTATCAATAGTTACCTGTGAAAAGATATTCCATTTTCCTGTTTTTGTTTTTAGGAACAACTTTTACAGTGTTTAAGAACACAAGACGGCATTTTGAGAATTTAAAAGTTGAAGTGATCGTGACGCGTGAACTGTACGATGCTTCGTAGCGCACTGAGACGAGTTTGTATTCGCTTTTCAATTTTGTATTTGCTTTAGTGGCCGCACGCAACTGTGCCGCGCGTTACATCTGATACTTGTCACATCTGTGCTGTGGATACGTTGTATCCAATCTTCTTACAAATGACACGGATTGAATTAAAATACTTTTACCGGTAATAATTGAAATGACAGGCTTTGTTAATAACTATTTTCGTTGAATAGGATATTAAAACGTTTCATAAAATTAAGTCTGAACGCGATAAACTCAGTAATACAAAACTGATGTTTGTACGGGCAATACACGCGAGCTGAGCGTATTTAAAAGGTAAGGAGTTATTTATTTTTACTAAACATTTTAGACATATTTTACTTCAACATGTTGTGTAGATAAACCTGAAGTACCTAAATCATATATTTTACAGATAAAGATTTAAAGATCAAAAATATGAAATTATATTTATGACTGCCTTGTTGGTCTCGCGGCATAAATGTGCACGCAGGGGATCGGGAGGTCCCGGGTTCGATTCCTGGGTCGGGCAGTGTTATTGGGTTTTTCTGTCACGAAATTCTCAGTAGCCTGGAAGTCGGAGTCTGGAAATGTGCCCGGTACGGCAATAGGCTCGCCCCTTATTACGTGGGACTAAAGTATATCTGGCGAAAAGTGGGTGTAGAACAGGGACCGAAAGGTTAACCCGTATGAGGGTTTTAACCGGGTTAATTTTTAGGATTAGGTTAAAAACCCCACAATAAAGGTTAACCCGTATTATAGGGTTAATCAGCCTATAAGAACCGGTTTCTACATAAGGTGCATTTTAGTACATAAAACATCTACAAGAAAGTGACAGAGATAACTACCACGCGGTCTTTGATCGTGTTCCGACACGACTCTAACTAGTCACCGCGAAGGATGCATTGAACTTTGAGCCTTGTTACTGTTGCGCAATACTGTTTTTCAAATGTTCGACTCTAATAATATTGAAAATATTATTTCGATTCTCGCGCATTTCGCCGACAGTATTATTGGAGTTGTCAGTGTCTTTGTACCTACATATCGGTGGCCGTTTGTCGTAGGTACTTTGTAGGACTTTACGTTGGTTTGAACTCATAATTTTACTATTTTACCAACCTGTTTTTACTTTTATACCTACGTGAACTTATAGAGTGATCTGATTAAGTATGCCTAAAACTAAGAAGGATGTTATTCACCGATATTTTACATTCGACGAGGAAACGAATTATAGTAAATGTAATTTATGCAGTGTTAAAATAAAGGTAAGTAGGTATCTACTTTCTTTGCTTTGTAAGGATAATATCGAATTGAACTATCAAAATAGATAAGTAGGTAAGTACCCACGTAATAAAAATTATGGTTGTTCAGGTACCTACGGGCAAATACCTACATATAATTTTTCATTGCTTAGTTAAGATTATATTTAAAAAAAGCATGATTTACGGTGAATGAAAGTATTTTTGGTTGTCTTGCTTATTTAATATTAATAGTACAAAAAAATTGAAATCCAAATATTTTCGGTACGGAACACATGGTTTTTATTAGTGCATTTGGTTCATGGATATTTGCATCTCTAAAGGGGTGACCAGACGGTTGCGAACTAGCGTTCCAACCAAGGTGATCTTGGTTTATGTATTTGGTTTGTGTTGCGGTTACATGGATGTAAACCAAGCGCCAATACGTTCGCTGGTTGGGAAAACGCGCCTCCCGACCAAGGGCGTTGAAGGTCATAGATTACAACTGCTGTCTACACGGATTGAAACTAGCAAGGTCACCTTGGTTCGGACGTTGGTTTGCAACCATCTGGTCACCCCTTTACGATATTTCGTACATAATTTTTGCCATTTTTGCTCGCTGCACAGTGGGACGGTGCCGCTTGCCAATCAATTATTGGCCGTTAGCTTTATCTCACTCGACTTGCGCGTTTTTGAGCGTTTCCGCACTGCTTTTATGATCTAAATCTGGGAATAATGCGTCCGCTTTTTTATACGGTGAATATGGAATGTTTGCGCTTTGTCTGTACCATCGAATCGGATTTGTCGAACATACCGTCAGTATCTAGCATATAAATTGTAAGCATTAGGTATTTTTTGGATCGCTATTTCTCTGATTCCGATTGGAAGCATCGGATTTGAGTTCGAATCATAGCTCTAACTTTACCCAACTGAGCTGTTACCGTGGTTGCTTTACTGCTTAACAAGCTGACAACCCAATGTTCGGGTTTTCATGGTGATTTGTGTTACGCAAAGTTGGTCAACAGCATTATAGTATCGGTAATAAGTTCTTTGAACCCAGGGTAGAATAAATATTCATCTCGTAATATTTTCTAACAATTACTGTCTGTTAACTTTCGAACACAGTTAATCGAATTTCACCCTATTATAGAATCAGTTATAATGCAATTGAATAAAATTGTATATCATGACAAAGAATCAAAAAATCAATCTTCCCTTTCTGTAATACTAGTATAAATAGATTCAGTAATAAAATGATATACCTATCTTGTTTCAGGGTCAGCATGCTACTAATTTAAAGAACCATGTGTCTGTTAAACATAAAGAGCAATTTAAAGATGTTCTTTCAGTAAATAAAGAAAATATTGCTCCCCCAAAACAAAGAAGAAAAGACTCCACTATTGACATTATTAAGGTAAACTGTTTAAAACTTGTGACTGTCCACGGCAGACCTTTTCAATTATTAGAAGACAAGGCTTTCCAAGATATTATTGGTTTTGCAATACAAGATAAGGACCAAGCTAATACAATTAATGTACCAAATATAAAATCTATGATTGCTGACAAAGCATACGAAATTAAATATAAAATTTCAAAAGAATTACGAAACAAGCTCATATGCTTAAAATTAGACTCAGCGACTTATTTAGACCGTGCATTTATCGGCATAAATGTGCAATATATTAAAAACGGCATTATAGCCATACGTTCTTTAGCGACAAAGGAAGTGTACAGGAGTCAAACCGGAGAATTTTTAAAAGAAACCCTTTTGGATGTTTTAGATCAGTATAGAATAGATTTCCCGCAAATATATTGCATAACTACAGATAATGGAAGTAATTTCAAAAAAATGGCTACTCTCATGGGTGGTTCATATGATGTCATACAAATAGATGAAGACACTTCAGAAGATGAAGGAGACGACATTTCAGACACAGAAAACATATTAACTTCAAACCAAGAAGTACAATTTGATAGTCTAATGTCAGCTTTAAATGAACATAGCGAATCTTCTTTTAAGCTAAGAACTATGCTTTGCGCAGCACACACGCTGCAATTAGCTATAAAAGATGGGTTACAAGCAAATTCAGATATTCAACGTGTACTGCATAATGCCCGAGCAGTTGTCAAGATATTAAGAACGCCCACAATTAGAAATGTCTTAAGGCAAGCAAATTTAAAAAAACCTATATTAGATTGTCCTACCCGATGGTCTTCGACATATAATATGTTGGTAAGATTAGTAACTTTACAATCTGTTTGTCTTGATGACTCCAATATAAGAACCAGATTAAATGAGTCTAGCTGGGAAATAATAAATGATTTAATAAACTGTTTGAAACCACTTTATGACACCACTATGATATTGCAAAAAGAACAGTTGACACTTGGTGATTTTTTTATACAGTGGCTCACATGCAAAGGCCATTTAGAGCAGTGTCACACACAGATAAGCCAAACAATGTTGGAATGTATGAAAGCCAGGGAAGTGAATTTATTAAATTCAAAGCTTATGCTGGAAGCTCTTTATATGGATACTAGGTTAAATATTGTTCTGTCTGATGCAGAAGCTGAAAAGGCTCAAAAGTTCTTGCTGGAAACTTTGCAGCAAATGAACAAAATAAAACACCCAATCGAATCTACTACAATTGAAAGTTCTGAAATCAGCGATGAAGCTATCGCTAGTTGCAGTAGTGCGCCAAGTGCCGATGAATCATTCGCAGAAAAGATACTGCGTGCAACAGCATTGCAAAGAGGTTTAGAGCATCAGCATGGTAGCAGAGCAATAGATATTGCTTTAAAAGAAATTAGGAAATTTCCAAGGCTACCCAGTACAGAGAACATTCTCCAATACTGGAATAATAAATCCACAACAGAATTATCGGAGCTAGCGCTATGCGTACTGGCAGCTCCAGCAACACAAGTTTCCGTCGAGAGAACTTTCTCTGCAGTGAAATTTATTTTATCACCCCTTAGATCAAACTTGAGTCAAAGTACTCTAGAAAACATTATGGTGATTAGATGTAATCAGGATCTGTTTGATTAATCACATTTTAAAACTTTTTTATATGTATATCTTTTTCTTACATTGAAAAGTAATTCAAGATTTTTTCAGCTGTTTATAAATAAACAGCTGTAAAAATCTTGCTAATTCTTTGCTTTTTTACTATTCATAAACTAGAGTTATAGTTGCTGAATTATAAAATATACGTCAATATATCCTTTTTATGATTAAAAAAAAAATTAGTTGATTTTTTATAATTGTTTTTGTTGAGTTACACACAGATTATGTAATCATATGAATAAAACATGTTTTGGTTGATTTAATGGTTGTTTTATTATAATAGTTTTCATAAATTTTAAAACATTTGCTAGTAAACTTAAAATATCTTCTAGTCTCCTTTTCTACAATTCTCCATTAATAAGTGCAATATTTCGTGCATACACTCTTGACGTCTTGTTTTTTCAATTTTGCATAAAGTTTTCGCTACAATAGATGAAAACATATAACATTCGTGAATGTCATCTTCAGTGTTGAGAATTCTTAGATCGTCTGCTTTAGTATCACAATTCGAATCTTCAGCATCGGATAAATCTGGAGTAGACGCTTCGGGGTCTATTAAAGGAGTGACGGAGAGAATTGGTAAATTCTGTGGGTCTCCTGAATGTAGCGTTTCGTCACTTGAGCTGTCTTCTGATTCAGGTATGGTTATGTTACCTGCAATTATTAGAACAAAGGACATAAATATCATAATAACTAAGTACATGAATCAATTAACGATCGATGTCTAAATTGATTCAGAGCATTTGCGATCGATTACGTTCATTCTCAATCTTCCTTCTCATGACGAATTCTCACTCTCTCTCTTTTTGTAAGGATGTCGTGCGCAAAAGCTCTCCAGGTCCTACGTCCAGTCGTCAGTCGTGCGGTATGATTTAATGTAACTCAAATAATGTTAAAAATCATAAAACCTGATTGCCTTATGGCTGAAGCATACGTAAGTAACAAGCTTCTTATCTGAATATTGGAAAATATTTTACATACTGAGCCTCAGTGACTCTCTCTGCTAGCAACACCTTTTCTAATATTCCGATAAAAAACATGTTTTTTTTATACATTTTCAGTTAAGTATAAAGGCCGTTGGGTTTTTATATATTTGGGTAATTGTTTTGCGCTGTTTAGATGAATAACATAGTATCCTCTCCCACAATTAATACCAATCTAACCACACTGCATAATAAATGTTAAAATCCTACAAATGTTTTAGCTTACAGAGCGACACAAATAAATACATTACTGTTAGTTTATGTGAAACCCGAAATATGTCTAGTATTTTTATGTAAAGAATCTATGTACAAAATTTTAAAACCTAATCATGAAAAATCACAAAGTTATGAGCTTATTTTATGCTTGCTTGTCGTACAAAAACACGGTAACCACATGGCAAATACGCGCCGTGCGCGTCTAGTGCCGCGTTGCGTGATTTCTATTGCGCGCCGTATGGTTGCGTATATATGCTACTAAGTGTCCAATTTGTAACTTGTTTTTAAATATTTTTGGGACAAAATACAAAAAAAGGTTTAAAAAATATTTGATTTAATTCAGTTACTTATTCTGAACGAACTATAAGTATTCACATTTCACATATACTAAAAATAATGTTGTGCAAGTACTTACATACATACAAACAGCCTTTTCCTTCGATAGTTGGGTAAAACATTCCCATCTTGGAACACCTGGCAGGTGTGAAATATCTAACAAAGTAAACCAATATATATAATAAAATAAATAAAAAAGGTATCTAACCTGTTCTGCCGTCTAACTACGTACTAAAAAATTACATCTTACTTGCCTGCCTACATTTCTCAATTTTTTTGTCATATTTTTTTTGAATGTTCACCATATACCTACCAAATATTCATTCCACTGGGCATGGTTACGTTAACGCCGCCCGCCCGGCAGCCGGGTTGATTTATGCATTAGACATAATTATCAGCATTTTACCCTAAAAGGATTACTTTCGTAGACAATTCAAAAAGTATTTAAACTATTACGATATAGGTACATAATATTGATTGTTAGAATACTCACCGCTAGGACATTTTTCACGTTTGTCCTCTTCAAATACATATTGAGAATCAAACGGATAATCTGGTCCATATGATCTCGAATTGCAACCGTATTCTTCCATATTTGTAACTTGCTTTTCTTTTGTCTGCTTAAAATTTTGATTATGTGCAAAATTCAACAAACGAGCGACAACTAAACCCGAGCGAGTAACAAACAGCCGCGTGTGACGTTGACGTAAATTACCGCGGCGCGGCCGAGATTGTGCAAGTTACAGATTCTGTCTCTTTCATTCAGATTAATCAGCAATATTTTATAGATTAACCTTAATAGTATACAGGTTAACCCGTATAAAGGTTAATCAAACAAAAGGGTTTAAACGTCTAACCGGTTAACCTTTAATCCGATTAATGGGTCCTTGGTGTAGAAATACACCTCTGCCTACCCCTTCGGGGATAAAAGGCGTGACGATATGTATGTATGTATGTATTTAGTCCATTTTTTATTAAAGCGGTAGTTAAAAACTGGTGAGAGAAAATGAAATATTAACATAGTTGTACAAATTTTCTCAATAATGATTATTAAAAATGTACTTCAGACTTCTCATCTCTAGTATTCATAATTACCTAGTTATCTAATTAAGATTCGCAAACAAAATTATATATACGTATAAAATTATATAGACGTCGCCAGCGGCTTTGCCCGCGTCAGTTATACATATACCTAAACCTTCCTCTTGAATCATTCTATCTATTAAAATAAACCGCATTGAAATCCGTTGCATAATTTTTAACATTTAAGCATATATAGGGACATAAAGACAGAAGACAGACTTTGTTTTATACTATGTAGTGATTCTTATAGATGGTAATTTTTATAGTAATTACGTAGAATGATTCTTAAGAATACAATTCACTATCCGAGCTCCGAGCCGCTGCTTGCGCGCCAGCGCCGTACGAGTTCGACGACAAATCCGTACGAGCCTACACATACGTATATATACCTTGATTCGGACGTTTCTAATGGTGAGCAACCCATGAGCCGAGCCGCAAAGCTTGCCATACGAAAAACGAATTGTCATCGGCGATAAATTCCGGTGAACTCACGACAAATAGAAGCACTTATAAACACTATCCATTTACGAAAAATATTGTATTATCGTACCGAAGCGAAAAAGGGGATGTATCAGTATATTTTTCGTAGGTCGGCACGTTAAGTCTTAGTAGATTTGTTGTTTATATTTATCGATCTTAAGTTCCTGTATTTCTTATAATTGTCGAAGGTAATCCACGTTTTCAGCAATAAATTTTGACGAGCAAGTAGCAGTCTGACAACGTTCACGATAAATACTTGTCTGAAAAAATTTACTGAAAAACATAATTAGGGAATTGTTGGTACAATAATACATTTTGCCCCACTTTTTCGGGAGAATTAGCCCCCCACTTTTTATTGAAAACTGTACAAAAATCTGTTTGGTACTTTTGGAGTATATCGCGTTGACAGGGACAGAGCTTGCTAGTAAATGGGGTCTTCTTTTTATAATATGTATAAATATTTGATAAGATACGTTTGCAAGCTTTGTTATAAATATACAGTTATACAGCCCTTTATATTTCGTGCCAACGAATCAAAAGTACGAAAAATAAAACTATTATTGGAATCCGATTGGGGCGCCGCGCTGGGAGCCGAGGTCCAATTAACAAGCGCTTCATCCAAGGTTTTTCGTCTGTAAATGGTTACATGAGTGTTTATTCCAGAAACGTATTAAACGTGAATGTGGGCAGAATATGTGTCTTTGTATTGCGCAAAAGGTTTCAGTAGCTAGAAATAATTACATCTTTAAACCTCCAATGATAGAGAGAACATCTGCCAAGAACCGGCACAGAAACAAGTATACGCAGTAAGCAAATTTTTACTCTTTCAAAAACTTGTTAAAAACATAGCGCTGTTAGCGTAAACAGTAGACAAACTACCAACTACCCTTTGCGTGCCGTTCTAAAATTAAATGACATTGTATTCTGGCAGAAAACTCGTCAACACTCTGTTTCTGTACTTCTGTAGGCTAGTCTTATCACAGTAATCAATTGTTATTAGAACCGGAACGGTAAAGTCGTGTAAGGTGTTCGCAATAAAAATAAGATCCCACATAGCCATATATTGGGTTCACGTTATTTCACTTAAACCCAAATTCAAACTTATGAACTTTGTCCAACCTTTGTGAAGCAGAAGAGATGTTACGTTTAGGTAAAATATAGTTCAAGTTAGGCTGTTCATTAGGTAACTAGCATTAATTTTCACATTAAGTACTAAATAACTTTACATTAAAATATCAAAGTATAAAGGGATACATTTATATTACCATAGTAAGGTTACGATTTTAATAGCCACATTACGTTATATTAACGCAGACTGTGCCAGCCCATCATGACCGTCCAATTATACTTTAATTATTGATATTTTTCGTTTGCAGTACATTGGCTTGCTATGACTAGTTGCACCTCTGGGAAACTCTCTACTTCGATAATATTTGGTAAGAGCGACAAACGCTATAACGCGACGGCGCTTGTTACGACTTGAGATGTTACGATGCATATACAAATAGCAGTTAGATAGCAGTTACATTGCAAATAGCAGTTTCTGTCACAATGCTTCGAGTCGCTTTATTTCGCCGTCACTCACATAGAACACTGAGTTATCTTGCGACAAGTGTGCGGATCCCAGGCTATATAAACACCATACCAAATACTGGCCAAACAGTAAGGAGAAAATCTCAATCTAATTTTTGCTTGACCATTTTTGTTATTAGATTTGGAAGTTCTAAAACATATCATTTACGACTGTGACTTGCAGAATCTAATTTATTTTCGCTTTACTATGAAAGAGGAAAATCAGAATTCATTAAATGGATTCTTTGATATTTTTGTTAGGGTAACTAAGAAAAACTTTGGCTTGTTACAAAAATTCATCCAATGTTTATATTTAAGCTACATTGTTGTTATTTTTCGGCTGCCTAAAGGTCAAGAAATGAATAATATTAGGCAAATCTTGGTGAACAAATACAATAGAGTCTAAGTTTTCATCAAGATAGTCAAATATTGTTACATAAATTTCAGCTTAATATTTTTGTTACCCTGTAGGGATGAGTTTTCGTAGAAGCAGAATATTACATTATGTTAAACTAAACGAAACTTACGATAAGCAAAATGGAGAAGCGGCTTTTCTGTGTACTTTTTGTGCTGTTGTGAATGTGATTGCAAACTTTTGATTACAGATAAGACTAAGTAAACATTACATACATTAGTTCTATTGCGTAGTATTTGTGTGCCAATATGAAATGAATATCGTTGTATACAGAACAAGATGTATGGGATTGTAATCATATCTTCTACATCTTATTTAAAGCCCAAAAGATATAATATTTCTGCAAGTACATAATTACGGAAGTTCATTGAAATAATTTTCAATTATTTGTTTGATTATAAGAAGAGGCCTTTACCCAGCGCAGCGGTGAGACAGGTTATAAACAAGTCTGGTGATGATGATCAGTTTAGGTTTTTAAAAAAATACGAGGTAAATCAGGTATGTTTTGTGTACTATAAATGTTTCTTAAAAGCCGTCGTAGCAGTCAAGAATGGAAATAAAGACTACAAGAGTATATTATATGGGTACTATTTTCGAAAACAGACGAGTTAATTAACACTTGGAACAAGCGACACAACAAAAGCCGACAATAATGTCTAGCTGTTCCAACTTCACGGTTTTCACGTATTGTCAGTATTGCAATGTTGATTGCTTGTCGGCAGAACCGTCTGCGAAATGCAAATCTCTGGATATTGGTGTAGTGTGATTTAAGCCCCGAGTGAGAAGAAAGATTGCATGATTTTGGCGGCTGTTACTTGTTAGCAGTATAGCAATTCATCTGTGACAAACATATCGTTGGTGTGCATGGAGTTCAGTGAGATGTCTGTGAGTTAGTTATGTCCCTAATTAGTGTAAATGGCTTCCGGTCGTTCTAATTAAGTAAAATCTAAATAAATCTAAATAAAATATATTTTGTGTGTCTACAAAACGTTTCCATACGACGTAAAACGCAACGCTTAAATTTTGTTTTTATTATTTTCTATAGACTCACGCCTGTACCCTCGAATGGGTAGGCAGAGGTGTAATATTACACCCACATTTCGCCATAAACTTTTAATAGGGGCCGAGTCTATTGCCGTTACCGGGCACATCACCAGACTCCGTGCCGCTACTGAGAATTCGGAAAAAACTCAGTAACACTTTTGCCCGAAAAAAAAACGGAAATCGTTCTAATTTTAAATGTAAAAAAACCGGTCAAGTGCGAGTCGGACTCGCGCACCGAGGGTTCCGTACAAACCTGTAGGTATATAAGTAAAAGTTCACCAGTCATAGTTATGGTATTTTTATTGCCAAATGAAATCCATAACATTACAGTATGGAAAGCTGGAGGAGCATAAATTAAAGAAAAAGGGGTATTTGTCGTTTGTAATCAGTCATCCTTTATTTTATATTAACATAAATCGCTTATTTTATAATATAACTTAAATACCTATACCAGCCTTGCAGCAGCCTTGCAGCAGCCTTGCAAAAGTCTGCTGATGAATGATGGTAAGATTTTTTATCAAAGTTATTGATTTACAAAGTTTTTAGTGACTATTAGAAATCTGTTACAAAAATACTTATAAAGTACAGAATAATTAGCAAAAAGGTTTGAAGACTATGTAATTATTTGAAATCTCAATCAGCCTATCGCAGTCCACTGCTGGACATAGGCCTCTCCCAATACGCACCACAGCACACGGTCCTCAGCCTTCCGCATCCTTTATCTGGGCTATAAGACATTGCTTCGTACCAAATTTCAAGATTTTGAGTTCACGAGAAGTACCCTGTAGGTTTTGATTCCCTTGCGAGTAGTCGCGAGTTTGAAAATATGCTTATATTGCTCTTTCTTTTGATTGCGTTGACATAGATGTTTGATTTTGTTGCAGCCTAACGGTGTTATATACTTGAGTATTTGATATGAATTTCAATTTAATACCTCCACGCGTTCAAGAGAAAGGGGTAGTAACTTTAAATTTATTAAAAATATTTTGCTTATATACTGTAACTAAAAATTTATGGTTTTCGCAATTTTTCCTTTATATGTGCTATAAGGCGATGCTTCGTACCAAATTTTAAGATTCTGAGCACACGGAAAGTATCCTGTAGGTTTTGATTCACTTGCGAGTAGGCGCGAGTTTGAATGTAACTAAAAATTTATGGTTTTCGCAATTTTTCCTTTATATGTGCTATAAGGTGATGCTTCGTACCAAATTTCAAGATTCTGAGCTCACGGAAAGTACCCTGTAGGTTTTGATTCACTTGCGAGTAGGCGCCAGTTTGAAAATATGCTTATATTGCTCTTTCTTTTGATTTCGTTGACATAGAAGCTTGATTTTGTTGCAGCCTAACGGTGTTATATACCTGAGTATTTGATATGAATTTCGATTTAATACCTCCACGCGTTCAAGAGAAAGGGGTAGTAACTTTAAATTTATTAAAAATATTTTTTTATATACTGTTACTAAAAATTTACAGTTTTCGCAATTTTTCCTTCATATGTAATATAAGACGTTACTTCGTACCAAATTTCAAGATTCTGAGTTCACGGGAAGTACCCTGTAAGTTTTGATTCACTTGCGAGTAGGCGCGAGTTTGAAAATATGCTTATATTGCTCTTTCTTTTGATTGCGTTGACATAGAAGCTTGATTTTGTTGCAACCTTACGGTGTTATATACCTGAGTATTTGATATGAATTTCAATTTCATACCACCACGCGTTCAAGAGAAAGGGGTAGTAACTTTAAATTTATTAAATATATTTTTCTTATATAATGTAACTAAAAATTTATGGTTTTCGCAATTTTTCCTTTATATGTGCTATAAGGCGCTGCTTCGTACCAAATTTCAAGATTCTGAGTTCACGGGAAGTACCCTGTAGGTTTTGATTCCAATACGAGTTTGAAAATATGCTGCAATTTGCAGCATATACGGCTGTATCTTTTGATTGCGTTGGATTAGAAGTTTGATTTCTTTACAGCTCTATGGAACCGTAGATTCGAGTATTTTGTATAAATTTCAGTTTGATACCTCCATGCATTCCTGAGAAAAAGGGTCTTGACAGACGGACGGACAACAAAGTGATCCTATAAGGGTTCCGTTTTTTCCTTTCGAGGTACGGAACCCTAAAAATGCGTACATTGTCAACATTGCTGAGGCTTATGGCGTAGTCATTTAGGTAACATTCATAGCAGCAGAAAGCATGCGTGTGTCCAAATGTACATCTAAGACATCATTTGCTCCATTTTCTAACAAGCCATCCAATTTTCTTGGTTTTATTGAACTTTTTAAAATAAAAGGGCCAGGGAGACGCTAGCTTGTAGCCCATTTACTAACCGCAGAATTGAAAAATGGTTCAGCAATTCGTATTGCTTTGAGAACACTTTGTACCCCAACATTCGATATAAAAGTTTTTCATTGAAAGCCAGTGTCACTAAGTGACTTTTCACTGAATGTTCGCAAGTAAGGTTTTCAGTTGCTTTTCTGTAAAATAATGTGGTAGGTAGTTAAACATTTTTTTTTATAGACTCACCTGTATCCCCGAAGGGGTAGGCAGAGGTGTAATATTACACCCACATTTCGCCAGGATTTTTTTTTAGGCCCCCCGTAATAGGGGGCGAGCCTATTGCCGTACCGGACACATTACCAGACTCCGTGCTGCTACTGAGAATTTCCTAACGGAAAGACACAATAACACTTTGCCCGACCCGGGAATCGAACCCGGGACCTCCCAATCCTACGCGCACATTTATGCTGCGAGACCAACGAGGCAGTTAAAAAGTATCGCACAGCTATTATAGAAAGTTAGGTTACTCGCAAAATTGTTACTTAAATACCGGACCAACCGGGGTTTTGAGCGGTTCGGCAACTTATATTTAAATTCAGATTTACTAATTCATTAAGGATATAAAATTACACATATGAATGTCAAAATTTGTTTATACCTAGCATTGGGATCACTATCCTACTACGTGAAGGACCTGAAAGAAACTCACAGCACTCTTATAAATTGCCGGAACCGTATAGTATATTTTAATACGCTCGTGTAATTTGTTTTGAAATATTATTCAAAGAAACTTTCTCTCTATATATTTTATTTCTTATAATTAAAGTTTTACCCAAGTTATTTAGAAGTTTCATATTATGTTTATAAGAAATTACTTTTGATTCAGAAGCACTTCAGTTTCATTTAAATTTTCCTTTTATATTCGTGTTTCGAAACTCCAACTCAAGAGGGAATTTTAGAGGTTTAATATTTCATACACAATATGCAAATGCAAAACAACAAGAAATCGTCCTAAGTAAGTCGTTTTACAAACACTTTTCAATCAATTTTCTTTACACGTCTTCTTATTTTAAACTGAACTTTAGTGCTGTCAATAAAAATTGTCTAATTTCAACTACCAGGCGAACATTTTTTAAAGGAGGTGCTTCATTATAACCATTTTCATCATCATCGTGGTGGCAAGTGGATTTCCATGCATATCATATCCCTTATATTGTAAGATCCACAACATCAAGCTAGCTTTCCTTAGGCCTACTCCTGCCAGGCGAAAATGATATGGCAAGATTAATGTTTCCCATGTACATAAGTTTGTAAATGTCTTTTTATGTAATTGTTTTGCCTCTGGTGTACAATAAAGCATTTCTATCTATCTATCTATCTATCTATAAGATGATTTTAGTAAGACGTGGCCAAAGCTGATTCAAAACAGCCATTATTTTATAATAGGATATCTAACTGATAGGTACGATAAGTGTTACAGATATTACAACAATTTTAATAATAATGTAAATATGTTTCTTACGAGTGGATCGTATGCTGTAGGCTGACGTTTTTCTCAAAACTCACTCGCCCTTCAAAACCTAATCTCTCTGGTAGTTTTATATGACATCTGTCAGATAAACGTTTCGGAAGATATCGTGAGGATTTCTGTTTTACGACCAGCCGTCTATACTCTGTGTAGGTACTCGTAAAGTTTGAAACTTAGGTATCTAATGACAGTAATCTTTGAGGAGCTGAAATTGCTGTGTTTCTATAATTTTGGATATTTAAGCAGTCTACGGATGGGTATGTTTTACCGTACAAAAGCAATCTAAACTAAAAACGGGGGCAAACTGACGGAACTAAAACTGCAGACTCAGAGCAACGTGGAAGCCCCGAGTATTAGTCTAGGTCTGGACATACAAAATCGATTCCTACTTACTTACTACTACGGCTATAAAAAAAAAAACGGCAAAAGACAACATCAGAAAACTTAGCAGCTTAAAGGCACTTAATTATGTAGCCAACTAGCAAGTAGGTATTCACAAAACTTACGTATCCGCTTGCTTGCCCGTGTTATATGGCATATAACAAAATTCAAACACTAAATTGCCCGTGTTATATGGCATATAACATCGCATCTCAGTCTACTTTGCCCGTGTCATACTGTATATGACATGGCTCCCGCGGTCGAAAGAGTGAAATATACTCGTCTCTGTCGCTCTATAGCTTAGTTTGTATTATCTATCTCGTTTCTACGTTAAATTTCCCGTCATACTAATCCCAGTCGAGTTTCGACTCCATAGAGAAATTTAAAAAAAAAACGTTCGTTGTCAATGTTGTCATTGAGTGTTGAGTCGGTGCGGAATGTGCGGAATGTGTGAGTGTATTTGTGCTGTTTTTTCTATTAAATTTAGTTTTATTCTTTAACCCTTAAATTGTTTTTGTCCGTTTTATGTGACATGTTATAAAAGCGCACACAAATATAATACTAGAAGACGCAAGCGCCAGTCGTGACGTGCATCGCGTCTATAAGGTCGTCCTTGTCGCACTAGTGCCGTTGAATCGCTGTCTCGCTCGATCGACGGGTTACGTCGATCATTTGAAATATTGCAACGGCCGGAGAAGTTTTGCACTCGTCAAAAATATTGTTGTTAGGTAAGTATTTGTTTGTTTTGTGTTCTATTTATGTTTAATTTCGATAGAATAATGGTAAATCAATAGTATTCAATTGTTTTTACTACCGCAGCATTCGTATTTTTTCTTCGATTACCAAATAAATGTTAATGTCACTTATAAAGGACATCGCCACTTAGTTTCACAAGGAGTAACTTGTTTGTTTGTCTCTTGTAACGGACATTGCCACTTTATCTCAAAAGAAGTAACTTTTATGTTTGTCTCTTTAAACGGACATTACCAGTTAGCTGCTAGTAGAATCTAAGTGATTATACTATGATATTATTTACATAACTATGATGATGATGACATAGTAACTATGATGGTATGTAAATAACATCACAGTAGTTTAATATACATATAATATTAAAAATTTGTACAATATAAGTTTTACAATAAGCGATATGAATTTCAGTAATATGGCGAGAAAAGGATGGAGATCGAAGCAAATTCTGGCGCTATTACCTCCTAGTGATTCTGAAGATTCGGAGATTGAATCTGAAGATGATGAAGAGAGAAGAGTATTAGAGTACTTAAAAAAGAATTATGCCGGTTCTTGCACTTCATCATCGGCGAGAAGCATTTCACCTGCTATGTATGACCTAATGCAGGATCTCAGTGACTTTGAAGAACCAGACGCAGATTTGGAGGATTTTGAATCAGAAAACCTCGTAGACCAAAATGAGGCCATGACATCAGTATCATCATTAGTAGCTAGACCTCAAGATTTACCAACTTGCGTTATACCAGAAACACCATCAACAAGTTCTACAAGATCTCGTTTTACTCCAAGTACAGTTAATACACGTCGTCGTACCAGACAAATTGCTAATAATGAGTCGTCGCCTATGCCAGCTTTATCTACAGAACGTGTAGCAAAAAAGCGTGTACTAAAACAATTAGAATTTACATTTAAAAAATCTAAATATACAGGAGCCGTGGAAGTAGATACAAATGTTCATTTTGCAGACCAGTATCAATTACAGTCTCCGCTGCAGTATTTCAATAGATTTTTTAGTGACGATCTGTTAGAGTATATTGTAGATATGACTAATTTATATTCAGTTCAACAACAAGGTAAATCTATCTGTGTAACTAGAAAAGAAATAGAAATAGTATTAGGGATCGAGATTCTTATGGGAATTGTAAAGATGCCAGCAATTGAAGATTATTGGAGTAACAATCTTAGATTCGAACCAATAGCATCTGCTATGGGGATAAAACGTTATAGATCTATTAAACGTTTTTTACATTTTTGTGATAATACTAATGTTGATAAGCATGACAGCTATCACAAAGTGTCTGCCGTGATGGAACATGTCCGGCAGCAGTGCCTTAAAGTGGAAGAAGAGAGATCATTTGCTGTTGACGAAATGATTATACCTTATAAAGGCAAAAAAGCTGGCAATCGCAAGCAATATAATCCCAAAAAGCCTCATAAGTGGGGTTTTAAATTCTTAGTTCGCGCCGGCACCTCTGGGATGGTGTATGATTTTTTTGCCTATGATGGGGCTAATACTTTTAAATCAGTTAATTTTTCAGAATGGGAACAAAATTATCTCGGCGTTGGAGGTAAAACAGTTGTTAGACTATGCAAAACGATATCTAACCCGATTCTTTCCACGGTTTACTTCGACAACTGGTTCACTTCTTTAGAGTTACTGTATTATTTACGTAACGAAATGGGGATACTATCCTTGGGCACGATCCGAAAGGATAGGCTGCGTAATTGCCGTCTGACTAGTGACAAAGATCTGAAGAAGAAAGGGCGTGGGACATTTGAAGTTATGTGTGATAATTCGAAGAGATTGGCTGTTACAAAGTGGGTAGATTCGCAATGTATCCACATTGCAAGTTCCTTCTGTGCCCAAGTTCCAGTCGGCATAATAGAAAGATACGACAAAAAATTGGGCAAGTGCGAGTCGGACTCGCGCACGAAGGGTTCCGTACCATCATCTATAAAAGAAAATCACGTTTGTTGTATATATACTTAAATATTTTTTAAGTTTCTACTTGTTTATTAAGATCGAGTAACAAATTTCTTAAAAATTACGTTTGTTGTATGGGAGCCCCCCTTTATTATTTACTTTTTTAAATTTAATTATTTATTTATTAAAGGTAATATACAACTACATATTCCGTGAAAATTTTAAGCGTCTACCTGTTACCGTTAGTAATTTTCAGCAAAAATACGAAAAAAAAACACGTTTATTGTATGGGACCCCCCCTTAATATTTTCATTTTTTTTATTTTTAGTATTTGTTGTTATAGCGGCAACCGAAATACATAATTTGTGAAAATTTCAGCTTTCTAGCTATCACAATTTATCAGATACAGCCTGGTGACAGACAGACAGACAGACAGACAGACAGACAGACAGACAGCGGAGGCTTAGTAATAGGGTTCCGATTTTTACCTTTTAGGTACGGAACCCTAAAAAGAAAGAAGGAGAGTTTCTATACCTTGTCCACACGTCATCAAAATATATAATACTCACATGGGCGGTGTTGACATTGCTGATATGTTGACTGCATTATACAGAATACGAATGAAGACGAGGCGATGGTATATGTCAATATTTGGCCAGATTATGGATATAGCACTCAATAATAGCTGGCTGCTGCATCGCCGTGATTGTGTACAACTTGGCAACGAAAATAAATTATCGCTCAAAAAGTTTCGCATACAGACTGCTCTTTCACTCATGAAAACCAACACCAAATCTCATTTCCAAAGAGGGACCCTTGATCCTGAATATGAAACAATCTCCAAACCTTTCATACCCCGTCCTGTCGATGAATCACGTCTTGATTGTTTCGATCACTTTCCCGTTTATACATCTCAGGGACGATGCCGTTTATGTAAAAACGGAAAGACGATGGTCATGTGTTCAAAATGTGAACAAAGACTATGCTTTACAGTTAAAAAAAATTGTTTCTTATTATTTCATAAAAATAAGTAATTGTTTTGTTTATATTTCTTTTCATAAGTATATTTTTATAACCAAATGTGGATAAGTTTATTTTGCTGCAAGTGTTAAGATTTTATTTTGTTGATTGTGAATTAAGATTTTATTTTGTGATTATGAATAGCGTTTATATATTTTATGGTTCCTTAATTGTAACTTGATCTCATAATTAGTTATAAGTCTAATGTTTTTAAAGAATTTTACTTTACTTTGTGTCATTTTTTCGTTTAGTTAAATTGGCAATGTACGTTTTATATGACATATATGTTTCGCCCAATTCTACAGAGTAGTTGGCAATGTCACTTGTAAGTGACATTAAAAAAACCTGTGAAGATAAAATAAATTTGTTTAATTTTCGTACATGTTGTCTTTATTTATCTCCCAACAACACATGAAATATAAAAAAATTTGAAAATATCACCAGGATAAGGTACTGCCAAATTAAGGGTTAAGATCTATTGTGTTTATCAAGGTATGTAAATAACTAACACGTATATATAATAATTCCAGCATGAAATATAAGATTTGACTTTTTTCGAGACCTTAAGTAGATTTTGGCGGGCGACAGTGATTTTACTGAGAGTATGGGAATTGTTTCAGAAATGTTCATATTACTCAGAAGTGGTGAATGCTATCCGTATGATTTCTTTTTGTTTTAAAAGAATATGAGACTATTTATTTAGTGTTTATTTATTTGTATGTTTAAAACTGTTATTTGTGCATTATATGGCCTTATCAAATTTAACATAAATTACGCCGCGCGGCGCCAGATAATGGTTTGGAATCAGAGGCCTGTAATTCATAAATATGTATAAACAAGTGTACTTTTTTATTTTTATCGTATTATCTAATATATAAGTAACGTAATTAAATATTAAAAACGATATGTCACCGCTTTAAGTTTTGAGGTATGAACTTATAAATACAAAGCGAACTCTAAAACGCGCTATCTCAATTTCAAACGAGCATCACTCGACACCAGAATCGTAATCTAAATAAACAAAGATAACATTGTACAGTTAGTTTCATAACAAACATAAATAATATAACACTTGACAACCTTTCAAAACAAATTAAGTCACAAGGACCGATTGTGTGGAACCCGACCCGCGCGCCGAGGCGATAAAAACGCGCGGGCATTTGATCGTTATCGCTTTCAAGTGGCCGGGCAGAGGGGCCGGCGTGCAAGCGGCAAGCGGGTATATCGTCACCTACTCCGTAATACGTCATTTAGATTACACTAGACGTGGCCAGCGGCTGCGCCCTCGTCAATTATACATATAAAGCTTCCTCTTGAAACATGATATCTATTAAAAAAAACCGCATTAAAATCCGTTGCGTAGTTTTTAAGATTTAAGCATACATAGGGACAGACAGACAGAAGACAGACTTTGTTTTATACTATGTAGTGATGATGATGAACATTACTAACTTAATTAAATTGCTAGGCAGCTTTGCTCGAGAGGATACGACTTTTAAAAGTTCTGCTGGAACTTGATTAAGTGAATTGTTTACTGTGCCTCTGTGGATTTAAACTGTCTCAGTTTTAATGAATGTACGGCCAAAGGTAATGGACAATAGCATTACGTTGCGATTGCTAATGGCTTTTGTCTTTTGTGCATTGAAAATTACGGTTTTAGATTACTTTAAGTATTTTCAGAAATTAATGCAGTTTCAATTAGTAATAGTTTAACCCCCGGCGGGTATTGGCCCGCCAGATGGTCAGGCGGGCCCCGAACAAAACCCCCTTGGCGGCGGATGAAGGTGTTGGGCTCCGCCGCCAAAACACCCAGCGGCCGCAGAGGATAGGGAGGACGGCAACGCAACACCGCATCTCCAAGAGGAGACAACATCGCGCATCGTTGCGTCGCGGTGGGGCCGCAAAGGATGACCTCTGCGGCCCCACCGCGACGCAACGATGGTGCGCCCCCATTTGGTTGCGGGAGATAGGGCGCGCGGCAACGCAACAACGACACGCCTCTCCTCCCGCGATCGCACCCGACTGCGAGGGACAGACAGAAGTGTCCCCCGCACCCGCACCTTGGGACGCATCCTACACAGGCCTCACCCAAGCCTACGTGAAGCGTCCCCTCCCGGGATCCCGCTTAGCTTCACCGTGAGTGTACCTCAAACCCACGGTTACTGAGCCCCTCACCACGACAAGGTGTAGATGAAGGGGGGGGGGAGGTGCTTTAATCTAAGATATGATTCAAAGGATAAAATTAGTATCGCGGTAAAATAAAAAACGGGTACACACTTAATAAAATATGATGTAAATTAAAATTAAAATATCCTAGAACAAATGGGCTAACACTTTGTCACAAAAAGCTACATATAAATAAAGAATTGGTTCAAATTCAAAAGCTTAGATTTAAGTATTTTGATTTAAGTATATTTTCTTCAGTCTATTGACGCAAATGATCTTCATAGAATTTTGCAATGCCACTATCTGACCTGGCTGTGCGTAAATCTCTCGTTTTAAGTCAAATTTTTTCTCAGCATAAATAATGTTAAATCACAGTGCAAAAGTAAATAAAATTTTAATTGATTTGCATCAAAGCAACAGCTTACGGCGGCGTTCTTTGATGTAAATTTTATTAAATAATCTCACTTTTGTTATGACGTACTCATTGATGGAGTATTTGTGGTTGTACTCTCTTTGTTGTCGATCGGAAATGTTGTCGACTTGACCTAATAAAGTTATTCAATATACCTACTGTGTTAATAGGACATCGTGGTTATGTATGGACATAAGCGTAATGTAGATTCGTCCTGGGAATTGTGTAAATGTAGCTGCCGCCAAAGTGTAACCTACTAGGGATTGATTGGTTTCTCTCTTATGTAATAAATAAGTACGTCCGCGATTATGGCGTTTGCAACAGTGAAATATCGGACATTCAAAACAAACACTATTAGTGACCACGATAGTTTAAATTCCTTTATAATAATTAAATAAATCATGTAAGTTTCTAGTCTATGCACTACTGCCCAAGAAATGAAATGAAATGAAATGAAATACTTCTTTATTTCGTATAAACTTTGCAAGTTCTTACGAAACGTCATTTAAAAAAGCATTTTATACAATTATTTTTGTGTGCCGAATTAGAACAGCTCAATCCCAAGCGTTTTGGTCGTCTTTATATTCAGATATTTTATAGTATGCTTTTGAACATAATTCTGGTGTTCACAATATACTTAAATCAAAATACTTAAATCTAAGCTTTTGAATTTGAACCAATTCCTTATTTATATGTAGCTTTTTGTGACAAAGTGTTAGCCCATTTGTTCTAGGATATTTTCTGTCATCCTTTGCGGCCCCACCGCGACGCAACGATGCGCGATGTTGTCTCCTCTTGGAGATGCGGTGTTGCGTTGCCGTCCTCCCTATCCTCTGCGGCCGCTGGGTGTTTTGGCGGCGGAGCCCAACACCTTCATCCGCCGCCAAGGGGGTTTTGTTCGGGGCCCGCCTGACCATCTGGCGGGCCAATACCCGCCGGGGGTTAAACTATTACTAATTGAAACTGCATTAATTTCTGAAAATACTTAAAGTAATCTAAAACCGTAATTTTCAATGCACAAAAGACAAAAGCCATTAGCAATCGCAACGTAATGCTATTGTCCATTACCTTTGGCCGTACATTCATTAAAACTGAGACAGTTTAAATCCACAGAGGCACAGTAAACAATTCACTTAATCAAGTTCCAGCAGAACTTTTAAAAGTCGTATCCTCTCGAGCAAAGCTGCCTAGCAATTTAATTAAGTTAGTAATGTTCATCATCATCACTACATAGTATAAAACAAAGTCTGTCTTCTGTCTGTCTGTCCCTATGTATGCTTAAATCTTAAAAACTACGCAACGGATTTTAATGCGGTTTTTTTTAATAGATATCATGTTTCAAGAGGAAGCTTTATATGTATAATTGACGAGGGCGCAGCCGCTGGCCACGTCTAGTGTAATCTAAATGACGTATTACGGAGTAGGTGACGATATACCCGCTTGCCGCTTGCACGCCGGCCCCTCTGCCCGGCCACTTGAAAGCGATAACGATCAAATGCCCGCGCGTTTTTATCGCCTCGGCGCGCGGGTCGGGTTCCACACAATCGGTCCTTGTGACTTAATTTGTTTTGAAAGGTTGTCAAGTGTTATATTATTTATGTTTGTTATGAAACTAACTGTACAATGTTATCTTTGTTTATTTAGATTACGATTCTGGTGTCGAGTGATGCTCGTTTGAAATTGAGATAGCGCGTTTTAGAGTTCGCTTTGTATTTATAAGTTCATACCTCAAAACTTAAAGCGGTGACATATCGTTTTTAATATTTAATTACGTTACTTATATATTAGATAATACGATAAAAATAAAAAAGTACACTTGTTTATACATATTTATGAATTACAGGCCTCTGATTCCAAACCATTATCTGGCGCCGCGCGGCGTAATTTATGTTAAATTTGATAAGGCCATATAATGCACAAATAACAGTTTTAAACATACAAATAAATAAACACTAAATAAATAGTCTCATATTCTTTTAAAACAAAAAGAAATCATACGGATAGCATTCACCACTTCTGAGTAATATGAACATTTCTGAAACAATTCCCATACTCTCAGTAAAATCACTGTCGCCCGCCAAAATCTACTTAAGGTCTCGAAAAAAGTCAAATCTTATATTTCATGCTGGAATTATTATATATACGTGTTAGTTATTTACATACCTTGATAAACACAATAGATCTTAACCCTTAATTTGGCAGTACCTTATCCTGGTGATATTTTCAAATTTTTTTATATTTCATGTGTTGTTGGGAGATAAATAAAGACAACATGTACGAAAATTAAACAAATTTATTTTATCTTCACAGGTTTTTTTAATGTCACTTACAAGTGACATTGCCAACTACTCTGTAGAATTGGGCGAAACATATATGTCATATAAAACGTACATTGCCAATTTAACTAAACGAAAAAATGACACAAAGTAAAGTAAAATTCTTTAAAAACATTAGACTTATAACTAATTATGAGATCAAGTTACAATTAAGGAACCATAAAATATATAAACGCTATTCATAATCACAAAATAAAATCTTAATTCACAATCAACAAAATAAAATCTTAACACTTGCAGCAAAATAAACTTATCCACATTTGGTTATAAAAATATACTTATGAAAAGAAATATAAACAAAACAATTACTTATTTTTATGAAATAATAAGAAACAATTTTTTTTAACTGTAAAGCATAGTCTTTGTTCACATTTTGAACACATGACCATCGTCTTTCCGTTTTTACATAAACGGCATCGTCCCTGAGATGTATAAACGGGAAAGTGATCGAAACAATCAAGACGTGATTCATCGACAGGACGGGGTATGAAAGGTTTGGAGATTGTTTCATATTCAGGATCAAGGGTCCCTCTTTGGAAATGAGATTTGGTGTTGGTTTTCATGAGTGAAAGAGCAGTCTGTATGCGAAACTTTTTGAGCGATAATTTATTTTCGTTGCCAAGTTGTACACAATCACGGCGATGCAGCAGCCAGCTATTATTGAGTGCTATATCCATAATCTGGCCAAATATTGACATATACCATCGCCTCGTCTTCATTCGTATTCTGTATAATGCAGTCAACATATCAGCAATGTCAACACCGCCCATGTGAGTATTATATATTTTGATGACGTGTGGACAAGGTATAGAAACTCTCCTTCTTTCTTTTTAGGGTTCCGTACCTAAAAGGTAAAAATCGGAACCCTATTACTAAGCCTCCGCTGTCTGTCTGTCTGTCTGTCTGTCTGTCTGTCTGTCTGTCACCAGGCTGTATCTGATAAATTGTGATAGCTAGAAAGCTGAAATTTTCACAAATTATGTATTTCGGTTGCCGCTATAACAACAAATACTAAAAATAAAAAAAATGAAAATATTAAGGGGGGGTCCCATACAATAAACGTGTTTTTTTTTCGTATTTTTGCTGAAAATTACTAACGGTAACAGGTAGACGCTTAAAATTTTCACGGAATATGTAGTTGTATATTACCTTTAATAAATAAATAATTAAATTTAAAAAAGTAAATAATAAAGGGGGGCTCCCATACAACAAACGTAATTTTTAAGAAATTTGTTACTCGATCTTAATAAACAAGTAGAAACTTAAAAAATATTTAAGTATATATACAACAAACGTGATTTTCTTTTATAGATGATGGTACGGAACCCTTCGTGCGCGAGTCCGACTCGCACTTGCCCAATTTTTTGTCGTATCTTTCTATTATGCCGACTGGAACTTGGGCACAGAAGGAACTTGCAATGTGGATACATTGCGAATCTACCCACTTTGTAACAGCCAATCTCTTCGAATTATCACACATAACTTCAAATGTCCCACGCCCTTTCTTCTTCAGATCTTTGTCACTAGTCAGACGGCAATTACGCAGCCTATCCTTTCGGATCGTGCCCAAGGATAGTATCCCCATTTCGTTACGTAAATAATACAGTAACTCTAAAGAAGTGAACCAGTTGTCGAAGTAAACCGTGGAAAGAATCGGGTTAGATATCGTTTTGCATAGTCTAACAACTGTTTTACCTCCAACGCCGAGATAATTTTGTTCCCATTCTGAAAAATTAACTGATTTAAAAGTATTAGCCCCATCATAGGCAAAAAAATCATACACCATCCCAGAGGTGCCGGCGCGAACTAAGAATTTAAAACCCCACTTATGAGGCTTTTTGGGATTATATTGCTTGCGATTGCCAGCTTTTTTGCCTTTATAAGGTATAATCATTTCGTCAACAGCAAATGATCTCTCTTCTTCCACTTTAAGGCACTGCTGCCGGACATGTTCCATCACGGCAGACACTTTGTGATAGCTGTCATGCTTATCAACATTAGTATTATCACAAAAATGTAAAAAACGTTTAATAGATCTATAACGTTTTATCCCCATAGCAGATGCTATTGGTTCGAATCTAAGATTGTTACTCCAATAATCTTCAATTGCTGGCATCTTTACAATTCCCATAAGAATCTCGATCCCTAATACTATTTCTATTTCTTTTCTAGTTACACAGATAGATTTACCTTGTTGTTGAACTGAATATAAATTAGTCATATCTACAATATACTCTAACAGATCGTCACTAAAAAATCTATTGAAATACTGCAGCGGAGACTGTAATTGATACTGGTCTGCAAAATGAACATTTGTATCTACTTCCACGGCTCCTGTATATTTAGATTTTTTAAATGTAAATTCTAATTGTTTTAGTACACGCTTTTTTGCTACACGTTCTGTAGATAAAGCTGGCATAGGCGACGACTCATTATTAGCAATTTGTCTGGTACGACGACGTGTATTAACTGTACTTGGAGTAAAACGAGATCTTGTAGAACTTGTTGATGGTGTTTCTGGTATAACGCAAGTTGGTAAATCTTGAGGTCTAGCTACTAATGATGATACTGATGTCATGGCCTCATTTTGGTCTACGAGGTTTTCTGATTCAAAATCCTCCAAATCTGCGTCTGGTTCTTCAAAGTCACTGAGATCCTGCATTAGGTCATACATAGCAGGTGAAATGCTTCTCGCCGATGATGAAGTGCAAGAACCGGCATAATTCTTTTTTAAGTACTCTAATACTCTTCTCTCTTCATCATCTTCAGATTCAATCTCCGAATCTTCAGAATCACTAGGAGGTAATAGCGCCAGAATTTGCTTCGATCTCCATCCTTTTCTCGCCATATTACTGAAATTCATATCGCTTATTGTAAAACTTATATTGTACAAATTTTTAATATTATATGTATATTAAACTACTGTGATGTTATTTACATACCATCATAGTTACTATGTCATCATCATCATAGTTATGTAAATAATATCATAGTATAATCACTTAGATTCTACTAGCAGCTAACTGGTAATGTCCGTTTAAAGAGACAAACATAAAAGTTACTTCTTTTGAGATAAAGTGGCAATGTCCGTTACAAGAGACAAACAAACAAGTTACTCCTTGTGAAACTAAGTGGCGATGTCCTTTATAAGTGACATTAACATTTATTTGGTAATCGAAGAAAAAATACGAATGCTGCGGTAGTAAAAACAATTGAATACTATTGATTTACCATTATTCTATCGAAATTAAACATAAATAGAACACAAAACAAACAAATACTTACCTAACAACAATATTTTTGACGAGTGCAAAACTTCTCCGGCCGTTGCAATATTTCAAATGATCGACGTAACCCGTCGATCGAGCGAGACAGCGATTCAACGGCACTAGTGCGACAAGGACGACCTTATAGACGCGATGCACGTCACGACTGGCGCTTGCGTCTTCTAGTATTATATTTGTGTGCGCTTTTATAACATGTCACATAAAACGGACAAAAACAATTTAAGGGTTAAAGAATAAAACTAAATTTAATAGAAAAACAGCACAAATACACTCACACATTCCGCACATTCCGCACCGACTCAACACTCAATGACAACATTGACAACGAACGTTTTTTTTTTAAATTTCTCTATGGAGTCGAAACTCGACTGGGATTAGTATGACGGGAAATTTAACGTAGAAACGAGATAGATAATACAAACTAAGCTATAGAGCGACAGAGACGAGTATATTTCACTCTTTCGACCGCGGGAGCCATGTCATATACAGTATGACACGGGCAAAGTAGACTGAGATGCGATGTTATATGCCATATAACACGGGCAATTTAGTGTTTGAATTTTGTTATATGCCATATAACACGGGCAAGCAAGCGGATACGTAAGTTTTGTGAATACCTACTTGCTAGTTGGCTACATAATTAAGTGCCTTTAAGCTGCTAAGTTTTCTGATGTTGTCTTTTGCCGTTTTTTTTTTTATAGCCGTAGTAGTAAGTAAGTAGGAATCGATTTTGTATGTCCAGACCTAGACTAATACTCGGGGCTTCCACGTTGCTCTGAGTCTGCAGTTTTAGTTCCGTCAGTTTGCCCCCGTTTTTAGTTTAGATTGCTTTTGTACGGTAAAACATACCCATCCGTAGACTGCTTAAATATCCAAAATTATAGAAACACAGCAATTTCAGCTCCTCAAAGATTACTGTCATTAGATACCTAAGTTTCAAACTTTACGAGTACCTACACAGAGTATAGACGGCTGGTCGTAAAACAGAAATCCTCACGATATCTTCCGAAACGTTTATCTGACAGATGTCATATAAAACTACCAGAGAGATTAGGTTTTGAAGGGCGAGTGAGTTTTGAGAAAAACGTCAGCCTACAGCATACGATCCACTCGTAAGAAACATATTTACATTATTATTAAAATTGTTGTAATATCTGTAACACTTATCGTACCTATCAGTTAGATATCCTATTATAAAATAATGGCTGTTTTGAATCAGCTTTGGCCACGTCTTACTAAAATCATCTTATAGATAGATAGATAGATAGATAGAAATGCTTTATTGTACACCAGAGGCAAAACAATTACATAAAAAGACATTTACAAACTTATGTACATGGGAAACATTAATCTTGCCATATCATTTTCGCCTGGCAGGAGTAGGCCTAAGGAAAGCTAGCTTGATGTTGTGGATCTTACAATATAAGGGATATGATATGCATGGAAATCCACTTGCCACCACGATGATGATGAAAATGGTTATAATGAAGCACCTCCTTTAAAAAATGTTCGCCTGGTAGTTGAAATTAGACAATTTTTATTGACAGCACTAAAGTTCAGTTTAAAATAAGAAGACGTGTAAAGAAAATTGATTGAAAAGTGTTTGTAAAACGACTTACTTAGGACGATTTCTTGTTGTTTTGCATTTGCATATTGTGTATGAAATATTAAACCTCTAAAATTCCCTCTTGAGTTGGAGTTTCGAAACACGAATATAAAAGGAAAATTTAAATGAAACTGAAGTGCTTCTGAATCAAAAGTAATTTCTTATAAACATAATATGAAACTTCTAAATAACTTGGGTAAAACTTTAATTATAAGAAATAAAATATATAGAGAGAAAGTTTCTTTGAATAATATTTCAAAACAAATTACACGAGCGTATTAAAATATACTATACGGTTCCGGCAATTTATAAGAGTGCTGTGAGTTTCTTTCAGGTCCTTCACGTAGTAGGATAGTGATCCCAATGCTAGGTATAAACAAATTTTGACATTCATATGTGTAATTTTATATCCTTAATGAATTAGTAAATCTGAATTTAAATATAAGTTGCCGAACCGCTCAAAACCCCGGTTGGTCCGGTATTTAAGTAACAATTTTGCGAGTAACCTAACTTTCTATAATAGCTGTGCGATACTTTTTAACTGCCTCGTTGGTCTCGCAGCATAAATGTGCGCGTGGGATTGGGAGGTCCCGGGTTCGATTCCCGGGTCGGGAAAAGTGTTATTGGGTTTTTCCGTTAGGAAATTCTCAGTAGCAGCACGGAGTCTGGTAATGTGTCCGGTACGGCAATAGGCTCGCCCCCTATTACGGGGGGGCCTAAAAAAAAATCCTGGCGAAATGTGGGTGTAATATTACACCTCTGCCTACCCCTTCGGGGATACAGGCGTGAGTCTATAAAAAAAATGTTTAACTACCTACCACATTATTTTACAGAAAAGCAACTGAAAACCTTACTGGCGAACATTCAGTGAAAAGTCACTTAGTGACACTGGCTTTCAATGAAAAACTTTTATATCGAATGTTGGGGTACAAAGTGTTCTCAAAGCAATACGAATTGCTGAACCATTTTTCAATTCTGCGGTTAGTAAATGGGCTACAAGCTAGCGTCTCCCTGGCCCTTTTATTTTAAAAAGTTCAATAAAACCAAGAAAATTGGATGGCTTGTTAGAAAATGGAGCAAATGATGTCTTAGATGTACATTTGGACACACGCATGCTTTCTGCTGCTATGAATGTTACCTCAATGACTACGCCATAAGCCTCAGCAATGTTGACAATGTCATGCTTCTGCTTGCGGTCTCATACGCATTTTTTACATTTAAAATTAGAACGACTTCCGTTTTTTTTCGGGCAAAAGTGTTACTGAGTTTTTTCCGAATTCTCAGTAGCGGCACGGAGTCTGGTGATGTGCCCGGTAACGGCAATAGACTCGGCCCCTATTAAAAGTTTATGGCGAAATGTGGGTGTAATATTACACCTCTGCCTACCCATTCGAGGGTACAGGCGTGAGTCTATAGAAAATAATAAAAACAAAATTTGAGCGTAGCGTTTTACGTCGTATGGATACGTTTTGTAGACACACAAAATATATTTTATTTAGATTTATTTAGATGTTACTTAATTAGAACGGCCGGAAGCCATTTACACTAATTAAGGACATAACTAACTCACAGACATCTCACAGAACTCCATGCACACCAACGATATGTTTGTCACAGATGAAATGCTATACTGCTAACAAGTAACAGCCGCCAAAATCATGCAATCTTTCTTCTCACTCGGGGCTTAAATCACACCACACCAATATCCAGAGATTTGCATTTCGCAGACGGTTCTGCCGACAAGCAATCAACATTGCAATACTGACAATACGTGAAAACCGTGAAGTTGGAACAGCTAGACATTATTGTCGGCTTTTGTTGTGTCGCTTGTTCCAAGTGTTAATTAACTCGTCTGTTTTCGAAAATAGTACCCATATAATATACTCTTGTAGTCTTTATTTCCATTCTTGACTGCTACGACGGCTTTTAAGAAACATTTATAGTACACAAAACATACCTGATTTACCTCGTATTTTTTTAAAAACCTAAGCTGATCATCATCACCAGACTTGTTTATAACCTGTCTCACCGCTGCGCTGGGTAAAGGCCTCTTCTTATAATGAAACAAATAATTGAAAATTATTTCAATGAACTTCCATAGTTATGTACTTGCAGAAATATTATATCTTTTGGGCTTTAAATAAGATGTAGAAGATATGATTACAATCCCATACATCTTGTTCTGTATACAACGATATTCATTTCATATTGGCACACAAATACTACGCAATAGAACTAATGTATGTAATGTTTACTTAGTCTTATCTGTAATCAAAAGTTTGCAATCACATTCACAACAGCACAAAAAGTACACAGAAAAGCCGCTTCTCCATTTTGCTTATCGTAAGTTTCGTTTAGTTTAACATAATGTAATATTCTGCTTCTACGAAAACTCATCCCTACAGGGTAACAAAAATATTAAGCTGAAATTTATGTAACAATATTTGACTATCTTGATGAAAACTTAGACTCTATTGTATTTGTTCACCAAGATTTGCCTAATATTATTCATTTCTTGACCTTTAGGCAGCCGAAAAATAACAACAATGTAGCTTAAATATAAACATTGGATGAATTTTTGTAACAAGCCAAAGTTTTTCTTAGTTACCCTAACAAAAATATCAAAGAATCCATTTAATGAATTCTGATTTTCCTCTTTCATAGTAAAGCGAAAATAAATTAGATTCTGCAAGTCACAGTCGTAAATGATATGTTTTAGAACTTCCAAATCTAATAACAAAAATGGTCAAGCAAAAATTAGATTGAGATTTTCCCCTTACTGTTTGGCCAGTATTTGGTATGGTGTTTACTAGCCTGGGACCCGCAGACTTGTCGCAGGATAACTCAGTGTTCTACGTAAGTGACGGCGAAATAAAGTGACTCGAAGCATTGTGACAGAAACTGCTATTTGCAATGTAACTGCTATCTAACTGCTATTTGTATATGCATCGTAACATCTCAAGTCGTAACAAGCGCCGTCGCGTTATAGCGTTTGTCGCTCTTACCAAATATTATCGAAGTAGAGAGTTTCCCAGAGGTGCAACTAGTCATAGCAAGCCAATGTACTGCAAACGAAATAAAAATATCAATAATTAAAGTATAATTGGACGGTCATGATGGGCTGGCACAGTCTGCATTAATATAACGTAATGTGGCTATTAAAATCGTAACCTTACTATGGTAATTTAAATGTATCCCTTTATACTTTGATATTTAAATGTAAAGTTATTTAGTACTTAATGTGAAAATTAATGCTAGTTACCTAATGAACAGCCTAACTTGAACTATATTTTACCTAAACGTAACATCTCTTCTGCTTCACAAAGGTTGGACAAAGTTCATAAGTTTGAATTTGGGTTTAAGTGAAATAACGTGAACCCAATATATGGCTATGTGGGATCTTATTTTTATTGCGAACACCTTACACGACTTTACCGTTCCGGTTCTAATAACAATTGATTACTGTGATAAGACTAGCCTACAGAAGTACAGAAACAGAGTGTTGACGAGTTTTCTGCCAGAATACAATGTCATTTAATTTTAGAACGGCACGCAAAGGGTAGTTGGTAGTTTGTCTACTGTTTACGCTAACAGCGCTATGTTTTTAACAAGTTTTTGAAAGAGTAAAAATTTGCTTACTGCGTATACTTGTTTCTGTTCCGGTTCTTGGCTGATGTTCTCTCTATCATTGGAGGTTTAAAGATGTAATTATTTCTAGCTACTGAAACCTTTTGCGCAATACAAAGACACATATTCTGCCCACATTCACGTTTAATACGTTTCTGGAATAAACACTCATGTAACCATTTACAGACGAAAAACCTTGGATGAAGCGCTTGTTAATTGGACCTCGGCTCCCAGCGCGGCGCCCCAATCGGATTCCAATAATAGTTTTATTTTTCGTACTTTTGATTCGTTGGCACGAAATATAAAGGGCTGTATAACTGTATATTTATAACAAAGCTTGCAAACGTATCTTATCAAATATTTATACATATTATAAAAAGAAGACCCCTTTACTAGCAAGCTCTGTCCCTATCAAGGCGATATACCTACTCCAAAAGTACCAAACAGATTTTTGTACAGTTTTCACTAAAAAGTGGGGGGCTAATTCTCCCGAAAAAGTGGGGCAAGACGTATTATTGTACCAACAATCTCTAGTTATGTTTTTCAGTAATTTTTTTTAGACAAGTACCTATTTATCGTGAACCTTGTCAGACTGCTACTTGCTCGACAAAATTTACTACTGAAAACGTGGATTACCTTCGACAATTATAAGAAACACAAGAACTCAAGATCGATAAATATAAACAACAAATCTACCAAGACATAACGTGCCGACCTACGAAAAATATACTGATACAATGCTGATTCATCTCTTTTTCCGCTTCGGTACGATAATACAATATTTTTTGTATATGGATAGTGTTTATAAGTGCCTCTATTTATCATGATTCACCGGAATTTATCGCCGATGACAATTCGTTTTTCGTATGGCATGGTTTGCGGCTCGGCTCATGGGTTGCTCACCAATAGAAACGTCCGAATCAAGGTGTATGTGTAGGCTCGTACGGATTTGTCGTCGAACTCGTACGGTGCCGGTGCGCTAGCAGCGGCTCGGAGCTCGGATAGTGAATTGTATTCTTAAGAATCATTCTACGTAATTACTATTAAAATTACCATCTATAAGAATCACTACGTATAAAATGAACTCTGTCTGTCTGTCTGTCCCTATGTATGCTGAAATCTTAAAAACTACGCAACGGATTCAAGAGGAAGGTTTATATGTATACCTAATTGACGCGGGCGAAGCCGCTGGCGATGTCTATTATATAATTTTGTTTGTGAATCTTAATTAGATAACTAATTATGAATACTGGAGATGAGACGTCAGGGGGCCAATTCTCCTATTTTTATATGACATTGATACAATGACGACCCAGGCTGGGTTGACGTTGCATTGATATTATATTTTGAATGGACTCAGAAGCGGTATTCTGATAACCTAATGTCAATATCGTAAATTTTGAAATAAACAGTTCGTCGTTGACACAAATTTTGACACTTGTTTGAATTACGATCTCGTTACAATTTCATTCACATATCAGATAATTAAGAAGAATACGCTTTTTGTGACGTAAGTATGACACTGCCATCATATCGAAACTGTATTTTGGGCCCCAAGTACATTTCTAATAAACATTATTGAGAAAATTCGAGCCTGTCTCAAAATTCAATTAGTACAACTATGTTAATATTTAATATTCTCTCACCAATATTTAAACTACCTACCGCTTTAATAAAAATTGGACTAAATATAATTTCATATTTTTGATCTGTATAGCTTTATAAGTAAAATGTATGATTTATTTACTTCAGGTTTTATCTTCACAACATGTTAAAATAACCATCATCATCATCAGCCCTTTCTATTGTCTCACTGCTGAGCACGGGCCTCTTCCCATTATGAAAAGGGTAAGGCCATAGTCTACCACGCTGGCCAAGTGCGAGTTGGCAGACTTCACATGTAGTTGATTGAATCAGGCGTTACTTGGCGGAACTCCATTGTAACCAAATGGAAGGAAAGAGGAACCCACCACGCACCCTCGAATTGACCACCCCAACTATTGCAATAGAAAAAGGTTGACAATATCGAACTCCTCTAAAAGGATAAGGGATATAGGAATGGTATGGGTTCCAGGAAGATACCTGACTTGCAGTATCCCGCTGTATGCGCCGACTATTCTTCGACACGTGTTTCGCCTCTGCACGAGGCATCCTCAGGAACGATGGGCAACGACTGAGCTCTTTCCAACCGTGGGCATGTCTTATAAACGATTGTACTTTCTAATCCCCTCCCTCCGTTGCTCGACTGATGTGAGTCATTATGACGGTGTGCGAATATATTCAGCAATGGGGACCCGTTAAAGTTGGTTTGATCGTTCAGTAATGTATGCTTGTCCCGCTTTAAAATCTCTAATTGTTCCAATACGCACATTCTAATACCCTTTTGACAAGTGTGTATGACGTCAAATGAATGTCCGCTATTTAAGGTATGACCAAATTCAAGTAAATGTTCGGCAAAATGAGACTTTTCCGGCTGGTTGTTTCTAAACGCCGCTAAATGTTCTTTATATCTCAGCTCAAAACTTCGACCCGTCTGTCCTATGTACTTATTTTGGCATTGGTCGCATATTAAGCAGTAAATTCCGGACTTTTTGTTCTTGCATACTTTATCTTTACCATTGCAAAGAAATTTTAACGTTTTGTATGGTTTATAGGCTGATCTGATACCGTTCCTCCTCAGTATACGCGCCATACGGTCAGTTATGCTTCCAAAATAGGTAAGAACAGCGGTATTATTTATAGGTTCTTTTATAGAGGGATATAAAAGTGACTTGGCCATTCTAAGTTTTTTTCCTCTAATCAAAGATATCGAACTCCTCTAAAAGGATAAGGGATATAGGAATGGTATGGGTTCCAGGAAGATACCTGACTTGAAGTATTCCTCTAAGCTAAAAAAGGACTATCAATATCTCAACGGAGTCGTTGCAAAGTCCTTTACTGCCTACATTATTTTTCTTTATTTTTTATAGTAATAGGTGGCAAACGAGCAGATGGATCGCCTGACAGTAAGCAATTACCAGCCGCCCGCGGACACAACCAACACCACAGGAGTCACAAGTGCGTTGCCGCCTTTTGGGGTCGGGAAAAGGGATAGGATAAGGAGTGGGATGAGGGAGTAATGAGGGAGTAATTTACTTATAAAATATGATGTATATGAGCGTCACCTTGTGACAAGATAAATAAATGATTTTGACTTTGACTTTATGTTCGCCTACAAGTTACTTGGTCGTACGTTAAACATAAAAATTAAAATCTTTAGTGCATTTTGCCGCTACGGCGCGTCGAAAGGCTTGGTGACTTTAGTGAGAAGGCACCAAACTTTTGTCAGGGAGAGTCTGATACTCATTTCTCTAATCCTAAATTTCATAAGTGTCCACGTGGTGTCTAATAATCTCGTCCCCTGTGAACGAAATGATAATTATAAGCTAAATAAAGTCACGTAGACTTTCTGGGACAAATAGTCGGGAATGTAGGCGCGTATATTATACTAGCTAAGTCAATTACGATTTAGCTTATTACAAAAGTTCGTGGCTGGCTTTCTCAAAAGGCTTCGCACTAAAGATATTCCATCTACCCTTTCAATCCTATTTAAAAAAATCAGACAATCTCCTTAATTACTCTGCTAACAGGTTAGTGAATTTCATAATTCAGTTACATAATATTTCATTTTACTTAACCAGATATGGAACTCGCGTATTTAAGGGATCTGTGGATGATCTCAGAAAGCCTATCAATCTAGATGTCCCGGCTAGTTCTATTAGGTAGTACCACGCATGTCAGCACATTAATTTAATAGTTCGTACACTTTACATCTGTCTTTATAGGACGAGCTAATTATACTTATTTTCTACGTTACTCTTATCTACCACAATATTTGTATAAAAACCTACAATTATCCTAAGCAAAAGAAACTAAGAGATATATTTTATCCGTGACGGTAAAATATCACCAAAATTCGCCTCAAATAAAATTCAAATATTCAGACATACTAAAACGGCCACAGTACAAATGAGAATTGACATTCCCCAAGCTAGCTCCGGATTCAAATTTATTCATGTACAATCGGTAACACACATGACATCCCTGATCTACCTCTGTACCCCAAGCCAATACAATAACATATCAAGATAAAATGGATGGATTGTGTACACGTGTCTTGGCAAATGCCAGCCAGGCCACCCTTTTTAAATTTTTATCCGCCACGCGGTATAAATTTATAATGAAGCGAGTACATCAATGATGAGTACATATGGGTACTTTCTTTGAGCGTGTGTGTTTTTTTTATAAAATCCACTTTTGTTACACGTTTTCCTTTGCTAATTACCTAATGCTGAAGTGCTTCACCGCTAGATACGTAGTGTAGGCTTTTCAAAGACTCTCCAAGCGTAGCGAAATATTTTTATACAAAGCAAATAGAAGTTACGAATTCGTATTTCATTCCGCTGGCCTGCGGCAGTGTATTTCGTTTGCTATATTATGTAAAAATGCTACTAATAGATAATATTACTTTTACTGAGTCTATAATGTATCAGGTAGAAAAAGAAAGAAAAACGTCGCGGTACTAGGGAGGGATTTATGTAAAGCTGCGGTTGTGTGAAGACATTGAAATTATAAAGCGCAGTAGGTCAAGTGCGATTTGCATTTGCACACGCATCAGTAACATCTTAAAAGATGTAGTACTATGTGCCTTTTTGTAACAGCAAATACACACACAAAGAAGCTTTCTATCCTGCCTACTTCTAAGCATAGTTTATATGATTATAGCATACTGACACACAGGCAGAAGGTTACTGGTCGCCTTAGTAACTTGTTTTGATGGCACCTTTTGAGAACAGCACTCTAAAAATACCTTATCCAAACATCTTCGAATTGTTTATTTAGTTCACAATTAGAACATTTTCATCCATACGTTGATAAATAACTAAGATACCAAAGTTTTGGTCGGCACTAAAACTTGTAAGTAAGTACTAGATAGATAGAAGAAGATTTATTTACTGTACAAGTTCATTGAAACAATAGCAAGTCATGCTCAAGTTTGTAGGTCCTATATTTATAGTGGGAAAGTTACCCAAAACCCATATAGGTATTTATCCAAAACTACCTTGCACAAGTATGTCATCCAATACATTCACCGAAAATACATTATTCAAATGCAATTTAACATACGTACATTTTGTCGTGCTTCTACATTACTGGATATTGGTGCCATGAGACCTTTGCATTCGGAATTCGCAATAAATGGAATTGCTGTTTTAAAAGCGCGAATACTGAAAAAAAGACCTGCTGAATCTAATTATGGATTGAACGGATCCGAAAGTGTCGTCGCGACTTCTGCTATTTGGTTTTTAGATATCTAAATGGCGTTTTGTTTTCTTTTGTATTAGGAATGTAAATGGAATGTGTCTGCTTTAAAGGATTAATGCAAATGCTGGTTTGGAATATTCAGTGTGATTTGCCAAAGTTATTTGTTTTGTGGTTTTTAAATGATACGTTTCTCTATAAGCATTATAATCAGCGCTGTATATAAACTGTCCCACTGCTGGGTACGGGTCTCTTCTCACCATGAGAAGGGTAAGGCCATAGTCCACCACGCTGCCTAGTGCGGGTTGGCAGACTTCACATGTCTTTCGAGAACATTTTGGAGAACTCTCAGACATGCAGGTCGGTGAAGGAAAACATCGTGAGGAAACCTGCATGTCTGAGAGTTCTCTTTAATAGTTAACCCAAATATATTTTCTTATAAGACACATTGTCATATACAGGTAATTTTAAAATGTGTTAAGTTCATCATAGTTATGAATCTAATGCTTATAGACACGTTCTTCAGCATGTTGCTGATAATGTGTTGCTGCAATTTTCTATTAAAATATATCTGCGAATTAATTCATGAAAGTAATTAAAACAAGTTTTCCTTAAGCTTCTACATCATTAATCTTACGTTAACCATCAAAATATGCTTTTCCGTTTAAGCTATAATTAATCATGATCGCGATGTGCCTCACTATTGCAGCAAAATTTTGTGCAACCTTGCAGCGGCGCAATATATAAGTAGAACAAGCTTGGAAAAATCATTAATTTCGAGGCCTCTTCTATTTTTATCAAAAATTAAAATATACATACATACATAACGTCACGCCTTTTATCCCCGAAGGGGAAGGCAGAGGTGTATTTCTACACCCACTTTTCGCCAGATATACTTTAGTCCCACGTAATAAGGGGCGAGCCTATTGCCGTACCGGGCACATTGCCAGAGTCCGAGCGGCTACTGAGGATTTCGTGACTGAAAAACCCAATAACACTGCCCGACTCAGGAATCGAACCCGGGACCTCCCGATCCCACGCGCACATTTATGCCGCGAGACCAACGAGGCAGTCGTATAGGGTTTGATGTCGAGTTTTCCGTCTCTACGCAAAGATGGTATTTGCATCGTGTTATCCCTTAGTCGCCTCTTACGACACCCACGGGAAAATTGGGGGTGGTGACACTTGTATTCTATGCCGTCAACCACACGGCAGAAGCAAATTAAAATATATCGGCTCAAAGTAATATGTAGATATAATAAGATAAGCATACACGTGCCGCGTGTTTTTATTGAACGGTCGTACGTAAGAGGATTATAGGGTTGTAGACTGAATTTATTAACGACAACAATATATAATCTTCTGTGCATAGAAATATTTTTTGTTTGTTCCTTGAGGACTGTATGGATCCACAAAGAAATAATTTACCGAAATTGCCACTGGATCGGAAAGAAACAGTAAAATTCAAATAAAATACGCGGGCGTAGTGCGGGCATCCTTTAGTTTAATATAATTATGGCGTGAAAACAAAATAGTATTCGAATTTATATTGAGCTAGTTATAAACATGTTAGTTTTGCTACTAAGATAAAGATAGTCTTAGCAGATTTTGATGTCATTTCATCCTATCCTCATATTTATCTGTGGCTGCCTCATACAAATTGCAAAAAGGGATAACACATAATATTTTTCAGTCTTTAAGATCTTATCATCCTTTATACCTTGTTTTTTATGCATCTATATTTTTACTAGTTACTGTAAATCTTGGTTTTACTAAAGTGTTTTAAAACCCCTTTATTAATAAAGAAAATCTTGAGTAACTAATGAAAAGTCTTTACCTACTTAGAAAAAGTAACAGCTAAGTAAATGTCGAGCCACGCACAATACAGGGTTTCGGAGTTGCCCTTACTCAGGTACTAAAGTTAGGCCTCAAACATTATATTTATTTAATACATACATAGACTAACGCCTGTTTCCCCGAAGGGGTAGGCAGAGGCATATTAAACGCCCACTTTTCGCCAGTGTTTTGATCCCACGTAATAGGTGGCGAGCCTATTGCCGCTTATTGGGACATTTTGTTTGCCAGAGCCTCGTCCGTTGATCGGCAGGTGCACCACTTGCAGGTGAGGTTGGCTTGGGACCCTAAGTTCTTGGTGGGAACCCTATGCACCCACACCAGATTTTCAACCTAAAAATTATATCGTCCGCAAAAATAAGATTATGTTGAGTATGTCGACTATTACTTATTCACTTGTAAAGCCTGCGTAGGTTTAACACAATTCAAATCAATCAAATTGCAGGTAATGGTTGGTTAGAGGAACCACGGATACCTACTCGCAAAAGAACTTCCAAGGATGATCTTATATGAGCTTAACACATTCAAGTAAAAGACAAATATCACCTCAATCTTCCGTGACCAGTTTCTAGACCATTCGGTTTAAAAGTAATCTTAATCAAATCAATATATAACGATAAAATCCGTAAACTGTAGTTTAATTTAATGAACCCTTATTTTATTTGGTAAGCCCACGTAACGTTCACTAAAATCTATTACATTTTTTAATTAAAAATGGAAACAAAAAGGTGGCGACAGGGTTCAGAAGCTACCACTAGGTTTGGTTTGATGCCGCTTTTGCGGAGGCCTTTGTGGTGGAAGTGGTAGCTTCTGAATCCTGTCGCCACCTTTTTGTTTCCATTTCTATTAAAAAATGTATTAGATTTTAGTGAACGTTACTTGGGCTTACCAAATAAAATAAGGGTTCATTAAATTAAACTACAGTTTACGGATTTTATCGTTATATATTGATTTGATTAAGATTACTTTTAAACCGAATGGTCTAGAAACTGGTCACGGAAGATTGAGGTGATATTTGTCTTTTACTTGAATGTGTTAAGCTCATATAAGATCATCCTTGGAAGTTCTTTTGCGAGTAGGTATCCGTAGTTCCTATAACTAACTATTACCTGCAATTTGATTGATTTGAATTTTGTTAAACCTACGCAGGCTTTACAAGTGAATAAGTAATAGTCGACATACTCAACATAATCTTATTTTTGCGGACGATAAAATTTTTAGGTTGAAAATCTGGTGTGGGTGCATAGGGTTCCCACCAAGAACTTAGGGTCCCAAGCCTACCTCACCTGCAAGTGGTGCACCTGCCGATCAACGGACGAGGCTCTGGCAAACAAAATGTCCCAATAAGCGGCAATAGGCTCGCCACCTATTACGTGGGATCAAAACACTGGCGAAAAGTGGGCGTTTAATATGCCTCTGCCTACCCCTTCGGGGAAACAGGCGTTAGTCTATGTATGTATTAAATAAATATAATGTTTGAGGCCTAACTTTAGTACCTGAGTAAGGGCAACTCCGAAACCCTGTATTGTGCGTGGCTCGACATTTACTTAGCTGTTACTTTTTCTAAGTAGGTAAAGACTTTTCATTAGTTACTCAAGATTTTCTTTATTAATAAAGGGGTTTTAAAACACTTTAGTAAAACCAAGATTTACAGTAACTAGTAAAAATATAGATGCATAGAAAACAAGGTATAAAGGATGATAAGATCTTAAAGACTGAAAAATATTATGTGTTATCCCTTTTTGCAATTTGTATGAGGCAGCCACAGATAAATATGAGGATAGGATGAAATGACATCAAAATCTGCTAAGACTATCTTTATCTTAGTAGCAAAACTAACATGTTTATAACTAGCTCAATATAAATTCGAATACTATTTTGTTTTCACGCCATAATTATATTAAACTAAAGGATGCCCGCACTACGCCCGCGTATTTTATTTGAATTTTACTGTTTCTTTCCGATCCAGTGGCAATTTCGGTAAATTATTTCTTTGTGGATCCATACAGTCCTCAAGGAACAAACAAAAAAATATTTCTATGCACAGAAGATTATATATTGTTGTCGTTAATAAATTCAGTCTACAACCCTATAATCCTCTTACGTACGACCGTTCAATAAATACACGCGGCACGTGTTTGCTTATCTTATTATATCTACATATTACTTTGAGCCGATATATTTTAATTTGCTTCTGCCGTGTGGTTGACGGCATAGAATACAAGTGTCACCACCCCCAATTTTCCCGTGGGTGTCGTAAGAGGCGACTAAGGGATAACACGATGCAAATACCATCTTTGCGTAGAGACGGAAAACTCGACATCAAACCCTTATCGGACTCCTCGTTGGTCTCGCGGCATAAATGTGCGCGTGGGATCGGGAGGTCCCGGGTTCGATTCCTGAGTCGGGCAGTGTTATTGGGTTTTTCAGTCACGAAATCCTCAGTAGCCGCTCGGAGTCTGGCAATGTGCCCGGTACGGCAATAGGCTCGCCCCTTATTACGTGGGACTAAAGTATATCTGGCGAAAAGTGGGTGTAGAAATACACCTCTGCCTTCCCCTTCGGGGATAAAAGGCGTGACGTTATGTATGTATGTATATTTTAATTTTTGATAAAAATAGAAGAGGCCTCGAAATTAATGATTTTTCCAAGCTTGTTCTACTTATATATTGCGCCGCTGCAAGGTTGCACAAAATTATGCTGCAATAGTGAGGCACATCGCGATCATGATTAATTATAGCTTAAACGGAAAAGCATATTTTGATGGTTAACGTAAGATTAATGATGTAGAAGCTTAAGGAAAACTTGTTTTAATTACTTTCATGAATTAATTCGCAGATATATTTTAGTAGAAAATTGCAGCAACACATTATCAGCAACATGCAGAAGAACGTGTCTATAAGCATTAGATTCATAACTATGATGAACTTAACACTTTTTAAAATTACCTGTATATGACAATGTGTCTTATAAGAAAATATATTTGGGTTAACTATTAAAGAGAACTCTCAGACATGCAGGTTTCTTCACGATGTTTTCCTTCACCGACCTGCATGTCTGAGAGTTCTCCAAAATGTTCTCGAAAGACATGTGAAGTCTGCCAACCCGCACTAGGCAGCGTGGTGGACTATGGCCTTACCCTTCTCATGGTGAGAAGAGACCCGTACCCAGCAGTGGGACAGTTTATATACAGCGCTGATTATAATGCTTATAGAGAAACGTATCATTTAAAAACCACAAAACAAATAACTTTGGCAAATCACACTGAATATTCCAAACCAGCATTTGCATTAATCCTTTAAAGCAGACACATTCCATTTACATTCCTAATACAAAAGAAAACAAAACGCCATTTAGATATCTAAAAACCAAATAGCAGAAGTCGCGACGACACTTTCGGATCCGTTCAATCCATAATTAGATTCAGCAGGTCTTTTTTTCAGTATTCGCGCTTTTAAAACAGCAATTCCATTTATTGCGAATTCCGAATGCAAAGGTCTCATGGCACCAATATCCAGTAATGTAGAAGCACGACAAAATGTACGTATGTTAAATTGCATTTGAATAATGTATTTTCGGTGAATGTATTGGATGACATACTTGTGCAAGGTAATTATGGATAAATACCTATATGGGTTTTGGGTAGCTTTCCCACTATAAATATAGGACCTACAAACTTGAGCATGACTTGCTATTGTTTCAATGAACTTGTACAGTAAATAAATCTTCTTCTATCTATCTAGTACTTACTTACAAGTTTTAGTGCCGACCAAAACTTTGGTATCTTAGTTATTTATCAACGTATGGATGAAAATGTTCTAATTGTGAACTAAATAAACAATTCGAAGATGTTTGGATAAGGTATTTTTAGAGTGCTGTTCTCAAAAGGTGCCATCAAAACAAGTTACTAAGGCGACCAGTAACCTTCTGCCTGTGTGTCAGTATGCTATAATCATATAAACTATGCTTAGAAGTAGGCAGGATAGAAAGCTTCTTTGTGTGTGTATTTGCTGTTACAAAAAGGCACATAGTACTACATCTTTTAAGATGTTACTGATGCGTGTGCAAATGCAAATCGCACTTGACCTACTGCGCTTTATAATTTCAATGTCTTCACACAACCGCAGCTTTACATAAATCCCTCCCTAGTACCGCGACGTTTTTCTTTCTTTTTCTACCTGATACATTATAGACTCAGTAAAAGTAATATTATCTATTAGTAGCATTTTTACATAATATAGCAAACGAAATACACTGCCGCAGGCCAGCGGAATGAAATACGAATTCGTAACTTCTATTTGCTTTGTATAAAAATATTTCGCTACGCTTGGAGAGTCTTTGAAAAGCCTACACTACGTATCTAGCGGTGAAGCACTTCAGCATTAGGTAATTAGCAAAGGAAAACGTGTAACAAAAGTGGATTTTATAAAAAAAACACACACGCTCAAAGAAAGTACCCATATGTACTCATCATTGATGTACTCGCTTCATTATAAATTTATACCGCGTGGCGGATAAAAATTTAAAAAGGGTGGCCTGGCTGGCATTTGCCAAGACACGTGTACACAATCCATCCATTTTATCTTGATATGTTATTGTATTGGCTTGGGGTACAGAGGTAGATCAGGTTTTACTGGAAATATCTTATGTGTGTTACCGATTGTACATGAATAAATTTGAATCCGGAGCTAGCTTGGAGAATGTCAATTCTCATTTGTACTGTGGCCGTTTTAGTATGTCTGAATATTTGAATTTTATTTGAGGCGAATTTTGGTGATATTTTACCGTCACGGATAAAATATATCTCTTAGTTTCTTTTGCTTAGGATAATTGTAGGTTTTTATACAAATATTGTGGTAGATAAGAGTAACGTAGAAAATAAGTATAATTAGCTCGTCCTATAAAGACAGATGTAAAGTGTACGAACTATTAAATTAATGTGCTGACATGCGTGGTACTACCTAATAGAACTAGCCGGGACATCTAGATTGATAGGCTTTCTGAGATCATCCACAGATCCCTTAAATACGCGAGTTCCATATCTGGTTAAGTAAAATGAAATATTATGTAACTGAATTATGAAATTCACTAACCTGTTAGCAGAGTAATTAAGGAGATTGTCTGATTTTTTTAAATAGGATTGAAAGGGTAGATGGAATATCTTTAGTGCGAAGCCTTTTGAGAAAGCCAGCCACAAACTTTTGTAATAAGCTAAATCGTAATTGACTTAGCAAGTATAATATACGCGCCTACATTCCCGCCTATTTGTCCCAGAAAGTCTACGTGACTTTATTTAGCTTATAATTATCATTTCGTTCACAGGGGACGAGATTATTAGACACCACGTGGACACTTATGAAATTTAGGATTAGAGAAATGAGTATCAGACTCTCCCTGACAAAAGTTTGGTGCCTTCTCACTAAAGTCACCAAGCCTTTCGACGCGCCGTAGCGGCAAAATGCACTGAAGATTTTAATTTTTATGTTTAACGTACGACCAAGTAACTTGTAGGCGAACATAAAGTCAAAGTCAAAATCATTTATTTATCTTGGTCACAAGGTGACGCTCATATACATCATATTTTATAAGTAAATTACTCCCTCATTACTCCCTCATCCCACTCCTTATCCTATTCCTTTTCCCGACCCCAAAGGGCGGCAACGCACTTGTGACTCCTGTGGTGTTGGTTGTGTCCGCGGGCGGCTGGTAATTGCTTACTGTCAGGCGATCCATCTGCTCGTTTGCCACCTATTACTATAAAAAATAAAGAAAAATAATGTAGGCAGTAAAGGACTTTGCAACGACTCCGTTGAGATATTGATAATCCTTTTTTAGCTTGGATGTAGAAACCCTATTGCTGGAAATCCTCTCCGCCACTGTGGGTTGAATTAGGAGCAGACGGAAGGTGTGCGTCACTCTCCACTGTAGACGCTCGTGGCCCACTCACTAAAACCACCGCGGTGTCCCTGACATCCCATAGGTACAGGGATAACGATCATCCTATCATCAAACTGATTATAAATTCAAATTTAAATTACTCATCCAAAATATTTTATTGTTTTCTATGTACTTCTAGTAGAACAGAGTCTGCTATACCTAACCACAAAGAGCAAGTTCAGCTATCAATCGCAGCTGCTTAGCGGCTGGCATTGACAAATATGACAGTTGACATGGGTGTCGGTGTTAATTAGCCATTTGAGTGGCACCACTGTGGTGGTGAAGCCATATATTATGTATATTCGACTGCATTTAATATGTGGCATGCTGTATAGATTGGTAGTTGTAGTGCATTTTTAATGACAACACCGTCAATCACGGCATGCTGGTTAGGAGGTTCTTATAAAAACTACAGATGTCTTTGAATAATTTGTGCTATCTTGCATATTATTATTATATATTTAGTTCTTTGCTATTGGTTAAAGATATAATTATTTAATAGCGATAGCCCAGTGGTTGTACGTAACGGACTGCCCAGACGATGGTCTCGGGTTCGATCCCCAGGTACCTTGGGCACACACCTCTGACTTTTCAAAGTTATGTGTGTATTAAAAATGTTAATTATCGCTCGCTTAATAATGTGCCCGGTAGATGGCAATAGCCTCGCCCCCTATTACCCCCTATTTCATTGGGTCCTAAACATAACTGGCGAAATGTGGGTGTGTAATACACCTCTGCATACCCCTTTGGGGATAAAAGGCGTAAAGTTATGTTATGTTGTTATATTTAATAGCAACATACAAAGACACATAATCATATATCAGATATTGTATTACACTCAGATCTTCGAAGTTAGATATTCTAAGAAACTGTGAATCTATTCATATTTTACTTACTCTATTTGAGTAGTGCAATTTAAGATTTTGGTTTGTAGTAAATTATTCATTTTCGTCACAACAAAGAAATGATCTGGATAGGACCATCCTTGTTACATAGAGGTATATAATAGCCTACAACCTACCAAATATACACAGATTTTTTATAAAATCTGTCGAGCGGTTTCGTAGGTATTCGAAAACAAGCACTGTAATACGATATTCCTATTTACCCATTAGATATCCAGCCCTAATCCAATGATATACTGTGATAGACACAAAAAATATACTAGACCAAAGCCAACTTACATAAAGGTCGGATCAGCAAAAACATTTGCCTGTGCCAAAGGTATATCAAATATTATATACACAATCTCCGAAATACAACACTGTATTAGCTTCAATAGTATATTCGGTAGATACGTTGTATCCAATCTTCTTACAAATGACACGGAATTAATTAAAATACTTTTACAGGTAATAATTGAAATGACAGGCTTTGCTAACAACTATTTTCGTTGAATAAGATATTAAAACGTTTCATAAAATTAAGTCTGAACGCGATAAACTCCTAAATACAAAACTGATGTTTGTACGGGGTATACACGCGAGCTGAGCGTATTTAAAAGGTAGGGAGTTATTTTTTTTATTAAACATTTTAGACATATTTTACTTCAACATGTTGTGTAGATAACACCTGAAGTACCTAAATCATACATTTTACAGATAAAGCTATATAGATCATAAATATGAAATTATATTTAGTCATTTTTTTATTAAAGCGGTAGTTAAAAACTGGTGAGAGAAAATGAAATATTAACATAGTTGTACTAATTGAATGTTGAGACAGGCTCGAATTTTCTCAATAATGATTATTTGAAATGTACTCCATACGTCTCATCTCTAGTATTCATAATTACCTAGTTATCTAATAAAGATTCGCAAACAAAATTATATATACGTATAAAATTGTATAGACGTCGCGAGCGGCTTCGGCCGCGTCAATTATATATATACCAAAACCTTCCTCTTGAATCATTCTATCTATTAAAGAAAACCGCATTGAAATCCGTTGCATAGTTTGTAACAGAAGACAGACTTTGTTTTATACTATGTAGTGATTCTTATAGATGGTAATTTTAATAGTAATTACGTAGAATGATTCTTAAGGCAGCGATAGCCGAGTGGATATACCAACAGACTGCCATGCAGTCGTTGTTCGCATGCAGAGTTCGAATCCTCGGCGCGCACCAATGACTTTTCGGAGTTATGTGCGTATTAAATTGTAAATTATCGCTTGTCCCGTGCCTCGGAGAGTACGTTAAGCTGTCGGTCCCGGTTGTTATGAATATCTTTGACAGTCATTACAGGGCGTCAGTATCTTCTAAATAAACTGATACTAGTCTAAACCATGGAATATCGCTATCCCTTCGGGTTGCGGAGGTCAGACAGGCAGTCGCTCCGTGGAAAAGCTAATATTCAGCCAAATCCGGTTAGACTAGACAGCGGACCCCAGATTAAAACTGGGATAACGCTAAGAGGATGATGAGGATGACGTAGAATGTCTCTTAAGAATACAATTCACTATCCGAGCTCCGAGCCTCTGCTTGCGCGCCGGCGCTGTACGAGTTCGACGACAAATCCTTACGAGCCTACACATACACCTTGATTCAGACGTTTCTAATGGTGAGCAACCCATGAGCCGAGCCGCAAACCTTGCTATACGAAAAACGAATTGTCATCGGCGATAAATTACAGTGAACTCACGATAAATAGAGGCACTTATAAACACTATCCATTTACGAAAAATATTGTATTACCGTACCGAAGCGGAAAAAGGGATGTATCACTATATTTTTCGTTGGTCGGCACGTTAAGTCTTGGTAAATTTGTTGTTTATATTTATCGATCTTGAGTTCCTGTGTTTCTTATAATTGTCGAAGGTAATCCACGTTTTCAGCAGTAAATTTTGACGAGCAAGTAGCAGTCTGACAACGTTCACGATAAAACTTGTCTGAAAAATTAACTGAAAAACATAACTAGAGAATTGTTGGTACAATAATACATTTTGCCCCACTTTTTCGGGAGAATTAGTTACTCACTTTTTAGTGAAAACTGTACAAAAATCCGTTTGGTACTTTTGGAGTATAACGCGTTGATAGGAACAGACAGTAAAGTTGTCTTCTTTTTATAATATCTATGTATAAATATTTGATAAGATACGTTTGCAAGCTTTGTTATAAATATCAGAAAAATACCATAGCTCTTTATATTTCTTGCCAACGAATCAAAAATACGAAAAAAATGACTAGTATTGGAAACCGATTGCGGCGACGCGCTGGGAGCCGAGGTCCAACTAACAAGCGCTTCATCCAAGGTTTTTCGTCCGTAAATGGTTATATAAGTGTTTGTTCCAGACACGTATTAAAAGTGAATGTGGGCAGAATATGTATCTTTTTATTGCGCAAAAGGTTTCAGTTGCTAAGTCTACTCCCACCTATTTTCGAATTTCCAAAACATGCCTGGACAACGGATGTAAAGAGGAAACCGATATGGCACTGTTAATAAAGCCAATAAAGTTTTGTATTTTTGGGTAAGTATAGAACCCACAACCCACATGGCCTACAGCACCATCCAATAGTTTGTACATTCATGTATTTGATATGGTAATTATTTTGCTAAGTAAAAAGAAACATGCTTTATCATTTTTAATGAAACAAATATTTCTAATGGCGAATAATCCAGTATATATTTACTGAATTATTCACCATTCTATTCTTAGATAGCAGTTACATTGCAAATAGCAATTTCTGTCAAAATGCTTTTCGAGTCACTTTATTTCGCCGTCACTCACGTAGAACACTGACTTATCCTGCGACAAGTCTGCGGATCCCAGGCTATATAAACACCATACCAAATACTGGCCAAACAGTAAGGAGAAAATCTCAATCTAATTTTTGCTGACCATTTTTGTTATTAGGTTTGGAAGTTCTAAAACATTTTATTTACGACTAAGATTTGTAGAATCCAATTTATTTTCTCTTCACTATGAAAGAGGAAAATCAGAATTCATTAAGTAGGTCCTTTGATATATTTTTACGGTAACTAAGTAAAACATCGGCTTGTTACAAAACGTATCCAATATTTATGTCTACGCTACATTGTTCTTTTTCGGTTATCTTAAGGTCAAGAAATGAATAATTTTAGGCAAATCTTGGTGAACAAATATAATAGAGTCTAAGTTTTCATCAGGATAGTCAAATATTGTTAGTATAAATATGAGCTTGATATTTTTGTTACCCTGTAGGGATGAGTTTTCGTAGAAGCAGAATATTACATTATGTTTAACTAAACGAAACTTACGATAAGCAAAATGGAGAAGCGGTTTTTCTGTATACCTTTTGTGCTGTTGTGAATGTGATTGCAAACTTTTGACTACAGATAAGACTAAGTTAACATTGCATACATTAGTTATATTGCGTAGTATTTGTGTGCCAATATTATATGAATATCGTTGTATACAGAACAAGAGGTATGGGATTGTGTTCATATCTTCTACACCTTATTTGAAGCCTTAAAGATATAGTATTTCTGCAAGTACATAATAATGAAAGTTTATTGAAATAATTTTCAATGATTTGTCTCATTATAAGAAGAGGCCCGTACCCAGCGCAGTGGTGAGACAGTTTACAAATAAGGCTGGTGAAGATGATCAGCTTAGGTTTTTTAAAACCAATCGGGTATGTTTTGTTTAGTATAAATGTTCCTTAAAAGCTGCCGTAGCAGTCGAGAGTATATTATATGGGTACTATTTTCGAAAACAGACGAGTTAATTAAGACTTGGAACAAGCCACACGACAAAAGCCGACAATAATGTCTAGCTGTTCCAACTTCACGGCTTTCATGTATTGTCAGTATTGCAATGTTGATTGCTTGTCGGCAGAACCGACTGCGAAATGGAAATCTATGGATATTAGTGTGCTGTGATTTAAGCCCCGAGTGAGAAGAAAGATTGCATGATTTAAGGTGGCTGTTACTTGTTAGCAGTAGGTATAGCATTTCATCTGTGACAAACATATCGTTGGTGTGCATGGAGTTCTGTGAGATGTCTGTGAGTTAGTTATGTCCTTAATTAGTGCAAATGGCTTCCGGCCGTTCTAATTAAGTAAAATCTAAATAAAATATATTTTGTGTGTCTACAAAACGTATCCATACGACGTAAAACGCAACGCTCAAATTTTGTTTTTATTATTTTCTATAGACTCACGCCTGGATCCCCGAATGGGTAGGCAGAGGTGTAATATTACACCCACATTTCGCCATAAACTTTTAATAGGGGCCGAGTCTATTGCCGTTACCGGGCACATCACCAGACTCCGTGCTGCTACTGAGAATTCGGGAAAAACTCAGTAACACTTTTGCCCGAAAAAAAACGGAAATCGTTCTTATTTTAAATGTAAAAAATGCGTATGAGACCGCAAGCAGAAGCATGACATTGTCAACATTGCTGAGGCTTATGGCGTAGTTATTTAGGTAACATTCATAGCAGCAGAAAGCATGCGTGTGTCCAAATGTACATCTAAGACATCATTTGCTCCATTTTCTAACAAGCCATCCAATTTTCTTGGTTTTATTGAACTTTTTAAAATAAAAGGGCCAGGGAGACGCTAGCTTGTAGCCCAATTACTAACCGCAGAATTGAAAAATGGTTCAGCAATTCGTATTGCTTTGAGAACATTTTGTACCCCAACAGTTGTACAACATTCGATATAAAAGTTTTTCATTGAAACTGAATGTTCGCAAGTAAGGTTTTCAGTTGCTTTTCTGTAAAATAATGTGATAGGTAGTTAAACATTTTTTTTTATAGACTCACGCCTGTATCCTCGAAGGGGTAGGCAGAGGTGTAATATTACACCCACATTTCGCCAGGATTTTTTTTTAGGTCCCACGTAATAGGGGGCGAGCCTATTGCCGTACCGGACGCATTACCAGACTCCGTGCTGCTACTGAGAATTTCCTAACGGAAAAACCCAATAACACTTTGCCCGACCCGGGAATCGAACCCGGGACCTCCCAATCCCACGCGCACATTTATGCTGCGAGACCAACGAGGCAGTTAAAAAGTATCGCACAGCTATTATAGAAAGTTAGGTTACTCGCAAAATTGTTACTTAAATACCGGACCAACCGGGGTTTTGAGCGGTTCGGCAACTTATATTTAAATTCAGATTTACTAATTCATTAAGGATATAAAATTACACATATGAATGTCAAAATTTGTTTATACCTAGCGTTGGGATCACTATCCTACTACGTGAAGGACCTGAAAGAAACTCACAGCACTCTTATAAATTGCCAGAACCGTATAGTATATTTTAATACGCTCGTGTATTACACGAGCGTGTGTGTTTTGAAATATTATTCAAAGAAACTTTCTCTCTATATATTTTATTTCTTATAATTAAAGTTTTACCCAAGTTATTTAGAAGTTTGATATTATATTTATAAGAAATTACTTTTAATTCAAAAGCACTTCAGTTTCATTTAAATTTTGCTTTTATATTCGTGTTTCGAAACTCCAACTCAACAGGGAATTTTAGAGGTTTAATATTTCATACACAATATGCAAATGCAAAACAACAAGAAATCGTCGTAAGTCGTTTTACAAACACTTTTCAATCAATTTTCTTTACACGTCTTCTTATTTTAAACTGAACTTTAGTGCTGTCTATAACAATTGTCTAATTTCAACTACCAGGCAAAACATTTTTTAAAAGAGGTGCTTCATTATAACCATCTTCATCATCATCGTGGTGGCAAGTGGATTTCCATGCATATCATATCCCTTATATTGTAAGATCCACAACATCAAGCTAGCTTTACTCAGGCCTACTCCTGCCAGGCGAAAATGATATGGCAAGACTAATGTTTCCCATGTACCTACATAAGTTTGTAAATGTCTTTTTATGTAATTGTTTTGCCTCTGGTGTACAATAAAGCATTTCTATCTATCTATCTATCTATAAGATGATTATAGTAAGACGTGGCCAAAGCTGATTCAAAACAGCCATTATTTTATAATCGGATATCTAACTGATAGGTACGATAAGTGTTACAGATATTACAACAATTTTAATAATAATGTAAATATGTTTCTTACGAGTGGATCGTATGCTGTAGGCTGACGTTTTTCTCAAAACTCACTCGCCCTTCAAAACCTAATCTCTCTGTTAGTCTTATATGACATCTGTCAGATAAACGTTTCGGAAGATATCGTGAGGATTTCTGTTTTACGACCAGCCGTCTATACTCTGTGTAGGTACTCGTAAACTTTGAAACTTAGGTATCTAATGACAGTAATCTGTGAGGAGCTGAAATTGCTGTGTTTCTGTAATTTTGGATATTTAACCAGTCTACGGATGGGTATGTTTTACTGTACAAAAGCAATCTAAAATAAAAACGGGAGCAAACGAACGGACCTAAAACTGGAGACTCATATCAACGTGGATGCCCAGAGTATTAGTCTAGGTCTGGACATACAAAATCGATTCCTATTATACTTATTTACTTACTACTACGGCTATAAAAAGAACCGGCAAAAGAGAACATAGTAATACGTTTTAACATCAGAAAACTTAGCAGCTTAAAGGCACTTAATTATGTAGCCAACTAGCTGCTGTAACTTGCGTTCTGTGAATTACTTTGTAAGAAGAAAGAAACCATTCTAAGTATATGACCTTCCCCGTCAATACGAGGGATTTGCAACGAAAAACAATTCATTAAAACAAAGTTCATATACACTATGTTTCAGAAGCTTCACACTAACTTAACGTTACAAACGCTGCTGAATGTGGACTTTTATAACACCTTTGATAGTTAAACTTTTGGTGTAAAGCTTGAAAACTTCTCACCTACTATCAAAGTTGGTATACACAAAACTCATGTATATCGTCACCTACTCCGTAGTACGTCATTTAGATTACACTAGACGTCGGCGGCTTCACCCGCGTCAATTATACATATAAACCTTCCTCTTGAAACATTATATCTATTAAAAAAACCGCATTAAAATCCGTTGCGTAGTTTTTAAGATTTAAGCATACATAAGGACAGACAGACAGAAGACAGACTTTGTTTTATACTATGTAGTGATGATGATGAACATTACTAACTTAATTAAATTGCTAGGCAGCTTTGCTCGAAAGGATACGACTTTTAAAAGTTCTGCTGGAACTTGATTAAGTTAATTGTGTACTGTGCCTCTGTGGATTTAAACTGCCTCAGTTTTAATGAATGTACGGCCAAAGATAATGGACAATAGAATTACGTTGCGATTGCTAATGGCTTTTGTCTTTTGTGTATTGAAAAATGCGGTTTTAGATTACTACGAGTATAAGTATTTTCCGAAATTAATGCAGTTTCAATAAGTAATATTTCAGGATTTAATGATTAAATCTGGGCAAATACTTTTTCATTTCATAGATGTAAATTATCAATAAAAAAAAGCGGCGGTAGCCTAGTAGTGTACGTAACGGACTGCCGAGATGATAGTCTCAGGTTCGATACCCAGGTATTCCCGGCACATCTCTGACTTTTCGAAGCTATGTGTGTATTAAAAATGTTAATTATCGCTCGCTTAATAATGTGCCCGGTATCTGGCAATAGGCTCGCCTCCTATTACATTAGGACCTAAAACATAAGTGGCGAAGTGTGGGTGTGTAATACACCTCTGCCTACCCCTTCGGGGATAAAGGCGTGAAGTTATTTTCTGTTATGTTTTATAAATTAATTTAATTTGGACAGTCATAGTTGCAAAATAATTTAACATAATGAAAAAACCCTCACACATGTATTATGCATAAAATTCGGGGTGCTTTAAGCCACGTATCGACTTCGCGCTCCAAAAGGACGAACATTGGCGCGCGTTCCAGCCGCGCGAAATTGTTACCATTTTGGAACGCGCGCCAATGTGTTTGTTGGAACGCTCGAACATGGAGCGCCCCGTTCCATCTAGAGTCGGTTTTTTACCGCGCATCAAAGGCAACTCAATTGTGGCGCGCGCGCCAATTGAGACGGACGTGATATTATTTTGTGTGTTCGTTACGTTCCGAGCGATGGATAATCAAAGTTGCCGCTCAGAGAAGACGCTTGTAGGGAAATAAGTTGTGAAACAACTCTTTCATCCACCAACGCACTTTACGTTTATGTTTTTTCTTCTGTATAATACTGTGAATATAAACACAAACGTAGTTGCTGCTCGGGCACGACGAGCCTGCATGTTGAACGACCAAACACTGGAACAGCTGCCGCGCGCGCCATGGCGCGCGGAGTTGATATCATTTAAATATTCGGAGCGCGTTCCGTGAACGCGCTCTCGGCGCGGGCGTTCTTGGCGCGCGCGCCAGGAGCGCATAATGGATACGCAGCTTTAATCTAAGATATGATTCAAGAGGTAAAATTAGTATCGCAGTAAAATAAAAAACGGATATACACTTAATAAAACATGATGTAACTTAAAATGAAAATATCCAAGAACAAATGGGCTAACATTTTTCACAAAAACCTACACATAAATAAGGAATTGGTTCAAATTCAAAAGCTTAGATTTAAGTATTTTGATTTAAGTATATTTTCTTCAGTCTATTGATGCAAATGATCTTCATAGAATTTTGCAATGCCACTATTTGACCTGGCTGTGCGTACATCTCTCGTTTTAAGTCTTATTTTTTTCTCAGCGTAAATAATGTTAAATCACAGTGCAAAAGTAAAATTTTAATTGATTTGCATCAAAGCAACAGCTTACGGCGGCGTTCCTTGATGTAAATTTTATTAATTAATCTCACTTTTGTTATGACGTACTCACTGATGGAGTGTTTGTGGTTGGACTCTCTTTGTTGTCGATCGGAAATGTTGTCGACTTGACCTAATAAAGTTGGTCAATATACCTACTGTGTTAATAGGACATCGTGGGTTATATATTGTGACGTCGGTGTCGTCGCGCCGCTTCCCACAACTCCTGGCTGGCCGCCCCGCTCCCCAGCGGCACATAAATACGGCGGCGCGACAGCGAACGGCCTCTTTCGGACCCTCAACGCTGTTCAAGATAAGTGCCTACTCTGCTGCAGCACCGAAGCCTAGTCAGCCTGCCTGCCTACCCTGCCCTGAGTCTGAGTCTTAGTCTTATCTACTATCTACCGGGTTATTCTGTGTAACGCTTCCTAGCAAATATATTTTGTCGAACGCTATGCTTATTTAATTTATCTCTCCACATACACCAAATAAACGTTACACTGGCGCCAAACAGTTTTAAGGGCTCAGGCACCTGACTCGGCTTCTGGTCGCTTCGTTTTTCTGTGTTTCTGTGTGTAAGTGTGTTCACAGTCGGTGTTGTTATTGAATGAAACTGATTTACAAGTTACTGAGCTGCGGACCGATGACTCACCGCATCTTGTGTCTTATAATAATTTATCTATTGAACAGAGAGCTGCCGCTGATAACATTATTTCTAAATTTTCCGATATTTCTTATAAAAAGCGGGGTCTCGGTTGTACAACTCTCATTACTCACTCTATTGACACAGGGAATAGCCCACCTATTCGTCAGCGTTAAGAACCCTCTGAGAGTCCTTGGTCTAACCCTGTTATTCTAACCCCTAAAAAGAACGGCGAACTAAGATTTTGCTTAGATAGTCGTAAATTGAATTCTATTACTAGAAAAGATGCTTATAATTTGCCCTACATTTCGGAAATTCTAGATAACTTGAGAGACGCTAAATACCTATCTAGTTTAGATATTTCTAAATGTTTCTGGCAGACGTTAATTAAAGAGGAGGATAGTTTTAAGACCGCTTTCTATGTACCTACTCGTGGCACGTTTCATTTTAAAAGGATGGCGTTTGGTCTAACAAACGCACCTGCAACTCAGCAACGTTTAGTCGACACTTTGTTTTACGGTCCTGAATTTGAAAATAAGGTCTTTTGTTTTATCGACGACATCGTATGTATATCGTCAACGTTTGAAGAACATATTACGCTTTTATTACGTATTTTCGAGAAATTGAAAATGGCAAATCTCACTATAAACTTAGATAAGTGTAATTTCTTTCGTGATAAAATAAAATATTTAGGTTACGTTGTCGATTCGCAAGGTCTCCATGCGGATCCTGATAAAATTAATGCCATAATTAATTACCCTACCCCTTCTAATAAAAAGGAACTACGGCGTTTTCTGGGCGTGGCTTCATGGTATAGGCAATTTATTCAAAATTTTAGTCGTATATCGTCACCTCTAAGCAAATTAACCTCTCAAGGTAAAAGGCTCCCCCTTTTTGTTGGTCTAAAGAGGCGGACCAGGCTTTTTTCAAATTGAAAGACTGCTTGTCCTCTCCTTCTATTTTATCTTGTCCGGACTACTCCGAACCTTTTGAGATACACACGGACGCTAGCGACTACGGCGTAGGTGCTGTCCTCTGCCACGTTTTTAAGGGCGAAGAAAAAATCATAGCCTATTTCAGTAAGTCTCTGTCTGATGCTGAAAAGAATTACAGCGCTACTGAGCGCGAGGCACTCGCTGTGTTATCTGCCATCGAGCACTGGCGTTGTTATGTCGATAATGGTAAAAAGTTTATTGTTTACACTGACCACGCTGCGCTCAAATGGTTTCTAAAACTTAATAATCCTACTGGTCGTTTGGCCAGATGGGGTGTTCGTCTTTCGTCGTACAATTTCAAGATTCGACATCGTCGTGGTTCAGACAACATATTTCCCGACCTCCTGTCTCGTTCTGTTCCCGTTGCAGCCATTATCAATGATAATGACATTACTCCTAATTTAAACCTAACACTCCCAATGTCTACTAACGACTCGTGGTATCTAAACATTTATAAAGGTTGTCTAAACAATCCCACATCTTTCGTGGACTACCAAATTATTAATAATAAATTATATCGTTTTAAAAAATATCCTTTTACCCGAGATTTTCAATGGAAAGAGGTTATTCCGTCTGAACAAAGATCTAATATTATTGCTGAGAACCATTTGCTGCCCACGGCTGGTCACCTTGGTATTTTTAAAACCTACAAGCGCCTGGCATTAAATTACTACTGGCCGAATATGTATTCCGACGTCGTTAAGGCTGTGAATTCGTGTGATGTTTGTATAGCTCACAAACATCAAAACCATTCAACCTTAGGTCATATGGGTAGATCTAAGTCTTGTTATAAACCATTCCAGATGTTAAGCATTGATCTAATTGGTCCACTACCTACTTCTAGAAGGCTAAATAATTTTATTTTTGTTGTTTCTTGTTGTTTTTCCAAATATTGTATGCTTTTTCCCATTAAACGAGCTACTGCCGAAATAATTACTAAAATTTTAGAAGAAAATGTTTTTTTAGTCCATGGTATTCCATCAACTATTGTTTTTGATAATGGTAAGCAATTTATTAGTACTATATTTAAAAATTTGATAACTAAATATAAAATCCCTAATTTGCATTATACGCCGCTGTATACACCCCATGTAAACTCAGTCGAGCGTTATAATAAAACTATTATGACGGCTATTTCTACTTTTATCGAACGAGATCAGCGCGTTTGGGATTTGGTGGTTCCTAAGGTTCAGTTTGCAATAAATTGCGCAGTAAACAAGGTAACTGGCTATTCTCCATCTTTTCTGGTCTTTGGTCGTGAATTGGTTACTTGTGGGTCACACTATGTGGTCAACAAATCTGACCCTAATATTGTTTTCGAACCGCGTGATACATATGCGGAGGCCCTCGGCCATTTGTTTCCTATCTTCGAAAAGTATAGGCCGCTTTGATAGCCGCTCACCAACGTAATTGTAATTCTCATAATCTTCGTCGTAAACCGGCCGAATTTAATTTCGGCGATATTGTGTGGCGACGTACTTACTATTTAAGCGACAAAGATAAATATTTCAATAAAAAACTCGCTCCTAAATTTATTAAATGCAAAGTTGTAGCTGAAAAGTCTCCTTTAGTTTACAAATTGTCTGATATGACTGGCAAGCCAGTTGGCGAATGGCATACTAAAGATTTAAAATTAATTAATTACAAACAATAGATTAAGGCAGCGATAGCCTAGTGGAGATACTAACAGACTGCCATGCAGAGGGTATCGGGTTCGAATCCACGGCGCGCACCAATGACTTTTCGGAGTTATGTGCGTATTGAATTGTTAATTATCGCTTGTCCCGTGCCTCGGAGAGCACGTTAAGCCGTCGGTCCCGGTTGTCATGAAGATCTTTGACAATCGTTACAGGGCGTCAGAACCTTCTAATGAACTGACACTAGTCTAAACCATGGAATATCGCTATCCCTTCGGGTTGCGGAGGTCAGACAGGCAGTTGCTCCGTGGAAAAGCTAATATTCAGCCAAATCCGGTTAGACTAGTAAGCGGACCCCAGATTGAAACTGGGATGACGCTAAGAGGATGATGATGAATAGATTATCTCATACAAAAATCTCGCCAAATTTTTGTTATAATTACTTCTGCTCAGCCACAGTCCATAATGGTCGTTATAATAACGATTTTTTCTATCTTTAATATCTTTTTTGTTTTGACTCAGTGGTTAAAACTGTAATCAACTGCGTCTCACGGGTTCGAAGTTTCTTGAATCTATTTGTTGTGCTAATCACCTTGTTTACGTTATGTTATAAAGTATGCTCGGAGTTATTAATATTAATCCATTCTATTTAGCAAGCCGGTAGCGCGCTTTCTAAATAATACCTTATCCCGCGCACTACTCGCGGCTTACTCTCGTCTACATTCGTCTCGACTACCTGCTTTGAGTTTTATGACCTGTCACTCACTCTTTTGTTGTCGAAGCGGACCTTTTATTTTAATTGTTTTTTTTATGCAGTAGTATTATAATAGTTACTTCATAAACTGAGCAGCTCTTTTGTATTCCATCTAACTTAACCTATATATAAGAATTCTAAACAATTGTTTTGAAGAGTGTCCCTAGAAATGTTAATTATTCATCTACCATACTAGACTATCTCAGTTATGTGTAATCCTTGATGTGTTTTGCATTCAAGCTTGATTGATTTGAATGATAGCTAGTGCACTGGTTGTGAGTGTGTCTGGCATGTGTGCGAGATATGAAGGATTTTTTTGTTATTAGAGGGGTCCATTGAATGCGTGATGTATGAATGGTTGGGGGGTTATACATAACCAAATTTCTTTTAGGTGGTGTTTGGCCCTTAAAAGACTGACACCACTTCTCCTTCTTTATTCCAGGTGCTGTCGGTGGCAGGAGGTCAGGGAATTTTTCCCCAGGAAAAATTCCGGCCTAAAGGGGGGAGTGTGTGACGTCGGTGTCGTCGCGCCGCTTCCCACTACACCTGGCTGGCCGCCCCGCTCCCCAGCGGCACATAAATACGGCGGCGCGACAGCGAACGGCCTCTTTCGGACCCTCAACGCTGTTCAAGATAAGTGCCTACTCTGCTGCAGCACCGAAGCCTATTCAGCCTGCCTGCCTACCCTGCCCTGAGTCTGAGTCTTAGTCTTATCTACTATCTATCGAGTTATTCTGTGTAACGCTTCCTAGCAAATATATTTTGTAACGAACGCTATGCTTATTTAATTTATCTCTCCACATACACCAAATACACAACGTTACAAGATGTGTGTAAGCGTAATGTAGATTCGTCTAGGGAAATGTGTTAATGTAGCTGCCGTCAAAGTATAACTACTAGGGATTGATTGCTTTCTCCCTCATGAAATAAATAAGTACGTCCGCGATTATGGCGTTTACAACAGTGAAATATCGGAACAAACACTAATATTAGTGACCACGAAAGTTTAAATTCCTATATAGTAATTCAGTAAATCATGTAAGTTTCTAGTCTATGCACTACTGCCCAAAGGCCTCCGCAAAATAATCTCTTTTAAACATGTAATTTGCGGCATCAAACCAAACCTAGTGGTAGCTTCTGAACCCTGTCGCCACCTTTTTGTTTCCATTTTTAATTAAAAAATGTAATAGATTTTAGTGAACGTTACGTGGGCTTACCAAATAAAATAAGGGTTCATTAAATTAAACTACAGTTTACGGATTTTATCGTTATATATTGATTTGATTAAGATTACTTTTAAACCGAATGGTCTAGAAACTGGTCACGGAAGATTGAGGTGATATTTGTCTTTTACTTGAATGTGTTAAGCTCATATAAGATCATCCTTGGAAGTTCTTTTGCGAGTAGGTATCCGTGGTTCCTCTAACCAACCATTACCTGCAATTTGATTGATTTGAATTGTGTTAAACCTACGCAGGCTTTACAAGTGAATAAGTAATAGTCGACATACTCAACATAATCTTATTTTTGCGGACGATATAATTTTTAGGTTGAAAATCTGGTGTGGGTGCATAGGGTTCCCACCAAGAACTTAGGGTCCCAAGCCAACCTCACCTGCAAGTGGTGCACCTGCCGATCAACGGACGAGGCTCTGGCAAACAAAATGTCCCAATAAGCGGCAATAGGCTCGCCACCTATTACGTGGGATCAAAACACTGGCGAAAAGTGGGCGTTTAATATGCTTCTGCCTACCTCTTTGGGGAAACAGGCGTGAGTCTATGTATGTATTAAATAAATATAATGTTTGAGGCCTAACTTTAATACCTGAGTAAGGGCAACTCTGAAACCCTGTATTGTGCGTAGCGTGGCTCGACATTTACTTAGCTGTTACCTACTTTTTCTAAGTAGGTAAAGACTTTTCATTAGTTTCTCAAGATTTTCTTTATTAGTAAAGGGGTTTTAAAACACTTTAGTAAAACCAAGATTTACAGTAACTAGTAAAAAATATACATGCATAGAAAACAAGGTATAAAGAATGATAAGAGCTTAAAGACTGAAAAATATTATGTGTTATCCCTTTTTGCAATTTGTATGAGGCAGCCACAAATAAATATGAGGATAGGATGAAATGACATCAAAATCTGCCATGACTATCTTTGTCTTAGTAGCAAAACTAACATGTTTATAACTAGCTCAATATAAATTCAAATACTATTTTGTTTTCACGCCATAATTATATTAAACTAAAGGATGCCCGCACTACGCCCGCGTATTTTATTTGAATTTTACTGTTTCTTTCCAATCCAGTGGCAATTTCGGTAAATCATTTCTTTGTGCATCCATACAGTCCTAAAGGAACAAAGAAAAAAAAAATCTCTATGCACAGAAGATTAAATATTGTTGTCGTTAATAAATTCAGTCTACAACCCTATAATCCTCTTACGTACGACCGTTCAATAAATACACGCGGCACGTGTATGCTTATCTTATTATATCTACATATTACTTTGAGCCGATATATTTTAATTTTTGATAAAAATAGAAGAGGCCTCGAAATTAATGATTTTCCAAGCTTGTTCCACTTATATATTGCGCCGCTGCAAGGTTGCACAAAATTATGCTGCAATAGTGAGGCACATCGTGAACATGATTAATTATAGCTTAAACGGAAAAGCATATTTTGATGGTTAACGTGAGATTAATGACGTAGAAGCTTCAGGAAAACTTGTTTTAATGACTAAGCGTAAATAATTACAAAAAAATATTCTCAGATAAATTTTAATAGAAAATTGCAGCAACACATTATTATCAGCAACATGCAGAAGAACGTGTCTATAAGCATTAGATTCATAATTATGATGAACTTAATACGTTTTAAAATTACCTGTATATGACAATGTGTCTTATATAAGAAAATATATTTTGGTTAACTATTAACGAGAAACGTATTATATAAAAACCACATAACAAATAACTTTGGCAAATCACACTGAATATTCCAAACCAGCATTTGCATTAATCCTTTAAAGCAGACACATTCCATTTACATTCCTAATACAAAAGAAAACAAAACGCCATTTAGATATCTAAAACACAAACAGAAGAAGTCGCGACGACACTTTTCGGCTCAATCCATAATTAGATTCAGCAGGTCTATTTTCTCAGTATTCACGCTTTTAAAACAGCAATTCCATTTATTGCGAATTCCAAATGCAAAGGTCTCATGGCACCAATATCCAGTAATGTATTAATAATTTACTTTCGGTGAATGTATTGGTTGACATACTTATACAAGGTAATTTTGGATAAATATGGGTTTTGGGTTATTAGCTTTCCCACTATAAATATAGGAACTACGAACTTGAGCATGACTCTTGGTATTGTTTCACTGAACTTATACAGTTAATAAATCTTCTTATCTAGTACTTACAAGTTTCTGTGCGGACCAAAACTTTGCCATCTTAGTTATTTATCAACTTATAAATGAACTAAGATCTGTGAAAGTGTTCTAATTGTGAACTGAATAAATTATTAGAATATGTTTCGGTATCTAAGGTCTTTTTAAAATGCTGCACACAAGGGATGCCATCGAAACCAGTTACCAAGGCGACTAGTTACATTCTGCTTGTCTGTTATCAGGGTTTAATCTTATGAACTATAGTAGTCCATGATATTAGAAAAGTCGTCGATACTTTACCTACGTATTAATCAATCCGTAGAAACTGGATACTAACGCACACATCGATAACTCCGTATTTATTTTAATTTCGGTTGACAAGATGTGTCAGTTTCACTATGACGCCGGCTCGCGACGTCACACACACATATGTCAGACTTGCCAACTGGCTTATGTTTAGCGTCCTGCTTTTGATACGCCTATAACGTATCTACTTCTTTTTACTTGTAGTATCGTTGATAGTAGTAGACAGGGAGGAACCTCTCCTTAGAACCACGATATTTATTTTACCTGATACATAATAGATTGAGTAAAAATAACGTTATCTATTAGTAGCATTTTTACATAATATCACAAACAATGTAGACCGCAGGCCAGCGGAATGAAATACGAACTCGTTCCTCTTATCTACTTTGTATAAAAATATTCCGCTGCGTTTGGAGAGTCTTTAAAAGCCTACATACTACGTATGTAGCGGTGAAGCATTTCAGCATTCATTAGCACAGGAAAACGTGTAGCAAAAGGGGATTTCATAAAAAAAACCCACACGCTTAAAGAAAGTACCCATAAGGTACTCGCTTCAAATAAATTTATCTCGCGTGATGGATAAAAATTTAAAAAGGGGTGGCCTGCCTGGCTTTTGCCAAGACACGTGTACACAAACCACACATTTTATCTTGATCTGTTATTGTATTGGCTTGCCGTGCGGAGGTAGATCAACTTTTACTGGAAATATGTCATGTGTGTTACGGATTGTACATGAATAATTTTGAATCCGGAGTTAACTTGGGGACTGTCAATTCTAATTTGTACTGTGGCCGTTTAAGTATAAGTCTGAATATTTGAATTTTATTCGAGGCGAATTTTAGTGATATTTTACCGTCACGGATAAAATATATCTTTTGTTTTCTTTTGCTTAGGATAAGTATTTAAGGATTTTTATAAAAATATTGTAGTAGATACGAAGAAGGTTAAAAATTAGTGTAAACAGCTCGTCCGGTAAAGACAGATGTAAAGTATATATATGTATGTTTATCCATTGTCTAGTGCCCATAGTACAAGCTCAGCTTAGTTTGGAACTAGATGGTGTTGTGTGAATGTGATAGAATATTATAAAAAAAGTGTGCGATCTATCAAAACAATGTGCTGATATCCATGCTGCTATCTAATGGAAAAAGCCTGGACATCTAGATAGTCAGATTTCTTGAGCATTAGTTCATTTATAGAGCCCGAAAAGGCGCGAGTCGTATTACTATGTAAGTGAGATTAATGAAATTCATAGAACTAACCTTCTAGCAGAGTAATAAGGAGATTGTCTGAAAATGTTTAATTAGGATTGAAAGGGTAGGTGGAATATCTGTATTGCGAAGCCTTTTGCCAGTCACAAATTTTGTAGTTAGCTAAATCGTAATTGACTTAGCAAGTATAATATACGCGTCTAAATTCACGACTGTTTGTTCCAGAAAGTCTACGTGAGCTTTTGTTTAGCTTACATATTTCGATCACAGGGGACGAGACTATTTACTGACGACACGTTTAGGTTTTAAAATTTTTTTTTTAAATAACTCACTTGCATTTTCGATAGCTCATGACTAGCCTTCTGAGTCGTAGGTGCATTACATTGTAATTAAGCGGATAAAACTGTAGTATAAAGTTTTGAAAATCTTTCGTTTACTGGTAGCTCATAAACCAATATGAGAAAGCGTTGTTTTTAATTTCCACAACAATGTATGGGGTTTCGTTTGATAGGTTTTTCAAATGCAAAACAGGTATATTTTAACCGTTTATTTATTTAGGGATTCATTTGCGAAATATTAATAAAAATCACCAATTGCAAAGTTTAGTGTCGCTCTCTCTATCTTTTATACCGTAGTATGTAATGAACTTTCAAAGACAATTATAAGGGCTAATTAAAGATAAAACGAACTTAATTATGCGAGCTGCTCAATTTGAAGCGATTAATATTTACTTGTAGTACTGTTTCGTATTTTCCGGCCATTACCACGAATATTTAAAGCAATAATATTAATCTGAAAAATCAAAAGTAATTTTTTGACTACCCATGCCACCGATCCAGCTTTGTGTCAGCACGCCATTTTGTTCTCATTAAGTTTAAAGTAAGCATACTCTGAAACATAAACTTGGCGGTTTTTTGTATACACATACATAAAATCGACATTGTTAACAACATAGGTCAATACAGATTTTGGTCAATGTGGGTGGGATTGAAAATAATATATTATGGGAGGGTTGTTATATTAATCGCTTCGAATTGAGCAGTTCGCATAATTAAGATAGAACTTCACGTACAGGTAAGTTCGTTTTATCTTTAATTATGCTTACGCTGCTCAATTCTCGCGATTAATATTTACTTGTAGATGTTTAAAGTTGTCCAAAATCTGGATAATACCTATTTGTTATTTGAAATAAATGGTATCAATACATGTATTTAGCAAAATTTTATATTTAATCAGGTAAATATATTGCAAATACACTCAATTATACAATAGAATTGTAATAACAAAAATAAAAAATAATAAGACAACAAATAGTATTTTTATAAATTATTCTGATTAAGAACAGAACGACCAAAGGAATCATCTGAGCATGGCCTGATATCGCGATTATAATATTTGGCAAAAACAGAAGAGGATGTGCTCCACCCCGCGGCTCTTCTGATCACGTCCATATTTACGCCAACAGCTTTTGCTTTTGACGTAGACGCGTGACGCGTGCTATGTGAACTAAATATACTTATATCAATGCCGCTTTTGTGGAGCACATCCTTTATCCAGTGACTTAGAGTCTGTGAAGTCACTTTTGCATGAGGTTTTCTATAACTAATGAACAGATTGTCGCATCTTCTTATACAATCAGTTTTATCTTTATAGCAAGACAGTGTCCTAGATGGGCAAATTTCAGGCCTTTCATTAAAGTACGGTAATTTGGACAGCAATTCGAGGCTTAACTGTTCGATAGGGAATAGTTGTGATAAATAGTCTAACACAGTATTTGCATTCCAAGTAAATTCATATTTTGGTTTACGTGGTCGAGCTCTGTAGACCCCCTTCATAAACCTCGTAATTCTGTCATCGCTAATAGTAGTTCAGCTTAAAATACATGTATAGAGCAGATTTGCAACAATTAAGGCTCCCATATTGGTAGCCTGAATTATAAAGTTGAGTTAAAAAATAAAGAATATTAGGAACTGAGGCTGCTAAGTAGTCTATTTTGAGATTTTTACAAAAATTAAACCATTCCTTAAAATAACAGTCATATTGTTTTTGAGTATTAGGTGCTAGTGAATTTATCATAATATCTATCGAAGAGGGAGGCACGCTTGGTCTCAAGAGGGCTTCCCATATTGCTGCAGCCAGGGTAAGATTTTTGTGCAGACTGTGTTGTGTCCTGGAATCACCAAGGAATAAGAAATCGTTGCTAGGCTTAAAATATATAAGGTTAGAAATAATCAATTTCTTGAAAACTGGGTACTACGGTTTTGTAGGCCAGTTAGGTACAACAACAATACCTACAGCTTTATCCGCAATTATTTTGTTTAAAGTTTTGATAATAATTGCAAATGGAGGAAATGCATAAAAATAATGACCATTCCATTTTATAGTAAATGCATCAATACAAAAGGCGTATGGGTCGGGTTTCCAAGAAACATATTTGTTACATTTAGCATAAGATCTACTAGCAAACAAATCAATATCAGGTTCGCCGAAAGCTGCAGTAATTTGTGAAAAAGCAAATGATGCTAATTCCCATTCTGTCTCAGTCTGTGTCTTTCGCGATTCGGAATCGGCAATTGTTTTATCAGACGATTTGATGTATGATGCATAAATAAACAATTCCCGTTGTTCACAGAACTCCCAAATTTCCCGAGCTATTTTATTCAAATGGGGGAACTGAACGCTACCCATACGATTGATACACGATATTGCAGTAGTGTTATCTACTCTAAGTAATATTTGTGTACCAAGATAATCTTTCGCAAAAATCTTTAAAGCAAATAGTACAGCTAGCAATTCTAGTATATTTATGTGAAAATGTTTTTCTTCATTTGTCCAGAAACCGTTGGCTTTTTTATTTAAACTAGATGCTCCCCAGATGATGCCTGTCAGAGAGGCGTCTGAAAATATTTCGAGATCGTAATTTGTGTGTCGAATAAGACATGAGGATTTGCTGATATTGTCATACCACCAATTTAAATCATCATTTAGTAAGTTGTGGTTTATACTCATGAAATTTTCATAATTTTGAGTATTACCTAAATATAAAAATTTCTGTCTTTCAAATAATTTTGTATGTAACCAACCATATTCAATTCCAGGACAAATAGATATTAATAAACCAATAAATTTCGCAAACTCTCTAATTTTACACATTTTTATAGTTTTATATTTTATCAATTCTAATTTTACTCGATTTCGTTTGTTTTGTGGAGATTGTACACAAAATTTTGTCATATCCAATTCAAAACCCAGAAATTTACAATGTCTTTTGGGTATGATTGAACTTTTATCATAGTTGATTAAAAATCCTAAATTATTTAGGAGGCGTAAGGTATTATTTACGTTATGTGAACATTCGTTAAACGATTTATCTATACATAAGATATCATCTAAATAAATTGTGGATAGCCATCCATGCAAGCGTAAATGTTCTATGACTGGCTTCATAATTTTTGTGAATACCAGTGGACAAGTGTTCAAACCAAATGGTAAGCAATTAAATGCGTAACAAATTTGTTGAAACTGAAATCGTAAATATTTCCTATGTTCTGTGTACACAGGTATTCAAAAATATGCATCTTTTAAATCAACAGTGGCTAAATAACAATTAGGTGTAAATAGTTTTATAGCAGTTCTTAAGTCTTCCATTTTGAAATGCGGCGGGGTGATAAATTTATTTATTTTTTTAAAATTCAAAATAAATCTTTTATCACCATTCGGTTTGTCCACAAGAAAAATACTAGATAAGAAATCTCCGTCCATATGGCACCTTTATCCAATAATTTATTTATTTCAGCCTGAAAACTTTGCATTTCGCTTTTACTACTAGGCTCATTTCTTGGATAACTAGTTTGTACCGGTAAAGAAGTAAAAGGTATTTTATAACCTTGGATCTAGGAAAGTATAGTTGCATCTTTTGTTATTCTGTGCCAGTTATGTAAAAAATATTGCAACCTACCAGCTGACTTAGTTACCTGTACATTTAATGTCTCCTCGGATTCTTGTAGTGGGCACTGCTGCGATGTGCACGAGATGAGTTTTTGCGAGTGGTTTCGTTCCGATGGGCAGTCGATGAGGGACCCGCAGTCCGATGAGACGTCGATGTTCTCTTGCGATTCGCGTTCTGTGGATTGGACTGCGGGTGCTTCCAGTTTAAATTATTGTTAGCTGGATTACCTATATTATTTTTTAAATTCGGCTTAGGTTTCGCTACATAGGATTTTAAGTCTTGACTGGACTTAGTTATAGCTTTGTTAGCTTTTAGATCTTCTGACAACGATTCCCCGAACAAATGTTTATCACGCTTAGACTCCTTCAGTGTATCTTTCAATTTATTATTACGTGTTGATATTAAAAAAAATCGCCTAAGCTTTGTATCTATGTAATGAGAATCACACAATAATCGGCAAGCGTTGCTTATATGCTTTAACAATAGTTGGTTTTTAGCAATTTTTTCCTGGACTAGGATATCCATTACGCTAGCAAGGGCAGAGAGAACAACGCCCAGTTGTAAGGAGGAGGTTAGCTAAGGAGGCATCCTTTTTCTGTAAAATCTCCGATACTGCCGCTTTAACTTCGGGGTTTAAAGTCAGTGCTTTAAACAGTAAACAAATGCCAGGAATCGGATACTCTTCTATTATTTTATCTTTGTGATCCTTTTTAAACCATTTTGTAATACATGTAAAAGCCTTGCCGCAATATCAGCATGTATGTTTTTCCTAAAACAGCTTCCTCAGTCGGTGCATCCCCTAAAATGGTAAGTATCTCATCGTCCAAATGCTCCGAAGTTAAACAAGAAGACAAAGGTTCAACAGCTTGGTCATTATTATCATGTTCTATAACTACAACGACTGACGTTGACGGTTGTGGTGTTAACTGGTCTCCTGCTGAGGATGTGAGCCGTTCTATGGCCTCAATCGGAGTATGAGACGCACCAGGGGGCAGTTCTTTTTCTCCTTCCACATCTGAATCTTGATAATTGTTAATACAGTCGTCAGTTTCCGACTCTGCAAAGACAATGAACTTATTGTCAAGGCGAGAAGGTATTGATCCCGAAAATCAATCGCATCACCAAACTTATTGTCAAGACGTGAAGGTATTGATCCCGAAAATCAATCGCATCACCAACTTATTGTCAAAACGTGAAGGTATTGATCCCGAAAATCAATCGCATCACCAAACAATTTGTACATAACTGTTGCATGTAACATTATGTAGGTATTTATCTAATAATTTAATATTTGTGTAGGTAACAGTCCCTATATATACTGTTCGCAACACATTTCTAAAGCAGCATGATTGTAGTTCTTTTCAATATTAATAAAATTGTAGTGTCGTATATAATTCATTGTTAAAAAATATACCGATATATCGTGCAGGTAACAATCCCACTATGTATTGTTCGCAGCACTATTTAAGGCACAAATATTGCTGCATGACATGTACCTACACTACAGTATAACCAGTATAACTGAATAAAATAACTCGGGTAATAAGGCACAATGTACGCGGTCAATAATAATTATTTTATTATTGTAACGTGAGGGTAACAGTCCCAATATGTACTGTTCGCATCACTATAGGTTAAAACTTCATACACGAGTCATAGTGACATACAAAATACATTTCTAGAGAATAATTATAATGTGAGGTACGGCAACAAACCTACATTCTCACGGCCATCTAGTATGTAAATAGGTCAAATCGAATTCTAGGAAGAAGAGAAATTTGCAACGACCAAATGATTTAAATTTGCGATAGTAACAACAGTTTTAAAACACTCACCATAATATTCCTCTCTCGCAGAACTAGAAGAGGAGTATGATCTCCGTCGTCGTTTTCTTAACTCCCGCGTCAATTTTTTCAACAGCCGTTCACTATCGTCGTTCCTATCCCTATGTCTCCGCTTTTTACCCATGTTGAAAGAAGTTTTGCACTGTATAAATAACTTTTTAACTCGAACACACGTAATTTGTAACACTATTTAAAAAAAGAAAACTATTAAGTAATAACGCAATTAGAGATACTTATTGCACAGTTTGACAAGTAACGGCCCGGTCCGCACGAAAACAGATAATGAGAACAAAATGGCGTGCTGACACAAAGTTGGATCGGTGGCATGGGTGGGGGTAGCCAAAAAATTACTTTTTCACCACAGCAGCTCAAACATGCCGCTTTTGCTGCGAGACAACAGTGAACAAAACGCGATTTTGATTCGAGCGTGAGGCAAAGTAGCTTTTTAATTTTTCAATCTTCAGTGCCACGAATTGACATTGTTCAGCCACAAATTTGAAACATTCGAATTTTACTGTGCTCTGTCTCTTTCACATGCATATAAAAAGTGAGTGAAAAAACAAATCCTTTCGAATTCGAAATTCGATTTTGGAATTCGATCTCAAAGAAAACACCTACTGCAACGCAAAAAAAAAGATATTTGTAATAAAGAAATTACTTTTTTTTATATGTTATTCAGTTATTGTTTACATGTTTAATTTATTATTGGATTTTAATAAAAATAAGTCTAATAAAATTAATAGTATAAAATTGGTATTTAACCAATACATTTTTATTTAGAATTACAACAATGATAGATTTGAAAAATAAACATCAGGGACGCGGTATTAAAACGCGATTTAAAAAAGTAGCGGGAATAAAAATTTCACTGATGCTGATACAGTAGGTATAGCGTAACGTGTTAAATTATATTAATATATAAAATAATCTAAAAAGATGAGTGAAACTAGCGGTGATGACTGTACTTTAACACCAGAAGAGTTAAATCAACAAGTGATTATGCAGAATTCAATCTATTCCTGTTCATTTCTATGTCTCCTAAGTAATAGGTAAGGTATGTGTTCTCACTGCTGAGGTGAAAAGTTATGTGTGCTACACGAGAGCAAAGTTTTTTGTATCTCGTGCTGTTGAGTCCCTCACCACGCTCAGGATTCTAACTTTGATTCACTCGCTACGCTCGTGAATCAATCATAGAATCCATCGCTTGCTCGAGACTCAAAATCAGCACTCGAAACAAAAAACAACTTTGCTCTCTTGTTGCACAAATAACTATTAATTTTTCAGATTAATATTATTTCTTTAAATATTCGTGATAATGGCCGGAAAATACGAAACAGTACTACAAGTAAATATTAATCGCGAGAATTGAGCAGCGTAAGCATAATAAGACTTTACTAATTAACGAGTAATAAACAATTAATTAAAACTTCTACTTGGGAGCGAAATAAAATGAGTATTGTGCTTAAGTGCAATATCCTCAGGGCACTGGGTAAGGGGTACTACGGAACCCTACGTCTTGCGTGGCTTAACATACACTTGGCCGGTCATTATCTCGATGTGGAAACACTATTGCTGGGTATACCCTCCATTACTCTATGGGTTGTGTCTGGAGCAGGCGGAAGATGCGTGAGACACTCTTATAACCACCGTAGTGTCCTTGGCATTCCGTAGCCGCAAATATAGTGTTACCGATTGTAATTGAAGTAAAATGTAATAACTTCAGATTGGTTTTACAAAACAAGTTTTCGTATGACCTTCTAGTAGAACAGTGTCCTCAATATCGAACCCCATTGTGCCATAAAGAGCAAGTTCAGCTGTCAATCGCAGTTGCTTAGCGGCTGTCACTAACGAATATGACAGTTGACATGGGTGTCGGTGTTAATTAGCCCTTTGAGTGGCACCACAGTGGACGGTGAGGCGATATATTATGTATATTCGATTGCATTTTATTATGTGGCATGCTGTATATATTGATAGTAGTAGTGCATTTTTAAAGACAACAAAGTCAAACACGACATGCTGGTTACGAGGTTCTTATAAGTATTAAAATTTACAGCTGATGTCTTTGAATAATTTTTGCTATCTTGAATTTTATTTATTTCGTTTTTTGCTATAAGATAAAGATACATTTAATAGCAACATATCATAGATATGTAAATACACATATAAATTTCATATCTCAGCTATTGTAATCCTAACACATTTCATTTTATTCAACGATTAAAAACACATCTGGGGGCTTATTCACTATGGCCATTTTGAAGTCTTAACGTGTTTTAACGTGCTATTATAGTTACCCACTTCGGCACGTTATTGGCTTAAACGGTATTCACTATGCCAATTTCAAGTTTGACAAGCACGGTAGCGCACGTTTCGGACGCGGTTTTAGCTGTCAAAATTCCGTGAGCTAAGAGGTCACGTAACGCGTTTATTGTAAAACGATAGAGGATAAATAAGTACTAAGTTTATTTGTTTTATATTATTTTCAGTGTCCGTTAGTGGTTAAGTACTAGGTTTATTTGCTTTTTTATTTACCAGTGTCCGTGTCAAAGTTGTTTAAATAAATATTATGTTTAATGAAAATTGACGCCTGTCGCTGGCGCCAGCGTCTCACTCGTCTTCGGATAAATAATAAATCCATTAATTATATTATATTGATTTATAAGATTCTGTTTGAATTGGGCTATTTACCGCACTAACCGCACTTATATTTTTTTTATATTGTAGCGCGACTGCAACTGTCATCAATGTCATCATAGATGTTATCGTTCAAAAATTGACTTAAGTACAAAAGATGAAATAAACTTTTTTTATTTTGTGATTGTTCCTGGCGAAATTGGACTAAAATAATATAATTTAAGTTTTATTACCGTAGTAGCTTATAGAGTTAATTACAAGTTAGTAAAATAATATTTATAACATCGAAATTGAGCCGGCAAAACCGGCATTAAGTTCTATGAACGAATGTTGTGAAATTGATAACTAGGCATAGAAAAGCTGTCGTATGGCATACAGAATACAATATTTTGATTGTCGTGGTACGTCACGTCACTGAATCACGTCTAGTGCATGTTACGACGACACGCGTCTTGAGCATGGTATTTCAGTGGTCATAGTGAATAAGCCCCCGGGAGTGCATTTCTGCTAGATGACGTCAGTAGTTAGTATCTCAATTGTTTGGGAGAAAGAGGTAATTATGTGTTTTCTACTATTAACTTCATAACCTTGTTAATTCATTCAAACGAACAATACATTTTTATTCTTTAGTGCCTCGTGATGTCCTTAAAAATCATAATTATATAACATATGCAAGAAATAATTCAATAATTTGACATCAGTCCCATACCCTTTTGCTCAAGATGTTCATACTTTGTAGAGTGCAAGTGGAAATCACATTTCACTTTGCTATGTTCATTTTCTCAAATCTCATTCAACTTCTTGGATACCTACTATTAAGACTTGCAAACCAAATATAAACTACAAGTAGCTTTGATAACACTAACTTTTACATTAAAAGTGCTATCTCTTGTACAAATAAAAACTTTTCCATTGTTATCTTCGCCGTCCGTTCGTAATTGTGTGGTACACAATTATAATTAAAACTTATACTTATTGCTTTTGTTCTTAATCCGACATAAAAGCAATTTAGATACGCTTTTGAAGAGCTTTGTTATGAGTATTAATATTAGTTTTTTAATAACCTGAGTATTGGAGGGTTGAAAGTGCCAACAACCGTTGAAGTTATATATTCTAAGAAACTTTGAATGTATTCATATTTTCATCATCAGCCTTTAACAGGCCACTGCTGGACTAGGCCTCTCCTTTAAAAGGAGGAAATGGCCTTCTATACCACGCTATCCAAACGGGTAGGTATAGGGTTTGTATCAAGTTTCCCTTTTCTTACAGTGCTGTTCTCTGCATAATATACTGCCGGCTCTTACGACACCCATGGGATGGTATGGAGTGGTGACAATCCGTATTCTTAGTCTGTCACCACACGGATAATAATTCATATTTTTCTTACTCTATATGAAAAGTGCAATTTAAGATGTTGGTTTGTAGTATATGGTTCATTTTTGTCACAATAAAGAAATGATCTGGATAGGACCATCCTTGTTACATAGAGGAATAATATAGCCTACAACCTACCAAATGTACACATTTTTAAAAAAAAATCTTTCAAGCCGTTTCGGAGACATTCGATAACAAACTCTGTGATTCGAGATGCTTATTAACCCGTTGGATATCCAGCCAATTTAATCTGTCGTAGTACAACGTAAAGACACACGAATCCAATAATATACTGCAAATAGGCACAGAATTTTATACTAGACCGAAGGCGACTTACATAGAGGTCTGATCAGCTAAAATATTTGGCCGTGCCAAAAGTACATCAAATATGATGTACACAATCCCCGAAATACAACAATAGATACGCTTCAGTAGTACTTTCGGTAGATCACGTTTTATCCAATCTTCTTGCAAATGACGCGGATTGAATGAAACATTGAATGAAGAAGAGACTTATTGAAAGTACAATAAATGCTGTAGAAATGAGAGCACTGAGAAGTATGTGTGGTCTTGTGGTGTATCTTTGACCGACAGAGTAAAGAATTGTGTCATAAGAGGGTGGTGTGGGGTAAAAGAAGATGTAGTGACAAGCATCGAGAAAGGCATGTTAAGATGGTTTGGGCACATGGAGAGGATGGATGACGAAAGACTGACAAAGAAGATATATAAGGCAAGTGTGAATGGGACAGGACCAAGGGAAAGACCTAGGCGGACGTTCTCTGACTAGATTGGAGACATCCTTAAAAAAAGACAGGTCAGAAGTACCCTAAACAGAAGAGCATGCATGAGAAACTTGATGGGAGTGAATGAAGCAAGAGAGGTATGTCAGGATCGTTGCAAATGGCGTTTCGTAATCTCTGCCTACCCCTCCGGGAAACAGGCGTGAGTCTATGTATGTATGTATGAATGAAAAATACTTTTACCTGTATTGACATGTATTTTTACCATATCTGTGGGATAGGATACCATATATACCCATAAGGAAACCATGCTTATGTTTATCTTGCCGTTTTTCGTTTCAATTGACCGATTTATACACTCACAGGCACAATTAACCGCCCACCTATATCATTCGTCGCCCGTTTTGTTTTCGTTAACTATGGCTTATCAACTGTTTAGGTTTTGTCAACTGGATAGTTAAGCAATAATTTAAACAGTTATGCTCTCAACTCGTTGCCCAAATTTGTGTTACTGAAGGGTTTTAGGAATTTAGTCGTTATTTGACATTGTTATTTGTAATTAGGTACTAAATCGATAAATTTACCCCGCCAATTTGTTCTATACATGTCCAATGCACTCATGGATAAGTAGGTATTTCGAGTATTGCACGCGCGCAGGTTAATTTAATTTCGGCTAAAAAAAGTAAAAAGGCTTCTTATAGAAAATATTTGTTTCCCAGATATTATTTTTCCTTAGTATGATGTAGCATGATATCCAAAACGAGTAGACTTCGGCTTGGTGATGGGTCTTGTGACACCCTGTACGTATTATTGTCCTAGTCTAGATTGTTCATTAGGTAATCAGCATTAATTTTCATATTACTAAATAATTTTACATAAAATATTAACGTGCAAAGGTAACATATAAATTGCCATAATAAGGTTACAATTTTATTATTAACGCACGTTCTTGCCCACCCATGACCGTCTAATGATTGACATGCTATGATTAGTTGGTGTAGTCCAAAGTTAGGCAACTCTCTAATACAATAATACATAAGAGCGACATATGCGATAGCGCTACGGCATTTGTTATGACTGGAGATGTTACGATGCATATGCAAATAGCAGTTAGATAGCAGTTACATTACAAATAGCACTTTCTGTCACAATGTTTCATGTCATTTTGTTTCGCCGCCGTTTACGTAGAACACTGAGTTGTCCTGCGTCAAGCCTGCGGATCCCAGGCTAGTAAACACCATACCAAATACAGGCCAAACAGTAAAGAGAAAATCTCAATCTAATTTTTGCTTGATCATTTTTGTTATTAGATTTGGAAGTTCTAAAACATGTTATTTAGGACAGTGATTTGTAGAATCCAATTTATTTTCTCTTTACTATGAAAGAGAAAAATCAGAATTTATTAAATAGGTCCTTTGATATTTTTGTTAGGGTAACTAAGTAAAACATCGGCTTGTTACAAAAATTTATCCAATGTTTATGTTTATGCTACATAGATGATCTTTTACGGGTGTCTGAAGGTCAAGAAATGAATAATTTTAGGCAAATCTTGGTGAACAAATATATTAGTACATATAAATCTATGAATAGAGTCTAAGTTTTCATCAGGATAGTTAAGTATTGTTAGTTTATATATGAGCTTGATATTTTTGTTACCCTTTAGGGATGAGTTTTCGTAGAAGCAGAATATAACATTATGTTTAACTAAACGAAACATACGGTAAGCAAAGTGGAGAAGCGGTTTTTCTGTATACATTTTGTGTTGTTGTAAGTAAATGTGATTACAAACTTTTGACTACAGATAAGACTAAGTTAACATTACATACATTAGTATGCTATTGCGTAGTATTTGCGTGCTAATATTATATGAATATCGTTGTAAACAGAACAAGATTGATGAACAGATTTATTCCGTGTGGTGACGGATTAAGAATACGGCATGTCACCACCCCATATCATCCCATGGGTATCGTAAGAGCCGACAGAGGGAGCATATTATGCAGAGAACAGCACTGTAAGAGAAAGAAAACTTGATACAAACCCTATACCAAGCCGTTTGGCCAGCGTGGTATAGGAGGCCAATTCCTCCTTTCAAAGGAGAGGCCTCGTCCAGCAGTGGACTGTTAAAGGCTGATGATGATGATGATGATGATGAACAGATGGATTGTAATCATATCTTCTAAACCTTATTTAAATCCCAAAATATATAGTATTTCTGCAAGTACATAATCATGAAAATTTATTGAAATAACTTTCAATTATTCGTCTCATTAAAGAAGAGGCCCGTACTCAGCGCAGCGGTGAGACAGGTTATAAACAAGGCTGGTGATGATGATCAGTTTAGGTTTTTAAAAAACAAATCGGGTATATTTTGTTTAGTAAAAGCCGTCGTAGCAGTCAAGAATGGAAATAAAGACTACAAGAGTATATTATATGGGTACTATTTTCGAAAACAGACGAGTTAATTAAGACTTGGAACAAGCCACACGACAAAAGCCGACTATAATGTCTAACTGTTCCAACTTCACGGCTTTGACGTATTGTCAGTATTGCCATTTTGATTGCTTGTCGGCAGAACCGACTGCGAAATGCAAATCTCTGGATATTAGTGTGCTGTGATTTAAGCCCCGAGTGAGAAGAAAGATTGCATGTTTTGGCGGCTGTCACTTGTTAGCAGTATAGCATTTCATCTGTGACAAACATATCGTTTGTGTGCATGGAGTTCTGTGAGATGTCTGTGAGTTGGTTATGTCCTTAATTAGTGTAAATGGCTTCCGACCGTTCTAATTAAGTAAAATCTAAATAAAATATATTTTGTGTGTCTACAAAACGTATCCATACGACGTAAAACGCAACGCTCAATTTTTTTTTAATTATTTTCCATAGACTCACGCCTGTATCCCCATAGGGGTAGGCAGAGGTGTAATATTACACCTACATTTCGCCATGAACTTTTAATAGGCGCCGAGTCTATTGCCGTTACCGGGCACATCACCAGACTCCGTGCTGCTACTTACTGAGAATTCAATTCAAACAAATTCACAGTAAAAAACGCGTATGAGACCGCAAGCTGGAGCATGACATTGCCAACATTGCTGCGGCTTATGGCGTAGTTATTTAGGTAACATTCATAGCAGCAGAAAGCATGTGTGTGTCCAAATGTAGGTACATATAAGACATCATTCGCTCCATTTTCAAACAAGTCAACCAAGTTTCTTGGTATTATTGAACTTTTTTAAATAAACGGGCCAATGAGACGCTAGCTTGTAGCCCATTTACTAACCGCAGAATTAAAAATTGTTTAGCAATTCGTATTGCTTTGAGAACACTTTGTACCCTAACATTCTATATAAAAGTTTTCTCTTTGAAAGCCAGTGTCACTAAGTGACTTTCCACTTAATGTTCGCAAGTGAAATTTTACAGAATAGTTGCTTTTCTGTAAAATAATGTGGTAGGTAGTAAAAAAGTATAGCACAACTATTATAGAAAGTTAGGCTACTTGCAAAATTGTTAATTAAATACCTGACCAACCGGGGTTTGGGCGGTTCGGCAATAATTACTTATACCATTTAAATTCAGATTTACTTATTCATTTAGGGTTCGAAGTTACACTCATGAACATCAAAATTTTTTTATACCTAGCGTTGGGATTACTGTCCTACTATGAGAAGAACCTGAAAGAAACTCACACCACTCTTATAAATTGCCAGAAGCGTATAGTATATTTTAATACGCTCGTGTAATTTGTTTTGAAATATGATTCAAATAAACTTTCTCTCTATACACGCTGATTTTTTATTGGTTTAAGAAAAGAAACCTCATGTCCGAAATAAATTTTTCTATTCATATTCAAAATCAAAATTCACCTAGCACCTAAAACAAAAAAGTTATAAAAGTCAGTAACTGTTGGAAATACGTAGTAACGCACGATTATTTCGAGTTGTGTGCTCGAGCGCCGCGCGGTCGTGACCTCGACGCGCGCCGCCCGGCGCCGTCAGCTGTTACCTACAGCGGTTGTAGGTAGTTAATGCGGACCGATAGTGAAACGTAATTTACTTAGAAAACATGATTTAGTTAATTACGATGCCTACAATTTAAAACACATTTTTTTTCTTCTTTTGTTTTCTTTTGAAGAACCCAGGATTTAACACTAGGGTGTTAAATTCTGTTTCACAAGGGATTTTACAAACCTATCACTAACGGACACAGTAGTCGAAACAACAATTTATGAATCACACAAAGTGTTGTGTCAAACATCGCTTACGCCAACCATGAAGTGCATTAATAAATAATTAGAACAATAAACGTATGTAACTAAATAGCTATACCAGCATTTAACACTAGGGTGTTAAATCCTGTTTCACGAGGGATTTTACAAACCTACCACTAACGGACACAGGAGTCGAAACAACAATTTATGAATCACACAAAGTGTTGTGTCAAACATCGCTTACGCCAATCATGAAGTGCAGTAATAAATAATTAGAACAATAAACGTATGTAACTAAATAGCTATACCTATTCAATCATTATTTCGTACATTACTCGGACTTAGAATCATAAATCGTCGAAATACCAAGCTCACGAAATCATAATGAACTTGTAGAAGAAAAACGATAAACTAAGAATTATTAGTAACGTTATTAGTCATAGGTACCTATATTATCTTTTGAATAACTAGACAAAGATTTAAAAAATGGGAAAGTTTAGTACTTGCTTATTTGTAACGTATTTATAAGAATGTAATCAAAGTAGGTATTCAATAATTAATAAACCAAATTATTTACCTTTGCTGTCTGCTGCGTAGGCAGGCACACAACACAATCAATTTACACCTTTCACACATTGTCTTTTAGTTTCACTTAAGTGTTTTTTTTTAACCTTATCACCTAGCTAAACTGACCGAAGTCTATGAGGCGATGTACTACAGCTGGGATTGTGTTTGGTGATGGCACTTGGGGTGAGTGAATTCCAGGTGGTCTGGTAATTAATAGTGCGCCTCACCTCTTCCATATTTTCACTAGACATGTAATACACTCGCACCATAGACGCGAACTCAATATTGGGCTATCCGTAATGTACGGGCGTCCCGTTGACCTAATTTCGCAAGACTAAAGGCTGTCGAAGTGTCGAAGTGACGAGCGACAAATTGCAACCGACCCCCGCACCCACCCCTGTCGCCTCGCGTTGCGATGCGCGCACGCCGGGGGCGGGGTCTGTACCTACAGTGCAATGTTTATCTGTGTGTGTCGTATGATTAATATCTATCTGTGTATATGTGTGGCACGATCGAACATACATCGGCGCGCACGATTTCTTTCATAAGATCGGTAACTACTAACTCTCGAACCAATAACTTATTATTTTTGTTACGATTTTTATAGCTTAGATTTCAGATTTTATTAGCTGGTTAGGTTCCATTAACCATTAGTATACAGATAGCTTTCGCTCCAAAACCAATTAAAAATCAGCGTGTATATTTTATTTCTTATCATTAAAGTTTTACCTAAGTTATTTAGAAGTTTCATATTATGTTTATGAGAAATAACTTTTAATTCAGAAGCACTTCAGTTTCATTTTAATTTTGCTTTTATATTCGTGTTTCGAAACTCCAACTCAACAGAGAATTTTAGAGGTTTCATATTTCATACACAATATGCAAATGCAAAACAACAAGAAATCGTCGTAAGTCGTTTTACAGACACTTTTCAATCAATTTTCTTTACACGTCTTCTTATTTTAAACTGAACTTTAGTCCTGTCAATAACAATTGTCTAATTTCAACTACCAGGCGAACATTTTTAAAAGAGGTGCTTCATTATAACTATCTTCATCATCATCGTGGTGGCAAGTGAATTTCCATGCATATCATATCCCTTATATTGTAACATCCACAACATCAAGCTAGCTTTCCTTAGGCCTACTCCTGCCAGGCGGAAATGATATGGCAAGACTAATGTTTCCCATACATACGATGATTTTAGTGAGACGTGGCCATAGCTAATTCAGAACTGCCATTATTTTATAATAAGATATCTAACCGATAGGTACGATAAGTGTTACAGATATTACAACAATTTTAATAATAATTTAAATATGTTTCTTACGAGTGGATCGTATGCTGTAGGCTGATTTTTTCTCAAAACTCACTCGCCCTTCAAAACCTAATCCCTCTGGTAGTTTTATATGACATCTGTCAGATAAACGTTTCGGAAGATATCGTGAGGATTTCTGTTTTACGACCAGCCGTCTACACTCTATGTAGGTACTCGTAAAGTTTGAAACTTAGGACTCTAATGACAGTAATCTTTGAGGACCTGAAATTGCTGTGTTTCTATAATTTTGGATATTTAACTAGTCTACGGATGGGTATGTTTTACCGTACAAAAGCAATCTAAAATAAAAACGGGGGCAAACGGACGGACCTAAAACTGCAGACTCAGTGCAACGTGGAAGCCCAGAGTATTAATCTAGGTCTGGACATACAAAATCGATTCCTACTTAGTCACTTACTACTACGGCTATTAAAAAATACCGGCAAAAGAGAACATAGTAATACGTTTTAACATCAGAAAATTTAGCAGCTTAAAGGCACTTAATTATGTAGCCAACTAGCTGCTGTGACTTGCATTCTGTGAATTACTTTGTAAAAAGAAAGAAACCATTCTAAGTAGGCCAGTCAATACGAGGGATTTGGAACGAAAAACAATTCATTAAAACAAAGTTCATATACACTATGTTTCAGAAGCTTCACACTAACTTAACGTTATAAACGCTGCTGAATGTGGACTTTTATAACACCTCTAGCAGTTTGAAGTTAAACTTTTGGTGTAAAGCTTGAAAACTTCTCACCTAACTGTCAAAGTTGGTATTCACAAAACTCACGTATATCGTCACCTACTCCGTAGTACGTCATTTAAATTACAGTAGACGTCGCCAGCGGCTTCGCCCAAGTCAATTATACATATAAACCTTCCTCGTGAAACATTATATCTATTAAAAAAAACCGCATTAAAATCCGTTGCGTAGTTTTTAAGATTTAAGCATACATAGGGACAGAGAGACAGAAGACAGACTTTGTTTTATACTATGTATAATAAAGTTAGTAATGTTCATCATCATCACGATGATGAACATTACTAACTTTATTAAATTGCTAGGCAGCTTTGCTCGAGAGGATGCGACTTTTAAAAGTTCCGCTGGTACTTGATTAAGTGAATTGTGTACTGTGCCTCTGTGGATTTAAACTGTCTCAGTTTTAATGAATGTACGGCCAAAGATAATGGGCAATAGCATTACGATGCGATTGCTAATGGCTTTTGTATTTTGTGCATTGAAAATTGCGGTTTTAGATTACTTTAAGTATTTTCAGAAATTAATGCAGTTTCAATTAGTAATATTTCAGGATTTAATGATTAAATCTGGGCAAATACTTTTTCATTTCATAGATGTAAATTATCATTTAAAAAAAGCGGCGGTAGCCTAGTAGTGTACGTAACGGACTGCCGAGATGATAGTCTCGGGTTCGATACCTTTACCTTTACCATTTGTTATGTGTGTAATAAAAATGTTGATAAGCGCTCGCTTTTATGTACCCAGTAGATGGCAATAGGTTCGCCCCCTACTACATTGGGACCGAAATATAACTGGCGAAGTGTGGGTGTGTAATACACCTCTGCCTACCCCTTCGGTGATAAAGGCGTGAAGTTATTTTCTGTTATGTTTTATAAATTAATTTAATTTGGACAGTCATAGTTGCTAAATAATTTAACATAATGAAAAAATCCTCACACATGTACCTATTATGCATGAAATTCGGGGTGTAAAGCACCCCGAATTTTATGCATAATAGGTACATCTAAGATATGATTCAAGAGGTAAAATTAGTATCGCGGTAAAATAAAAAACGGGTACACACTTAATAAAATATGATGTAACTTAAAATGAAAATATCCAAGAACAAATGGGCTAACACTTTTTCACAAAAAGCTACACATACCTACATAAGGAATTGGTTCAAATTCAAAAGCTTAGATTTAAGTAATTAGATTTAAGTATATTTTCTTCAGTCTATTGACGCAAATGATCTTCATAGAATTTTGCATTTTTTGTGTTAGTGTAGCTGCCGCCCAAGTGAAACCTACTAAGGATTGATTGGTTTCTCTCTTCTGAAATAAATAAGTACGTCCGCGATGATGGCGTTTGCAACAGTGAAATATAGGATACTCGAAACAAACACTAATATTAGTGACCACGGAAGTTTAAATTTCTATATAATAATTTAGTAAATCATGTAAGTTTCTAGTCTATGCACTACTGCCCAAAGGCTGCCGCAAAATAATCTCTTTTAAACATGTAACTTGCGGCATCAAACCAACCCTAGTGGTAGCTTCTGAATCCTGTCGCCACCTTTTTGTTTGCATTTTTAATTAAAAATGTAATTAATTTTAGTGACCGTTACTTAGGGGTTACCAAATAAAATAAGGGTTCATTGAAATTAAACTACAGTTTACGTATTTTATCGTTATATATTAATTTGATTAAGATTTTTCTGCGAGTCTATTACCAAACATTTCCTTTGAGGTGTTGAGATAAAACGAAACATAATTAAACAACACGACTTATCTTTTTACGGAAACCATAAATGTTCACAGGCGAAAATGGTTACAGCGATTCAGCCAACGACTTACAACAGAAATGAAACGGCGGTTTTAAAATTCCCATTTGTGAGTTGACAATGTTTTTCTCTGGTTGAATATTGAATTAGCATTTTGCATGGTCAGCAATGTTTGAGCTTTTCCAGGTAGAATTGGTTTTTTGTAAGTGAGAAAATATATTTTTAGCTCTGGAAAAATGGTGACCACGCCACCTATAACGTGGGATCAAAACACTGACGAAAAGTGGGCGTTTAATATGCCTCTCTGCCTACCCCTTCGGGGAAACAGGCGTGAGTCTATGTATGTATGTATGTATGGAAAAATGGTGAGCTTTGTACTTGCAATATGAGATATCTTTATAAAGGATAATGCAACTTTTCCTTTGACTGCTGGTCCAAAAATATGAAACCTGTTGTGCATAATTGAAACCTATTCCAAACGAAAGAACTAACCATTTATTGCAACTTTTACTATTGGGCCAAATGTAAAAAAAAGATACAGGGTAACAAAGTATTAAAAAGTGTGGATATTTTTATCACTTAATAATAGGTTTTGTTTGTTTTAAACAGATTTAAAATGCTTCCAATTGCAAACTTAATGGAGATTAGAGCACCTAAAAATAGGACGTAGGATAGGATAGTTAGGATTCAAAATAAAAAAAAATATAACCCATACAGATAAAATGATTCTCTGCCGCAATAGATAGGGCGCGGGAGGGAGGCGCGGAGCGGTGACGCTAGTGACTGTGACCTGTCGCTCTATCGGTACTGCAGCAGCGCGCTCATTAATCACACTTTAAACCACGTGCCTTTGCAATAAATGATTATAAAAATCCACAATTTAAAAACATTTGCTACTCTGTATCTTTTTTTTACTGGGTTAGATTTATTTGGCCCTATAGTAAAAGTTGCAATAAATGGCTAGGACTTACGTTTAGCATAGGTTTCCATTGTGCACAAGGGGTTTAAATTTTTTGGGCCAATAAGTTCATTGTCTTTTATTGTTAACCATATGTTCCATACTTAATTTTCATTTATAATTTAGTCTTGTTTAGGAACTCACAAATGGAACTCAGTAATGCCCAATATGCGTTTATTATCCGGGTATTAATGTTAACTGAAATCGCTCAGCGATTTTGGAAAGTGCTAGAAGATATTTATGTTTGTAATGGATCTTTAATGTAATATCGATTAACAATACGACAAACGCGTGATGAATATATATATATTATGGGTTATAAGCCCAGTAGCTCAAAACTTTTCTATTTTCGTACTGGAAATCCTATCCGCGGGTGACTTTACAATCAACGGACAAGAAGAACAGCCAGTCTTGGAATAACTATTTGCACATAAGTGTTATCGATCTGGAATCGAACCGGCAGTCGCAAAGCGACCATTGTATGCTATTAATTATTTAGCATATTTATATACATACTTTTTTCATTAAAGCATTGGTATTTCAACACTGCTCTGATTGGAAAACACCTGGCGTGTTTGCATTAAAATTTATTTAGAAACTAAATTTACTAGATGCAATTGAATCAGTCCGAGCTAGCCAGTTCGAGCAAAATTTCACAAACGACTTGCAAGCAAATCAATGGAGCACAATAGTAAATTACTGTTTGGCCGGGCCTTTAGTGGCAAGAAGCGCGACACACGGCGAAGGCGATGGTCCATATGATGTTCATCTCGTTACCACCAGTTTTAAAACTTTGCCCATATCTCTATAATCTAATAATCACTAGGTTTCTTGTTTAAACAAACTGCCCAGATGATAGAATTTTACTAATAACAAAATATCTCTGGAATCATTGTGCTACACATATGTATACCCTACGGTGTAAAGTTTAAAAGTAAAGTCTTCGATTAGACATTGGTTGGGTGCCACGGAGAATCGATCACAATGATTATATATATTTTTATTTATTAAGTTAAAAAAATAATCTGTGATAGCACAAAAAATTGCCTTCAAATCTAAATGATTGCGAACTCTATTAACCAAATCTCTAAACTGCAAACATTGGTTAGCACCGTTGTGACATAGATGAAATGTGACACTGACGCTTCGCTCGACACGTGTCGCGTCCTTCGTCGCCACGCGTTATGTCGTCACCAACCCTTTAGTTCTATTCCTAGCAACATTTATTTTCTAAAAGCTTCCACGTGAAAGGCTTTAGTTCTAAGGAGTGAAGTAAAGTAAATATGTACATAGGTATGTTTTGACGAGAGCGAGTGAGCATTGAACCGACATCTCAAGGTGAAGTTTAGCTACGTTATTCTACTTCTGCGTCAGAAAATTATGTTGATTTACTTTCAAATAATAACGTTTATAACCAATGTACAATATTAATGTAAATTAGGAGTAGGGACATTCCTACTCCTAATTTACATTAATATTGTACTAGTATTACACGAGGTTACAGATATATATCTGTAACCTCGTGTAATACTAGTGCTATAGTAGCTATGTGTGAATTTAACAAATCTCGTATTAGTTTTAGGTTTCATAATTATAATGTGATACGGTTAAATTGAAACTTAATATTCATTATCTCTGTAAAATCTGTAAATCATAATCGTTAATTAATTAATAACTATCACTATTTGTGTACAGTGATGTGTGTTTCGGATTAAGAATACAATCTGTCACCACCCGATTTTATTCCGTGACTAAGGAAAATACAGGAAGCAAATAATATCTTGAGAAAACTTGAGATCAAGCCCTATTCGTGGTATGGTTGACCAAATCCTCCTACTGATCCACAATGCTATTGTGTCGTGTATTAGGAGAGGTCTAAGTGCAGCAGAGTAATGCGAAAGGCTGTAATATAGTAACTAAACCAAACGACTGATATAGAAAACAAAATAAAACACGAAAATGCATGTCATGCAAGCATGACAAGTTTATTCATTCAAATTCAGTGGTTCAAGCCATCTATCAAGCTATCAAGTAAGTAATCTTTAAGCGGTTCAAATGTAAATATTCCTATTTTTGTCTGAAAATACTTTTCAATACTACATATTATTATATATACTTACCTTACCTTACTTGTAAAATATATTTTGCTTCCATTCACATGACGAAAGCAATGCATGAGTTAGAATATCAAACATAATTCATAGAAAACACACAAAGTACCAAAGTTTTGTATTCCCTCTGATGTCTAACCCATAGTTATGGATGGTTCTGTCGGCGTATCTCCCTTCGTTACGGATTGGTTGTCGCCTATCGCCGCAATAAACAATTTTCTACCACTCGATCTCGATGACGGATAAATGTTAGTTAGATAAATAAGATAGATAGATAGATATACGCTTTATTGTACACCAACATAGCATTAAACAGTACATATTTTATAAAGAGACTTAAAACTACGATAATGTACAATCGGCGGCCTTATCGCCTTGGGCGATCTCTTCCAGGCAACCTTGAGGTGGACAGGAATGATATGAGCAAAAATGTGGAGCGGTGGTGTAGTTGCTAAAAATAATACGAAAATCTTAGATACTATATACATACATACATACATATATATACATTATAATTCGATTAATATACGTACATAAATAAAATACAAATAAGTATTAAATATTACATAAAATAAAATACAAATATAAAATATACCTACTTACATACATTATAGGAATATAAGAGACAGTCAAGACAGACAATACAGATGGAGTAAATAAGGCTTATGTAACAAGAAAATCATCAAATTAAATCAGATAGTGATTTTAGATCAAAGTTTTGAAGATATTTAACGATTTTGCTTTTCGAATCTCCAGGGGTAAAGCATTCCACAGACGCACAGCTTGAGCAGTGAAAGATTTCGAAAAGTAATTCGTGGAATGCTTTGGCATCCTCAGTGTTAGATCCTCAGACGACCTCAAGGATTTCACATGTGTGTCATGAACGAACACAAAAAGTGATGTGTTGTAACAACGAAACCTTTGAAGTGATGTTTGGAATAGTATACTAGTAGGTACCCGTTTTATCAATAGGGTATGCGGCTGTGTTAAATAAATTATTGTGTTGCAGGAAACGGATATTGATTGTACAATATTGATATGCTAATAGATTTTTAATTAATTTATTTTAGAAACCTTAAATAAGCAATTTGATGTTCATCTTTTATCCTATTTTGTAAAGGTAACTCCGTCAATTTAATAAGATTATTTTTTATAATTAAAATGACAAAATAAATCTGTTTAGTAAGCATCGTACAAACAATCGTATCAAATATTTCACGATGGATGAAAACATTTCAAACTATATTATTCTAATAAGTACATCTAATAGGCATCATGCCAACTACGTGAAAGGTATTTGGGATAATCCCTCAAATATCAGGCATCTGGGCCTATTAACTGGGCACGAGTTTTAGTAAATATAATTTTGTTTATTTCAATCCCTTTTAAAGTATTTTTTCCCCTTTTATAGTCGTATATATTATGATTATTAAAGGTATCTGTACCTGTGGCCCAGAATAGAAAGTATTAATTTTAACACTGAAAGGAACGACGCAATACTATATATTTTATCGTAATCCTATAGGGATGATTCCAACTAGTCAATCAGAGACTTTTAATGAACTGTCAGAAACATTCTGTTTCTACAGATTTAATAGTTACTTAATTACGAAATAAATATATCAATCGAAACTGTATATCATCTATATATTACCATCTTACATTTGAAGACACAGAACAAATTAATTTTTGGTCCTTTTCCACATTTTGCTTGCTGTTTCTTAGTTCCATTCTATCCCACATAGTTTTCTTGTTAACTACCTACCAAACAATAAACAGCGGCCCGTGCCCGTGAAATATGTGCAACTTATATGAAATATAAGTTGCACATATTTCATCTTTAACTAAACGGCAAAGACATTTACCTACAGGTCTAGAAATGCTCAAGAATACTACAAGTAATTGGAAATTCGGAAACCATTTCATTATTACTTTGAACTAATCCGAGCCTTAAAACTGTATCCCAATCCGAGGAAACAGCAATTTGATTAACAGTTCAAACTCTGGTTTATTTTATATTTAGGGATCATCCCGCCTTTGAGGTACGAACGTAATTTCATTAAGAAGTATCAGCTCTACTCGTTACGACTCGTTCCCTGACTTAGGTATTCATCTAATACAGCCAGATTTTCTTAAAACTCGAAATGTCGTATTTTATTAATCAGAATTGGTAAAATTATTGGATTAAAATAATAAAGGAGAGGAGTGTACTACGATCGCATCGGCTGGCATTAACAGGAGGATGCGCTTGGCTGTCATTATTCAATGACATTGTCGAAAACATGGTCTGCACCACAGAAGAATAACTGAAGCATGGAAGGAACGATATTTTTAAGAACAAATTGAATATAGCTACACTCTTCACTCATATGATAAATTAGAGTTGCCAGAAGAAGATGGCACTATGTTTGTCAGTTAGGGCTAAAGACAATTTGAACACAAATATAGTAACTTTTTAATTTAATAGTGACTGAGAAAATCCGCTATCGATATCGATTAAAGTTTCAATATAGGTTCAAAATCAAACGAACTTGTAAAGTATATTATTTATATGTTATACATTTTAAATTCCGTAACTTTGTGTCCACAGCAGTCAGAACGCTAGTTGATGGACAGTCTTTAAATAATTATTACACAAACTTGCATTTTTAAACTGAACTTCTATATTTTTGTTTCAAATTAAGTTATCAAGATTATGTGCTACTGAGTACCCCAGTAGCACATAATCTTTCGAGGCATTATTTTCTAATTTTCATGGTATTTTTCTTTACGTATCAACAGCCTTTTCCAGTCCACTGCTGGTCTTAAACCTTCCGTGGTGGAGGTTTGGCCTACTATTATACCACACTAGCCAGACGTATTGGTATAGGGTTTTATTTCGAGATTTCCTTCTCTTGTGTTTCCCTTAGTCGCTTCATACGACACCCTCGGCATAAATGTTTATTTATACTTATTTATAGTTAGTTTTTCAGCTGTAATGATAGCTGTAAGTGGGATTAATAAATACTAAATAAATAAATCATCACCCCCAAATAACATTTTTTTATTAGAGAAAGCAAATAATTAAGAAAAAAGCAAAACTCATAGCTTAAGTATTATGATAACTGAGAATGGCATATCCAAATTAATTCTTTACAAGGATAGGACATAGTCGACATGGATTATATCAAGCTAAAAACATAAAAAATTACTTAAAATAGATAAATCAGACAAAACCTTGAATAGTGCCCAAAGGTTTGTTATTAACAGTAATCACTTTATTGAATTTTTTTCATTACATAGTGTAGGTAATACAAATCTATGTGTAAAAAATGTATGTGCGCAATCGGACACTTTTCGATCATACATGTGACACACAGAATATTTAGAAAATGTGTAATTTGGCCAAATTACACATTTTTGCTAGAGAAAGTAAACAATTAAGAATAAGGCAAAACGCATGCTCAGGCATTCTGATAACTGTAAATATCATATATTATCCAACTCGACACATTATAAGAAAAGGCATGGTCGACATGGATTATTGTATCAAAACACATAAAATTAAAGTTAAGATAAATAATTTAGTGAAAATCTTCAATAGTCCCCAAAAGTTTGTTATTAACAATAATCACTTTTTATTGACATTTTCTCATTACATAGTGTAGGTAATACAAATCTATGTGTAAAAAATGTATGTGCGGGATCGGACACTTTTCGATCATACATGTGAGACACAGAATATTAAGAGAGAAAAAATTGTGGCTAGACTAGCCCTTCGATTTTATCTTGGGATCGGCACATTATTAGTCCACTAGTCGAGCAAGAACAACCAAGTTTTGGTCTCTGGGTAGATGATATTAACAAAATTTCTTTCAAATGAAGATTCCCTTATTTTAATGCGTAACCACTCAGTAGTCGTGACTATGAAAGCAGACAGTTCTTATCAAACCTTCAAATTACTGTCCTTTAAATATTACTGTCTTTGTAAAGATAGATCAGATTTTTTCTATAGGTGCATTAATTTTTTTTGTAATATGATGGATTCTAACAAGCTTCGGAATTCACTACTGTTGCTGATAGTTTAATTATTAGCAAGTAATTATTTAAACACTCACACTGATATGCTTAGAAGGGAGGAGCCATCTGTCATTACTATAAAAACATGCCACAGTAAAATGCTTGGAACAAATTCTACGGTGCTTTCCCAATTTTCTCCACGACATACTGCAGGAGTCCACTTATTTTATAAATCTTTATCACGTGCACATAGAATCTAAAAAATAACGAGGTAAAAATATACGGTGGATAGACATATCGATAAGATTTTTTACAACACTTGAAAAGTCGATATAAATATTATACGGCTAAATTAAAAATCATGATAAAACTGTTATAAAAGAAAAATCACTAGGGTTATATAATTTGATGGCATAATTGTCTAAATTGTATCTTACACGTCAGTTGACTGTGTTCAATTTGGAAGTACTAGGACTACCTCTATGTATATTATCCAATCTCTTTGGTCTGCACCCATGTTTTCGACAATGTCATTGAATAATGACAGCCAAGCGCATCCTCCTGTTAATGCCAGCCGATGCGATCGTAGTACACTCCTCTCCTTTATTATTTTAATCCAATAATTTTACCAATTCTGATTAATAAAATACGACATTTCGAGTTTTAAAAAAATCTGGCTGTATTAGATGAATACCTGAATGAATTTGTATATGCATTGTGACAGTTAAAAAAGGCTACAATTGAATCGGTTGCTCTTACTGCTTATCATGGACACGTTGGGTCGATATTAAGATATGGCCTTTTAATGTGGGGAAACTCAACTGACATAAATAGAGCTTTTATACTACAAAAAAATGTGTAAGGGCTATTTGCAGTGTAGGACCCTTTGAGACCTGTAGGCCACTTTTCAAAAGATTGGGTGTACTGACTTTGGTTTCCATGTACATATTAGAAACAGGTTTGTTTGTAAGAAATCAAAGCAACTTATTTACTAAAACTAGTGTAAATTGTAAATATCAGCCGAGAGATCCAACAAAATTAAAATGGGAAATGAGCAAAACAAAATTACATAGTAGCAACAGCTTCATGATGATAATAAAAATATACAACCATATACCAAAATTCATCAGGGAACTACCTACTACCACGCAATTTAAAATAAATTTAAAAAAGTGGCTCATAGATAAAAGTTTCTACACAATCAAAGAATTCTTAGACTACAAATGAATAAATAAGTAGGTAATTAATATCGTACATACATATTTAAGAAATACATCATTAAGCTGTTAACTATTAAAAATTAGGTAATTCATATTTAGTAATATCTCGTTACAATTTTTGATATTAAGATTTTGACATTATATTTTGACATTATTATTATTATTATTTTTGAATAATATTGTGAGTATTATGACTTAATTTATATGGATAAAAATATAAGAAATATTGTTATATAATTAAAATTAAATGTTAACATGTCCTTGCATGTAAGATAAATATGATCATAAACTTATCCCTACAATATTCGTATGCCTGATAGAGGTGAAATGTGAACTGTAAAAAATATGAACATCTATTATGTACCATTTCAATCGAATAAAGTCATTTCATTTCATTACCTAAGTCAGTGAACGAGTCGTAACGAGTAGAGCTGACATCACGACTCGCCGTCCGACCTGTAACAGGAGGCGGCGCAGTGTCCTGAGATGCCTCTGGGGGAGGAAAATCCCAGTAGGGTCAAGTATACCATACCAAACTATGCATAATGTTGATTTGCGTGACCCCGCCACAAAGGGAAGTTGAAGTCTTCGTGGTGTTTCTAATGCGTAGGATGAAACCGCCAAGAGCCGCATATACTCTCTTCAGAATCCTCCAAAGAATGAAAGACACCAACATAGCTCTTCAAATACTCAGGCTGAACAGCCCTGTCCCTTGCCACATACACATCACTTCACAAATAAATCAAGATCATCAGGTCTAGAGAATAGCAAAGAGGACTTTTTACACCACGATGCAAAGATTTTTGATAGAGTTCTGGCAGTGCAGGTGGGACTAGTAACAGGCACAGCTATTGCAGGCAGTATGACTTTAAAGTAATATAGTGTGCTCATTTTAACGCTTGAATTCTATTACAACTACTTAACTCAGTAAATGAACCGAAATTAATTGCGGACAAACTGAATTGAATTTGATTTACAGTAGCCAAAATCCATTTAGGGAGGTACAGTAATTCGCTAGCGGTAATTAATAACACGTAATTAAGGCCACATTCTCTCTCATTACGTGGGTGCCAAAATTATATTATGTTTGTGTTGTCAGCCTAGAATGTCCCAGTGTAATGTCCCAACTTCAATTTGATGTTTTTGCTCATTAATATGGATTAATGAGCAAGCAAAATATCAAATTGAAGTACTGAAAGAAAAAATAATACATTTCTTTTATTTTATTTATAGACTCACGCCTGTATTCCCGAAGGGGTAGGCAGAGGTGTAATATTACACCCGCATTTCGCCATGAATTTTTAGGTCCCACGTAATAGGGGGCGAGACTATTGCCGTACCGGGCACATTACCAGACTCCGTGCTCCTACTGAGAATTTCCTAACGGAAAAACCCAAAAACACTTTGCCCGACCCGGGAATCGAAACCTCCCAAACTCTCCCAACCGAGACCTCCCAATCCCACGCGCACATTTATGCCGCGAGACCAACGAGCTTTAAATTACAGCTTTGTAAAAATACACGCTTCGAAGAAAAAAACAATAAAGGACTTTTGATGTAATTGTAAGGTAAAATAGATTACTTTCTTTGTTACCCACGCACAAAACCTTATAATATTTGAAAGCAAATAAACCTTTATAATAATGTTTTATTGCCAAAATAGCAAGTGAACATACAGAAATCGTAATGGATCCCTGTTCGCTGAGCACAAAAACAGTGCTCTCGCCAAAACTTTAACAGGTAGTAAGTAGAGTCTTGCTGATTTCAGCATGGATGGGCCGGCTCGACCGGGGAAGTACTACCGTCTCACAAAATATCGACGAAAAGTAACAGTATTTAAACTTTTGCGTTTTGTTGGGTGAGTGAGAGTGCCGGAGGCCCTATTCCCTATTCCTTCTCCCTCATTCTATGCCTTTTCCCATCCCCAAAGGGCGGCAACGCACTTGTGACTCCTGTGGTGTTGCTTGTGTCCATATGCGGCGGTAATTACTTACCGCTTACCATCAGGCGATCCGTCTGCTCGTTTGCCGCCTATTACTATTAAAAAAAACTAAAGACGTTGCCTTTTGCGCCTTCAAACTCTAGGCTACTTTGCGCTTCAGAGATATTGCTTAGCGACCGGATTCTACATTCGATCTATCCATGGATTTTAAGATTCGAGATTCGTGTTTGACATCTTTTGTATGGAGCTTATGTCACAAAACGAATTTAAAATCTCAAAAAAGGATAGATCGAATATTTAATTAAGCATAACTAAATATTCTCGTCAGGGTAACTGTCAGCATATCTCTCCTTCAGTTTAAAATGTATTCACGACTAAATATTATATTTTGTATTATGCCTTTTACGATATTCAATTAAATTTGGTTCGAAGTGAGTTTTAACTGCAAGGAAAGGACACTATTAGGTAGTTCCTTCCGAGTTGTCACTAACAGACTTTCAGGAGAGCTAAGCAGCGGTCCTATCGTAATTTGGCAAAAAATAACTGAAGAAAGCAACGATAGCCCAGTGGAGAGACCGACAGACTGCTACGCAGAGGGTCCGGGTTCGAATCCACGGCACGCACCAATGACTTTTCGGAGTTATGTGCGGATTAAATTGTTAATAATCGCTTGCTAAACGGTGAAGGAAAACATCGCGAGGAAACCTGCATGTCTGAGAGTTCTCCATAATGTTCTTGAAAGACATGTGAAGTCTGCCAACCCGCACTTGGCCAGCATGGTGGACTATGGCCTTACCCTTCTCATAGTGAGAAGAAGCCCGTGCCCAGCAGTGGGACAGTTTATATACAGGACTGATGATGATGATGATGATGATGAACTGAAGAAAAGAACGGTATAAGGCCGCCCTCACATTGGCTTCAGCGTCAAAGCAGCGTCACCTCAGAATCGACGCCGCGTCTACGTCACGTCAGCCAAGCGTTCCTTGAGAACGCTTTTGTCACGGTACTAATTTTGTCTCTTGAAGAACGCTCGGTGGACGCGTCAACGCGTAGACGCCGCATCTACGCGTTGACGCTGTCGCCCAATGTGAGGGCGGCCTAAAACCCAATAAATGTCGCGTATCAATACTATAGTGAATCAGAAGACAAGTGTCGGCGATGTAGATGATTCCCTTGTCAAGCGTAGTGATATCGAGGATAATACGTAAGGACGATTCACGGTAACAATGTATTTCAGACCAAATGCGCGTTCAGTTATTTATGGTATTTTTGTTCTGTGATATCGAGGCAATAAATGGTATTTTCTATACAGTTATTACTTATGTCAAAAACGAATCTAAAATCTCAAAAAAAGGATAGATCGAATATTCTAGTCAGGGTAACCGTCAGCCTACCTCGCCTTCAGTTTATAACTAAATATGTTTTGCAATATGCCTTTTACGGTATTCTCTTTTCATGGCTAAACCTTCAGTCTGTGAAGTTTTCTCAGTTAACTGGATTTTAATTCTATTTGGTTCGAATTGAGTTTCAACTGCAAGGAAAGGACACCTTAATTCAGCTCCCGAGTTGTCACTAACTACGGAATTCAATATTCGATCTATAGATAGATCTGTAGATTTTAGATTCGTTTTTGACATAAGCTCCATACAAAATATGTCAAACACGAATCTCGAATCTCAAAAGCCATGTATGGATCGAATATTGAAAATGGCCGTAACTGAATAACATGTGGGCTAAACCGTGGGCTTATCATAATGCAGCCAAACGTAAGTAAAACGAAGAACGGAATAAAACCCAATAAATGTCGTGTATCAATAGTATAGCGAATCAGAAGACAAGTGTAGGCGATGTAGTTGATTCCCTTGTCAAGCGTAGTGTTTACGAGGATAATCCCTAAGGACGATTCCCGGTAACAATGTATTTATTTCAGACCAAATGCGCGTTCAGTGATTTATATTGTTATTTTATTTTTGTTCAACTGTATCGAGGAGAGAAATGGTATGTTCTATACAGTCGGATACTTCATTTGAATTTGACTGAGTTTGGAAAAGTTTACCAATCATATTATTATTAACCATTTACTTTACTGAAAGTACTTTACAGACTAACATCAATACGAGTATTATCAAATTTATAACAATCGGTGTATTTATAAGTGGATATTATAATCACAGTCAAATAATCCAAATAATCCATACAGTCGTTCGACGAACGCGTCTAGACGGGTCAATCGTGCGGGGGCAAGAGGTGAGACGCGGGAAGAGCGATACCTAGTTACGTATATCGCCTTAGTTCCTAACTAGGTACATATTTTTGGGGGCTGGCGCGTGCTTGTTTTTTGTTCGTTACTTATTTATTTGCTTATGAATATAAATTAAGATGGTGCATGCGAATTGTGCTGTGAGATATTGAAATGCTTTATGCTGTTTAAAGATATAAATAAATAAGGATTCAAAAAATCTTAGATTTCATCAATTTAAAAATAATGTGCACGTACCTACTAATCTACTAACTTTTTACAATATATCATGTCTAGCCAAATCAAAACGTAGGTACGTAAACAACATGGCAGACGTAAGAAAATATGCGTTGTAAGGTAGTATTCGATTCAAGTGGGATTTTAATTTCATGCAATAAGTAGGTACCTAGTACCTTCATATTAGTTAAGTACCTATCACATATTATTATGTATCTTGGTAACGGCGCATCCTAGCTCGAAAATAACCATATTTTTGGTCCCCTTTTATAAACCCCACACATGTTCTCCGTAATATCATAGCCCGGTCACCCATCCATAAAATAACCGTGATGTGTATTGCTTTACCTTAACGTAGTTTGCACGAAAAAAATCTGCAAAATACTTCATATCTATAACATAGGCTCTGCAAGCTGATCCCATGGTTACCCGTCCATTAAACCACCGCTATGTCAATCGCTTTATTTTAACATGGTTTGTACGATAACGATATCTGAAAAATGCATTATGTTCTTAACCGCCTCCCACGACACCTGCGGGATGAAATAGGTGCTGACTGACACTTTGTATGCAAATCTGTCACCGCACGAAAAATGAAAACTGTTTTATAATAATTATTCATCGTTAATTATTGAAATATAACAAACTAGCTCTTTCCCACGGTTTCACCCACGTCTTGAGGGAACTACTTCGCGTACCCGGAAGTTACCGTTTGTAGCCTGAATTACTCCTTGGTACATCAGCTATCTGCCAGTAAACGTCTCGACAAAATCGGCCCAGCCGTTCCAGAGATTAGTGAAAACAAACAGACAGACAGTCAAAATGGTAAAAAATGATATTTCGGTATATGCACCGAGTAGGTATACATCCATAATATATGCATTTAGTAAAAAGCGGTTATTTTAATATTACAAACAGACTGGAGTGTCTGTAATAATAAAATTATGTGTATAGATGTATTTTATGTATAGATAAGTGATTTACACTGTAATATTCATGTAGCGTAGCAATTTTTATATTTTTATAAAATAAATAGATGGTATTTGAATAAGTAGGTATTTTTTACATGTGGCAGCCCTAGCCTCCTTACCCTTGTCTAGACGTTGTCGGCTTTTTCTACGAGATCAAAGGCGTCAAACTACTGTATGACTTTATACTGTGTTATAATATATGGTATTGAAACATGTAGACAGGCCACGGAGGCTCTTCCCGCAGTAGACGGTAGGATAGCCAAACAAATCCTCCGGCTGTCCAAACAACAACTGCGGACAGTCACGGCCGCTTACACAGGACATGGATTCTTTAATAAACACCTATTTACTATAGGTATCACCGACAGGCCGCTGTGCAGGGCCTGTATGGCAGCAGACGAGACGGCAGCCCACCTGCTCCTCGACTGCCCTGAGGTCGCACAGTACGGGTAACAGTACCTGTCCAGATACAGCACCCTGAGGGAAGCCGTGGGCCATATCAAGAGTCTGCTGGCCTTCCTCGAAGAGCTGGGGTGGCTTGAATGACGACACCATTCCCACCCGCACGCAAAATACACGCCAAGACGTGGAGTTGCGGAAACAGCCCGTGCCATCAAGTATCATCAAGAGGATATTATCAAATGTACGACAATTGATATATTTCCTTTACGAGGTGCCTTCACGTTACGCTGCGTGGTATATATCTTGCCACTTAAACGACCAAACACAACCTTGTGTCAAATGTTCAGTTGGGAAAGGTCTCGAAATAGTGCACCGATATCCGAATGATTTAAAGCTGGTGTTTTGCAACCTGTCAATCCTTGAAGCGAAGAAACTATGTACAGGTAACAGGTACTCGAAGTATAATGACGCGGGCACACGTAATGCTATGTGGATTCCAATACCTTTACCATCGTTGCAAAAGACCTAAATCCTAAAATAATGTGCCTATTCTACAAAAAATCTATTAATTTAGTAACACCAGCATTTAGAAGCAGGGACTAATAATTATACTGTCATACAATATTCATAATATCCAGGGAACATTGCGATACATCCACTATAATCCTGTTTTACTTTATCTTTACTATGCCCTGGTAAGAAATACCTTGGAATATGGCTCTCCGAACTGTTCACCATATTATAGAGTGCACATTAACGACATAGAGCGTGTTCAAAGGAAATGCCTTAAAATTATTTGTTACCGCCAAAAATTTGGTCGTACGTACTTCAATTATAATCAGAGGCTGCAAAAATTTAAGGTACAACCATTGGAAGGTTGTCGCAAATATTTTGATCTGGTTTATTTATATAAAATACATACATACACAGACTCACGCCTGTTTCCCCGAAGGGGTAGGCAGAGGCATATTAAACGCCCACTTTTCGCCAGTGGGTTGATCCCACGTAATAGGTGGCGAGCCTATTGCCGCTTATCGGGATATTTTGTTTGCCAGAGCCTCGTCCGTTGATCGGCAGGTGCACCACTTGCAGGTGAGGTTGGCTTGGTACCCTAAGTTCTTAGTGGGAACTAGGCAATGCAATCTCGATCGCGAGATCTCGGCCTTTTTTAGCGAGATTAATCTCGGTCGAAAAATGGGCGAGATCTCGCGAGATTTACGAGATTGCACTCGAGCATAAAACGTCTTATTCTAAGCGCGAGCTGACACGGACGGACCGCCATCTGTCGGTATCGTCATTAACAAAAAATTAAATGAAAGCAAAATTTTGCAGTTCGTGGATGTCTGCCTGAGAACTGCGGTTTCAATTCACGTTGAATCCGAAAGGGCCTTCTCAGCAGCTGGTTATCTGGCCAACAGAAAAGGAAGCTGTTAGCAGACGATTCTTTGGACATTTTGTGTTTCTGAAGCCATTATTACGAATTATTTTCAAAGGAGCTCCCCTTTGAAAATAATTGGCTTGAACTGAAGCAATCGTCCCTTTGATTCGTCCCTCAGTTTAGCAACATAGATGATAAGTAAATTTTTTTTGACCTCTCGTTGTTTTGTTTATTATAAAAGAAATGTTTTATTACTAAAAGATTTTTTTTGATATTAGAAGCCAAGACTTGTTGTTTCTTTCATTTCTTATTTGACAGATCCGTCCGCAAAAGTTTACTTCATAAAAGTTTATTAAACAATTATAGACAGAGGTACGTCAAACAATTTTTGAAGCATAAAAGTTTATTGAAAAGTTCGTGAAAAGTTATGTTTGTCTTATAATACTTAAAATGGTTATTATTTTTGTCCTAATTTATTCAAATATTACGATTATTTACAAAAAAACATACAAAACTGTCAATCTCGCGAGATCTCGAAATTGGCGAGATCTCGCGAGATTGGCTTCATAATCTCGCGAGATCTCGCTTGAGCCCAAATCTCGCGAGATTTGCATTCCCTAGTGGGAACCCTATACCCGTTATATAAAATAATTCATTCAATTATTGATTCACCCGAATTGCTTTCGCATATTTCTTTTAACATTAAATACAGTTTACGTAGATCGAACCGTGTTAATCTCTTTGCCTAGTAAAGTTATAAAAACAATATTTCTTATTAAATGCAGCTGGTAAGAATGGCTCGACAATATAATGAATTAGTTACAACTAATTTACAGTTAGACATTTTTCATCCTAGATTTTACACATTTTTAAATATTCTAAAGGATATCCTCTATCCCAAATAGAAATAAAATAGTTAAATATTTCTTAAGATATAGTATTGTTGTTGTTGCGTTGCGAAATTAAACCTATATTTTCTTATATGTTTAATTTCGTAACATGTGTATGTTTGTACATATCTTCTGTCTGTTAACTTAATGTTTAATTATTTCAATGTATGCACATGTGTTGAGTTGCAATCTAGATCTAAACATAAGCTTTGATTGTTTTTAATTTATAATAAGATTGTAATTTGTTTTGTGCAATTTAAAAATAAATAAATTAAATCCAAAAATAGACTAGTGTTATTGTAATCAACTTTATGGATATAATGGCCACTGTTGTAGGGGACTTCATCCATGTGGTTGACTTCATCCATGCGGGGGACTTCATCCATGCGGGGTACAGTTTTGTCTGTCCCTCGCAGTCGGACGCGGTCGCGGGAGGAGAGGCGTGTCGGTGTTGCGTTGCCGCGCGCCCTACCTATCTCCCGCGACCAAATGGGGGCTCACCATTCGATGCGTCGCGGTGGGGCCGCAGAGGAAGAGGAGATGCGGTGTTGCGTTGCCGTCCTCCCTATCCTCTGCGGCCGCTGGATGTTTTGGCGGCGGAGCCCAACACCTAATTCCGCCGCCAAGGGGGTTTTGTTCGGGGCCCGCCTGACCATCTGGCGGGCCAATACCAGTCGGGGGGTAGCGACGAATGCTTATGCGATTCCCTACTCTCCGACACACGGGTACATGAGAAAGTCGATAAAAAAAAAGAAGGGGACTTCATCCATAGTTAATGTACCATGCAATTAGTCTGATTGGGGTTGCACCAAAAAAGAAATGGTATATCACTTTACAAACTTATCGTATTAATTTTTAGGGAAATGAAATGTTGGAGGGCAAACCTAATATTCAGGCAGACCTAGCTAGATTATGAAGTTAGAAAGTTTTATATAGTTCTTAGTTCTACAAAGGTTTTGTAACGCTATTATGATCTACAGCTAGGATGATCATAATTTGCTGACAGAACATTCAGGCAAGCTTCTTTTACGAGGCATTTCACATATAAGGTTATAGCATTCTAGGGATTACTTTTACTAGTGCAAACATGTAATTGCTTTACTGAATATGTTCTCAAAGTAATCTTCTTATATTGAACGAAGCCCGAACGATTGGTCGTAAAAATGCTCAAGTTCTTATCTTCGCAGCGATGAGAATGTCCTAAAATACAAATAGAGCATACTGTAAACTGTACGATTCTATCTAGAATCGTACAGTTTAACTAAATGTGTGTTTATTGAGCTGAACTAGTTCCATAACCGTCCACTAGTGCCCTAAGGGCAATTAGCGAATCATGTCTGCGAGACAAAACAGTGAAGTACTTAGTTTTATTAAAATATCTTCGCCCTAAATACGTAAGTAACTTAGCCATTCCAAGCTGAATAACGCTGTTCCATAATGTTGCCAGCGAGATTTTAATTATTTTACCTTAAGTTAGGGACTTAATGAATGCCGAATAACAGCGTGTTATAGAGACTAGGCATAACTTGGGTGGATAACGGAGACACTTAGCTTAAGAAATTGGTGGTATTTATAGAAATTACTTCTGGCATGAGAAATATTTAATATATTATAAGTACATATTTACATAAACTACGAAGAGAAGTCTTCTTTCTCTTAACGTTATCCCAGTTTCAATCTGGGGTCCGCTTACTAGTCTATCCGGATTTGGCTGAATATTATCTTTTCCACAGAGCGGCTGCCTGTCTAACCTCCGCAACCCGAAGGGATAGCGATATTCCATGGTTTAGACTAGTGTCAGTTTATTTAGAAGGTACTGACGCCCTGTAACGACTGTCAAAGATCTTCATGACAACCGGGACCGACGGCTTAATGTGCTCTCCGAGGCACGGGACAAGCTATAATTATTAACAATTCAATACGCACATAACTCCGAAAAGTCAGATTCAAACCCGATACCCTCTGCATGGCAGTCTGTTGGTATATCCACTCGGCTAAACTACGAAGGGAAGTATGTGGCAATTTTTTGGGACTGCCTGATAGAGATATTGCGACAGTTGTGTACAATTATCGCTCGTAAAATAAACTAAAGAGTTTATCTACAGTTTATGTAAACACTTTTTCCTATCCTGGGAGTAAAACGTTACTTTTCTTTATTATTGGACTAAGCACAACTTGGGTTCATATTTGAATACACATAGGTATGGCGTAGTAATACAAGTGGCTATCCCGCTCCTTAATATTGTGTCGAATGTTGTTAGTTTGCTCCTAGAGCTAATAGCACTTTATCTGAGATGGTAATAGACAAGACATTAGGCAAGATTTCTTATCAATAACATAATTATGTTTCTATATATATGTTTATAGCCGAGTGGATATACCAACAGACTGCCATGCAGAGGGTATCAGGTTCGAATCCACGGCGCGCACCAATGACTTTTCGGAGTTATGTGCGTATTGAATTGTTAATTATCGCTTGTCCCGTGCCTCGGAGAGCACATTAAGGCGAGGTTGCAGTACTTTTTAAGATTTTTGAACGTCTGAAAGTCCCATGAACTAAGATATTTTTAATGAATAAAAATTAAAGTATAAAAGTTGAACATATCTTCTAGTAAATCGTAAAGATAGAAACACGATTTGGAATTATTGGCTCGATAAAAAAAAATGTCAAACATGGCACTAAATCACAATTTTAAACGTGTACTGCTTAGAGATTCCATAATGAATTTATATGAAAGTATTATCAATAGAAACAGCTCTTTATTTTAAAATAAATGGTAAAAACAGATTTCGTAATTTCGTTATCATTTTTCTCCAAGAACAAAAATAGTCAAAATGTTGGCATTATATCGCTCGCCGGCCGTTCATCAGTGCCTGTCTAGGCGTCATCGAGGGCGGACGTACGTCGTTGCTCCGCAAAATCCCCCTCCAACCCCGCATGTACGTTTTCGCAAAAGTACAAAGTAATTCGTATTACAAATTCAATCGTTCAAACCATATACCACAAGTAAGAAACCGTAGACAGGTTACTGACAAGGTAACATGACGGAGCTTACGAGTGGCACGCATCGCGTAAAAAAAGCGTAGGTACGCACACTAATATAAATATGTCAAAACGACACACTAAGAATTAGATAAGAAGTGTAAGTGAGATAGCACATCTAATCGCAAGCGCGAAATAGAGATAAACATATACTCTCTGGACCGACGCGCATTGTGACATCATGCTGACCGTTTCACAAACAATAATTTGACTCAGATGTGACATGATCACTTTGTCTGTCTTGAGTAAATTCAATTCGCCTCAAAGTAAATTTGATTAATTCATTTAAGGTAGGGAAATAAAAAGTCGATGTGATTTATTTATAACATTTATTAAAAAAGTACATTTTATTCTTCTCATTTCATTCAATGGAAACCTAAAACAGTACGTTAATATAAAAACTGTGCGCTGCGGACCCACCGTAGCCCTGGCAATACCCCTGGGGGTATGGTAGGTCTTTTAAAGCTTAATAATTCAATGGCTTAACCGTACTCCTGACTGAAATGCTCGTAGTGTTATACCAACGTGCTGCGTGGACATTAAACTGAACAGTGTTATCTCTCGTATGATAATGACTTACAACTTACGTTTTTGTATTTTTAGACAAGCGAAGACAAGCGCTAGTACGATGATATCGTGCAACAAGGAGATAAATTAGAGAATAAAACGTTTAGGTATTACTGCTAATGGTTATAATGCTTTGTATATTACAGGTATAATCTGTGGTACTGTTGAAGACCCGTCATCATCATCATCCTTGCGCTGTCGGATCATTCCCACTAGTTCCATTGAACAGTTCTATGACACTACTAGTGATATTTTTTTTCCCACTAGTTCTATTAGCACAACTTGATGAGAAGAATAGAACTAATGGGAAACAGTTATAGGAAATTTACCACTAGTTCTATGTATGTTTTACAAGGGTAGTGTCACAATATCGCGCTCACATATCCGAATAAATATGCATGTTGTTAAACGAATCAACGTCTACTAAACAATTGAACGTTTACAAAACAAATGAATGTCTACAAAACAAATGAACGTCTACAAAACAAATGACTACCAGAAAGTGATCAGCTATCGATAGTCATGGCAAAAAACAGGTGCATGCGATTTTCGACCTTATTGACAATTCATGACAAACTTCTTTTTTTGTTTTTTCTCGCTTTCTGGCAATATTAGGGTAATAAAATTATAAATTCTGACTAATGTCAATTAGGTTGAAAATCGCATGCACCTGTTTTCTGCAATCACTATCGATAGCTGATCACTTTCTGTAAGTCATTTGTTTTGTAGACGTTCATTTGTTTTGTAGGCGTTCATTTGTTTTGTAGACGTTCATTTGTTATACACATTAAACAAATGAACGTCTACAAAACATATTCATTCGGATATATGCGCGATGTCGTGACACTACGGATCATTCCCAGTAGTTCTATTGAATACCCTTGTAAAAACATACATAGAACTAGACTGGGACATTTCCTATTACTTATCCCATTAGTTCTGTTCTCCTCATCAAGTTGTGCTAATAGAATTAGTACAGTTCTATCATAGAATTGTTCAATACTAGGTACTACTATACTGGGAATGATCCCACAAAATAGTAGAACTTGAAATTAACGAACTGAAATTATTAAACTAATTACACAACAATATTATCTAGGAGTACGGTTAAGCTTTGAAAGACCCACCATACCCCAGGGGTACTGCCAGGGGTACGGTGGGTCGGCAGCGAAAACTGTGCAGTACAATCTACTTAGTTGTTTAATACTAAAAGGAGAAAAACAAGAACAAGTGAATGGACTTTGATCATCCTTCAATGTTTGTAACTTACGTATGATTTTGTATTTCTATAATAATAATATATTGTGTTGATTCAGCCTCAAATCACTTTTATTACTAGACAAAAACACACATCAGTATTTTATTATTACGAATGTCCCATCTGGATACTTTGTTTTTTAGTCTTTGAACACGCACAATACTGCTTCTCTTTTACACTCGCTAAATGCCAATTTTTTTATTCACTCTATTATTTGTGATACTGAATTTATTATAAATTGTAAATAAAACGTTGTAATATTATAATACTCATGAATGAGAAGTGATTCCATAACTTTTAGTCATTTTCCTACTATAGTTTGTGCAAAATCTCTTTACACACGACGGCATTTTCAAATGTAACATACACACACGCGAGTAAAAGAGCGAGCGCTTCCGACCGCAGCGCGTACGCGACTAAAGCCAAATGAGACATTTAGCCTGTTTTTAATGTGCCACTTTTGAAGTTCGCATAACTCATCTACGGTTTTTTTTATGCTGCGCTGTGGCACACGCACACACAAAACCCCCCCCCCTCCCCTCCCCCCGCTCACTCGCTGACGACACCGCCGTGTTTTTGTTTTTGCGGGGGGTGAGGTCGAGCTACGCACTGTACTGCAACCTCGCCTTAAGCCGTCGGTCCCGGTTGTCATGAAGATCTTTGGCAGTCGTTACAATGCGTCAGTACCCTCTAAAATAAACTGACACTAGTCTAAACCATGGAATATCGCTATCCCTTCGGGTTGCGGAGGTCAGACAGGCAGTCGCTCTGTGGAAAAGCTAATATTCAGCCAAATCCGGTTAGACTAGTAAGCGGACCCCAGATTGAAACTGGGATAACGCTAAGAGAAAGAAGAATTATGTTTCTAACACAATACATTTTTTGCATGTCAAAATCTTATCTAAACTATGTATATGTCACCGGAAAATAACAAGAACCGTAAAATAAATTTCCTAGGAAATTTATAAACTTTCGTAAGATTCTAAACGAAATAAATTGTATTATTTTACGCCCATATTTTCGTAAATTGATAAGCTTACCGAATTCATTCGTAAAATAATACGTAAGCAATAACCGAACGCGCATGTGCGCTCTGATTGGTTGAATAAATAACGTGTTCCATTTTCTTCCGCGCCACCGCCATTCAGTATTGGCCATACAAACTAACATTAACTTAACCGAAACCCGTTTACACTTCCTAACTAGGGGTCTAAGCGCCTAGTTTGCGAAACAATAAGGAGCTTCGTATACAAACACATAAACTTATTGTAAGACTTTGGAGGAACATCTCGGACGAAAGTTGGTAGTTAACTCAATTTAGTCCAATAGCTTTCTACACAAACATTGGCCAAATGGAATATAGTGTCCCTTTTAATACTTTGCAGACTTCGTAAAACGTCTGATGATTTCATTTGGTAAAATACATCTCTTAGCTGAGGGAAAGAGATGTTTGTTTGGATATAAAACTGATTTTTAGCGGTCATTTGCGTTCATTATGTCTTCTTGTGTCTGTTTCCCTTGAAATATTCGTTTTTCTGTGTTTTTTTTTGACACTAATTTGTGACTCGATGCGAATCCAAGTAGTAAGTGTTTAGTCTAGTTTATTTCTTGGGAAGTCTGTATTTTAAGACTTTAGACGGTAGATAGTTCGTAGAACAGTAACAATAACAAGCGTTATAGAAATCCTAAGTGAATAAGAGTTAATTGGGATAGTGAATAAGGTTGAATAGAACAATATAAAAAAAAAAAATTACAAGAAAATCTTAGACTGTTTGATTAATGTGGCAGGAGAAGCAATGCAGGTAAACTATCGATTTTTATTGTGCACAAGCATGTCTTAGTGGGGTGCTATTCATTAAATGTCTCAGCTTAGTCAATTTCTTTAATTACTGTCTGGCAATGATATCTTTGTGTGACGGCAATTTAGTCACCGACGCTTTTCTGCCCTATTTCCAATAAGATTTATAAACACTACACCTATAATGCGAAGGTTGTTTAATTAAAAGAAAAATATGGAACATTATAACCTAAGTACTTTTCTCGTTCAGTTTATAACACCTAATTAAATGCACATATCCAAATGTGTTTATTTATCATAAGGTATACTGTCACAATAAAGCAAATACGCTGAAACGCAAACGTAGACTCATCTCCCATTCTAATCAAGGTTTCAATTAAAAAAAGAGTTTCTAAGAATCCAGGTCAGCGTTTTAAAACGATAAGTTACAGTTGGAGTGATCTTGTCTCGTCGCAATTTCCAGCTGGCAGATTAGAACGGCCTTTGAATGTTAAAAAGTAAGTTTTTGTAAACAGCCGTCATCGTTTTCATCTTTAAAAAGGCACGTCAACGTTTAGCGATTTTATTATCAGCATATTATTGATCGTATCCTAAATAATTACGTAGCTGAGAGGACTTTAATTAGTATTTCGCTAACTTTTGATAGGTACTCAAAATTCTATAAGACATTTTTCCCCTGTATAAAGTTTTTTTTTAATGCATCTCGGTATAGCATGCATAAATCTTATGTTGCGCGACAATTAACCATCGAACCAAGGAAGCTCAGCGCTGTAGAAAACGCGCCATAAATATGCGTAGTCACTGTCTATCAAAAAAGTCTAAAGTCAAAATCATTTATATATTTAGGCCACAAAGTGATGCTTATGAACGTCAAAAATTAAAGTTAATTACTAGATGATTCTACATTTACATTTACTGCCACGTTCGCAATGCAATAGGTAGAACCACGAGAAAGAACAGGCAATAAAACTCGTGGCCACTCTTTTTAACTGCCAGTATAATATACTGAAACTTTCAAATTTTTTTTCCTATTTATAAATATTGATTATATGCGACTACTGATCGGAGGTCCCGGGTTGGACCCCGGGTCGGGCAAAAATGTTACTGTGTTTTTCCGAATTCTCAGTAGCAGCTCGGAGTCTGGTGATATGCCCGGTAACGGCAATAGGCTCGCCCCCTATTACGTGGGACTTAAAATTCATGGCGAAGTGTGGATGTAATATTACACCTCTGCCTACCCCTTCGGGGATACAGGCGTGAGACTATAATAATTAAAAAATATATATAAATATTGATTATACAATTTGACGGCTAACTAGAACGTGCTAGAACAGTCAAGTTTTATGACTGTTTTGTCTACGAATTAGTGGCAACGTGTTTTCTTTTCTCCGTGAACTTTTTACGCTCCTTGAGGAAATTTTCGGCTTCGATGGCTACTTTAACGAAGTTATTTTTGTTGGTTATTGTCTAATAAAGTTTCAGAGGCAATTTTGGTCATAATTAAAATCGTAACAAGTAATTACAAGTAAATTGGGTTATAAATTAACTATATTTTTTTTAAATCTCTTCAGTTAATCTTTCCGCTTATGTTAGAAACAGTTTCTCGCAAATAGTGTAATTGAGAAGCGCTTGAAAATGATTGCTGCTATCGTTGAGCTAGACTAAGCGTTCTACTATATTATACAATTCTTTAGCCAAGTATGACACGAATTACGAGTGATAACGTTGGATATGCAGATTAGCGGAACCTGGGCTCTCAGACGAAGGTTTTTTACCAGAACTGAGAAATAACTCACGTGATTATGATACGGATGTTACATGTGCAGAAGTTTAAAATGCGGTCATATTAGCGAGAGATAGATCGAAAGCATCTCAAGTTTTTGGCGTGAAAACTCACTAACCACTGTGAAAAGTGCATGAATTTATTTTATTAAAATAGGGTAATAGAACGTCGTCATTATAACAACATTTTACTATCTACACTTGACTTAGTTACTTACTGTGTGGATTAGTTCTTACATCATCATCATCAGCCCTTTATGCTGTCCCACTGCTGGGCACGGGCCTCTTCTCACTATGAGAAGGGTAAGGCCATAGTCCACCACGCTGGCCAAGTGCGGGTTGGCAGACTTCACATGTCTTTTTAACATTATAGAGAACTCTCAGACATGCAGATTTCGTCACGATGTTTTCCTTCACCGATTAGCAAGCGATAATTAACAATTGAATATGCACTTAACTCCGAAAAGTCATTGGTGCGCGCCGTGGATTCGAACTCGCGACCCTCTGCGTAGCAGTCCGTCGGTCTCTCCACTCAGCTATCGCTGCTTGTTCTTACATGCTGAGTAAAAGCAAAGTAAAATACCACTTCCGACTATCTAGTCGGAAGTGGTTTTTTACTTTGCTTTTACTTATTTAAACCGGGCCGCCATGCACAATTTCCACACTGTGAGATCACAGTGTGGAAACGTGATCTGAATCCAATGTTAATGATCTTCCTCAAGCGTTACAAAAGCACGACTGCGTTTTATTTGCGGATGATACCACAGTAATTATAGAAAGTGATAACATTAACATCTGCGAAAGTCAAATAAATAATGCACTTATTGATATTAATAACTGGCTAAATATAAATAAACTAAAAATGAAAATTGATAAAACAAAACTTATTCGGTTTAAATCTGTTAACACTAAACACAAACAGTTAAATATTAAATTCAATGATCAATCAGTTGAACAAATACATAGCACAAAATTTTTAGGTATCTTCATTGACGACCATCTTACATGGAAGCCACATGTCGATAGTGTTTGCAAAAAGTTGAATCAATTTGTCTTTGCTCTAAAGAAAGTGAAAGATGTGGCTTCAAGGGAATCGTCACTCTTGGTATACCATGCATACGTGTGCTCCATAATTCGCTATGGCATACTTGTTTGGGGCTATTCATCTGAAATGAGTCGGGTATTTATAGGCCAAAAGAAATGTCTCCGAGCGATATTTAATATGCAATGGTCTGACTCTTGTAGACCAATATTTAAATCACAAGGTCTTTTAACTGTGCCTAGTTTATACATCTATGAAGTAGCAAAATTTGTCAAGAGTAACAAAGAACTGTTTGAAGCCAAAGATAATAAGAATACACGTAAAATTAACCAGGCCTATTTAAAAATGCCCATACCTCGTTTGGAGATGTTTCGGGTCAGTTGTGTGTACATGGCTCCACTTATTTCTAATTCAATACCTGAGAATATTATTAACTTACCGTACCATAAATTTTGCCGTGCACTAAAAAAATGGCTGATTGCAGAGGGGTTTTATTCAGTCAACGAATTTCTAAAAAAATTCGCCTCACAGTCTGACCATTTTAGAATTAGGAATACATTATGTTAATTTTTTTTTTTCTCTTGAGTCACTGTGTTTTGACTCAATAAATATTTGTATGCTATTTGTAAAATGGCGAAATGTGTCTTGTACTTATTGTTATTTGTTGTCATCTTTTGTAACCACATTTTATGCAAATAAATGTATTATTATTTTATTATTATTATTATCTTTATTTCCTATTTTTCAAATTAAAATTACATTTTTAAATATATCATTCACTAAAAAAAAAACACATTTAAAAATATAAAATTAACCGGGGGGTCCCACCAGCATCGGGCACAGGGTCCAAGCTGCCAGTGGTTAGGGCTCCAGAGACAGGAACTTCCTCACAATACGTGCCGTGTCGAGAAGAACTGCCTTTTGCATCAGACCCTTGACCCAAGCACCCAACGCGAGCCTCTTAAGGTGACAATCGAGGCTCTTGGCTATTAGACCATTAACCGTCACAACTATCGGCACAATAATTGCCGAGTCCACATCCCACATGTCGACAATCTCGTGAGCCAAGTCCAGATATTTAATCTGTTTGTCTTTCTCGGCTTTCACGAGATTCTCGTCATGGGGAATGGTGACATCAACAATTATTGCGAGGCGCTCTGATCGATCTATCACCACAATATCAGGTTTGTTGGCTACAACAGTCCTGTCTGTGACGATAGATCGATCACAGTACAATGTGGCATGGCCATTTTCGAGAACTGGCTCTGCCACATACCTGTAGTACGGTACCTCGATGTCTACAAGTTTGTATTTCAGAGCAAGTTGCTGGTGAATGATTCTGGCATTATTATTATTATTAATACTACGAGAGGCGAGAAATTTACTATAACTTTTAAATCCAAGATTTAAAAATCATAATAGAAGTATGCTATCCTATAATAATTTAATTTGCCTTAGTAAGTGTGTATGACTGAACGACTGTGTCTTCCCTTCTCTAGCACTCATAATCCATGCTGCGACTTTATCATTCTGTTTATCTAGTAGCAAACGAAGTAAAATACATGTGAAAGCAATTGATATCGTTTATTGCTTGAAAGCCTTTCCGTGTTGTTCCCGTAAATATGACTGTTTCATAGTGAATGGTCCTAAGAGATTTGTTATAAAGGTCATTGGGCATATCTGACCTGCTTTGCGAATAGTGGCGGACATTAACCAAAATAGTTTTAAACAAAGGGGAATAATATGACCTTTCATTGCATACAATTGTTTGATTAAAAATCGTCGGAGAAAAATGTACAGGATCCTTTAAAAAAGAAAACTAACGGTATCAAAGGTTTTTATTTCATCTTATAAAGGCATAAAAATGATATTGAAACCGTACAGCGTGGTGCATGGATGAGCTAATGTTTAGAGATATGTTATACGATGTCTTTTTCGCACATTGAACAGGTTTTTTTTCGCACATTAAATAGCTGCGCCCATATCGCTAACATTGTTTATTATCTGTCTTGGGCCATACACCAGGAAGCAACAGACGCATCCGCTGCCTTTCTAAATGGTCTTATGATTGCTTTGGATCAAATTGAATAAAAAATATTTAAATGAATTAGCATTTTATTTTCCTTACCTATACCAATGAATTAGCGGACGCCCGTGACTTCGTAAGCCTCATTCAGTGATCTCGCGGAAATATCGGGATAAAAAGTAGCCTATAACCTTTATCATGAATGTGGCTATCACACACTAAAAGAATTTTTCAAATCGGATCAGTAGTTTCAGAGATAAAGAGTATGGATATATACATAGATAACAATAGATTTTTTGAGATTCCTGTAGCTCACTTTAATGCGACTAATGCCATAGTAAATGAGAGCCATAGATGAATACATTCTGCTATATTTCGTTTGTGTCCGCCATGGGTATGGTTTCCATACCAAGCCTAAGTTTTGGCCAAGCAGTTATTTTAATTCGTATGTTCCGTTCATTTATTGAATTCTTATTTATTATATGGTATGTATTACGATAATAGTTTAGTGAGCCAAACATATTTTGAATGACAAGAATACGAAAGGTTCTAGAGAATGGAACAAAGTAGCTGCTATATATTATTTAGATAGTCCGGCGGTCTATGCATAAGCATGTCTTTGGTTCACTTTCCGGAATAAGTACACACGTACTTATGTATAAACCTTCATACTTTCGAAACACAGTTTGAAGCTTAAAAGCGTAAACGATTACACACTGTCACGTAATAGAAACATTCCTTAGCTTTATGTTAAAACACCTGTTGATCTAATGAGCTCTTGGAACACGACACGATAAGCGTCATGGTACATACATGCATGTACCTACATGGTCAGTAACACAGTTAATATTCTACCATATACACATATCACTATCTAGTCCCAAACTAAGCAGAGCTTGTACTATGGGTACTAGATAATGGATAAATATACATATATACTTTTATTTTCTAAATACATACATATTATACATAGAAACACCCAGACCAAGACAAACATCCATTTTCATGCACACAAATGTTTGGCTTGAGCGGGAATCGAACCCGCAAAGACGAAGAAGGCTTCGTAGCAGCTTACACTCCCGCTGTGCCAACCGGTCGTCAAAGGACAGAATAATGGATCATAACAAAGTTGTCAGAGTGGTGTATTCATAAACTTCTATTATCCTTGTGTGGGTAAATAAAATAATGTTGTATAAGATAAGTTGATACGAGTGATGTATTTTTAACATAGGGGTTTACTATTTTCTCGACTGATTAATTATTAGAAGCGGTAAGATTTTTCGTTTTTTTTTGTTTAAGCCAAGCTTTCGTAATAATGAGTATCTTTTTATGTGTATACAAGTATATGAACCATTGACAAGTGGTATACAAGCAATAATTTGTCTTTTTACAACCGGGCTATCCCCGGGGCTTAAACAAAACGGGCTTCGTCAGGGGCTTAATAATATTGCCACGTACCTTTTGTATAAATGCCTTCATACATGCCTGTGTCGGGATGGAGACGAGACACGCAGGCAAAGTATAGTTAGAGCCAAGCCGATCATGTGTAGAAAGATCTTTACAGGACACAAATAAGTGGATCTTTTGTAAAACTTACCACGCTATGCAGAAAATAACACATTACAAACGTTTAGTTTTTCGTGTGAATGTGTGGCCTACTCTAGTGTCGGAGTTTTCAGACCGCCCGAAGGCCTCCGACATGGCCTAACGATTCTTACCCTGAGACAAGATTCGGGACCGACAGCTTTACGTACCCTCCGAAGCACGGTAGCGCTCAGATGTAAATGCCACACTTGGTCACCCATCCAAGTGGTGACCTGAGGAAGCGTTGCTTAACTTTGCCGATCTGTTACCAACGACAAGCCAATTCATCTATAATGGTTAGTTGTATTTAGGGGACTACCTAAGCCCGGCACCACATAATTATGAACTTATTCAGCGCCAGTTTCTGTTCAGCTTGACATAATAAGTATATGTTTTTATTCATTCTCGCGCCTCTATTTCTATAATGAGAATTAAGTATGTCTACGGCATGAAGGCTGAGCAAAACGAACAAAGACTAGCCCACAATCAGGCATATTATTAGCAACAAGGACTCAATATCCCTTCGTTCTTCAGCTGATTATCCAGCCCGTGAAATCGTTTGTCCTTTCAAGAGAATTCTATCTGAGGTCTGAGTATCCGACATATCTCAGTTATACCACTTATCCGAGTTCTCGGATACTCAACGAACCGTTAGTTTCGTATATTACCAAATTATTTCAGAACTGGCATGTTTTAGTTCAAGCGGAAAATTTGGCGATGAGGCGACGATTTTATTTCGACAAGAGTTTCTTTTTCTGTAAAACAGTAGGCTTAGATGTATTTCTGACACTAATGGTAATTGTGGTTCTGTTTTGGTGTGACTTAATGTCTTTTTAAACTTCTTTTAATTACTGCTTCGATATTTTAATGGACAGTAATAAACATTGAATACAGCTGTTTGTTTTTGTTTGTGGAAAGCAGATGGCGTTCGCTACGGTAAGCATTTTTTTTGTCATACTGATAGAATATTGAACTTGCTTTTTAAATAAAAGATTATTTTTATTCTACATATTGTTTCATTTTATTTGATTGTTCTACCTGAATTAAAGTAACAATTGTAACAGAACGCTATTTACCGACTCGCACAGTCGCATGCAAAATTCATAAAATATTAAACGTAATATGTTCACTTAATTATTATTTATAAAAGTTAAATCTACATTGCTGAGACATAAGTATCGTAGTAAAAACAATTTTGACACACTTGCCATCTTTCCGTTACTATCAAGCATCATGATTCGCAAAGCATATTAATCATTGCTGCTGTTTTCAAGCATTGTCAATCAAACATTATGTTCTATATTGCATGGATTTTAATACTCACCTGAACAATCTTGAGATCACCACGGCGATGATTACAAAGCTGATTTGAAGCTAGTTTCAACGAGCTTGATAATATATCATGTACATCATTATGCTCGCGGAAGCTTGCTTCAAATCGCTCATCTGATTGTCTTCTTTCGTTCCGTTTATCTCCATTTTTTCGAATAGTTTTCCAGTCAGATGCTTGTACAACAGCTAGGATTGATTTACCTGACAAAGATAATTGCAATATTCCAACTATTGACTGATTAAACTAACATAAAGCAAAAACAGCTGCTTGAAGCGCACACCGTAACCAAATTCGGCTCTGCATGCAGTTGGCTAAAGATTCCACAATGCGGAACACTCCAAAATTCTATACTTGACTTGCTTAATTAATCATTACGTTCGAAACAGATAAAGAAATAATATATATATATATATATATATATATATATATATATAAGTAGAAACATTTAACAATGACATGTCAGTCATAAAGCGTAAAGCGCCAGATCACATTGATTGTCAAAATCAAAACGGTTTCACCATAACAATTCGTGCATGAAACTAATGTGTTAGTATTTAAAGTGTTTGAACTCGAAATATCGTTATCGCCGTCTAGTGGCCATATCTATACAGTAAGCGTGACATTTTTTACTTGTACGAAAATCCCAAGCAATTCAATTGCAAGGAACGAGAACCTTCATGTAAAATAAAAGTTACCACGTGGAGACACCTCGACGGAATCCACAAGGAAATGGCAGAATATACTCGTTTACAAAATAAGCTGACATGTGTTATGACATGTCTTGTCAGCAATCACTTAGAAGTCCTACAAATGAAAAACATTGAAGTAAGTAAGTCACATGACCTTTAAAGAACGAAGTAGGTACTTCGCTATCCTTCGCTTAGTATATGAATGTATTAAACTATTAATCTAAGTTAAAGATATGGTGAGGTAAATCATCAAATCATCAGAAACAACGTATCCGAAGAACGCCTGCTTCCTACATACATACACATGATTTGGTATGTTATTATGTCTTTTGTATCATTTAATAGTCAGTAAGCGTGACATTTTTTACTTGTACGAAAATCCCAAGCAATTCAATTGCAAGGAACGAGAACCTTCATGTAAAATAAAAGTTACCACGTGGAGACACCTCGACGTAATGCACAAAGGAATTCCAGAATATACTTACAAAACAAGCTGATATGTGTCTTGTCAGCAATCACTTAAAAGTCCTACAAGTGAAAAACATTGAAGTAAGTAAGTCACATCACCTTTAAGGAACGAAGTACTTCGCTATTCATCGCTTAGTATATTAATGTATTAATCTAACTTATGTGTTCTTATTACTTAAGTTAAAGATAGGGTGAGGTAAATCATGGAATCATCAGAAACCACATATCCGAAGAATGCCTGCTTCCTACATACATACACATGATTTGGTATGTTATTATGTCTTTTGTATCATTCAATCGTCTAGAAATATCCACCGGGCACAACAAAAATGGATATTCCACTAAACTGGCTTTTCATATGTACTGGAAAGCTTTGATTTACCAGAAAAAATTGGTCGATAGTAAATTACTGTTATTTATTATTTTGTACCTATTATTTGCACGCTTATAAAGTTACTCTTTTACTACGAAATATATTGTGTTATGTTTGTTATTTTAATATTTTTTGGCACGCTCTAGAATAAGTTCTGAGCGCAACGAGTGGTTCCTCGTGAACGAATTCTTAAATTTCCCAGAAATCTGCGATCGGTTGACTAGGAAACGTACAAAATAGAGTGAACTCGAACTTATTTAATTGTTGAGTGCTTTGAACGTATTTAATTGTTGTGCTTTTTATAGAATTGCAATTGGTGGTTATAAAAATCATTCGATGTATAGAAATTAAGGTATCTTACAAAATTATAATTATTTTAATTGGTTTTTACAAAAATATATTTTATAGCAGTTTATAAAGAATTTTTTAAACTCACAGCATTCATTAATAAAAAGAGTTTTAAACTAATTTTAAACGAGTACTGAATAATTATACTGTTATGGGATTATAATTATATTAAAATCTGAATCAAATGCTGCCAGCCTTCTGGGCACTTTACCCGATGACATTGATGCGGAGGCATTTTACGACGCCTAAACCTTGTAAATATTTTAAATTTTTAATTTCTTTTTACGGCTTTTTGTACATATACTACTTAGACATTAAGATTAGATTAAAATCTATAATTGCATATATGTACTGTTGTTCAAATGTTTAACGAAACATCTGTACCTACCTAGTGCACAATTTCCACAAAGTGTTGACTAATATCAATCATAGCAGTTCACGGCGCGTAATCTGATAAATATCCAGATTCATCTGTTTGTACAAGGTGACACAAGACCATGATGATTCCGAATTGATTCCGCAAACTGTTTCTGAATTCTATAATAATAATAATAATAATAATTTATTTGCATTAAGTGTTGTACAATATAGATCTTAAAGTAAATAGAAGTCCTAACACTTAGTCGCTGATGCGACATACAAATATTTTCCATGTTAAAATAAGATTTAAGATATCTTAATAATTTAGAAAGCAATAACATTCAATAAAAACATTTATAAATCTAATTACTATTGATAAATTCAGTAACAGAATAAAATCCTTTATCCAATAGCCAACTTTTTAAACGCCTGAAACATATACAGTCTGGAAACTGCTTAATATCTTTTGGTATCTTATTATAGATTTTTATACACATATTATAGCAATTTTTTTGGAATAATGTTGTGTTTGGAACTCTTGGTACAACTAATCTATCTGGATCCCTTGTATTTCTCGGAAACACATCCCTAGCTTTTCTGAATAGATGGTTATTTTGACGTACAAATTTAACACATTCCAAGATATACATATTGGCAACGGTTAACAGTTTAAATTTCTTAAACAAAGGCTTACAGGATTCCCAAGGCGGGATTCCACCAATAGCCCTTACGCACTTCTTTTGGACCAGAAATGCTCGATACCAGTCTGAAGAATTGCCCCATAGAATAAGTCCATATTGCAACGATGAAGCGACGTAACCATGGTATGCCATTAACACTGTACTTTCTGAAGAAGTTTTCCGTAATGAATAGAGGACGAACACAAATCTATTTAGCTTGCTACAAATTTTGTCTATGTGAGCTTTCCATGACATATGGCTATCCAGTACTATCCCTAAAAATATGGTTTCGTCAGCTTGAGATATAACTTGGCCATTGTGATTTATATTTAAATTATATTGGTGGCTACGGTATGTCGTAAATTGTATTATTTTCGTTTTTAAAATATTAACATTCAAATTATTAAGATTTAACCAATTGATTGTTGATTGAATTGTAGAATTAATGTCACTTATGTATTGATTTATGTCAGATTTATTTTTGGCAGTTATAATTACCGATATGTCGTCAGCAAAAAGTGTACATGGACTGTTTATCACTTCAGGGAGGTCGTTTATATATAATAAGAATAAAAGGGGTCCTAAGACACTCCCTTGTGGTACACAGGTATTGTTAGGTTTAAACTGGGATTTATAATTAATTAGTTCGTTATGTTTATTTATTTTTGAAATCTCTACACGTTGTTGTCTACTGCTTAAGTACGATTTAAGCCAATTCAATGCCGGGCCACGAATACCATACCGCTCTAACTTTGATAATAATAATCTATGGGAAACAAAATCGAAGGCCTTCGACATATCAAAGAAAACGACTGCCACTCGCTTGCCTGCATCGGTTTCGTCAACGATTGTTTTACAGAGATTAAAACAAGCCAAAGTTGTCGATTTGTTTTTTTGAAATCCGAATTGTTCATTTCTTAGGATTTTGTGTTTTTCAATGAATGACAATAATCTATTCTGCATGGCCTTCTCGAAAATCTTTGAAATAATAGGGGTGAGACTAATTGGTCTATAATTATCTATTTTGTTTCGTTCACCCTTCTTAAACAGAGGCTTAACTATTACATATTTTAAATTGGTTGGAAAATGCCCTTCTGTAAATGACAAATTGATCAAATGTGTTAATACCGGAGTCAGTTCTGTGGAACAAACTTTTAGGATTTTAGTTGAAACCTCGTCGTATCCAACAGCTCTCGTATTATTCAGAGAGAGGATCAACTTTTGGACATCTTCAAACGCAAAAGGCCTTAAGAATAAGCTACTAAGTAAATTTCCCTTATATGTTAGCTGCAGTTGATCATTACACTTATTTGTTAGGTTTATCCAGTAATTATTAAATAGGTTTGCAATTTCTATGGGTCTGCATGTGCTATAATTTTCTGTATGTATGGTCTCTATGGTTTGTAATTTTTGTTCAATTTGTGTCTCGCTTTTTATCAGAGACCAGGCAGCTTTGCATTTATTTTGCGAGTTACTTAAAATTCTGTTATTTGTTTCTTTAATGGAATGGTCAATGCAAGACTTTAATAACTTGGCATATTTTTTATATATTTTTATATTAGAGGTCGACTTTTTCTTATAGTACGAGTAGCGCAGTAAACGTTTTCGTTTACAACTTATTCGCAAGCCCTTGGTTATCCAGTTTGCTTGATTAGTTTTATTTGATACCTTGATCCTAACTATAGGGAAACACAAATTATAGAACAAGAGTAGCAACTCATGAAAGATATTAAAAGCTATATTCATATCGGTTTCAACATAGACCTCTGAGAAAGAGAGACTATTTATGCAGTCTTTAAATTTCCTGACGTTGTCCACACTATAGTCCAATATACCTGTAAAGCGAAAACCTCTTTTCGCTTTACAGGTATATTTAATAATTGAGCTGTGTTATGGTCAGAAATATCCCAGTGTAAGAGTTCTCCTTTAGCTGATTTTATATTGCTTATAACGTGATCAATACAGGTTTTCTGACGCGTAGGTTGTTCAATATGAAAGATTAAATTAAAATTAGAAATCACTTGGCGTAGTTCTTTAGATCTTTTATCCATTTGTAGAATATTTATATTAAGATCACCTATTAAAACCAATTTTTTCTTATTAAATTTATATGACACATGGTATAAAATTGCAGTTAACCTAGTTATAAATAATGAAAAGTCCGAATTTGGCGTTCTGTATAATCCTATTACTAATATATTGTATGTGAGCAAACCTAGTCCACAACATTCAAAATGTTTGTCTACACAGTATTCTTTAATAAACTCTAATTCTTTAAATTTAGTGCCCGATTTTACTAATATAGCTACGCCTCCACGTTTATGACTGGTTTTTCTACAGTATGACACAGCCAGATCATAATTAGTTAATTTTATCAATCGCTCATTGCCCAGTTCAATAAATGTTTCTGTTAAACAGATTACATCAGGTTCTGAGTTGTTGCACTTAAGATCATTTAAATGTATCTCAAGAAGATTACGTTTGCTTAACATGCCAGCTACATTTTGATGTAAAATTTTTAAATAGTTAGTCTCGAAAAAAGTTACTCCATTGTTCTGTCTGTGTACCTGCATCTATCATATTACTATTCTGCTCGCTTCAATTCGTGATCTTGTCAGTTTGTACACTCCGGGAATGTTGTCTAAGTTTGTGATCGTCAATATTAATTGTTTTAGGATATATACGTCTAAAATTTAAAAAGTCGAGATTATAATCCAATTGATCCAGAGTAGAATTAATTATTTTACAATTTTGCATTTTTGTTGAGAAACTGTCTAAATTTACAAAATCACAATTCTTGTATTGAGTGGCTATCATTGTTAACATTTCATTAAGCTTAGATTCGTTCAGGTGAATATTTTTAAATACTTTTAAAACAAATGTTGGACACGTGGTTGTTTTCAAAAACATACATAGTTCTGACATTATTTCCAATCTGTTGGAGTCATGTTCTCCAGCACAAATGATAATACGATCTTGAGCGGTGATATCAAACAACTTAGCACACTTGAGTATTTCTTCTGTTGGTGCATAAGGTTTTATAAAAGATATGATCTGGTACCGTTTGTAGCGAGTCTGAAGTCGAGATTTTCTTAGGGCTTGTGCCATGCCAGTACACTGTAGTCCTCCAAATATAAATATCCTGTTATTAAAATTATGTTTCTTCAATGGCGACATAGTAGTCGCAAGGCTATTTGCACTTTGGTCCTTGCAGTCTGAGAGACTTTGTGCTTGGTTTTGTTTTACGTGGTCATCTATTTGTGTTTTTGACTTTATTTTTTGCTGTGTGGGTGGCGTTCCATTTTCAGTAAGTTTTTCAATGTTGTTTGTATCATCATTAGTATTGGGTAGTGTAAGTGGACTTTGTTCAAAGTTGTCTGCTAGTCGTCGCTTGATTTTTTTATTCGACACACTTTTTCGTATTGAAGATGTGGGACTTCTACATATCTGTTTGAGTATCTTTATCTCTTGTGACATCTGTGTTATTTGTTTTTTCGGTTCGCCATTCTCCAATATTATATTGTCCATTTCATTTTGCGTGCTCAATAAATTTGATTTTAAGGTGTTGATCTCTAGCATCATTTCTTCAACGCATTGTTGGTAATTGTTTGTCGACAAGTCGAGGCTTTTTCCCATAATGTCGCAAGAGGCAGGCGAATCCAAAGAATCAGAAGTATCCATTTTTTCTAGTGATTTGGATTTATTCTTATGCTTCCTTAATGTTATATTTGCGTATTCTTCCATCTCCGCTATATATATTTTAGACTTAACTCTTTATTAATTGCCCTGTTCATAAATATTTTTTTAGACAATAAGAATTTCAAAGATGTATCGTGTAATTGGGTATATTGTCTATGGTATGTTACTAATTCACGTATCATTCGTTCATCGACGGCACAACACTATTATTGTCTATGGCAGGTTTGATTATTGTCTATGGCACTATTAATGACAATCACAATGACACTGATTGTATGTCGTTTTTGTTTTGAAAAAGTGATAAAAAGTTTTTCATAACGGTTAAATTTACTTACAGTTCGATATTTTTCAGTTTATTATCACTTTGATAGCACCTTTATCACGGATAAACCATTCTTAGTGTTTTAATTTATAGAATAACTGGTAAGTATTGTCACAATATCACTAATTACGTGTATTTTATATTAGTACATGATTGTTTATGCGAGGATAGTTTTCGCCGTAGCACTTAAGTTATGAGTCTGAAAACAATAATTGACGACTATTGCACATTTACGCAGTATTTTATCCAGATATTTAACAGTTTAAACAAAAATAACAATATTTCGAAGTTTAAAAATACGCGGACACATTTGACATATCAAGGCAGAGCTGTCATATCCTTCTGTACCTTATTTCTGGATGTATAGAGTGCGGATTAGAAAATAGCGAATACCAGTAACTAGTGCCACATCAGTGGATGTGATTAAAGCGTGGAAGCAATAAATAACCGCTGCTTGATTAAGGTGCCGTTCAAATTTCAACCAATTATGAACGCAGTCTTTAATCCCTAATGACGATGATGTAGTGAGGTTGATGCGGACGAACCTTACGAGTGTATATTGAATGTACTAAGAAACAGAGATTATATTTTTAAACAAGTGTATCTACTTACGGACTTGAAGTCAGGAAAAAAGAGGTCATACTTTAAATCAATCATCGTTATAACTAGTGTCCAATGTACTCGTAGTATAAGCTTGAATGAAGCTATATAAATAATATCATATCTTATGTGTATTATATCTACAGCGCTTATTGAAGTCATACATACATACATAGACTCACGCCTGTTTCCCCAAAGGGGTAGGCAGAGGCATATTAAACGCCCACTTTTCGCCAGTGTTTTGATCCCACGTCAGAGGTGGCGAGCCTATTGCCGCTTATCGGCATATTTTGTTTGCTAGAGCCTCGTCCGTTGATCGGCAGGTGCACCACTTGCAGGTGAGGTTGGCTTGGGACCCTTAGTTCTTGGTGGGAACCCTATGCACCCATTGAATTGATTGAAGTTAATTCATTTATTTTATTGCCTGTAGAATTATGATCACTTAAAGGAAATACATTAAACATCATATTTTTTTTTACTTAGGAGGTCACGTAAAGGGTAGCCGCTTTATGGTGCCAAAACAAAATAATCTTAGAAATCATAGGAGAGCGCTTGGTATGTCCGGAGAATGTTTATCACAAATATTTATTTTGTTCGCATTATACCGTAAAATCTTACAGAAAGTTTGTCTCTGTTGCAATGTTTCTTGGCGTGGCGCGGACGATGCTTCCACAACGTAATCTAAATATATTAGAACTTCGAGTATGATCACAACCATTTTCTATTTCAGTTTTAATTTAAACTCCAATTTCTGAACTAAGAAATAAAAACTTAATATAAATATAATCTTGTTTAAAATAGACATAAAATTGGAGATTAGCTAAGAGTTTTTTAGAGGCACTCGAGTATTCTTAACGTGATTGAGTTTGTGAGAAAATTCTACCTAGACACAAGACCTGCAATAAAATATTATAACAGGATTACTTTGATCGTAAAGCAATAGAAATAAAGTGATTGTTTCTAAGAATAACGTTTAGAGATTACAATGAAAATAAATAACGCGTAATGATCGTCAGCTATGGTTTTATTATTGGATTTGTATCAGAAGGAAGAAGAAATAGAAAAAGAATCTAAGTAGATATAATTTACGAATATTTTCACGGTTTATTTTAGTTTACGTTTTTAGAACTTTAGAATCTTAACAATAGCCTAAAAACTAGCAGAATTAGAAGAACTGGCATATCTAGAATTGAATTTATCACTCGTTTTTGGTGTATTAACTCCACATTTCTGTAGTCTGGAGCTTTGGTTTTCTGTGAGACAGCCCATAATGGGTATAGTTTCGTAGTGGCGGAGCCAGTAAATTTGCAGTTAGCATGCCTTTCTGCACCGGATTACTACATATTTGCCAACTTCTTTGGAAAATTGCAGGTAGGGATTAAAATACGTACGGGGCGAGGCTACTTCACTCTCTACGACGGACTTTTTCATCGGTTCGTCTAAATGTGAACAGTGTCATATAAATTGTACTGCCACTAGTATTATTCGTATGTTTCCTCGCTCCTTCGAAATAAGTACAGTGTCTTACAAATCGTTCCAAGTACCTCTTTTCAGTCGGTCCGCCTAGTGTGAAAAATTGTCCCTCTCTGGACAAGTCCATTTAATTTTAACTTTTGGCTTCACTTATCAACTCTTTAATCAACTTTAATTACGTCTTACAAAGAGCTAAGATGATTTCGCCACATTTATTATCTTTTTTTAGCAAAGCTGATGTAATAAGGTCGTATTTAATTTATGAGGCTGTTCGCGTTTACGATGTACCACGAGTTTATATTTAAAATTAAAACAATATACTTTGTATGAGACCTTAGTACGGTGTGTTAGATAGCACGTAATATTGTTATTGTAGGTATAATATAGTCTTTATAAATATCCGGATGTTTCAAAATTGTAAAGTAGTTTTCTGACCTTTTAATCCTTTCACTTCTATAAAGATCTGGTTACATTTTTGAGGAGCTAAGTTAAAAGACTACTATAACCTAAGAAATGTTGCCAAAATTTAAATCTTGTTTTTTAAATTGTTAAATCATCCAGATACGTACGTCATAAGGTTCTATAATAAAACTCATACAAGACATTCACGCACCAAATCCACGAATAAAGAGCACCTAAATAAAGTTAAAATACGTCTATTGGGTGCGCTCGTGGATCAGTCAGATTAGCTTTAATCTTTCATTACACAAACCATCGACAAAAGAAGAAGACAGTTTGACACGTGGAGGATAAGTTGTTAAATAATATGTTATATTTATTTTAGAAAGGCATATACTATTAACCTGTTGGTGCTGGTCGAGTAAATGGCTCTTTCGAACATTAAATTAGTTGATTATTTGACATATGTGGTATAAACTTTATTATTATTTTTTTAGTATAATTATTATAATTTGAATGCATGTAATATCTCTATGGTCTAATGCGTAGTGATTATTGTTCTGAGGTATCAATAGGGCCAGCTTTTCCTAATTTATGTGAGGGTTGTAGAAATAATTAGTATTGTATTGAAATAAAATATCTAATATGACGGCTTGTACTAATACTTACAGCTTTTAGGTTGAATATCTTTTACGTCTAAATAATTTTTGAAATAAATTTCATAAGCAAGACTGTTCTTGAATAGGTACCAAAAGGGAAAGCAGAGTGCTTGATACTAAGGTAATATTCTAGATGTTATCGTGCTAGTTATAAATTGAGCTGGATAAACAGACAGTTTAGTTCATCAGAGTATTTATTAGAAGCCCCAGAATGTATAATGTAGTGAATGTTACAGTAGATAAAACAGCGAATACCTTAGCCAACTTCAGGTAAAGGTATTACAATAAAAAACAAACACAAGACAAAACTGTGTATCCAATTTCCTCTTGGAAAGCGTCACGGGACGGAAAAGGATCTTGACCTCGCTAAGGTTTTTCTGCAAACTTCGTCTACATTTTAATATTTCTTTTGTGTTCGTTTATAGTCACAACTTTAAATTAAATACGTCAAGGAACCTTTCTTTTTGTTTATTTAGTACATGTTTCTTTAACAAAGTCAAAAGTCAAAGTCAATAATCATTTATTCATCTAGGTCACAAGGTGACGCTTATGAACGTCAAATTTTTAAAGTAAATAACTAATACTTCTAATGCTTCTACATTTACTGCCTCGTTCGCAAAGCAATAGGTAGAACCACGAGAAAGAACGGGCAATAAAACTCGTCTCCACTCTTTTTAATCGCCAGTGTTATGGTACATATTTTATTTTTGTAAGGAGCTGCAACTGTTTCATCTTGTAGTTAATTACTTGTAAATAGTAAATAAGAACATACATAATACTTAAACAATTATGCAGTTACTAAATTAAGTGCTATAGTAGTCTTCCAATGTGAATCTTATGTAACAGGAGCATCCACTTACGCCTTATAATGTAGGCAACTCGCGATCATGTTCAGAACTATGGCGGAAAAGTATGTTACAGAAAGTGACGGTATATGAATACACGAAAATTACAAAAACGTTAGTATCCAGCCCATGATAACGAGTTATCTTCATCTAACACTGTAGCAAATTTTAATAAAATTTGTGGAACAACAATGAAAATGTAAATGTAGTAAGTTGAATGACCTAATAATACATGAATATTAAATTAATAGAACTAGAGTTATTATATAAAAAAAACTGAAAAACAAGGTATCTATATAAATTCAAAAATAATCAAGAGTTGGCTAGTGTAAGTGACCATCTATCCTTATCACTGAAATAATCATTAATGGTATAATAACCTTTCCTAATAAGGCAGTCTTTTATTTTACTTTTGAATGTACTAAATGGTAATTCTAAAAGACTAATTGATATTTTATTGTATATACGAATACCTAGCCCTACAAAAGAATTATTAACTTTATGTAAACGATGATAAGGGGCATATAACTTATGCCTGTTTCGAGTATTTATGTTATGTACGTCACTTTTTGGAGTAAATAAACCTATATTTTGCCTAATATACAATATATTAGCAAATAAAAATTGCGAGGCTACTGTAAGAATCCCTATAGACTTAAAGCGTTCCCTAAGAGTATCTTTTGCACCTAACATGAATATTTTTTTAATATATCGTCGTAACACTTTAATATATCGTCCGGTGCCGGTATTTTATTATCCTTTTCACATTTTATTTAATAGGTAGATAAGGCAGAAATACTGGAATAGCATGCTAGCGTAGATGAGTAGCATTTGCGCTATAAAAGCCCTATTCCCTTGTCATTTAATAAAGTACTCCTTGCCAAACTGAAACCAAACATAGCAGGCCAAAAACTTATCAATTTTCCTTTTATAAACATTTGTATTTTGCCATTCTGTCGCATATAGATTCCCTTTAGTACTTTACTGTGGCATCGACGTTGATTGATGTCGTCGACTCATAATACAAGAAGATAAGGCGACATCGATTACGATTATGACGACATGGAATTGCCGACTGAGTCTTATTCGTTCTAGCAGCAGTCGCGTTGTCGGTAGGGAAATTTATGGAACTTTGATTAGTCTTGGTACGGATCAAACATTGGAGAAATTTTAAAGCAAAAAAAAATGAAAATTTGCTGGATGTAAAAAAAAATATTTTGACGTTCATAAGTTATTCTGTTGCCGATATTTACCTCAACACTGTAGCTTGAATGAATAAATGGATATGAATTTGATAGTGCTTTTTACTTATGTTAGAGATTTGAAATTTGGTTTATTCTACACTGATGAATTTAAAAGTTGATTTACAAGTACTAGCACAAACACATAGTCATAATATCTCTTTAAATTCCTGTTTCGTTCGTATTGACATACTAGCAAAGTCGAAACTCGAAGAAGAACTCTCTTCGTTTGTACTTCGAAGTATAATCGCTCACTTACCTCACTTCACACGGATGAAGCTTCGGGAGGGCTATATCCATATTTCTACCAAAAACAACACCTCCCAACTCCAAATAACCTCAAATATGAGTAATAGGTATATTAAGTTGTCACTCTATATCCGTTCCGCAAAACATTTCCCGCCGCTAGAATTAATATAAGAGTGTATTCATTGGTAAGTGTACACGACAGGAAATTGACAGACGCCCACTTGTGTTCGTGTTCTTGAAATGTTTATTGGTGTCGAATACTGTACAAAATATTACACGCTCACTGGATTACTAGGGGAAAACATGTGGATATCTTTATTAGAAGATAAATTACGTTTAGGACTATAGATTGATCATCTTTTTGTATCTACAGCACTACACTCACTCACTACTACATACTACATATAATAAGCAGTAAAAAGTTCAGTCATTTAAATAGACGATACTATTATGTTGACTCATATGTATGTATATAAGGTATACTCAGGAAAGAAATCTAATTACGCTATTAAGCATAGCTATAATATAGCTTGGAATTACATTTTGTTCTTGTTCTGCAATATAATATATTGCGGAACAAGAACAAAATGTAATTCGAAGCTATATTATAGCTTGTTTGTATTTCATGTGCTTTGTAATTCGTAGCTTAGATCTATCCTAACCTCTGTAAAAGTTATTATACAGGCGTATAATAACTTTTACAGAGCTATCTTTAAAATTCGTTGACACATATGCCGAATTGAAATAAATAACAACATTCTCGAAAAGTCTCTACCAAAAAATCTAGCATAAGTCTGGTGTTATACTTAGTCCTTGTTTTTTAATGAATGCTAAAGGGTTCAGTTGCTTTCAATTCTCAGACGAGCTAGTTACTCTTAAAATATCGACATCTACCCAAATAAAATTATAAAATGTAACACAAATTGAAATAACGATAAAATATTGTGGCGTGTGTGTAAACTAAAGTTTTCACCTTTTATAATGATTACGTTATAACTCAAAGTACATAAAACCCAACAGACCAACGAGCACAAATACGTCTGCCCACACATACCAAAATTAAATCCGGAAAAGCTGCAATATTTAAATGTAAATCTTTGGGTCGACACTTCGGTCTGCTGATTGAATAATGAAGAATGAGCTACCAAAGTCCAACTACCGTGAAAAGATAAAAGAACGCAAACAGAATCTTGACTGAATCCCCAAAGAAGGGAACAAGTATTCATTACACAAAAGAAAATAAAAAGGACTTATTGTATCCAAATTCGATTGATTTCTGATGAAATTCTGATCAAACGTAATGGAATTCATTTTTAGAAGAGCTTTTATGTCCTAAAAATATGTCTTCTGCAATTTGAGTCAGGTATGTTATTCTAGTACTAGTCTAGTTAGTTAAACAAGCTCATATTGAGAGAAGTACGAAAAACACAACGGCAAGAGGATCAAAATTATTAAACTAATCATTGCTAAAAACAAAACTATTCAAAACTATTCATTGCTAAACGTTAGCTTACATTGTTAGGGTGGCAACTTAATCAATTCGCAAATAATTTGAGTATGAAACTTAGCCTCGTTTAAACCGTTATTATATAACCGCTATTAATTTACAGCAGGTAACAAATATTTGACAAAGCTACAAACCCTTTATCTTCATCATCATCATCACAGCCTTTAACTGAAATTTGGCATGTATGTTCCTTGGGGACCGTAGGGGTGCACTAAGAAGGGATTTCCCGAAATTCCCACCGGATCGGCCAAAACGGGTAAATTAAAAAAAATGCAGGCGTAGCTGCTGGCGTCCTCTAGTATTGAAATTTAATCTGTATTCTATGAATTCTATCCTTGTAGGATTAATGAACGTAATTTATGTGTTAGTATAGTAAACCTTTGTTTAAAAATAGGAGATAAATTATATTTAAATAATCGTACGCTATCTGAAAATAATAAATTGAAGCCAGGTTTGATAATTATGGCGTACGTACAGGAGCGCTTGTTAATAATGAAGCACATTTTGTATTTTGTAGTAAAACTTAGATAGCCATGGCTTCGCCCGCACATTTTTTTATTTACCCGTTTTGCCCAATCCCATGTGTATTTCGTGAAATCCCTTCTAAGTGCACCCCTACGGTCCCCAAGGAACTTACATGCTAAATTTCAGCTTCGTGCGCCTAATCATTTAGGGTGTGCGTTGACTGTCAGTCAGTCAATAAAGCAAGAATTTATATATGTTGTTGTAAGTGTAGCGAGCTGTAAAGTTATTGAATCATCTCCGTTCTGACTGAACTGTTTCCCCCGTCTGCTGAGCGCTAAGTACGATTTGTGCGATTTGCGATGTTTTGAGCGTTGAATACCTATATATTATATATATCTACAATAACTGGGTGTTATATAAATATATATATATATCAATAATATAATTCATCTATCATATTTATCATCATCATCATCAGCTCTGTATATAAACCGAACTGTCCTGAGCACGGGCATCACATGGTCTTCTCGTGTCGTGGCAGACTTAACATGTATTTTTAAACATTATCGAGAACTCTCAGATATGCAGGTTTCTTCACTACAGTATGTGTATCAATAATGTGGTTGGTAGCCCAGCTTTTTGATACATTTACATGCTCATTCGGGTCATAATTTCTGACTATGCTAACAAATCTTTTTTACAATAGCATTTACCCTGACGCATAATTTAAAAAGCAGCTTTTCAAAGTTCAAGAACATTAATACTACAAATAGATGACTTTTCGACACCTCGTGATCTAATTGCCCTTCACAAGAGCAAGGTAAAGATTGACTCGTGGAGTTTAAATTGTATTAAATAGCACTTTACAGCAGGGCAAATAAATTGTAATCAAATTAGAACGATCTGTCTTTGGATAAGGCCAGTGAAATAGATAGTCTAGGATAAGGTCAGAGTAGGTTTGTAATCAAATAGTCTAGTAGCTGTACAATATAATACGTTATTAGTGAATTTAGAAGGGTAGTAAAATTTAACTGTGTATTTTATTTATTAGCTGGTTATATTAGGAAAGTTGCGGTAATTTGCGGTTTCTCTTAGTGTTTCAAGGCGTCGAATCAATCAGTCAATGTCTCTCTAACTCTATTCAAGAAATCTAAAATACAGTAGGACAGATACTTTATTTGCATGAGTTGTTATGCTATGCCTCGAGTGAATATTGTTTGCTCTGCATTTGCAGTGAACTCATTCTGGTACCTATATATCTTCAGGTGAGTCTATGACTTAAATCACTCAAAACCCGTTGGAATGTTAGTAAAACCCGCGCACGAAGGGTGCCAACACATTATCGAACATATTGCTGTACAGGCAAAGGCACACACTCCGTGAAACTTTTAACTCTCTGCCAATTATCCGCTTTATGAGATTCGATCCGCTGACAGACATCCGTCTGTCTGGACAGTGAAGACTTATTATTAGGGAACCCTCTAACATGGCACCCTAAAAAGGAATTATAAATTCAAAGACTACGCTGAGCATGCGAGCCTCAGGCACAACATTAATAAAAAAATCAGTACGCTTATAATATACGCTATTCTGCGAGGCCTACTGTAATTTTTTGATGACTTGGCAACAAAACATGTGTGACTCACAAATAAACGTAGTAGTATCAATCCTGTTTGTAGTATACGGCTGTGTTCTTTGTTTGCGTAGAAAATAGTAAGCATGGAGTGGCTAGACGGGGACAATGTCACATTATTACTTTGGCTAAGGAACGGATTTAGGTAAAGAATTTTACGTCTATTTTCAGGCAGCATCCTGTGTTAAATCAGTTTATGTAACTTATGTCTTATATTCAACACATAAAAGGTTTCCTAGCGAGACCACAAAGGAAACGAAAAGGTAGATTTTGTCTGGAGAATGGGGAGTGGTTAGGCCTTTTGCCACTATCACTGACTGAACCAAAGGCAACTGGTGGATTGTTGGTAAGGACTACTTCGGTTAATTCAGGCCATCCATAGTGAATGCTGTTTTTTTTATTGTAACTGAAGTTTTGATTGCTGAAGTCAGACAGGCAGTCGCTCAGAGGACAAGTATTTTTTTTCATTCAGTTGATCTAGTCAAATCCGGTTAGACTAGTAAGTGTACCCTGAGTTCCAACTGGGATAGCGTCAGGAGGATGATGAATCAAGTAAGCTTATTAAACCACATATTTTCCAACATTTTTTTGGATACCACACTCATTCGTATCTAAAAAAACCTTGAGGGGTAGGAGTGTCTCCTCTCAAGTTTAATCAAATAAAACAGAAACGAGAAAAGGGTTTGCAAAAAAGTCTGCTTCAACTCAAAACGGCGAATTTAATTAAACATAGAAAATGGAAGGCTCTTGATCAAATCCTTTTGCGTCGGAACTTGGAGTATATTTTGTTTAGGATAACTTTGAAGATACCTTTTCATAGCTTTGAGAGCACGTATACAGTAATCTAGCAAAACTAGTTGGGGAACTTTGCAAAAGTACGATGAAATTTGTTATGGTACTTACGGGAACACGAAGTTTCATGAGCGCTGGGAATTAAAATTCACACATCAAATCTTTACCTATTCTACATAATATTTCCCTTTCTTCTGCTTGGTGCGGACATTTTCAATAGCAAACTGAGCGTTAAAGCGTAGTTTCAACTCGGCCGGAGAAAGGTTAGCAACTCATCAAGACTATTCGCTATTGTTGTTGGACATCATGACGAACAAAGACTTGCACTAAGTTTTTCTTTGTCAAGACGCACAAAGCACAGGAGTCCACGTTATGACTTTAGCGCCATCTTACGGAAGAGTGGCGAAAACAGAGTAGTGTGTTTCATCTTTAGTTTTATCTTAATGCGTTTTGGCATGGTGATTTTTATTGTGTTAAACAAGTGATTTTCATCATTAGGCAACAAACGGCGTACTGAAAGAGAACGAACTATCTAAGTGAACTACGCCAAAGTGATCACGGTCAATTTAGTCGCTTTTCAGAATGTGCATGCGGAGATCAAACGCTTGTAGCGTACAAAAGGCCAATTACGGCGCTTGGACGCGTGCAGAAATTCTGATACAACGAATCTTCTCAAGCCAAACAAATAGACCAGGAAACGATGCCAGACTAGAGTTGATTGGCGCGATTCTTACAATTAATCCGCTAAGTGGAGTACAAAAGGCAGACTTATCGCTTGAAATCATTTCCATCAAAACCTTTGGATATTATTGACAGGAAATGGGTAATTTTAACTGTACCAGTTATAATAATACCTATAATGAAACTAATTGGGCGAACTGCTCTTTTCCTCGCTATTTATTTTATTTATTTATAGACTCACGCCTGCATCCCCGAAGGGGTAGGCAGAGGTGTAATATTACAAACAGATTTCGCCATGAATTTTTAGGTCCCATGTAATAGGGGCCGAGCCTATTGCCGTTACCGGGCACATCACCCGACTCCGTGCTGCTACTGAGAACTCGGAAAAACCCAGTAACACTTTTGCCCGACCCGACAATCGAACCTGGGTCCTCCAATCAGCAGTCGCCTACGCTATCCACTAGACCACGGAGGCAGTTTCTTCGCTATATGTAACATAAAACTATCATCATCTCAGCCAAACTCACTCTCTCACGCTCCACTGCTGGTCATATACAACTATAACAAGAGCTTATTTATCTGTTTGTCGATTACTCTCTCATGGTAGAACAAATTTTAATGAATAATCAAGTTTCAATCGTAAAAAAGACTAGACTGCCTTTTTAAAATTCAGCCCACGAGAGGGTAATCCGAGTTCGACGTGGGCAAGAGCGAGGGTTCATTCAGTGTCTACATAGAATATAAAAATGAAGGTCCCTAACTTTCTGAATAAGCAAAATTTTGAAAACTACTTGATCCCTCAAGCTCAGGATTGACTGTTAAGTTGTTTTACGTAGGACACGTCAGTTAAGCATGAGTTTCAAAACCCTTTTCAGGGTACGTACGGGGGAGCACGATTAATTAGATTAGTTCAACGCGGCTGTTATCTAAATGATCTTATTTGCATTTCGTGAATTTCGTTTGTATTAGTGTACTACGCCCGATATAGTATAACATTTTAGCCGTAAATCTGTGTGAGAAAAGCAGCAACGAATAAATACAAATAACCGTTGAAGTACTATTTGAGTGTGCGGCTAAGCTAGATGTAAATGTCTCACCTCGTCCCGTATCCATACGCATTATTGGTTTGGTACACGTTTAATATTTTGTAGAATGCTTTCTTCGTCATTCGATATAGAATTTCGCTTGTTATATCGACTCTAAAATAACTTGCTTCTTATAAAATTCTAATATCTTTCATCACCGGTTAGGATCAAAATGTTTCGTCTTGGGCCCTGGTTTCCACATATTCCTATAGGAAGATTTGACATAATACGTTGCCACATCGCAACAGCCGTCTGGCAGCTGTAACCCAAAAGGATTTCGATGTTCTATGAACAAGCGCAGTTTAAGTTTATTCAGAAGTACTGACTCTCTATAAGGACAATCAAAAATCTTCATGACAGCCGGGACCGACGACTTAACGTGCTCGCCAAGGCAAGCGATAATTAACCATTTAATATCACTTTTAAAAGTCAGTGGTCCGCGCCGTGGATTTAATCTCGATACCCTCTGCATAGCAGTCTGTTGGTATCATTATTGGATTATAGCTGCCTTAAACTTTTGAACTTTACATATTTACCATAAATTATTACATCACGAATGATGGCTGTCAACTTTACTAACCATCACAAAATCAGTATCATCATTATAAAAAAATAAGGTCTTGGACCAATGGAGGGATGAGCTTTGTTATTCAAGTGAACTGACATCAATTCACATGCAGAATAATTTACAAAGCGGCGAGTTTCTATCAGAGCTAATTAATCACTCGTACGAAGTGTCGAACGACTTAAAGCATTACTTTGAGCCATGTCATTACAAATACGCACCATGTAGGCCTTCAAAGAAACAAAGCTATATGAGATTATATTCGAATAGACATCAAATTTAAATGCCGTGGGTGTGTTCTCCTTTGTTTTTCTTTATTAATGTCGGCCATTGCTATAATGAAAATTATCAGGCCAGTGACACTGTCTTATACACAGACGTATATTACGTCTGTGGTTCTCAACGTTTAGGAGATATGCCAAAGAACGAATTTGTTGACGCCAAAAATTGCTTTGGTAACTCTAAAATTAGTCAAAGAATTGAAGGTTCTTTTCTTTTTTTTAATTCTTTTTTTTATCAAAATTAACTGATTAAAATTTAACGCCGGCAGAATATTCTGCAGTATAGTATGATTGCAAATTATCTCATACACGCCGTCGCCACATAATTCCGCTTTAAAACATACAACCGACAAATCTGGATTAAAACCTTGTTGTTATAAAACAAGCGTTGTAGCAACAGCTTCATTTAAAATTCATATTTTCTGTTATACGTTGGAGAATTCAGCAATACGTGTTGTAGGTATAAACATAGACTTGTGATTTTGTAATCCCAAAGGATTGTAAGAGAGAATTATTACGTTGTATGACATCTGTTCGTGTGTCAAATTATTCCAGGGAGTAATAATATAATAAAAGGTGAAATAAGCGTACCTGTACCCTCACTTTATAACCATTAATCTATGTCTCAGTTGTAGTTTTTATAATACTTTACTATTGTAACGACATGACGTAGACATTTTTTTCATGGATTCATTCTAAATGGATGTTTGTAAAATAACAATAAGTTACATACTTATTAACAATTCTTGAGTTTTAGCGATGATCAATAACTGTTTTTCTTGTTTTTTCATTTTATGTATGTTCGTGTTCCTTATTACTTTTTTAGCTTGGACCTATTTGTGAAAACTTTTAATTAGCCTTCCGATACTTTATAAGCATTTTGTTATTTCTTTAGTTAGCTGTTACTTTTCAGAAAATCTTAAAATAAAATATCGTCCTACTCATCATCATCGATGGTCTAGTTGCGATCCATGAGGTATTTTATTGGCACATTACTGCGACTTTCGCCTTGAATACTAAAGTTCGGTTACTAATTTAGCCATGTTTGCCTTTCCAAGAAATGAATGGTGTCTGAAACCTTTTTGATCTTGTTATTAACGTCAAGTTGTAACCCTTAAAGTACCGGAAAACAAGCGTGTATCGCGTGAGGCTGTTCTTAGAACCAGCAGATAATCTAGTAATGTACCTGATATACTTATGTAATGCCGGACCGCACTTAAAGTAATTATCTACAATTATTTGAACTAAAACTCGGAGCTTTAGAACTCTTGTCCACTTCCTAACAAGTATACAATTTGATCAGATCTATAAAATATATACCTTATATTTAATTTAAAACGTAGTTGTTTCTGTATATAAGCATTTAATCAATACAAGTATCAAAACTTCTAATGCTTGAAATATTTTGTAGGTAATTGAACTCTTCAGGGCGTTTCACAAAATTAAATTATTTTCCGACAGGGTTGATAGCCGGACGGCTAACTCAGTAAATCATTGACTGATTGAAACATTTGATTGACGTTACTATGAGAGGCATTAACGTATCTAATTTAAGGCACGATCAAATATCTACTGACGATAATAATTGAGTAGTTATTGAAGTGATAGTTTAATGATTTAGGCTGATCATGAGATAGCGAATTGCAAATTGTGGTTTCGCTTCACGTTTACTTCATGAATCCACTGCTGTTTAATCATCATTCAGATTAGCTGAAGGCGTAATAAGAGATTCAGTAATTTTTAACTTAATTTTTTAATAAAATAAGTCCCATTATGTTTGACGCGTGGTATACACTGCCCACTTTCAGATATATTTTATCAGACATAACCCTTCCCAAAAAGTGTCAGATAAAAAGTAACTCATCTTTTATCATCTTCATTATCAGCTTGTATCAGTCTACTGCTGGACGTAGACCTCTCCTATAGTGCGCCAATGACCTCGGTCTTCAGCTTCTCATCTTTACCGCATAGCAAAGAGCTAATAAATTATTCGACTCTGTGAGGGACCTCATTTTGATTAGTTGAAATCATCTTTCTCCAGTCAGGAAATTCATTAAAGATCCTATGTAAATGTCAGGCTTGCTAAATATAACTCACTAACCTGAACTCGGAACTATTTGCATAAATAATGAAGAGTTTAGGCCGCGCAGAAACCGAGCCAGCAAGACTGTAAGACTATGCAAAATTTACCAACTAAACTACCCAAATACAGCTTAAAATACAAAATAAAATATTAGAAGCGAGAGTAATTACATTAAAGGCGATAAAATGCAAAGTTCACCGTGGTAAAGCATAATTGAGCCATTTAAATAAATGATCCGAGCTTTTACTACTTAAAACTGAATAAATATTCGTGACCAGTGTAAATTGTATTGTTGACGAAGATATTATAATATTTAAACTGACGCATTTATGTCGCTTTACATTTATTGAGAATCACACATGATGAAGATTATACATACGAGTATTTAAATATTATATTAACTTACCTTAAGATACAAGTAATATTGAATGCGTTGGTATGGAACGATTTTATGTGTGGAGACAGTTAAAAAGCTGAGTGACATTGGCCGCGGAGGGTGTAACAAAAATGATTTATTATGATTCTCCTTATTTATTCGCTTTTTTCCATTATGTTGAATTATTATTTTATTAATACCGAGTAAAAAAAAAAGGAAAGCGGGTGGAGTCGTGAGCGAAACCTATGATGTACAGATTTTACAATATCTTATACATACATACATAGTCTCACGCCTATATCCCCGAAGAGGTAGGCAGAGGTATTTTGCTACACCCACTTTTCGCCAGCTTTATTTTAGTCCGCGATCGAGCCTATTGCCGTACCGGGCACATTACCAGACTCCGAGCTGCTATTGAGAATTTCCTAACGGAAAAACCCAATAACACTTTGCCCGACCTGGGATTCGAACCCAAGACCTCCCAATCCCACGCGCACATTTATGCCGCGAGACCAACGAGGCAGTCACAATATCTTAAGATAAATATAATTCTACCTGTATCGTTTCCGACGTGCTGTTACTTTTAATCTTCTATCTCTCACACGTCCACTTTCATTCTTTAATTGAAATCACTTGATTGAAAAAGTCGAGCGAAAATAACAGTATTTAACGACGAGCGAAAATTTATTGTCGCCGTGTATTAAGAGTTTGCCCTAGGCAGGTGGGAAATTGTAGCAGGGGCAGTGGCAGTTTGTATAACATCCACCTGACTACAGCAAGCAAAGAGTCTGACATATGAGACTGAGTTTCTCAGCGCTTGGATTTAAACAAATTAATTACCTGGTGATCTTCTCTGGTGGCCTGGAGGCGACCTAAAAAATTCATCATCCTCAGCCTTTAACAGTCCACCGCTGGACTAGGCCTCTCCTTTGAAAGGAGGAATTGGCCTACTATACCACGCTGGCCAAACGGGTTGGTATAGGGTTTGTATCAAGTTTTCCTTCTCTTACAGTGATGTTCTCTGCATAATATATGCTCCCTCTGTCGGCTCTTACGACACCCATGGGATGATATGGGGTGATGACAATCCGTATTCTTAATCCGTCACCACACGGACACCTACCTATAAAATTACACTTACTAATTTGGCCAAAATGGTGGTGAAATTTTTATAGTTACCAGGTTCCAAGCGGCGTCTTCAGGACACGATGCACGAGGTTGCAGAAATTCACAATTTACTGTTTTACAAATGTCAATGTTCAACTCAACTCTTGCCGGGCAAATCAAAGGCGGCAGTTTCCAGGTTTTACTCAAGTTAATTCAATTATTTGCTAAGCCAGTTTTTACCATTTGCTTGCAAAAGGCGATATTTTACGAGAGGACCGTACGTGTTAATTTTTCAAGGCAAGAACAAAGAAAAATTATTTGTCATCTTACAGTGTGACCAGAATCAAAAAATTACAATAGACAAAAAAATAATACCAACTAATATTCTCGAGTTAACTATCATAGACAATATTTCTATTTCAAACACCGTGCATGAATCTGACTGCCTCTATTGTTATATTATTAAACTGGCCAGCGCCAACGATCGCGGGAATCGTGTGTCTATTCTCTGAAACTGATTTGATATTTTATTTTAAACGTATAATATTTTATTTACTTTGTCTTTCAATGCATGTACCAATAGATACATGCATTGAAAGACAAAGAAAACAGAAAAAGCCAATGCGCTTTGGTGGGTGAGATACAGTGAGTATTTGTCACGGGCGGTATTGTGAGAATTAAAAAGAAAATTACAAATTTAATTTACGTGGTCGAGGTGCATAGGGTTCCCATCAAGAACTTAGGGTCCTAAGCCAACCTCACCTGAAAGTGGTGCACCTGCCGATCAACGGACGAGGCTCTGGCAAACAAAATATCCCGATAAGCGGCAATAGGCTCGCCACCTATAACGTGGGATCAAAACACTGGCGAAAAGTGGGCGAAGCCTCTGCCTACCCCTTCGGGGAAACAGGCGTGAGTCAATGTATGTATGTATGTACATGTTTCTGTACTTTTTAAGCTAACGTTCCGACTTTAACGAACTATACACCAAGCTCTAAATTGAAAGATACTTAGCCCACCAAAATAAGAATTTTTGCTATGTGACTTCTAAATTCATGTGGTTCTAAATCCAAGGACTATCAAATATAGATAGCAGCACATCTATATTTATAATAAAACTGCAGAGAGGTCAATTCTGTACATTGAATATATATTGAATCGACGACCGGTTGGCGCAGCGGGAGTGTAAGCGACTGCTACGCCGAAAGTCGCGGGTTCGATTCCCGCTCAAGTCAAACATTTGTGTGCATGAACATGGGTGTTTGTCTTGGTCTGGGTGTTTCTATGTATAATATGTATGTATTTACAAAAATTTTTTTCATAATCTTGATAGATAGCAAAGGTGTGTTCTCTTGCTGGAGAATTCCACTGTTTTATCTGTTTATGTCACGATGCAATATGAAAAGATTAAGTTAAAGCTCTTATTATGAAGTTTTAATTTAATTTTCGAATGTTAATCTTCTGTACTTTATCTTTACTGTGTCAACAGTCAATATTGAGTTAAATAAATTAGTACTACACTGTGACTTTTCTCATTTCGCTACATTGTGTAGTAATTCCACTCGTACCCATCAAATGTATATTGCAACATTGTGGGGAGCTTAATAACTTGCATCAGTAACTATAGTTATAAATAATATGCTGGACAAATTTTTATTAAATAGGCTTACAGGTGCATCATAAAATAAGTATATTATACTTGACGTGAGCCGGTATAACCTGTCATGACCTAGACAAATAATAAGGATTTTTCGTCAGTGACAATGGTAATTTTGAAACCTTTGGTACGTAGTTCATAGTTTAAGACCCCAGGGCCGCCAGACCTTACTTATTTTCTCAGAAACAAAATGTATAGAATAATGTAAATCAGCACTGAAAATTTAAGAAAAGTTAGTACTATTTTTATATAACTTTAGCACCTCGTACCTAAAAATTGGCCCACGTCCAAGCTAGCGAGTATGCGTACACTCATAGCAGATACTAACACTACATTATTCTATACATTTCGTTTCTGAGAAAATAAGTAAGGTCTGGTGGCCCTGGGATCTTATTCTATTACCAATGGCACGTGTTACTGCTTCTATGACCTTTAGAAATATATTTTAAACACGAAGGTATTGTCTTAGGTATAAAGTTATCTCTAATCTAATGTACAATATAAATTGGTGTTATTATCACTCTCTGTGTTCTGTGACGTAATCCGTGAATATTTCACTTACGACAGTGTCAAAATATCGGCTTCTCGAAACGATACGATAACTAAAAATATACCCAGTACCTATCAGGTTAGACTAGTATAATTGATTTTAAACTTTCGCGATTTGTATACATCATACAAAATAATTTAGCGGGTCTTAATCGCGTAAACTTAACTTATTCAAGGTATAAATACCAATTTGTTTCCGAAGTTTCGCTCGTCTTGCACCGAGCATGGTCGTGGAGAGACTGGTGAGAGCTCAGCGCCGCCGTCTTGTGGATGTGCGTTGAATCCAGTCATCAGCAAATGTAAGCACCGCAGCAGTGATAAATCTCAACAGTGTGTAGACGTCATTAGTGTAGTGTGTCGAAATTACGACATTGCGAACTTAAATAAAGACCGAGAGAGGGTAGGTGCCGAAACCCGCACTTCCACAAGACGGCGCTGAGCTCTCATCAGTCTCTCCGCGACCACGCTAGATGCAACACGAGCGAAACGTCAGAAACTAATAGGTATTTATACCTTAAAAGTTTACGCGATTAAGACTCGCTAAATTATTTTGTATATAGTCTAGTATACCTTAGCTTAGCAATAAAACAACACTAAGCTAAATGAGATATCTGATTACAAGGCACGCTTCAACAATTATTTCAGAAACTATTTAACGCTTGTGCAAAATTGTTACCACCATGTTTTAATTCAGTACAGAATATTAAACACACAATGTTACTAAAGTAAATGATTGTGTTCACTGTATTCATACAGTTGTAGTGAGACGAAAATGTAGTGTTTCCAAATTAAAATAGCTTCAAATAAAGTCCTTTGGGAAATACCAGACACGTACGTTGAACTTCATTGAAATATGAATATTTAGCAGTTCTTTTGATGTATAGTTATAATTTAGGCTCTTTGATTCGGTAGATTGCGGCCGGTCAATCGAGAAATCGTTAACGTATCGTATCATCTAGAAATAACTAGGCGTTGTGTCTTCGAAACGTCATCTTGTTTAATATTGCTCCGTGCAATTAATGTGTTGTCCTATATGACAGATGGGAAGAAATTCATAAAAATATTTGTCTCTTCGCAATGTTTCGGATACGTTGCAGTATTTTTTTTATAGACTTACGCCTGTATCCCCTAAGAGGCAGGCAGAGGTGTAAGATTGCACCCACATTTCACCATGAATTTTTAGGTCCCACGTAATAGGGGGCGAGCCTATTGCCGTTTCCGGGCACATCACCAGACTCCGTGCTGCTACTGAGAATAATTCGGAAAAAACCCAGTAACACTTTTGCCCGACCCGGGAATTGAACCCAGGACCTCCGATCAGCAGTCATATACGCTATCCACTGGACCACGGAGGCAGTCTTCACACGATACAGTAGCCGTAACTTTATACCTAGTTTAATTTAATTTCAACATGCATAATTTGAGTTCTCGTGAACTAATAGAGTAATATCTGTGTGTCTTCTCCCATGAACCGTTACAAGTAGAGTTCTTATTTCTGAATATCTTTATTACATAAGAGTAAAATCGTGTACGTAGATATAGAACTATCCGTTACATTAACGAAGTGCATAGCTAAGAAACCGTCCCTTAACAAATTGCACAGCTTGTACAATCTCATTACGACTTGATGCGAAACGCAGAAAATGCAACAACAAGTGAAAACAATCCAATCAATTGGTGATGAATTTCGTCTCGTTCGCGAGAACACTACAAGTCAGAGAGATGCACGTGACACGACACTTTACACCGAACAAAAGCAGATCTACATACATCAAATGTGTATATTCTTTATGTTTCTGAGGTTGAAACTGATGCGACGCTTTATCGATTTCGGACGACGACTGCTTTCAAATGTAGAATGTTTCTTACTTCTTAAATGGTTTAAGTTTAAAAAAACACAAAAGAAGAAGAATGTTTTAGTGTAACGACTTTGTTCTTGTACTTATTTCGTATCCATGGGCGGCTAATCGCTTTCTGACAGGCGATACGTCTGCTCCTTTTTAATTATTTTTCTATTTTCTATAACTTGCAAAAATTGATTCTTAAAGAGATTTTCCTGAAGAGTTTTTGATATTTTCATTATTTTCTGTAAGTTCATGCAGTGCAAAAATAAATTACGCCATAAGAATGATACAAAGGTCAAAGTGGCTAGACGAAAGGCCGTGTGTAAACTGCCGGTATTTTCACCGTTCCGTCGAAACATATATTTTTTATATCGTCTCGCCTGTATCCTCCAATTGTCTAGGCGTAAACCCACATTTCGCCTTACGAATTTTAGTTCCAACGTCAATGGGAGCCTATTACCTTTAGGGTTGAGCTACATCTGTCAGCACGGAATTGCATTTATTCCGCCTGTGCTGAAGCGTGCTGCAGCACTCTGTAGCGCGCGATCGTATTTGTGTGCTGCGGAATGCGAACACACGCGTCAGCGTGCTTTAGCGTGCTGAAGCATTCCGCCGCGTTCTTTTCACATTTATTTTGGTCACAATATAGTTTCAAGTTCGAAATGGATAGCACAGCTGAAGAGAGAGCAGTAGGTTATAGCGTAGTGCTTTTTGCAAGAAATGCAAAATAACAAGAGTAAAAAGAATAGAATTCGAAAAATCTATACGAATCGGCACCAGCACACACACACACACACACACACACATATATATATATATATATATATATATATATATATATATATATATATATACACACTGAGTTAACCCTCGCTCTTGCCCGCGTCGAACTCGGATTACCCTCTCGTGGGCTGAATTTTAGAAAGGCAGTCTAGTCTTTTTTAGGATTTAAGCTTGATTATATGTTAAAATTTGTTCTACCATGACAGGGCAATCGACAAACAGCTTCATAAGCTCTTGTTGTATATGTCCAGCACTAGGCGTCTTTTGGCTGAGATGTGATAGTTTTATGTTACATAGAGCCAGGAAAATAGCAGTTCGCCCAATTAGTTTGTACTGTATTATTATAACTGGTACAGTTAAAGTTACTTCTTTCCCGTCAATAATACCTCCAGCCAAATGTTTTCAGGTGGAAATGATTTCAATCGATAAGGCTGCCTTTTGTACTCCACTTAGCGGATTAATTGAAAGAATCCTTTAAATCTTTGGCGTACAGTTAAGTACAACTGAATAAATATCAGGCGAACAATTAAAGTAAAGCATTTTAGCAACGTGCTAAGGAATATAAAGAATTTCAACAATCTCATTTTACCGTACTGTTCATTAAAATTAATCACTTGACTTGGCTGTAGATAAAGAAATGGCATAAAGGTGATTTTCCACCAGAGTGGCGAGACGAGACTAGGCGAGAAGAGAATTGAAATCGCACTGACCCTTTTCCACTAAAAATAGCCATCGTGAGCTTGCGCGAGCTCGCGCGTGACCGCTGCGCCGCCCGTAGGCTTCATTAGATAAAGATATAGAGTACAGTGCTATTTGAGTTCGTCTTGCAATACACACGCAATTTCTATCGCGAGAAGCGTGTTTCTGTTACAAAGTTAATTTATACTCTATGGCGGAAGCAATACGGTTCATTTTTACACAAACAAATATTTCAATTCACGCCTCGCATATTCTCGTCAATCCACACTGTTTCCACCAAAGATGCGCTGGGAGAGAATTGAAAATTTGCCATACAAATTTCAATTCTCTCCTCGCCTCGCCTCGTCTCGCCACTCTGGTGGAAAATCACCTTAATACAGGTCAATACCGTATCGCTGGAGACTTTAAAACCATTCAACTAAAGGCCACAGAGACACTTACACCAAAAACAACCATTTTTGGATCACATAAATTATTGTCATGACATGCTCGAATCCATGGTCGTAGTTGAAACCACGCTCGGTAGTTAGAACCCCCTTATTAATAAGCAGCAAGTTATCCACTTGAACCACTACGCGATACACTCATTCAAATTGAAACAACTTTGTAATATTAAGGTCCTCATACTGCACAGCTGATATTTTCTTCTGCTCAACTGGACGCCAACCAACCCTAGTCTAGCTTAGTTTCCTGGTCAATTTGTTTTGCTTTCTAAAGCCAAACAAATAGACAAGGAAGAGGTGCAGAAAGAGGACGATCGCTATGATTATAGAGGTATTTAGAAATCTTGCTGTAAATGTCATGACACTAATATAAAACATATTAATAATTATGTAACAGCGTTGAAGCTTGTACACTTGTCAAGACATTCTGATACGCTTTTCGTAAGAACTGAAATTACTATTAATAACCACAGATTTGCAATCAACATTCAATCCCTTAAAGTAAATGTTTAGTTCGCATGTATTTCATCCATCATTTCGGTACAAGAACCTTTATTATGCTCATCATCATCCAACGATGCACAAAATCTTTGCTTCATATTTCAAAATAGAAACACTAACTGATTGAGTTGAGGTCTACTCGACGATAATATTCAGCGTTTGAAGCCAACTTGGTCAAAAATAAACAGTCGGCCTCAAATAAAATTACGTTGAAGTAAGGGTGACTTGATACGACAGACCTGTGCGGTGAATGAAATAAACATGGGATCATGAATAAGTCCATTTACTTATAAAATAAGGAGAAAATATTTGCCTGGCCGTAAAGTGCTCGGTTGTGTGTAAGGTATTATACGTAAAGAGGCAATGTAAGGTGAGTGGCCTTTGACATCTTACTACTGCTATACACGTGAAGGTATGTGAGTATACGTAGATGTTTGTAACCCTTACACGCAAAAGTACTGAACGGATTTTAGATAAACTTTTTCAGTTTGCACCCAAGTGGACGGAACCGCAGACAGAATTAAGTAATAACATAAAATTGATATTTTCAGATTAACTTTTAAAATATAGTTTGCGAGCTTGCTGAGCTTTTTCTTTCACTCGAATAAACGAGTTATCGAAAGTTGACAAAAATTCAAGCATTCTGCATTTTCCTCAATATTTCAGTACAAAGCAAATGCGTGGAAAAACACTTTTTAAAGGACTTCCATCATAATATTCAATAATCTTTTTAAATATGTATAGGTATTTTAAATCTACAATAAATCAAAACGTACACTTTTATAATGATGGTAACAGTCAGTTTAATAAAATATACACAACAAACCAAATAAAATCATAAAAAGCAACAATTGCTACGAATGAATTTACCCTAAACTGAATAACAATGAACGTGGCGCTTTAATTGTTCACATAGCAACTATTCCTCATACAAAATATGCACCAGAAATCAGAAGTTTTGGCTAAAAGGCGGAGTTTTCGACCAATTTTCAGTATAACTACCGTGTGCTCACTAAAAGTTATATGTCTAACTAGGGCCTGGAAGCAGAGTTACATGGACGCGAGGTAAAGCTGCTCCAATGCAACTAACTTTACTAGTAAGGACATTGTGTTAAGTATCATATTAATTTTCTTCTATGTCAAATTTTATCGCTTTGTACTTAAAAGCTGTATATATTACAATATTTTAAGCCAAGCTATCTTTGATTGTGTTATAAATGATTTGGGAGAATCTGCCCCTAAGACATAAAAAAATATTATACACAACGAAAATTTAAGATAAAACTTTACTTGTACTTTGTTCAAATGCAGTAATTACAAGCAGTTAAAAACGAAACATTAAGGTACAGTTCATCTGTTGTCAGTGCGCTTGTAACGAATATTGACGGTACGTGGTACATAATATACCGAAAGATAATATAAATGAATGTCAATGATCACGTAAATTACATACATACATAGACTCACGCCTGTTTCCCCGAAGGGGTAGGCAGAGGCTTCGCCCACTTTTCGCCAGTGTTTTGATCCCACGTAATAGGTGGCGAGCCTATTGCCGCTTATCGGGATATTTTGTTTGCCAGAGCCTCGTCCGTTGATCGGCAGGTGCACCACTTGCAGGTGAGGTTGGCTTGGGACCCTAAGTTCTTGGTGGGAACCCTATGCACCTCGACCACGTAAATTAAATTTAATTAAATTTGTAATTTTATTTTTAATTCTCACAATACCGCCCGTGACAAATACTCACTGTATCTCACCCACCAAAGCGCATTGGCTTTTTCTGTTTTCTTTGTCTTTCAATGCATGTATCTATTGGTACATGCATTGAAAGACAAAGTAAATAAAATATTATACGTTTAAAATAAAATATCAAATCAGTTTCAGAGAATAGACACACGATTCCCGCGATCGTTGGCGCTGGCCAGTTTAATAATATAACAATAGAGGCAGTCAGATTCATGCACGGTGTTTGAAATAGAAATATTGTCTATGATAGTTAACTCGAGAATATTAGTTGGTATTATTTTTTTGTCTATTGTAATTTTTTGATTCTGGTCACACTGTAAGATGACAAATAATTTTTCTTTGTTCTTGCCTTGAAAAATTAACACGTACGGTCCTCTCGTAAAATATCGCCTTTTGCAAGCAAATGGTAAAAACTGGCTTAGCAAATAATTGAATTAACTTGAGTAAAACCTGGAAACTGCCGCCTTTGATTTGCCCGGCAAGAGTTGAGTTGAACATTGACATTTGTAAAACAGTAAATTGTGAATTTCTGCAACCTCGTGCATCGTGTCCTGAAGACGCCGCTTGGAACCTGGTAACTATAAAAATTTCACCACCATTTTGGCCAAATTAGTAAGTGTAATTTTATAGGTAGGTGTCCGTGTGGTGACGGATTAAGAATACGGATTGTCATCACCCCATATCATCCCATGGGTGTCGTAAGAGCCGACAGAGGGAGCATATATTATGCAGAGAACATCACTGTAAGAGAAGAAACTTGATACAAACCCTATACCAACCCGTTTGGCCAGCGTGGTATAGTAGGCCAATTCCTCCTTTCAAAGGAGAGGCCTAGTCCAGCAGTGGACTGTTAAAGGCTGAGGCTGATGAATTTTATAGGTCGCCTCCAGGCCACCAGAAAAGATCACCAGGTAATTAATTTGTTTAAATCCAAGCGCTGAGAAACTCAGTCTCATATGTCAGACTCTTTGCTTGCTGTAGTCAGGTGGATGTTATACAAACTGCCACTGCCCCTGCTACAATTTCCCACCTGCCTAGGGCAAACTCTTAATACACGGCGACAATAAATTTTCGCTCGTCGTTAAATACTGTTATTTTCGCTCGACTTTTTCAATCAAGTGATTTCAATTAAAGAATGAAAGTGAACGTGTGAGAGATAGAAGATTAAAAGTAACAGCACGTCGGAAACGATACAGATAGAATTATATTTATCTTAACTAAAATAAAGCTGGCGAAAAGTGGGTGTAGCAATATATATTATGTATATGTATATATATATATATGTATATATATATATATATATATATATATATATATATATATATATATCTCGCAGGCGCTTAACGCCAGCTTAGCCGTTCGCAATATTACCTAATATGGTCATGTTCACCAGCCAAAGGCAGTTGTGAGTCATAGGCCTACATCTATATAAGATGGGTGCGCGATCTAAGTCTGTCACTTGCCCTACACACCGTCTCGCTGATGGTTGTAGCGACTATTACTACTATTATTAAAATCCTACTTCTCTGTCTACTGTCCCGCTGGGGGTAAGCATATTCTAGTTGTCTGTGTGCCTATACGTTCTGTACGTAGTATCTGTGTCTCCTAAGCATAACAGCCGATCTAGGGACCGCCTGTTCCTGACCGGTTGTTGTGTATTCTCTATGCTGTTTCCAGTTCTTTCTACGGGCTACGTTCTTCCTACGGGCTACGTTCTTCCTACGGGCTACGTTCTTCCTACGGGCTACGTTCTCTCTACGGGCTACAAGCCACGAGCTGCTGGTGCCGTGCCGCTACTAGCCAGCTGCCACCCAAGCCTCCGTTCCTGCCTACGAGCTCCTACAGCCAGGCCACGGACGCCTGAGCCTGACCGCTCGGCCCACATCGGCTGCACCGCCTGAGACCCGCTCAGCCTGAACATCGACCACAAAGCTGCCTGCGCAGCGCGCCTTGGCCAGCTCATCGGCGACCCTACGAGCAGCTACCCTACGAGCGTCGGAGAGCAGCAGGAGTCTACACTCCAGCCAGCTCAGGCCAGTACTTACCTAGTTCGGTCATACTGTATGTAAGCGGTTGTGAGACATAATAAAGAACCTGTTCAGCCTAGCAGTGTTTCTCTCACTCAGTTTCACTTATGAATTATTTCTAGAGAAGAGTAAGATACATACACAAATGACGTTTCTAAATAATAAAATGCAGATTTCATAAATCACACGAGTATCTATTCCTACGTTCAAATCGATACTGATCGATATCGAGAGTTTATCAACATTCTATTGAAATGAATTCTGAGTTAATCAAATCTAAGGATCTATTGTAAACATTGTCGATATTTTATCGATATTTATTCTATGTAAGCCCATCACTAGTCAAGTTGAAATTAGTGAAAAACTACGAAGATTCTTCCCTAGATTAAAATCTTAAGTCAAAGTGAAGTAAATATATTGGGTTTAACCGCCATTGTAGCGCGAATTCTATGTATTATCTATATTCTAAGGCTCGTCTGAATGTTCGTGAGAATGCTCGCTAAAACACACTCATTTGTTTTGTAACATTCGCGAGAATGCTCATTACAGGTGAATGCTCAACTCGGTTGTTATCTAAATGATCTTATTTGCATTTTGTGAATTTCGTTTGTATTAGTGTACTACGCCCGATATAGTATAAAATTTTAGCCGTAAATCTGTGTTAGAAAAGCAGCATCGAATTAATGCAAATAATCGTTGAAATCATATTTGAATGTGCGGCTAAGTAAGGTGTAAATGTCTCACCTCGTTCCGTATCCATACGCATGTTTGGTTTGGTACACGTGTAATATTCTGTAGAATGCTTTGTTCGTCCTTCGATAGAGGATTTCGCTTGTTATATCGACTCTAAAATAACTTACTTCTTATAAAATTCTAATATCTTTCATCACCGGTAAGAATCAAAATTTTCGTCTTGGGGCCTGGTTTCCACATATTCCTCTAAGAAGATTTGACAGAATACTTTTCCACATCGCAACAGCCTTTTGTGCTACGGAGGCCAGACGCCTCCGTAGCACAAAAGGATTTCGATACTCTATGAACAAGCGCAGTTTAAGTTTATTCAGATGTACTGGCTCTCTATAACGACAATCAGAAATCTTCATGACAGCCGGGAACAGAGACTTAACGTGCTCTCCAAGGCAAGCGAGAAAATTAACCATTTTAAATAACTTTTAAAAGTCAGTGGTCCGCGCCGTGGATTTAATCTCGATACCAGAGAGTTTCAGTCTGTTGGTATCGTTGTTGGCCTATAGCTGCCTTATATTTTCAACTTTACTCATTTGCCATAATTTAGAACATCACTAATGACTATTAGAGTAAGAGCCCAGGGCCGCCGCCAGATCTTACTTATTTTCTCAGAAATGAAATGTATAGAATAATGTAGTGCTAGTATCTGCTGTAAGTGTACGTATACTTGCTAGCTTGGATCGTGGGCCAATTTTTTGTTGAGGTGCTAAAAGTCGACGGGAACAATTTTCATACATTTTCTAAATACGCCCCCTAGTGGTCTCTACGGATAGCTAGATATTTTGGAAACTTTAAAGCGTCTGGTTAAAATTACCACCGCCGACATGAGTGCGACAGTATTATTTATAAATTTTTAATAATATTTACTAAAACATACATAAAAATCAGCACTGAGAATTTAAGAAAAGTAAGTACAATTTTTACCTAACTTTAGCACCTCGTACCTAAAATTTGGCCAACGATCCAAGCTAACAAGTATGTGTACACTCATGACACATACTAACACGACATTATTCTATATATTTCGTTACTGAAAATAAGTAAAGTCTGGCAGCCCTGGGAACTTGGACCATTTGGTTAGTCATTCCTTTATCACAAAACCAATATCATCATTATAAAAAATAAGGTATTGGACCAATGGAGGCATGAGCTTTGTTTGTCAAGCAAACTGAAATCAATTCACATAGTGAATGATTTACAAAGCGACGACATTTTATCAGAGCTAATTAATCACTCGTATGAAGTGTCGAACGAATTAAAGCAATATATCTGTTGTGTCCTCGCCTGAAACTCATTACTTTGTGCCATGTAATTACAAATACGTATCATGCAGACTTTCAAAGAAACAAAGCTATATGAGATTTTATTCAAATAGACATCAAATTTAAATGCCGTGAGTGTGTTCTCCTTTGTTTTTCTTTATTTATTTCGGTCATTGCTATTATGAAAATTATCAGGCCAGTGACACTGTCTTATACACAGACGTATATTACATCTGTGGTTCTCAACGTTTAGGAGATATGCCGAAGAACGAATTTGTTGAGTAGGTACTTAGTAGACGCCAAAAATTGCATTGGTAACTCTAAAATTAGTCAAAGAATTGCTGTGGTTCTATATTATAAAACCCCAGCCAGACCATATTCAGCAATAATAATAATAATAATATAAGCATGGGTGCATAGGGTTCCCACTAAGAACTTTGGGGCCCAAGCCAACCTCACCTGCAAGTGGTGCACCTGCCGATCAACGGACGAGGCTCTGGCAAACAAAATATCCCGATAAGCGGCAATAGGCTCGCCACCTATTACGTGGGATCAAAACATTGGCGAAAAGTGGGCGTTTAATATGCCTCTACCTACCCCTTCGGGGAAACAGGTGTGAGTCTATGTATGTATGTATGAATAATAATAATAATGTCCTCCTGATCAATTTCGGCTACGGCGGCTTGTCTATATAGCAGACTTGCCATCTGCGCGGGACATATTATAGTGCACAAGTGTGTGCGCATAAACAAGTGCACTCTCTGTTCCCTCACTCTCATAGTCCGATGGGACGCTACAATACATGCGACACGACCGGAGAGAGATTGGGCGCAGGACCAACGGCTTAACGTGCTTTCCGAGGCACGGGGGTGTGACACCGCCAACTCCCTGACTCCGAACTTCTATTGGATAATTCCTAACAGAATAACCCAATATCACTTTTTGTTCGACTCGGGAATCGAACCCGAGACCTCATGATCCGGGTCGCTTACACTACCGCAGGACCACAGAGGCAGTCAGCAATAATAAGACTACAAAATACCATATCCTATTCACACAAAATTAAACGATTAAAATTTAACGCTGGCAGAATATTCTGCAGCATAGTATGACTGCAAATTATCTCATACACGCCCTCAACGTATAATTCCGCTTTAAAACATACAACCAACAAATCAGGATTAAAACCTTGTTGTTATAAAACAAGCGTTGTGGCAGCTTCATTTAAAATTCATATTTTCTGTTATATGCTGGAGAATTCAAGCAATACGTGTAGTAGGTACAAACGTAGACTTGTGATTTCGTATTCCCAAAGGATTGTAGGAGAGAATTATTACGTTGTATGGCATCTTATGTCAAACTATCCTAGTAGATAGGAGATGTAATCAAAGGTGAAATAAGCGAATACCTTTACTTTCTGACAAGGGGTCCATGTCTTAGTTGTAGTATTTATAATACAGAATTATTGTAACGACATGACGTCGTCATATCGTCCTACTCATTACCATCGATAGTCCAGTTGCGATCCATGAGGTATTTTATTTGTCCGTATGGATTGAGGAGCCACTCCAGATTTTACAACGAAGCGTGGTCCGTTATTTAGTACGAAGAGAAATAATTTTGTAGGCCAAATGTTGACATTTGTACTAAAGTATTTAAAAAGTTATATCAATGTAAAGGTGGCTCCTCAGTACATACGTCTGAACTGAGGAGCCACCCTAGAACTCGAAAACTATTAAATGAATATTTATGAACATTTTGTATCATGTTGTACTAACTGTGAACAGCATCTACAAAAAATCTGAGGATTGTATCTTTGATATTCAGGAAGATATTATACTTTAAGTGTGGCTCCTCAATCCATACGCCATGCGAGTGTGAATTCCGTGAAAGGAGTCATTCGAATTATGTTTTCAGTTTATGGTCATTTTGTACTAGTTGTAATCAAATTTGTATTAACATTATAGACTTGTAAGATCAAAGGAATTCGTAAAAAATACAAATGTATGTGGCTCCTCAATCCTGACGCTGTGCAAATAAATAATTAATTGTACCTATCTGAGATTACAACGGAATCAAACACCCGATACGGCTACATTTTGTACACATTTGTACAAAATAAATATGTACAGCTCAACACTGTAATACATTCGATAGCTGAAAAACAAATCACTTTTCGATATAACCTAAAAATGTACGATTAGGGTGACCATGACATATAATTACAATGGAATGGCCTACCTTTTTAATTTTATTACTGCTACATTATTTTGAAAAAAATGCCAAGCCACGGCCTTTCCTGGACAGCCTATTAAATAAAAAAATATTTTATGACACCTAATATTCTCATTATCATAAATTCAGCCAAAAGATGTCCACAGCTGGACCTGGCTGGCCATATATTATGTAGATTATCATAAAAATATTTTTCTAAGAATTTCAACCTCTTGAGTGTTCAACTCAGGTTATAGAAATCCGTATTCAAGTTTTTCAATTATTAATATTTCCAATTACACAGATCATCATTGATGTCTGCCCACCAATTCCTCGGCGTTTCCTGCTCTGTACAAATGTGTACAAAATGTAGCCGTATCGGGTGTTTGATTCCGTTGTGATCTCAGATAGGTACAATTAATTATTTAATTGCACAGCGTCAGGATTGAGGAGCCACATACATTTGTATTTTTTACAAATTCCCTTGATCTTACAAGTCTATAATGTTTATTCAAATTTGATTACAACTAGTACAAAATGACCATAAACTGAAAACATAATTCGAATGACTACTTTCACGGAATTCACACTCGCATGGCGTATAGATTGAGGAGCCACACTTAAGGACGCGTTTACAAAATTAGTAGGTACAAAATCGCGTCACTACAGCGACACGGCGGCAACAGTACGTACTACGTACGGTAACTTGCGGAAATGTAGTTCAACTAAATAACTTTGAGACTTAGAATTTTTTGTGATATGTATCTATGTGTTATAGGCCTGGCTGTGCGAATTACGTACAAATAAGTTTCTTATTTTTATATACCTAAATGGACATTATTACTTTATTTTTTCCATTATGTTGATTCAGGATATATTTCGGTATTTAGATATTATTTTGTTTCTTGCGTTGAAATCTGGTAAGATTATGAGGACTGATGGTATACCAATACCATCCCATTCAAGTGTTGCGACTGGAACTCATAAAAGAGTAGACCTAGTTAAGCCAGGTTGGGGCTCATTTTATTTGTTTTAGTGAGACCCTACCACTGGTACTAGTGAAGTAACCTTCCAAGGTTATTCGATGAGTCTTGCTGGTACTCATATATGAGTAAAGCTACGCATGCCGAGTTTGGGCTCATTTTGTTTGTACATAAGAGACCCTACCACTGGAACTTATGAAGTAACCTTCCAGGGTTATTCGATGACTCTTACTGGTACTCATATGTGAGTAGAGCTAGGCATGCCGAGTTTGGGCTCATTTTGTTTGTACATAAGAGACCCTACCACTGGAACTTATGAAGTAACCTTCCAGGGTTATTCAATGACTCTTGCTGGTACTCATGTGTGAGTAGAGCTAGGCATGCCGAGTTTGGGCTCATTTTGTTTGTACATAAGAGACCCTACCACTGGAACTTATGTAGTAACCTTCAAGGGTTATTCGATGACTCTTACTGGTACTCATATGTGAGTAGAGCTAGGCATGCCGAGTTTGGGCTCATTTTGTTTGTACATAAGAGACCCTACCACTGGAACTTATGAAGTAACCTTCCAGGGTTATTCAATGACTCTTGCTAGTACTCATGTGTGAGTAGAGCTAGGCATGCCGAGTTTGGGCTCATTTTGTTTGTACATAAGAGACCCTACCACTGGAACTTATGAAGTAACCTTCCAGGGTTATTCAATGACACTTGCTGGTACTCATATGTGAGTAGAGCTAGGCATGCCGAGTTTGGGCTCATTTTGTTTGTTCATGAGAGACCCTACCACTGAAACTAATGAAGTAACCTTCCAGGGTTATGAGATGACTCTTGCTGGTACTCATATGTGAGTAGAGCTAGGCATGCCGAGTTTGGGCTCATTTTGTTTGTACATACGAGACCCAACCACTGCAACTTATGAAGTAACCTTCCAGGGTTATTCGATGACTCTTACTGGTACTCATATGTCAGTAGAGCTAGGCATGCCGAGTTTGGGTTCATTTTGTTTGTACATAAGTAACCCTACCACTGGAACTTATGAAGTAACCTTCCAGGGTTATTCGATGACTCTTGCTGGTACTCGTATGTGAGTAGAGCTAGGCAAGCCGAGTTTGGGCTCATTTTGTTTGTACATGAGAGACCCTACCACTGCAACTTATGAAGTAACCTTCCAGGGTTATTCGATGACTCTTACTGGTACTCATATGTGAGTAGAGCTAGGCATGCCGAGTTTGGGCTCATTTTGTTTGTACATGAGAGACCCTACCACTGAAACTTATGAAGTAACCATCCAGGGTTATGAGATGACTCTTGCTGGTACTCATATGTGAGTAGAGCTAGGCATGCCGAGTTTGGGCTCATTTTGTTTGTACATACGAGACCCAACCACTGCAACTTATGAAGTAACCTTCCAGGGTTATTCGATGACTCTTACTGGTACTCATATGTGAGTAGAGCTAGGCATGCCGAGTTTGGGTTCATTTTGTTTGTACATAAGTAACCCTACCACTGGAACTTATGAAGTAACCTTCCAGGGTTATTCGGTGACTCTTGCTGGTACTCGTATGTGAGTAGAGCTAGGCATGCCGAGTTTGGGCTCATTTTGTTTGTACATGAGAGACCCTACCACTGAAACTTATGAAGTAACCTTCCAGGGTTATTAGATGACTCTTGCTGGTACTCATATGTGAGTAGAGCTAGGCATGCCGAGTTGGGACTCACTTTGTTTGTACATACGAGACGTAACCACTGCAACTTATGAAGTAACCTTCCAGGGTTATTCGATGACTCTTACTGGTACTCATATGTCATGCCGAGGGCATAGGCATGCCGAGTTTGGGTTAATTTTGTTTGTACATAAGTAACCCTACCACTGGAACTTATGAAGTAACCTTCCAGGGTTATTCGATGACTCTTGCTGGTACTCGTATGTGAGTAGAGCTAGGCATGCCGAGTTTGGGCTCATTTTGTTTGTACATAAGTAACCCTACCACTGGAACTTATGAAGTAACCTTCCAGGGTAATTCGATGACTCTTGCTGGTACTCATATGTCAGTACAGCTAGGCATGCCGAGTTTGGGTTCATTTTGTTTGTACATAAGTGACCCTACCACTGCAACTTATGAAGTAACCTTCCAGGGTTATTCGATGACTATTGCTGGTTCTTATATGTGAGTAGAGCTAGGCATGCCGAGTTTGGGCTCATTTTGTTTGTACATAAGAGACCCAACCACTGCAACTTATGAAGTAACCTTTCAGGGTTATTCAATGACTCTTGCTGGTTCTCATATGTGAGTAGAGCTAGGCATGCTGAGTTTGGGCTCATTATGTTTGTACATAAGTGACCCTACCAATGGAACTTATGAAGTAACCTTCCAGGGTTATTCGATGACTATTGCTGGTTCTTATATGTGAGTAGAGCTAGGCATGCCGAGTTTGGGCTCATTTTGTTTGTACATAAGACCCAACCACTGCAACTTATGAAGTAACCTTCCAGGGTTATTCGATGACTATTGCTGGTTCTTATATGTGAGTAGAGCTAAGCATACCGAGTTTGGACTCATTTTGTATGAACATCAGAGACCCTACCACTGGAACATACCTAGCTCTACTCACATATGAGAACCATTAAGAGTCTTCGAATAAACCTGAAAAACCTGAAAGGTTACTTTATAAGTTCCAGTGGTAGGGTATCTTATGTACAAACAAAATGAGCCCAAACTCGGCATGCCTAGCTCTACTCACATATGAGTACCAGCAAGAGTCATTGAATAACCCTGGAAGGTTACTTTATAAAATGCAGTGGTAGGGTCTCTTATGTACAAACAAAATGAGCCCAAACTCGGCATGCCTAGCTCTACTCATATATGAGTACCAGCAAGAGTCATCGAATAACCCTGGAAGGTTACTTCATAAGTTCCAGTGGTAGGGTTACTTATGTACAAACAAAATGAACCCAAACTCGGCATGCCTAGCTCTACTGACATATGAGTACTAGTAAGAGTCATTGAATAGCCCTGGAAGGTTACTTCATAAGTTCCAGTGGTAGGGTTACTTATGTACAAACAAAATGAACCCAAACTCGGCATGCCTAGCTGTACTGACATATGAGTACCAGTAAGAGTCATTGAATAACCCTGGAAAGTTACTTAATAAAATGCAGTGGTAGGGTCTCTTATGTACAAACAAAATGAGCCCAAACTCGGCATGCCTAGCTCTACTCACATATGAGTACCAGTAAGAGTCATCGAATAACCCTGGAAGGTTACTTCATAAGTTCCAGTGGTAGGGTCTCTTATGTACAAACAAAATGAGCCCAAACTCGGCATGCCTAGCTCTTCTCACATATGAGTACCAGCAAGAGTCATCGAATAACCCTGGAAGGTTACTTCATAAGTTCCAGTGGTAGGGTTACTTATGTACAAACAAAATGAACCCAAACTCGGCATGCCTAGCTCTACTGACATATGAGTACTAGTAAGAGTCATTGAATAACCCTGGAAGGTTACTTCATAAGTTCCAGTGGTAGGGTCTCTTATGTACAAACAAAATGAGCACAAACTCGGCATGCCTAGCTCTACTCACATATGAGTACCAGCAAGAGTCATCGAATAACCCTGGAAGGTTACTTTATAAGTTCCAGTGGTAGGGTCACTTATATACAAACAAAATGAACCCAAACTCGGCATGCCTAGCTGTACTGACATATGAGTACCAGTAAGAGTCATTGAATAACCCTGGAAGGTTACTATATAAAATGCAGTGGTAGGGTCTCTTATGTACAAACAAAATGAGCCCAAACTCGGCATGCCTAGCTCTACTCACACATGAGTACCAGCAAGAGTCATTGAATAACCCTGGAAGGTTACTTCATAAGTTCCAGTGGTAGGGTCTCTTATGTACAAACAAAATGAGCCCAAACTCGGCATGCCTAGCTCTACTCACACATGAGTACTAGCAAGAGTCATTGAATAACCCTGGAAGGTTACTTCATTAGTTCCAGTGGTAGGGTCTCTTATGTACAAACAAAATGAGCCCAAACTCGGCATGCCTAGCTCTACTCACATATGAGTACCAGTAAGAGTCATCGAATAACCCTGGAAGGTTACTTCATAAGTTCCAGTGGTAGGGTCTCTTATGTACAAACAAAATGAGCCCAAACTCGGCATGCGTAGCTTTACTCATATATGAGTAGGTACCAGCAAGACTCATCGAATAACCTTGGAAGGTTACTTCACTAGTACCAGTGGTAGGGTCTCACCAAAACAAATAAAATGAGCCCCAACCTGGCATAACTAGGTCTACTCTTTTATGAGTTCCAGTCGCAACACTTGAACGGGATGGTATACCATCAGTCCAGATAATCTTACCAGATTTCAACGCAAGAAACAAAATAATATCTAAATACCGAAATATATCCTGACTCAACATAACGGAGAAAATAAAGTAATAATGTCCATTTATACAAAAGAAATTTACTTGTACGTAATTCGCACAGAATACGAGAAGTATCAAATTGATTTTAGCGAATATTTTGTATTCGTATATTGCTTTTTTCGTCTTCGGGCTGCAGCGACAAGCGACATAGAGTCAACTCCCGACGGCGCTCAAGCGCAGACTGAGATCTCATTGCAGAATTTGGATATATAAATCAAGAAAGTGGCTAAATAAAACGAACCTTATTGCCACACATTAAGACACACGTATGCGAGCAAAATAGAAGAAAAATGTAAGATGATTTTTTGCTTTTTTTGAGTCAATTTACAATATTTTGAAAAAAAAAATCAAATTGTTTTTGAGTTGACTATATTTACTACCCTATTCTATCTTTGAAAATCTAAATAAATGTTAAAATAGAGAGAAAATTGTACCCAAAAATAGCAGTATATGCCTATTTTTGATTTAAGAGGCCGTTTTGAATCGATTTTACATTAATATTAATTAAATATTTTTTATTTATTTTCAAATTGATTTATAGATAAAAAAGTAATCAATTTATCGTAATCATTAGTTTTATTAGTTATTATCTAAAATTGTCGTAAAATGTACCGAAAATATGTGGTTTTTTGATACAAGCGTAAACGCGTCCTTAAAGTATAATATCTTCCTGAATGTCAAAGATACAATCCTCAGATTTTTTGTAGATGCTGTTCACAGTTAGTACAACATGATACAAAATGTTCATAAATATTCATTTAATAGTTTTCGAGTTCTAGGGTGGCTCCTCAGTTCAGACCAGGGATGTTGCGGATGCAGATTTTTCCACATCCGCGGACGCGGATGCGGATGCGGATTTTTCCAGACCCACATCCGCGGATGCGGATGCGGATGTGAACAAAATACTAATGCAAAGTTAGCTTTTTATAGTAATAGGCGGCAAACGAGCAGACGGATCGCCGGATGGTAAGCAATTACCGCCGCCCGTGGACACAAGCAACATCACAAGAGTCACTAGCCCGTTGCCGCCCCTTGGGGATGGAAAAAGGGATAGGATGAGGAGTGGGATGATGGAGAGGAATAGGGGATAGGTCCTCCGGCACTCTCACTCACCGAACGAAACGCAACACTAGGTACTGTTACTACATCGATTTTCTGTGAGAGGGTAGTACTCCGTAGTAAAGTAGGGTTACTCCACAACGGTTCGTATATTAATCCTACACTACTAAATAACTGTTCACTTGGAACACTAGCTGGTGGGGCTGACAAGAATTTCAAATGAAATCTTGAACTCGCTTCGATTAATACTCCACCCCTTAAGTGGATTCTCATTTAAACCGATTCGCTTTCTATTGCGGAAAGCAAGTAACTCCTTAGAATTGCGACAGGGCTGACAATTTCTGATGTTTCTTGTGTCTCATTTTCACTTGATGAATCGAGCATCATGGCAAGATCACTCTGTAAGCAGGACTGATGTCCTGCACTGTCACTGACATCTGCATTCACTGATGCTCCGCATCGATTTATGCGGATGCGAATGCGAATGCAGATGTCTGAATTGAAGCGGATGTTCCGCAATTGCGGATGCGGATGCGAATATTCGCAACAACCCTGGTTCAGACGTATGTACTGAGGAGCAACCTTTACATTGATATAACTTTTTAAATAATTTAGTACAAATTTCAACATTTGGCCTACAAAATTATTTCTCTTCGTACTAAATAACGGACCAAGCTTCGTTGTAAAATCTGAAGTGGCTCCTCAATCCATACGGACACAATTTTATTGGTGCATTACTGTGACTTTCACCTTGAATACTAAAATTCGATTACTATTTTAGCCATGTTTGGTATTGCAAGAAATGAATGGGGTCTGAAGTCCTTTTGATCTTCAGTACCAGAGAATAAGCGTGTACCCCGTGAGGCTGTTCTTAGAACCAGCAGATAATCTAGTAATGTACCTGTTATACGTATGTAATGCCGGACCGCACTTAAAGTTATTATCTACAATTATTTGAACTTAAACTCAGAGCTGTATAAACTCTTGTCCACTTCCTAACAAGAATAAAATTTGATCAGATCTATAAGCGATATAATATTTCATTTTAAACATAATCGTTTCAGTATATAATTATTTATTTAATCAATTCAAGTATCAAAGCTTCTGATGGTTGGATTATTTTATAATCAAACTTTTCAGGGCGATTCACAAAATTAAATTATTTTCCAACAGCGTTGAGAGCCAGACGGCTAACTCAGTAAACCATTGATTGATTGAAACATTTGATTGACGTAACTATGAGAGGCATTGACGTATTGAATTAAAGGCACGTTCAAAAGTATCTACTGACGATAATAACGCTTCACGTTTACCACATGAATCCACTCCTGTTTAATCATCATTCAGATTAGCTTAAGGCATAATAAGAGATTCAGTCAACTTAAAATTCTAATCAAGTAAGTCCCATGATCTTTGACGAGTGGTATACAGTGCCCATAGTCTATGAACTTTTACAATACTTTCAGATATTATTTTATATTTTTTACTCTCGAACCTCAAGCGTTTCATTTGTCTCCCAAACACACCACCTTACATAGCGACCCTGCCTGTAACATAAGTCGCGCGCGTGCCATCCATATACGGACCAAAACTATAAACAATTTGTAGAAAGTTACAGTGGACTTTAAAATGTTTCAAACAATTTGGGCGTATTCGTTGCATAAGACGCGTTGTATTATGTAGTAGCGTATTATTGGGCATTCTAGGCCACCTTGCGCTCCGGCGATCGCCTTCGCTTTGGTGGCCTAGAACCCCCAATAATACACAATGATTTTATCACAACAGACCGCTAGGCCATCTTGCACTCCGGCGATCGCATTCGCTTTGATAGTCTAGAATGTACTTAATATACGTACTTAATGTACTTAATATATATACACAATTATTTTATCATGATATGTCGCTACGCCTTGCGTATTTTTTTACCAAACACCCAATACTTATGCAGTATGTTTATTGCATTTGATCTCGAAAACTCATCTATTAATAATTGAAACCAAACTTTAGTCTGGTGTATATATTTGAGTATCATTCGAGTTTCTGTGACATCGGAAAGTCGATTGTGTGTGTTTTAATGAACGTTTCTGCATTGATAGATCAATGTTTACAGCTATTGAACACAGAAACTTTGTTCAACACCTACTATGTTGTAAATGGATAACAAAATAAAACACGACTTAAATAATTCAATTATTTTTTTTATTATCAGCATTTAATTTTATGTTATTCGTTAAAACATTAAATTTTATTAAGGTATGTGTACCAGTGATGGACGGTTTAAGGCCGATGAAGTACGTATATATAAAATTTCCAAAAAAAAAAGTTGCGGGCCGATTCTTGCAATGGCTGTAGATAAAGTTGGTTTTGGTTTTTTAGCATCTAATAAGAGAATACTACATTCATTCTAGTAATTTCCATAAAAATAAAATTACGAATAAAATTGGCTTAAAATTGTCAAGTAATGGACAAGTCATACACCAATGATTGACTAGTTATGGATAGTGTTCCGGTATTGGACACCTAGTAATAGACACTTGATAGGTACAAATAAATAAAAATATTGTTTGTTTAGAAACAAATTTTATTTGCTATTACGTATTCTAAAATAAAAGTTCTTATTAATCATAAAATAAAGTACTGTAAGAAAGATCTTGTTTGTAGTACCTACAGTAATGGAATGAACCAGTGATGGACACCCCAGTAATGAACACGTCTGTCCATTACTGGTAAAAAGCTTTATAAAGTCATGGAAAAAAGATATTTCATTGACTTCGAGAAATAAATCTAGAATCGACTAAATTCTTTAAAAAAATGTAAAAAGTAATCGACATAATGTCCATAACTAGGACATGTCATAATAACAGGTACTAGTCATGGACATAGCAAAAAAAAACAAACCATGTTGTTGTTTGCAATACATTTAATTAAGATTGTTTGGAAAAGAGGTTAGTTCAGCTACAAACTTATTATTTATTCATTATTACCTTAATTGAATTGACAATAAAACTCATCAGCAACTTACCTCGCTATCAAACTCACTTAAAAAACGATATCACTGGTGGCACGCGCTGTTTATCTTTCCACCAGTTTGAAACTGAACCACAGACATACATCAGCTGTCAATATTTTGATACTTTAATCCCTTTTCTCTGTGGTAAAGTATTGCCAGGTAACAAAAGCGTTGTAGAATCCTTATTTTTTAGGACTCAATCAATAATGTTCATAACTGGTACGCTGTCCATTACCGGTGCACTTACCTTAATTGCTAATTATCTTCGGCTGCGACTCGAACATTGTATCAGCGGAACGAATGAACTCTTGTAATTTTTGCCACTGCACTGATGTGAACGTGCTTTCTTCCATACCTCTAAAGAATGGGTGCGTTGTGCATCGGCCGACTTGTATACCTTGCAATCGATGTAGTTCGACGCTCGCTGCCGTTGGCCGCTCGATACCTAAACAAAGAAAGACGATAAATGATTGGTTGTTGAGCGTTCCTGCTCTTGATCGTTGGTGCGACTAATGCCGAATATATCACTAGTAATCTTCGTCTTTTTACTGAAACAAATATTATACAGTGTTAATTAGATCTATATAATATATTTATAAGACATACTTATATGAACATTGTTAACTAAATAATGGAATTGTGGAATTTTTATTAGAACAACATAAGCCATAACAACAGTTTTAGAATTTTGTATGTACTTATGCATCTACAGTCATCACTCAAAAACTATTGAGAATATAGAATTTGGAGTCAACTAGTATGCTAACTACCTATGTGAGACAGAGCTCGTAACAATGTCAACAATGTTTATAACACTTTAACAAATTTAAACATTAAATCTAATTTGGAAAATATTTTAATTTAAGTTTAGTAAAAACAACACAAAGTTTTACCTAGTACGAGTTGAATTTGTTGATGAACTCGACTTACGTTTTGTGCTGCTATCGTGTAGCTTGTGAACGGCTTTTGATTTTTTTTCTTAGCGGCTGGCACCAGTCGATAGTCATCATAATAATCAGAATGGGATCTGTAATAGAAAAAAACACAAACTCTAAGTCAAAAGGATTACTTACTAGTGGCTCACTAGTCTACATTTGTTAAGTTATACTTACATCTTGTTGGTGAAAAGTTTGTTTATTTTATCTTTACCTATGATGTGGACTGTTATCCAACAGTGTACAGACAGGCACAGCAGTTAGTGGTAGTTGACGGACGGAAACGATATCAATTAAAAACTAACACTGAGCGACAGTGATTCTACAACTCGCGGTATACTAATTAATGACCGATCGCGATGTACTTCTTCTCTCTTCAATGTAATCGTTCGTGTTGACTGATAATTATTTCGAATACATATTGTTTATAAACCACAAAGGTGGTAAAATGCTTTATATTTAAAATTGACGCAATTGATTAATTGTGAAGTATTATTCGTGACAAAGACAAGAAATACAGTGATAAAAGGTAAAAACTTTTTAGAAGGGCTATTTCTACTCTTGAAACTCGCCATTTTCGTAATAGTTTTATGATACATATTCTTTTAGTAGTTATGAAAGACATAAAAGTACCCAGATTATTTATCTGAAAACATATTTTAGCAACTAAATACTAGCATTGTTGTACATTTTCACTGTTATCGTGTTTCAAATGTTAAATAATTCACAGCCACAGTGTTCGTTACAGTAACATGGCTGCCTGGCACGGCGAGCTTTTTGTTACGCGTTCGGATTATAATTTTTTTTAGTGGCATTAGATTCGTTTGTTACAAATAAATCATGTATTGTGTGAAAACCTAAAGGTATATGTGATAATGTTTTTGTGTTTATGAACCAAATAAGTAATGCAATTCATTAATATGTGATGAAATGTTTGTGTTAACGAGTGAAAAAAATAAACCTCTAAGTTTGTAAGCTTGTTTTGCCGGAAAGGTGTATTTAGTACTAATTAATCTTATTTATATGAGAGGTAATTTTATAACCAACACAATGATATGCAAATTATGAGATAGGTATAATTATATTAAGGTGTCATAATTATTTTTTTCCGGTAACCTATGCCAATGAAAATTTACAGCCACGTGACCTTTCGACACTTGTGGCACTATGCCTTTAGTTTGATCGCACCTCAAGGGATATACCTAGTTTAGTAGCTAGGCCATTATTTTGCAGCACTTAAATTGAAAAAGTAAATTAACCGACTTTAATAAAGAAAATTTGAAAACTTTAAACCAAGATTTATGAATTCTAGAAAGGTAGAGTGCTAGACAAATGGATACCTGATTTAATTCAATATTTTTCACTATTTCTTTCTTTTACTTCCAATATTTTTTTATTCCATATAAAAATACGTTAACAGAGAAGAACGCAATATAAATATTGCCATTCTTTTATATAAATATCGCCATTTGAAATAAATTAGGATATTTGAGCTATTCGTTTTCGGGTAAAAAATATTCATTATTTTAAGTCGTTATTTCAGGACTATTTCTGATTTAAAATTAATTAAACTATGCCTTATTTATAGGGCCTAGGCCCCGTCAGTAGGTCATAAAATGAAAGAAATATGCAGAGTAATTTACCAGAAAATAGTACTGAAACAAAAACAATTTCAAATGACTAACGCGGTCCCTATATTTGATCTATCCATGGTTTTGGCTACTAGAGATACATATTTAAGATAGGCTCCAAGCAAAAAAACCAAATATGTATCTCTGGTATGTTGATAGATCAAATATTACGACCGGCCCTATGACGAAACCTCAACTATATTAAACATATATACATACATACATACGTATGTATGTATGTATGTATATATGTTTAATACACGCCTGCTTCCCGGCGGGGTAGACAGAGACTACGGAACGCCGTTTGCAACGATCCTGACATAGCTCTCTTGATTCATTCACTCCCATCAGATCCTCATGCATGCTCTTCTGTTCAGGGTACTTCTAACCTGTCCTGTTTTTAGGATGTCTCCAATCTGGTCAGACAACGTCCGCCTAGGTTTTCCCCTTCACACCTGACCTCTCACCTACATTCTAGTCCTGTTCCATTCACACTTGCCTTGTATATCTGCTTGGTCAATCTTTCGTCACCTTACCTCTCACCTACATTAATAATGTAATTACCACACAACGATTGTTATTACTATTCGCTACTAACGCTGACGCGCGCGTCAGAACGCTTACGCGCTCTATAGCATGCTATAGCATCCTTTCGCCGCGCGCGGTGGTGTGCTGCCGCGTGCTGGTGCCGATTCGTATAGATTTTTCGAATTCTATTCTTTTTACTCTTGTTATTTTGCATTTCTTGCTAAATACACGCTATTACTACTGCTCTCTCTTCAGCTGTGCTATCCATTTCGAACTTGAAACTATATTGTGACCAAAACAAATGTGAAAAGAACGCGGCGGTATGCTTCAGCACGCTAAAGCACGCTGACGCGTGCGTTAGCATTCGCAGCACACAAATACGATCGCACGCTACAGAGTGCTGCAGCACGCTTCAGCACAGGCGGAATAAATGCAATTCCGTGCTGACAGATGTAGCTCAACCCTAAAGGTAATAGGCTCCCATTGACGTTGGACCTAAAATTCGTAAGGCGAAATGTAGGTTTACGCCTAGACAATTGGAGGATACAGGCGAGACGATATAAAAAATATATGTTTCGACGGAACGGTAAAAATGCCGGTAGTTTACACACGGCTACTCGTCTAGCCACTTTGACCTTTGTATCATTCTTATGGCGTAATTTATTTTTGCACTGCATGAACTTACAGAAAATAATGAAAATACCAAAAACTCTTCAGGAAAATCTCTTTAAAAAAATCAATTTTAGCAAGTTATAGAAAATAGAAAAACAATTAAAAAGGAGCAGACATATCGCCTGTCAGAAAGCGATTAGCCGCCCATGGACACGAAATAAGTACAAGAACAAAGTCGTTACACTAAAACATTCTTCTTCTTTTGTGTTTTTTTAAACTTAAACCATTTAAGAAGTAAGAAACATTCTACATTTGAAAGCAGTCGTCGTCCGAAATCGATAAAGCGTCGCATCAGTTTCAACCTCAGAAACATGAAGAATATACACATTTGATGTATGTAGATCTGCTTTTGTTCGGTGTAAAGTATCGTGTCACGTACATCTCTCTGACTTGTATTGTTCTCGCGAACGAGACGAAATTCATCACCCAGGTTGATTGGATTGTTTTCACTTGATGTTGCATTTTCTGCGTTGCGCATCAAGTCGTAATGAGATTGTACAAGCTGTGCAATTTGTTAAGGGACGGTTTCTTAGCTATGCACTTCGTTAATATAACGGATAGTTCTATATCTACGTACAAGATTTTACTCTTATGTAATAAAGATATTCAGTAAATAAGAACTCTACTTGTAACGGTTCATGGGAGAAGACACACAGATAGTTACCTATTACTCTATTAGTTCACGAGTACTCAAATTATACATGTTGAAATTAAATTAAACGGCTACTGCATCGTGTGAAGACTGCCTCCGTGGTAGCGTATACGACTGCTGATCGGAGGTCCTGGGTTCAATTCCCGGGTCGGGCAAAAGTGTTACTGGGTTTTTCCCGAATTATTCTCAGTAGCAGCACGGAGTCTGGCGATGTGCCCGGAATCGGCAATAGGCTCGACCCTACGTGGGACCTAAAAATTCATGGCGAAATTTGGGTGCAATCTTACACCTCTGCCTACCTCTTAGGGGATACAGGCGTAAGTCTATAAAAAAAATACTGCAACGTATCTGAAACATTGCGAACAGACAAATATTTTTATAAATTTCTTCCCATCTGTCATTAGGATATACAATTATACATATAGGACAACACATTAATTGCACGGAGCAATATTAAACATGATGACGTTTCGAAGACACAACGCCTAGTTATTTCTAGATGATACGATACACTAACGATTTCTCGATTGACCGGCCGCAATCTAGCGACTCAAAGAGCCTAAATTATAACTATACAACAAAAGAACTGCAAAATATTCATATTTCAATGAAGTTCAACGTACGTGTCAGGTATTTCGCAAAGGACTTTATTTGAAGCTGTTTTAATTTGATATTATTGATTGATTTGTAGATTAGAGATAACTTTATACCTAAGACAATACCTTCGTGTTTACAATATATTTCTAAAGGTCATAGAAGCAGTAACACGTGCCATTGGTAATAGAATAAGATCCCAGGGCCACTAGACCTTACTTATTTTCTCAGAAACGAAATGTACAGAATAATGTAGTGTTAGTATCTGCTATGAGCGTACGCATACACGCTAGCTTAGATCGTGGTCCAATTTTTAGGTACGAGGTGCTAAAGTAAGGTAAAAATAGTACTAACTTTTCTTAAATTTTCAGTGCTGATTAACAAAATCCTATACATTTTGTTTCTGAGAAAATAAGTAAGGTCTGGCGGCCCTGGGATCTTAAACTATGAACTACGTAGGTACCAAAGGTTTAAAAATTACCATTGTCACTGACGAAAAATTCTTATTATTTGTCTTGGTCATGACAGGTTATACCGGCTCACGTCAAGTAAAATATACTTATTTTATGATGCACCTGTAAGCCTATTTAATAAAATTTTGTCCAGCATACATTTATAACTAGGTATAGTTACTGTTGCAAGTTATTAAGCTCCCCACAAATGTTGCAATAGACATTTGATGGGCACGATTGGAATTACTACACAATGTAGCGAAATGAGAAAGTCACAGTGTAGTACAAATTTATTTAACTCAATATTGACTGTTGACACAGTAAAGATAAAGTACAGAAGATTAACATTCGAAAATTAAATTAAAACTTCATAATTAGAGCTTTAACTTCATTATTTCATATCGCATCGTGACATAAACAGATAAAATAGTGGCATTCTCCAGCATGAGAACACACCTTTGCTATCTATAAAGATTATGAAAAAGTACATGTTTATGTACTTTTTAAGCTAACGTACCGACTTTAACGAACTATACACCAAGCTCTAAATTGAAAGATACTTAGCCTACCAAAATAAGAATTATTGCTATGTGACTTCTTAATTCATGTGGTTCTAAATCCAAGGACTATCAAATATAGATAACAGCACATTTGTAAATAAGTACCTAATAGTACCTACTCTGTAGGTACTATTAGGTATGTATGTTCATACACGCATATACATTACATGACTATGTTACAAACAAACAACTAAAATAACCTTCTCTTTTTATATTCATCTAAAAAATAAGCGTACATTTTAGCACTGTAACTCTTGAACTACTGTATAAAAATCGCACAACCAAAGTTATTCTGTGTCCACGCCGAATGGCACTTAAATAAAGCGCAGTTCAGATTACACAGGTGTTACAGTATGCAGCGCAGTAACGAGTATTTTAATAGCCGACACGTGCGACACGTGTATGATAAAAGTTTAATGAAAACACTATTCACATATTATCGTTACAAAATGTTGTGTAAATAATATGTGAAAGTTCTCCGTTACGTGATGTTGACGGATTAATAATACAAAATGACAACACTCCAATTCTTGGCGTGGATATAGTGAAGAGCGACTAGGGAAAATACACGAATCAAATATAATCTGTGCAAAGAAACAGACAACTTGACATCAAATCCCATACTTGACTGCATGGTTGGCGTAGTGGTTTAGGCGGTCGCCTCGCCGCTTGCCCCTGCGCGAAGTGTTGTTTGTTCGATCCCCACACGAGACAACACTTTATGTGATCCATAAATTGTTGTTTCGGGTCTAGGTGTTCATTGTGTTCGTTAGTTGTATGTTTATAAAGTCCCCCGCGACACAGGATTTACTCCTAGGGCGGGAGTTGTCTTATTAAAAACAAAAAAAAAACAAAAAAAAAGAATCATCTGATATAATAGGCCAAATGCTCATATTAGCTCATGATGCTATTTTGGCACTAATTAAGAGATAAATAAGTCGATCGGGGTATTGCTAATGGCTGTATGATGAATACGTTAAAGTACGTCTCTGGACTCAATGATTAGGTATTTAAAGTCCATCAAAGTCAAACTTTACAGTTAAGTCTCTAATATTTCAGGAAAACATCACGAGCATGACTTTTAAATACACTAGATACTTTTATTGCAGCTAGTGCGACTTCCGCAACCTGAAAGGATAGCATTATTGTTAGAATTAGATCAGTGTCAATATATTTGAGGGCACTAACTCCCCGTAACGACTGTTATATTACTCCATGATAGCCGAGATCATGGTCTTAGAGACATGATGTCTTTTTTAAACGATCATCAATCTATAAACCTGACGGAGACGAACACGCTTGTGTATGTTTACGGATCAAAATATTAGTCACCACTTTGTCACTTCTGGACTGACCTTTGCCTAGTTATAATGCATGTATATATCAAATATTTAAGCTGAATGAAGACAACTTCCTCGCAATCTTCGAAGAGGTAACACAAAACAGTTATAAATAAATCCCCTGAATGCCAGGAAATTTTAAGATTGTAAATCTATGTGGTGGTTGTGGTGGTTATCAATATAACATTGCGACAAGTTACATAAAATAGCAAATCTGTACCCACATTCGAATAAAAGCAAGTTTTAATATTTGTCACTTTTAATTATTTTTACCGGGGACATTGGGAATTTCATTATGTAAACTGATGTGTTTTATACTCATAAAAATGCAATACTGTGGGATTGACCTAAGTGCATTATCTAGTACCACTACCATTCGTTTTGACCACTTCAGGTAAAAGCTTTTATTCGGATGGAGAGGTATTTTTATATTTTTCACTGATGTGTTCGTTTGATGGATGAGTTTAGAGTGGTTCTATTCTACTTTTCTAAAAGTAAAATGCATAATCGAGGTTTAATACTATTAGAGCTAAAAGCATAATTATTTGTGAAAGTGCCAGAAACATTTTAGTTGTGAATTTGACATCTAATGGCAACGAATGTAAAACAAAAGGATTACATTCTTCATTATTTTATATAATTTTCGTATGAGCTTACACGTTACCTGACATGAAATATGACATGAAATATATGTTCCTAGCGGCAGACTAGCGCAAACTGTTCACAACAACACAACATAACAATTAAAATATTTTTCAAAAATAGTTCCTGTTCTTATATTTAACTGCATTAAAAATATAATCTGCCTCAAACAAATGTATTTTATTTCTTTGTTTCTATAGTAAAACAAAACCAATAAACAAACAGTAAATAATCTATTGCCAAATAAATATCCAATATGAGCAATCCTTAGCCCAGTTTTCTAGGGACTATAGTTAAAATTATTGTGACCTGATCCGATCCTATCTTGTTTCATATTTAAAATACCGCCCACCAATTTTCTACCCTCACAAACAATATCGAAATCTAGAGCTCATCGGCGTTAAAGCATTTTAGTGTACCTAAATTTTTTATTAATAATAACTTTGTTATTTTGTAATTTAGTTTTCATTTTGTGGCAAAAGGTTTGTAAAATAGATTGCGTAAAAGCACTTTTGATATTGTTTCATAAGGTTTTGGGTAGTGTGATTTTAGTTCACTTTTTAGATATATTGAATAGAATTATTTCAACAGATTCAGAGTATAAAATGGGTGTGCCTTAAAAATTTTGAAGTTTGTTCAAGACCACACCACTAAGTAACCAAAGAATTCCTTCTTCCCAAGTTACGTGCTCGGCACTTGTCAGTGTAGTAATTTAATTATTTTCATGTACTTTGCTTCTTTAGTATCCTGTAGTTTCTGCTATTGACTTATCTTTAAGCTCATCCTTTTAAATCAAGATCTCATTTTGGGGCTTACTCTATCATAAAGGATCAAGTGACCAACATACTTGAGAATGTATATATCTTCTTGTTTACCAACTTTGTAACTAAATAGTTAAAAACTGGAAAATATTAGACATTGTGTTTGAAAATATGCAATGTTTGTCGAAATATTTCAACACAGGCCATTGTCATGTTTTACTATTTCGAAGAAATTAATGACATTGTCCTAGAGAAATCCAATCCAAAAGATCTATAATTAAATATACCAGTAGTTTATTGCTAGGCCATTATATTGCAGCACTTAAATTGAACAATATAAAGATATTGTTCACGCCACTATTGTATTTCCATTATGAGAAACATGACAGGGGTTGCGAGGACGGTTTGTATTATTAGTAATTACAAAGTTATACTTCTCTATCTCAACGTGACCGTCACTGAAGCGAAGCTCTTGAAAATTCGGAAAACGGCTAATAAAGAAAATTAAAAAGCACTATGCAGTAACCTTATTGTGTAAAAGTAAAATATTTTGCATGGTAATGTTAGCGCTTGCAGTGACACAGATGGTAATAGCATTGGTAAGATACTAGGTTTAAGATTAAAAGTGTTACTGAGTTTTTCCGAATTCTCAATAGCAGCACGGAGTCTGGTCATGTGCCCGGTAACGGCAATAGGCTCGCCCTCTATTACGTGGGACCTAAAATTTCGGCGAAATATGGGTGTAATATTACAATTAATATTACCTGGAAGGCAGAGGGCCTTCCCCTTCGGGGATACAGGCGTGAGTCTATTACAAAAGCACGTTTGTGATAATTAATCTAATATTATAAATATAAGAGGCCACGATAGCTTATTGTAATAATAATGTCCTCCGAACCGATTCCGGCCGCTTTTTTTTATTTTATTTTATTTCTGCCGAACAAATTGACTCCATGCTGCCTGATGTTAAGCAGTCAGTGAAGTCCCATAGTGATGGCCATCATCCCAGCAGACAGCATGGCATTATGGTATGATGGCCCTCACCTTGACGGCCTTGAGAAAAGCTTTTTAACGCTTGTCTGTATATGAGACTTGCCAACTGCGCGGGACATATAATAGTGCACAAGTGTGTGAGCAAACACAAGTGCACTCTCTATTCCCTCACTCTCATAATCCGATGAGACTTCACATGACACGATCGGAGAGACATTAGGCGCAGGACCAACGGCTTAACGTGCTTTCCGAGTCAACATGACGACCATGCAGAGGGTATCAAACGCGCGTATCCAATTTATAATCACCATTTGCCTTGTGCTTTGGCGAGTAAGTTAAGCCATCGAACCCAGCTGTCATGAAGAAATTTGTCAGTCGTTATAGGGAAGCGCTATCTTCGAATATACTGACACTGATCTAAGATATGAAACGGAAAATGTTGTCATAACGAGCAATATCCAATTACATATAAGAAGAAGTCCCGACAGATGTATCTCAATGATTGCCATAAGTTTTCTAGTATATTATTGCATCGTTCCGTTGATAGCTTCATAAAGTTGTGCCTAAACTTCAATTTTGTGACAACGCGTTACGTAAAAATTGAGTCACAACTTTTTCGTTAACGGCGCTACGAAAGAGATCGTAGCGCTTCTACGAGTGTCTACGGCGTGGCGACATTGTTTATAATTATTTTCTGAAGTGACACGTATATTATGTATATTGATTTTTATGCTGGAAAATTACTATTTCTAAAAATGGATGTACATTAATTGCCAAATTATAAAAGTAATTTTAGACTTGTCTAGTGATAAGTCCACAAAGCGAAAACATGTTTTGGGAGAAAATGTCCGATTTGAACTTTACTTGAGCAAATTCTTTGATATCTTAGTATGCACGATAACTATATTTATACAGCTATAATTTTCTGATAATTGTGAAATTTGCCTTATACCTCATAGAGACACGAATAACGTTATGTGCAGGTTGGTGGGTGGTATTAGCCAAATTTCACTAATTACGTTTTTGGCACCACATGGTGCTAGCTAGACAATCAGATGTGATTTTAATGTATGTATACACATTTTCAGACCCCGTATTTCTACTGCAAAAATGTAACAAAAATACCATAGAATAAATAGAAGAAGTGTTAAACTGTTTTAGCATGCATAACATTTTGCTCCACCCGGCAATCGATCTATGCATACGACAACTGTCACAAACATGATCGCATACTTGTGTCGCAGTCTGTACAAAAATGTTTTCCTGAGACAATACTCGTAACAATAGCGTTTAAGCGTGTAATATGACTGTACTAGCTTCTGCCCGCGGCTATGCCAGAGTAGGGATCGGTAACCGAGAAAAGTGAGGCCGCTGGTAAATAGTTGGTTCTGTATAAATCAATACCATATAAACAATATATATATATATATATAAATACTAAACCACCGAACTGTTCAAATAATGCTGAGGCCAACAAGTACAAGTAAAATAAATATAATATCGTAAACTTTATGTAATACTACTGTTTCTTAATAAACAATTCCATATTCAAGAAAGAAGTAAAACGTTTGTGAGCATGAATATAGTTGTTTGTCTCGGTCTAGGTGTTTCTATTTATAATATGTATATATTTATAAAATAAGTATATACGCATGTTTATCCACCAACTGTTTAGTACCCATAGTACAAGTACCTACTGCTTACTTTGTTACTAGATGGTGTATGTGATAAAACATAAATATTTTTTTAAGTAGGAAACAGTCTGTCAAAAACCGTCCATCATAATTGTATTGTAACAAACAGTCTACAATCACAATACGAGTCTCCCCATTGGAATCAACAACACACCTATGTGTATACGTTATACAACTTTAGTATCGAAGGGTGGCCTGCTACGGGGATGCTACGACGTGTCGTTGACCCCGCCGTAGCGTCAGCTGCGTAACACAATGCTACGCGCCGCAGCTATTTATGAATGCCGGTTTTGCGCTTGTTTTAAAATACAGATATGGTAAAAATATATACTAAAGATGAGTATATAATAATATATTATTTAGTTTATAAATCACATGCTTGGTAGGTACGAACAACTATATTTATTTAAATATACCAGACCTGCTTTTATGTTCTGCAATTTCCTACCACGCATGTGTTTTACAAAGTTCATAATATATTAATCGCTTTAGCGAAACTGAATATTTCACTTAGGAGTGTTTACCTCTAATATTAATTCCTAACTGTCGCATATGGATTAACATATGCACAAAGTTCAGTACTCAGCAATGAGTACAAATCCCAGCAGTTGTACTATAATCACTGAACTCAAACCGCAGCTTAACCTTATGAATGTTTCAGAAACCATATTTATTTTAATGTACTACTTTAATGAGTGAACTGAAGTCATAAAGAAGAGAGCTTATAAACAATTTTAATGGTTATGGGTTTAAGTCACGTCACTATTTCACAGTGGATAAGGTTTTTTCTATTGCACATCATAGGTTTATAATGTACTTAAAGTTATATAGATTATGCCATTTATGTGCTTGACACACACAATTACTATTTTACGGTCGCAAGTGCAGTGGTTCTAGATCAGAGATAAGTCCAAGTATCGGTCGTCTACTTCGTCTGTAGATTTCTTTTTAGGCTAAAATAGCCCTTGGGTTAAACAATTATAATAATTATATTCTACCACATATACAAGAGACCATCTAGACCCAAACTAAACAGAGCTTGTACTATGGGTACTAGGTAATGGATAATCATTCATATATATTTTCTTTTTGTAAATATTATGAATGATTATACACCCAGACCAAGACAACCATTCATATTTACGCACACAAATGTTTGACTTCGCGAATGGAAACCGCGACCGTCGGTCGTCCTGTTACCTACTTCAAATATTTTAATCACTACCCCTTCCTTCAACTTTTCTTTACGTCACGACTTTTTTAGTTGTAGTTACCACTCGCCACCAGGATGATGACTTCAAATTATTTATAAGTTCTATAACATGTCAACCTTAAAGTAGAACATGCAGATACAACGTCGCGTCGGTTAACCGTGCCGATGTTTTGCCACCTAAGTTACGTAAATACCTATAGCATAACTTGCAATTTGTTGAGTTAACCTTATTGTTAAACACTATACGGTTGACACGGCTACCTATTCAAAAGTAGGTACTCTTACATAATTATAGCACTTCGCACAATACTGTATAAACCTTTAACTGTTATAAAAAATAACTGAGAACATTTATTATTATAATATAAAATGTTATGTAAAATGCAGATATAATGCAAAACAGCAACTCCGACCACTTTTAACTATAACTTGGAACAGCTCACAAATATTATAACGGCAAACACACAATAAAAAACGATTTTTGTATAACACTACTTTCTGGTGCATAAGGTTCCCACCAAGAACTTAGGGTCCCAAGTCAACCTCACCTGCAAGTGGTGCACCTGCCGATCAACGGACGGGGCTCTGGCAAACAAAATGTCCCAGTATGCGGCAATAGGCTCGCCACCTATTACGTGCGATCAAAACACTGGCGAAAAGTTGATGTTTAATATGCCTCCGCCTACCCCTTCGGGGAAACAGGCGTGAGTCTATGTATGTATGTATGTACTACTTTCTTCACTGCATAGAACAAAACAACCAGGCTTAAAGGTAATCAATAATATCGTTATCGGCAAATCCTATATTTATATATTGGCATCATATCCGCAACTAACTAGAACCACCGAACTGCGAGCGAGCTGACCGGGACAAATGGTTTTCCAATATCTGCCACTATAAACGTGTTAGCAATAATTTTACACGATAAACTTCATCAGCAAAGATTGTGGGTAATTTACTCTGACCGAATCGCTTTTGATCCACGTTTAGTGTTTACGGATTAGTTGTAGTAGGTATCACGATTTCGTGTTCCACAGCCTCTGTTAATCAGCAACCATCTATACTAACTAGCCTTTTCGGATTCACAGCTGAATATAGGCCTCTCTTAAGTTACGTTGCAATAACTTAGTGAGTCAATGGGAGGATGACTGCTATACCACGTTGACCAGACGGTTTGACCACAACTGCATAAGTGTCAGAAACAGCGAAAGAGCCTATATATTTCACTGTTTCTGACACTTATGCAGTTGTGGTAAAAACCACGCCTTGGTGCATCTTCACTGTTTCGGTACATTATCTCATGACCATAGAATACTATCCGTTAACATCATCTACACCAAAGACTCTATGTAGAATATTTTAAAAGAAAAATATGACGAGGACTTTGCTCCCAATTTACACTTAAATCTACGCTACCGACAAAAGAAACAATGATAGCTGGTTCAATTTATTATTTTTTACTCTCATTAAGAAACTTTGAGAAATCTGATACATGTTTTCTATAAGCTACCATAGTATGCTTGATTATTTCAGAACCCATAAAGGTTTCGTATTCAAACACAAAAATGCGATTAAAATCATAGCTTTCATTTGATTTTCCGCAGAAAATATGCCTCTATTTATTCCACCTATACAAAAAATAAACGCAAACAGAAGCCTATCAAAGTGCCTTAGTTTATAAAACATTCACAAATCATACGGCCCTAATATACATCTATAATATAAAAATGAATCGCAAAATGTGTTGGTAAGCGCATAACTCAATAACGCCTGAACCAATTTGGCCAATTCTTTTTTTTTTAATGTTCGTTGAAGTTCAAAGATGGTTTTTACGGCGAGAAAAATTCTAATAATTGCCGGGAAAACCCTAAAAACAGCCCTTTTATTTATCCCATACAAACGTTTTCTAACTAAAACGTAGAATCAATTTGAGCTTTATTGCTATTGTATAAAGTTCATATTAAATTACAAGCACTCACTGGTGTTTAAACAATGTAGGTATGTTCCTAACGTTAAAGAGTCAATTTGCACTTTACTTATATAATAAAGCGGAAGAGTTTGTTTGTTTGTTTGAACGCGCTAATCTCAGGTCGAATCTGAAAAATTATTTTTGTATACGATAGCCCATTTATTCCGGAAGGCTATAGGCTATATAACTTAACGCTTCGACCCTTTGGGGCCGGGCAAAAGGCTAAAAAGGCTAAAAGATAATGTCGGCTAATCTCAGGAACTAGCAGACGGATTTAAAAAAAATGTTATTGCCTATGATAGCCCAATTATTCCGAAAGGCTATAGGCTACATAAAATTACGCCACAACTTTTAGGGGCCAGACAAAAATAATAAAATGGTCAAACGAGAAGGGGGAGGGTTGGGTCAAAGGCAAAAAAGGCTAAACGAATAGGATACAATCTATATGGGTATCGTTTTCGAGATTTTCGGGACGCTGATTAATAATATGAAATTTATTTAGTGATCCAAGATGGCGGACGGGCAATCAAATATGGAGGATGAGATAATTTCAAAAATCAATATGGGTATCGCCTATCACCCCTTAAAATATCGAATTTTAAGGGGTGGGGAATCATCATCATCAGCCTTTAACAGTCTACTGCTGGACTAGGCCTCTCCTTTGAAAGGAGGAATTGGCCTACTATACCACGCTTGCCAAACCAAGTTGCCAAACCAAGTTTGCCAAATCAAGTTTTCCTTCTCTTAGAGTGCTGTTCTCTGCATAATATGCTCCCTCTGGCGGCTCTTACGACACCCATGGGATGATATGGGGTGGTGACATTCCGTGTTCTTAATCCGTCACCACACGGACGGTGGGGAATCGAAATACAATATCTATTTCGTGATCAAAGATGGCGGATAGGAAATCAAAGATGGCGGATGGGATTTTTTTTAAAGTCGGTATGGGTATCGTCTCCGATAATCGATTTTAAACTTTCGCGATTTGTATACATCATACAATATTATTTAGCGGGTCTTAGTCTGACATCAGTCCCTCCGCGACCACAACCGTTGCAAGCCGGTAGAAACGTAGGAGAATAACAGAGGTATTTATGCCTTGAAATAAACAAATTATCGCGACTAAGACCCGCTAAATAATATTGTATGATCGTCTCCGATGTTTTAAGGAATGGGGATGGGAATTCATTATTATATAAAAATCTATGTTTGTTCGTTCATCACTTATAGACTCTGAAATAATAAGAGATTAAGCGCTAAGTCAATAGTAACTTTGGAAAAGGGCCTTGGGAAAAAGGGAATTAAATAAAACTCTTAAAAAGGCGATACGTAGTTCGCTGGGTCAGCTAGTTCCAAATAAATGTTACCGCCCGCCACAACGCCGACTTTCACAATGGGCGGACAAAGTTTCAAGGTAATGAAGTACCTTTGAAACTCCCAGCGATCGTCTTCCACAATGTGGTGGAAACTGCGACGATATTTAAAGGAAAAAATATTACGAAGGTAAGATATAATAGAACAGCAATATATATTATTATCTGTTTGGTTCGGTATATGCAAGGGTTGTATCTGTGTTTCCTATAGATCATGAGGACTCGGAGGCGATGTGTGTGCTGTCTCTTAAAAAGTATTCCATAGTGAATGTCAAAAATAACAATGCTGCCGCCAAGTAGACACTTTTCTATGACATTTATAATATCTCAGAAAATATCACCGGTGAAACAATGACTAACAAAATGGATAATTTCGCACATATAATTTTGAACTGTATAGTAAAGTAAATATATAGTAATTATTATGTAATGGCGGTTTATGAAATATCATTAATTACTGATAGTTTATTTACAATTTGAAAATCTCTTTATTCTATTGTAGGCTTAATTCCTTCCTTTCTAAAAAAAATATTGTAAAATAAACAATAAGCCGCGTCATAATATTCCGTTATATGTACCAAAATCAAATAATGGCCCATTTCATATTCAAAATAAGATTACGCCTTAATCTAATTCGATAAACGCATTAATCCAATTCTTCTCAGAGACAGACTGACATGCGACCCATTTGTTCATTATGTTATTTCCTGTACCTGTTGCTTGCCTAATATTGTACAAGACGTCTTAGAAGTCGTTTTTTCTTTCGACACTGCTGCATTATAAAAGCGACCGAGACATTCATATTCTTTATAAAATTACATACATACATAGACTCACGCCTGTTTCCCCGAAGGGGTAGGCAGAGGCATATTAAACGCCCACTTTTCGCCAGTGTTTAGATCCCACGTAATAGGTGGCGAGCCTATTGCCGCTTATCGCGATATTTTGTTTGCCAGAGCCTCGTCCGTTGATCGGCAGGTGCACCACTTGCAGGTGAGGTTGGCTTGGGACCCTAAGTTCTTGGTGGGAACCCTAATTAGAAGCATAAATTAACTAATTAAACGGTTTTATTTATTTATCATAGTTTAACTGACATAAATAATTATATTATACTAGAGGATGCGGACTGCCGTGCAAAGGGTACCGGGTTCGTATCCACGGCGCGCACCGATGACATTTCGAAGTTAAATGCGTATTAAATTGTTAATTATCGCTTGCCTTGTGCCTCGGAGAGAACATTAAACCGTCGGTCCCGGCTGTCATGAAGATCTTTGACAGTCGTTACAGGGCGTCAGTACCTTCTAAATAAACTGACACTAGTCTAAACCATGGAATATCGCTATCCCTTCGGGTTGCGGAGATCAGACAGGCAATCGCTCTGTGGAAAAGCTAATATTCAGCCAAATCCGGTTAGACTAGTAAGCGGACCACAGATTGAAACTGGGATAACGCTGAGAGGATGATGAGACACACGCCTGTATCCCCGAAGGGGTAGACAGAGGTGCAATATTACACCCACATTTCGCTATGATTTTTTAGGTCCCACGTAATAGGGGGCGAGCCTATTGCCGTACCGGGCACATTACCAGACTCCGTGCTGCTACTGAGAATTTCCTAACGGAAAAACCCAATAACACTTTGCCTGACCCTGGCATTGAACCCTTGACCTCCCAATCCCACGCGCACATTTATGCCGCGAGATCAACGAGGCAAGTCTACTGTATACTGGTCTAAACCATGGAATATCGCTATCCCTTTGGGTTGCGGAGGTCAGACGGCAGTCGCTCTGTGGAAAAGTTGATATTCTGTAATATCTGGTTAGACCAGTAAGTGGACCCCGGGCTGCAAGGCGTGTAAGTCTTGAATGCAACCGGGATAACGCTAGGGTGATGATGACTAGCGGATGCCCGCAGCACAAGATATTTTCACTTAACCGTTTCTTCCCAATGCCGTGACAACTTCGGGAAATCCCTTTTATGCCTACCCCTATAGTCTCTAAGGAACATACATGCCAAATTTCAGCTTCTTGTGCCCAATAGCTTTGAATATGCGTTGTCTGTCAGTCAGTCAGTAATGCAAGAATGTTATATATAAGATTTACAATAAGTTATCGACTCTGTACTTACCATACAAACAGATCCATACAAACAAATAACATAGTAATAAATCGGCACAAGCGACGAACTAAAAACGCTAGACAGTAGTGCAATATCTCACTACATTCTCGTTTCCCTCTCAGTTCTGTTTTGACGACATAAATTATATACGTACTAAATCCCTCAAGATTTGTAAGCGGTAGCCGCTACATTTGTACAGTTACTTTTGGTAAATAAAGTAGAGATTTATAGGAAACATTGCTTCCGAAGATAATCCTTAACGCTACAACTCATATTTTTGACAATGGCAGGAATACAGCAGGATTTCAATGCATGATTGTAAAATATCACAGTATACCGTATGCTAAATTTGACCAAATAAGTTCAGCTGTTTAATCATGAACTTTAACCGAATAAATTTGTCCTATATTTTTATTATTTTGAACTGTTACTTGTAATTGGATATTAAAATGCTTATATAAAATTTATGTAAAATGTCTAAAATGCGTAATTACGTGACAAGAGCCGGTGAATTTATTTCTTCTTTTACGTAAATATGAGCATATGTCCAAATCGCAAAAGTTCGAACACGTTTATTCAAAATAGTCAGACCTATGAGAATCGTCAGTTCGGCACGTAAAATATAATGTTCAGCTTATGAATATCGCAACTCTAGTGCACGAAGCGTGCATGGCAAGCATGATATTGGGAACAAAGGCAAAGACAAATACGGATACCGACGCAAGTAGGTAACAAATCAAAACTTATTCCGCGCTTTCCTTCCTGAAACTGACCATTTCTTTTATCTATGCTCATTGTAGAATTCCACTGCAATTACAAAATCTTCAATTCAGTTTACTATTTTAAAGCATTGCTAGTAATTTGTGAAACTAATTTTTATTATAGCTCTCCTTAATCTTCACATTTAAGCGAGTTATTTACATGATGTATGTAATAAACTTCACGATCTGCCGATAGCTAAATCAGCACTTTAACCTTTAAGTAACTGCTTCTATACTGTGAAGTTCTGGGACACCGTGAGAGGTCTAATAAAATCAGCAGTTTTCTCGAAATATTCCGGTCACGAATATTGGATATTTACAGGGCTTATCATCTCAAACTAACAAAGTGACCAACAGACTGAATACACAATAAACCAAGGTTTAATTCATTTAACTTTGATACACTTAACTACTAAGTTCCAAGTTATTTAGTTTGCTCTAACAATTACAATGAACAGGTAATTGATTAATCAATTTGTCAATATTTTGTAGAAACTTAGGACCTTAAGGCGCTGTGCAAACGTAGGCACTTTTAGCTGTCAGCACGACACGACACAATAGTGAATTGTACATAGACCGAACTGCTGTAAATTTATGGCACCAGTGTGCAGCATTTGCACAAACAGTAAATAGATATTTGTGAACCGTTTTTTTGGAAATTATATTTGAAAAGAAACTATTCTGGCTCGCCCATGCCAGGATAGTTTCTTTACTATGTACTAGTAGCGCCATACTATACTACTGCGCCCAACTATGCATTAACGTTTTCTATTCGTAGTTGTTGTAATATTGTCGCTGCTTATATTTTATGACACACCGGGCCAAATAGCACTCTACATAAGTGCCTTGTTGCTGTATAGTTCAGCTTACGTACCGTAAGTCTTTAACCGACAACTTTTAGTTGCCAGCCTCCTATGACAAATATTACGTAATGAATGATTACAAATGAAGCAACAGTACACAAATAGTAGCTGATCCTACACTGCTACGACGTGTCGTTGACCCCGCCGTGCCGTAGCGTCAGCTGCGGGTAACATAATACGCACACACACAATTTCGTATGTGTAAAATGAAATTCTCTATATATTACACAGGTATATTTTAAAATATAGTTGTAAATAAAATAAAAAATATATACTGAACTTTTCACTTAGTACTTAATTACGTACCTCTAGTATTAATTCCTACTATGGAGAAACTTCAGTACTCAGCAATGGGTACAAGTCCCAGCAGTTGCAGTAGAATCAGTGAACTCAAACCGCAGCTAATCATTATGAATGTTTCAGCAACCATATTTATTTTAATGTACAACTTATGAGTGAACGGAAGTCATAAAGAAGAGAGGTTATAAACGATTTTAATGGCCAACTTAATGGTTATGAGTTTAAGTCACGTCATTATTTCACAGTGGATAAGGTTTTATATTGCATATCATAGGTTTATAACGTACTTAAAGTTATATAGATTATATCATTTATGTCCTTGACACACCAAATTATTAGTTTACCGTCGCAAGTGCAGTGCGTAATTCCAGGTAAGAGATAAGTCGAGGATACCGTCGTCGTTCGGCTGCAGATTTATTTTCAGACCGTAATAGCATTTGGATTAAAAAATCTATTACCTACCTCGAATATATTAATCACTATACCTTCCTTTAATTTCTTCACGAAACGGCTTTTTTCTATCATAGCAATATACCAAACATTAAAACTTAGAAACTGTTCTCTTCTATATTTTTTTATTTAACGCACGATTCCGAGGGAATTTTGGGAAATTCTGTCTTAGTGCACACCTCCGGTTTCCAAGAAACGTACTAGCCAAATTTCAGCTTTCTGCGCTAATGCTTATAGTTTTGGCTGTAGCTTGACTGTCAGTCAGTCAGTAACGCAAGAATTTTATATGTGCAGATATATTAATCACTACCCCTTCTTTTAACGTTTCTTCGCGACACGACTATTTTATTTCTTTAAACAAGTTGCGGTTATCACTGGCAACCAGGATCATGACTTCGATTTATTTATAAGTTCTATAAAATGACAACTTTAAACCTGGTGGGTGCGTCTACGAACATCTTGTTGAGCGGTTCTGTGCTACTTCAATATATTATTTGCAGAGTTCGTTAACATATTGTTAGTTGATCTAAACAGTTGACACGGATTTATTTGCAAGGATAGGTACGCTTGCGGATTTCGTATAATATAGACAATGCAGTATAATCTTTGAAGATGCAAGAAATTATTAAGAATATTTCTTAATATAGTAAAAACATATTATGTTTGATAAAAATATTACGCTGTGCCTTCTTTGCGTAATATTTTACTTCTGCACTTTAAACTTTAACTATATCGGAACAGCTCACTAATATTATAACGGCAAGCTAACAATAAAAAACGATTTGTGGGTTACACTAGTTTTGTTACAACCAGGCTAAAAGGTAATTAATAATATCGTTGTCGGCAAATCCTATATTTATATATTGGCAACATATACGCAACTAACTAGAACCACCGAACTGCGAGCGAGCTGACCGCGACAAATGGTTTTCCAATCTATACCACTATAAACGTGTTTACAATAATTTTAGACGATAAACTTTCATCAGCAATGATTGTGGGTAATTTACTCTGACCGAATCGCTTTTGTTCCACGTTTAGTGGTTATGTTATTATTTGTAGTGTTTATTAAGTTTATTCCTAAAATATACAATAGACTACACGTATGATGAAATGGCTTAAGAAGTCGCATGCTGTTTGTCACTGCGTTGAGTTTTGTAGGATTGTTGTACGGAGTATTGTCTCGTTTTAGTTTGATCCTCACACGAGACAATACTTTGTGTGATCTACAAATTGTTGTTTCGTTTTTGGATGTTCTTTGTATCTGTTGATTGAATGTTTGTTGTGTTTGTGCGGGAGTTGTCTTAAGATTGCATACACTCATAAGTGATAGAAAATGAAAAGTGATTGAAGCCTTGCAATCGTCGGATATAAAGAAGACTTAAAGTTGCATATTTGTAGCTGTAGCCCCCAATTATGATGGAGCATTCAAAATCTACGCTGACAACGAAAGATTCAGTGACAGCTGGTTCAATTTAATATTTATCACTCTGATAAGAACTCTTTGTGAAATCTGGTGCCGAAAAATGAAGGCTATATTATAAATCTGAAGAAGATTTCAGATAGAATTTCGCTCATATTTAGTAGCCAAACACAAAATATGAGCGAAATTCTAGCTTTTATTTGATTTCCCACATAAAATATACCTTTATTTATTCCACACATTCGAAAAATAAGCGCAAATAGAAGCCTACCAAAGCGCCTTAGTTTATAAAACATTCACAAAACATACGGCTCTCGTATATGAAGGATCAGGCGAATCATTGCACGCAGGATCCATCATCGAGTAGGGCAAACGGTCAACGGGCGTGGGTAATTGGGCGAAGAGAATAAACGCACTTTTCACTAAATCAGGTTATAATCTCACTTCGTTACAATTATTACATTCAAACTCGAAATACAATCCCTATTGAACGCAAGATAATGAGAATAATCAATTTTACACGACACTCCACCGAACACGTGACGCACACCTTCGAACGCGACGAATTGTGTAGTAATGGCCGCCGTCGACCGTTAATTTTTGCACCAGCATGCGGTGTTGCGTCAGAGTGGAAGTGACGTAGCACGGTTGCCACTCTAAAAATATTCGAGGCGCCGTCACGGCCAGACTGACTTTCGCACGCCCTCGTGCGTGTCTTGTCTCGCTGTCGTCCCACCTGCAAAGAAGAAGACATACTATCTGAAGATTACGATTTATCGACACTCGTCCATCACTGACACACACGTACACGTAACTTTAGTAGCTATTAAACAGCGTTTCAGCTTAATAACCTAGTGCTCAATTTCTGTTCACTTTTCACAAATCACGAACTGAACCGGACCACCGAAACAGGCGTCCCTTCGACCAGTCATCGCCTCCTGCGATACATGGACCGGACAACCCTTCGGCATCCCTTCGATCAGTGAGGCGTCCCTTCGACCAGCCATTATCTGCTATGGTGACATGGACCGGACAACCATTCAACACATTGCAGCCAGTTTCTCGATCGAGTACTCACTACTTACTGTCAGCATTTTTTCGCGAAAAGCTTGTGCTTTATCCCGTAACATCGACCTGTATAAGCCAGTCCCTTGGATCAACACACGCATGCTTCACTTCAGCTTCACAGAATACTCTGGCTACTTAACTTTCAACTCACAGACTTATCACACAATTAGGTAAGCTACGTGATAGTTTACCTCTTACTACAAATTCTCTTCTTGCTTGGAGGCCGAAAGAGTCTCAGAACTGGCGGTCATGGTATGCCCACTACTAACAGATGCTGTACCACTCTCATCGTCAGATGATACGCTTCCAGTCTCCTGACCATGAACCGCCGTCTCGGCCGTCTCCGAGTTATTACTCAAAGTGGTAGCTACCTCTAATAAGCCTTCATAGCCCCCGGGTACTGCACGAAATTTTCGTGAGCGTATTTGTAGATTCTATTAGACCCATCGATATTTTTTAACTTGTATCTGTTATTATCTAAAACACTAACGATGCCATATGGACCCTTAAATTTTCTATTTAGTTTAGTTTGGCGACGTTCACTACACTTTACAAAAACAAAGTCACCCTTGGAAAATGGCTTTATAGCAGCCCTGCCCCGATTAAAGCGCTCGATTTCTGAAGCACCAGCCCGAACAATATTCTAAGATGCGCTTTCACGAATTCTATCTAAATCTAAACGCGATTCAGGATCAGAATTCGGATTGATACTAGCCAGGGCTAAAGATTGCGCTCGAATGCCAAACATTAGTTCGGTTGGTGTGTAGCCTGTGACCCTAGACTTTGTACTAATTAAAGCTAATTGAACCTCTGGAAGTTCGTCACGCCACGTTTTATTAGGGTCATTTTCTACTATTGTTAAAAGACATTTTAGAGTCCGCATGACGCGTTCTACTTGGCCATTGGCTCTACTGGAACCCGTGGCAATAAAGTGAAGTTCTATGCCATAGTTGTTACAAAACTGTTTGAAATCTCCACTCAAGTAACACCGACCTTGATCGGCGATTATTCGTTTAGGAGCACCGAAAAGACAGACAGCTTTCCTTAACGCACATATCGCAGTGGCTGCGTCGAGAGACGCGGTGTACTCAAGAAGAACGTATTTGGTAAAAGCGTCGATTATGACTTAAGCATACTCTTTTCGATCGCTTTTACCACACAGTTTCCCCGTAATGTCAATATGGATGGTGTGCCATGGTGTGGGAACTTTAGTTATGGGATGCAGTTGAACCTGTTGGGCACCTGAACAACCCTTTGATGCTTTACATATGATGCATGAGTTAACGAATAACCGAACCTGCTTAGCCATCCCGGGGAACCAATACTGTTCATAAATTTTATCAAGAGTCTTTTCTGCTCCTAGATGCTTGATTTCTGAATGTACATGGTTGATTAAAGTCCACGTTAAGGACCGAGGTACTATCGAAAGCCAAAGACTACATTTGTTGCGTTCGATTTTCCTGTATAAGACGCCCTTTCGTACATCGTATGTGTGTGCAACCGCTTCGGGAATCTCATTATTATTGTGCTTATTGACGAGTTCCTGAATCTCACTGTCCCGTCGTTGTTCTACGGCAAGCCACCACTGGTGTAACTCTACAAACTGTACAACTTTATTCTTTTGCGCCATATCTGGAGTCTGTGGGGATTTGTCAGAGTCAGATACTGACTCAGACAAAGGATTTCTAGACAAATAATATGCATGTTCCATGCTAGTTCTTTGTTTGTGCACAATATCGAAATCGTACGCTTGCAAGAAAGCCCACCACCTATGCACTCTTGGGGTGTGGTCAATTTTAGACTTTGATGCCCTAAGCGAGTTGCAATCAGTGTACACGGTAAAGTGCTGGCCATACAAGTAATGTCGAAAATTTTCAACAGCACGAACAACTGCTAGGGTTTCCAGCTGGTAGGAATGGTAACGAGACTCCGCATCAGTTGTTCGTTTACTAAAATAGGAAACTACATGGGGTACACTATCCCTTCTCTGAATCAATAGGGCGCCGTAACCATCCGAGCTGGCATTTGTGTGTAGTTCTATAGGTAAGTCAGGGTTGTATATAGTCAGAACCGGTTCCGAAGTAAGTATTTTCACAATTTTCTTGTGAATTTCGTCATGTACGTCGGCCCATTTTATAGGTCCTTTTAGTTTTGTCAAAGGGTAGAGCGGTCCTACGATGCGGGTGTAACTTGGTATAAATCTCCTAAAATATGATGCTAGACCAAGAAACTGTCTAGCGAGGCAGGTAGCTGCACGACCCCTAAGTGCGTGTGTAAGTGCAAGCAATAATTCGGTACCTTGTATATTGCATCCGTTGATTACAATTTTTGTAATTTTACACCATCCTTCTATGTCAGCATCTGCTTCATCGGGGTCAAAGCGCACAAACTGCTTCGGTGACACGCTACTGGTGCTGGCATGGTGTGGTTGCGACGTAGCCAATAATCGAGATAGCAGCGCTTCCATATTGCGCAAAAAATCCGGTACTGGCACCGGTGCCGAAACACTAGCCTGGTTTTCGTTACTGTTCTCTTCAGGTTGAGGCCCTCCGGATCCCACTTCTGATGAAGGATCAGGCGAATCATTGCACGCAGGATCCATCATCAAGTAAGGCAAACGGTCAACGGGCGTAGGTAATCGGACGAAGAGAATAAACGCACTTTTCACTAAATCAGGTTATAATAACACTTCGTTACAATTATTACATTAAAACTCGAAATACAATCACTATTGAACGCAAGATAATGAGAATAGTCAATTTTACACGACACTCCACCGAACACGTGGCGCACACCTTCGATCGCGACGGATTGTGTAGTAATGGCCGCCGTCGACCGATAATTTTTGCACCAGCATGCGGTATTGCGTCAGAGTGGAAGTGACGTAGCACGGTTGCCACTCTAAAAATATTCGAGGCACCGTCATATATATTCCAAATGTATGGTACGGCCCGCCACAACGTAAACTCACAATGGGCGGACAAAGTTTTAAGGTAAAGAAGTACCTTTGAAACTCCCAGCGATCATGAACCACAATGTGGTGGAAACTGCGACAATATCTAAAGGAAAATCATTTCGAACGTAAGATAAAGTTAGGACAGTCATTTATATTATCACCTGTTTGATTTCGTCTATACGAAAGTTATATTTATGTTGCGTATAGATCGCGAGGACAAGGGACCGATTCGTCTGATTTATTTTAACAAAATATCACAATAGGCAACAAGTGTGCCATGAATACTAGAGTAATACTTTCAATTGGGTGTTTCTATAAAAAGGACACGCCTTTGTCAATCACATCAAATTGAAAAATTGGTTCAAAATTACTTTGCGAATAAACAAACAGTTGCTACTCAATTGAAAAGGTGAGGATTATGACATAATTTAGCTTAAAATAATACGGGCTAGTCCCCGCCTAAGTAAAAGACAGATAAGGCAACTAAGGTCAAAATTCAAAGTTCTTACAGGTAAATGCTGGGATCCGTCTTATCGCCCACACTTTTTCTTCTGCATATCAATGATATGCTCACTTTTGGGAGCATACATTGCTATGCAGATGCCAGTACCGTGCATAGGCAGTATCTCGGCCAACCTGCGGCTAAGCAGGCCGACATTGAGGAAAATAGGCGAAAACTTGTCGCTGAGCTTGACCAGGTTTTGAATAGCACCTCGAACTGGGGTGCTGAAAACATGGTCAAATTCAACGCCAAGAAGACACAGGTGTGCGCATTTTAGCTAAGTTATCTCCATTCCTTCCTCAACCTTCTCTTCTGGACACTCTACTACCGATACAGGACAGTCTAAATATACTTCGTATGGACATACGCCGCAATCTCAACCAGGGAAACTACATCGAGGGTGTCATTAAATCGGCATCTCGAAAACTCGGAGTCCTGAACCGAGTGAGGAGGTTTTTCACGCCGGAGCAGCTGTGTCTATTATACAAGACTCAGGTTCGCTCCTGCGTGGAATACTGCTCTCATCTCTGGAACGGCTCCGCTCAGTACCTGCTAGATGCCCTTGATAGGTTGCAGCGGCGTGCTGTCAGTATCATAGATGACCCTGAGGCTACTAAATCCCTTGAATCTCTGCAATTACACAGGGACGTAGCCTCAATTGCTGTCTTTTACCGATTGTATCACGGTGAGTGCTCAGAAGAACTCTTTCAACTCATCCCACCCTCTCCCTTCCTATCCCGAATAACACGTGCCGGGTTAAGGTGCCACGCTTACACGATCGAACAGATACCGTCACGTACGAAAAGGTTCGGTACATCTTATCTTTGCCGTACCATAAGGGATGTGGAACTCACTGCCAGCTCACGTGTTTCCTTCCTCCATTGATAATTTAAGCGGGGCGTGAAAAAGCATCTCTCAAAGCCGTCAAAGTGAGGGCCGCCATGTCACATTGCTTAACCAGCAATTGGGGATGGTGGCCTTCACAATAGGACTTCAGTGTCAGCTTACCATCAGGCAACGTGAAGCCAATTTGACCGGTGTTTTAATAAAAAAAAATCTAATCGAATAACAGCGCCAAATACAAACTTCTCATTGGCGTACCATAATTTAATAGATTGCCAGAAGCATAGGATGTTGTTAATGTTATCAATCATTGACATTTACTTATATATATCCCTACTCCTCTTGCCGTCATTATGAAATGAGAAGTAGTCTCGTTCTTCTATTGCAAGTTAAATGAACAAAATCATAAATCTGCTATATGTACCTACCGAATCAAATAACAGGCCATTTCATATTCAAGATAAGATTACGTAGATGTATAAACGCCTTCATTAAATTCGTCTCAGAGACAGACTGACATTCGACCTACTTGTTGCCATGACCATGTTACTTCCCGTACCTGTTGCTTGCCTAATATTGAAAAATATAACAAGTTCATATGAAAGATAACTAATTTATTTATCAAAGTTTAACCGTCTTAAGTAATTATGAGATACAATTAGTTATCGACCCTTTACTTACCATATAAACAGATCCATACAAATAAACAACATAGTAATAAATCATCACTACAAACTAATGTTTTGCGAAGAACTAAAAACGCTAGACAGCAGTATAATATCTTACTACACTGTCTTATCCCGTTTCCCTCTCAGTTTGGTTTTGACGACATAAATTATATACGTACTAAATCCCTCAAGATTTGTAAGCGGTAGCCGCTACATTCGTACTGTTACTTTTGGCGAATATAGTACAGATTTATAGGAAACATTACTTCCGAAGATAATCCTTGACGCTACGATTTATAGTTTTGACAGTAGAAGTATATAGTAATCCTGAATGAAATTAAGTTGTCTCCAAAAAGAGCTGAGTTTAGCCATTCGGTGAGAGTTAAGCAGCTTAGCCCAAGGATTTGCCTGAGTGTAAAGCTAACCTCAGACATGATTTCATCAAATTCAGTTGATGGTTTGGATGTGTCCAAGTGAAAGAAAATTTGTGCCGCATTTATATTTATTATTTATCTTGTACTGATCGTACATATGCTTATATTTGTGAATGGATGATCACAGTCGGTGTAACCCATTAAGGCCTGATAGATAAATATAAATATGCCTACAAATTGCAAAAGCTTCACCAGGTTAAAGTATTCTAAATCATATGCCAGTAGATACATTGGGAACAAAGGCAAAGACAAATACAGAGACCATCGCAAGCAACAAATCAAAACTTGCTTCGCGGTTTCCTTCTTGAAACTGACCATTTATTTTATCTAGTATGCTCATTGTAGAATTTCACTGCAATTGTAACAATAGTTATTTGTGCAACAAGAGAGCAAAGTTGTTTTTTGTTTCGAGTGCTGATTTTGAGTCCCGAGCAAGCGAAAGATTCTATGATTGATTCACGAGCGTAGCGAGTGAATCAAAGTTAGAATCATGAGCGTGGTGAGGGACTCAACAGCACGAAATACAAAAAACTTTGCTCTCGTGTAGCACACATAACTTTTCACCACAGCAGTGAGAACACATATTACTTAGGAGACATAGAAATGAACAGGAATAGATTGAATTCTGCATAATCACCTGTTGATTTAACTCTTCTGGTGTTAAAGTACAGTCATCATCCCTAGTTTCACTCATCTTTTTAGATTATTTTATATATTAATATAATTTAACACGTTACGCTATACCTACTGTATCAGCATCAGCGAAATTTTTATTCCCGCTACTTTTTTAAATCGCGTTTTAATACCGCGTCCCTGATGTTTATTTTTCAAAAGTATCATTGTTGTAATTCTTATACTATTAATTAGACTTATTTTTATTAAAATCCAATAATAAATTAAACATGTAAACAATAACATATAAAAAAAGTAATTTCTTTTTTACAAATATCTTTTTTTTTGTGTTGCCGTAGGTGTTTTCTTTGAGGTCGAATTCCATAATCGAATTTCGAATTCGAAGGGGTTTGTTTTTTCACTCACTTTTTATATGCATGTGAAAGAGACAGAGCACAGTAAAATTCGAATGTTTCAAATTTATGGCTGAACAATGTCAATTCGTTGCACTGAAGATTGAAAAATTAAAAAGCTACTTTGCCTTACGCTCGAATCAAAATCGCGTTTTGTTCACTGTTGTCTCGCAGCAAAAGCGGCAAGTTTGAGCTGCTGTGGTGAAAAGGTATTTTTCACTTCGGTTTTATTTTAAAACATTGCTAGCAATTTGTGAACCTAATTATGAGCAGGGTATAACTGTCCTTAATCTTCACATTTAAGCAAGTTATTTACATAATGTACATATATCATGAAACTCACGATCTGCTAATCGTTAAATCAGTACTTTTAGCTTGGACTGTCCGCTTCTATTCTGTGAAATTCTATGAAACCGTGACAGTTCTAATCAGCAATTCTCTCTAAATATTCCGGTCACAATATTGGATATTTACAGGGCTTATCATCTCAAACTAACAAAGCGACAAACAGACTGAATACACAATAAATCACGGTTCTAATTCATTTAACTTGGATACACTTAACTACTAAGTTCCAAGTTATTTAGCTTGCTTTAACAATTACATGAACAGGTAATTGATTAATCAATATTTTGAAGAAACTTAGGACCTTAAGGCGCTGCGGAAATTTAGGCACTTTTAGTTGTCGACGCAACACTTTATTACGTATTGAAGATAATAATCTAAAGTTAGGGACAACAGAGAGCAACTCTAACTCAGACAGTCAATTTATTTTTGACAATGTTTTTGATAGAATACAATGATATTTGAAAGGTCGCAGCGAGCTAGCAGCGCCATTTGTACAAAATGATGATGTAGTTACCATTTGCACCAACCTTTGCTTAACTTTTTCTATGCGTAGTTATTGCAAACTTGTCGCTGCTTATAAGTTAGGAGGCACGGATCCAAACAGCACACTACATAAGTACCTAGTTGCTGTAAACTGACGCTTGCGTAGTGTACGATCGTACGTCTTCGACCGACTACTTTTAGTTGCCAGCCTCCTACGACGAATATTAATTGATAATTCGTATACCTACCTCAAGTAAACGCAACGACACACAAATAAGGTAAAAGCTCCTAATACGGCGGTAGCCAAAATCGCTTCCTATTACGGTGGTATTTCTATTTTCGAGTTTTATTCCTGTTTTATTCAGTTTGCGTACACCAAAACGTAAACTATTTACTCCAAATTTATTACTTCATGTCTTAAATGACGTTTGCAAGTATAGCACATATACAACACAACAAGATCAATCAATCTGTGTAACGGCATCGACGTGAGAGGCGTTTCCATACAAACGTGGAACAACAAAAGTAAGTAAACTAATATTTATAAACTAGATTTTTCATATTAATAAGCTGTTCAAGTTTGTTTATGTATTATTTATAGCATTTTCCCACTATTTAAATAGCTTGTTTCATATTTGTAACTCATTTTATACCCAAAAAATAAGAAATAAAATACCGCCGTAATACGATACGAATTTTATAGATTAATCCTAATACGGTGGTACAACTCTGAAATAGGAAAAATACTGTGCTTGTTTAATTGTTTATAACTTTCAATTTATTAACTTATTGAATTAGTTGGCAAGTTTAGTTGAAATAATTATTAATCTCATAAATTGGAAACCATATTCTGCGGTATGTGTTCTTAATTAGAAATCTAGTTAAATATGAAAACTATTGTGTACAAAATGTTGGTTTCTTAGAAGGGGTAAAAATAGGAAGGTGTATTTTAATTTATCACAAATCATTTATTTTGTTTAACTGTTGACTTGAGTTTTACACATCTGAGCCAAAAAACTGTTATCGTTTTATTAAGCATTCACACTCTTTTGTTTATAGAAATGGGTTGATAGGTCAGAATTAGGATTATTAAAAACACGAGTAGTTTTCCTATTACGTTGGTAGTTATTTCCAGGTAACTCTGAATAAGGTTGTCTGATCTCCTATTACGGCCCTATTCATAGAACATAAAATAGGCTTGTGAAGTTGATACGTGTGCTACGACCTTTAGACGTAACGCTCTCTGATTGGTGTTCACTGTCACAAGAATAAATACATTATTTTTAGTTTTAGAATCCTAAAAATACCATTAATCTTACCTTTTTATAATAAACTAGAGGACGCCAGCAGCTATGCCTGCTCATTTTTTTAAATTTATCTGTTTTGATCGATCCCGTGGGTATTTCGGGAAATCCCTTCTTAGTGCACCCCTACGGTCCCCAAGGAACATACATGCCAAATTTCAGGTTCCTGCGCCCAATAGTTTCGGCTGTAGCGTGTCTGACAGTCAGTCAGTAACGCAAGGATTTTATATATTAAGATAATAAACTTTATTGACATCTTAAAATCATAATGAATCTATAGATACTACAATCAAATCGATTTATTCTTAGTGGACACAAGCCTATTACAAGATTTAGGGTTACGTAAATAAATAAAAAGTTTTGTGTCTTTTTTTGTGGATTCTTATTTGATATGCATGTTTTTTGATAAAACTAAAAGCTATTAAAACTTTTAAATTAATTTAAATATTTTTATTTAAATTTATGCAATCTACGAAATTTTTATTTTGTTTTTACAGACAATATGGACAGAAAAGAAGTGGCTGAAGCACTTTCATCAATTCGACAATGTATGAGTATTTACAATGTCTCGAGACAATATAATGTACCAGAGACTACGTTACGAATGTAATCAAATTAATGGTGAATGAATGAAAATCTTACAATTTACTTTACTAACACATTTATATTATTTAATAAATATTATTTGTACGGAACTTCAATGAATATCATTTCTGACCCTCCATATTAGGAACCGTCTACCTCAGTAATACTGGCCAAAATCATACATAAATACATAACATCGACCCGACTATTTAAATTTTTTTTTAAAATAAGAAAAATCATGAAAAGAAACATAGACTCAACAGGAATACAAAAGGTAAGTTCCACTTTTGACGATAAAGTTGTTTGGCACCTTTAAAAATACTTATAAATGCTTATTTTTGTTTCTTACTACAAAAAATCCGTTACGGAGGTATTTCGCAACATTTGAAATGTTGCGAAATACCTCCGTAACGGATTTTTTTAGTTAAGGATTTAAATTATAAAAACAAATTGTTACCTGGCAGATTAATCCGACACAAGTGACTGTTTGTGTAGCATCATAAAGGGAGTAAAGATATATAGGCGGCTAAAGGCGAGACTTATAAATTGTTTACCTTAGTGTTATCCTTAGTTTAAAGGATTATTATTTGGTATCAGACTCCTAAATAAAGCTTACCTGTAAGTCTTGGATGCTAAATGCGTCTAGCCGTGATAAAGATTATATCTAGGCTTAGATCCGTTTTCTTAACGACTATTTATATTAAAGTCTTTTCATGGAATTAAATATTACATTTTTAACATGTAGCTATATAAATAAAACATGCTTACTTTTCATGAAAGATATTTGTAATTTTTTGTACAAATATTTACAGATACTTGGGGAGAGAATGTTTAATATGTAACACTTAAAAAATATGATAAAATCCTCAAAGAATGTATGTTTGTATGTAAATGTCTAGCAGACATTCGTATATTCGTTTCAAAATATTTTTGTTTTGACAACAAAGAAATGTTTTATTAACCTACTTGGCATGGTTATTTCTCAAGAAGTAAGTAAAAAGAAAATATTTCTAGCTTCAATTAAAAACTTAAAAACAGTATTATAAGATTTATATTTGCACTGCACCTAAAATGATTCTGACACTTTGCTAAATTGATCTTACCATTTATTGGGGCTACGACCGACCCGACTAGACAGGCAATGGCCTGGAGAAAGGTACCATACAAAGTAGATTTTAATTAACCGTTCAAAACAAAAGTACGTTTCTTCGAATGCCCCTCAATGTTACATTTGTAAGAATAACATTTACTTTTAAACGAAGATATTTTCTCCTATTAATGAAGTTTATTTCGGGTCAGTGAACTTGTGTATGCTTAACCAGAGGTCGTTTTGAGCTTTTTGATTACACGGTCTTTAGATTTTAAAGTACAGAGTATTTTTAATATAATCGCTTCATTTTTGTGAATTTTGATTACATTTTATTTAAATGCGATTTCCTAGTACGATTTAACATGTTATCCATTAACGAGTTTTAAAATGCAAACTGAATAAAGTAAATATTATATTTTTAGATACTGAAAGCATTTTGCCAATCATTTTGACTTATTACGGTCCATTTCGAACATTGTAGCGAATCTTCTATCCTTCAATTAAAATGACGATGCGACCGATTGATTAGGTATTCTTCGTCTGGAAACACGATATATGTCTTGCAGGGTGTTAAGGTAAATCTTGATAACCTCAAAACTCGGACATGGTATCATATGATATAAATGAATAATACATTAAATTGTCTACAATGTGCTCTACTTCAATCGCTTGCAAGGCATGTATCGTGTTTCTACGCGCCTTATATTTATAGAACGAGTCGTTTAGCTTTAAAAGCTAGAAAGTTGATACGATGAGCTACGTACTCGTATATGCCTTGACGTAACAATATGTATAGAGCTACATAAGTCCATATACATTTTACATTTACATGGTTTTTTATGGTTATATGGTTCCAAATAATAACTATTCTCAATATTAGATCTTGTAGTATATTCAGACAATTAAAACAATAATCATATCTAATAGACTTGCACCTTGACTTACTATACAGTTTGAAAGCGAACACCTTGGAAAATCTAGGTTACGATTAACTTAACTTTTTTTTTGTTTTAATTTCCCTTGTTATAGGTAATGAATATTATTAATATGTAATCTTGTAGATTTAGATGTAGTTAACGTGAATTCGGGTCGTCTTTTTTTCTTTTTTCTTCTTCCGTTATACGTACAACTCTCATTTTGAATGCGGAGTTTACCTGTAACTGATTGTGCACCAGGTATTGTTTATCTGTTTTTGCTCATTTTGTGTCCATAACCAGTGTAAATAATTGTTGGTAAACCATTAAAAAATAACATAAATGACGAAAATTATTTACGTTTTATTTCATAAAAGATTTGACAAATATTTAGAGGTGTGTAGCGACTTTTGTTGTTGACTGTTCATGCATAAGCGCTGTTTAAAATAAGCAGACATGTTCTACCATCTTGACACGAGTAGTAAGACTTTCTAGGTACGTATATCTTAGCAAGACTTTCCATATCTTGAGAAAAGTTGTAAGTTGTGTTCAAGTTTTATATTCCGTGAAAGCTTTTGTACAAGTGTGCGGTTTATGCGTCTGTTTCGGTTTTGTGAAGAGTAAAACTGAAATAGAATCTCTATTTCAGTTCCTTGTAAGAATATATGATGTGAATATCCATTCAACTTTAGACAAGTTGCACGCCAAAAAATCTTTAAACTACTTTGGTGTTTTCCATTTTATGTGAAACGCACTGTAAAAGATTTCACGAGAGAGTTTTTACATGTGTGTCTAAAATTTGTCTGCTACCTTTTGGATCCCAACTAAAAGGTTAAAAGCGAGTTGCTACTAGGTACTAATTTTTCTTACAGAATTATTAGAAACGTGATTGAATTCCAGGGTCATACCAAATATTTAACTCAAAGCAATGGCATTAAATCTTTTAATTTTTAGCTCATCTCATCGTTTATTCGTAATGTCTTACGCTTATTTAGTAATCTAGATGAGCTCGCGGTTACACCCGTGTTATTTAAGACTACTGCTCCGCTCCCTTGGTGCATAGCGTAATGTTATAGCCTATAGCCTGCCTCAATAAAGGAGCTATCTAACACTGAAATATTTCTTTAAATCGGACCAGTAGTTTCTGAGATTAGCGCGTTCAAGCAAACAAACAAACTCTTCAGCTTTATATATTAAGTATTAGATTATAGAATCAGTAAAAAATAAGGTGAGTTAAAACAGTCTAACGGTTCTGAGTCCAAACTCAATACCTACTCAATTATACCACTGTGCACTAGAGCAACGACGCAGAATTTTATAATTTTCTAGTACAATAAACGTCCCGAACGCGACGCACGCCCCTATTTTTGCAATTACGTTCAAGTGTGAACGAAGTCCTTAGCGTTTTGTTACACATCAGAAAATAAACATTAGTTTAAACTTACACCTTACACTAAAACCAACTTTATGTGGCTTTTAATAAAGATTATTGTGAGTTGGAGCACTGGCTAGATACACAGGTCGTATTTCATCTAGCGCCACCGTGTCCAATGTGTCCATTTATAATGTCCAAATCAGAATGTATGTAGACTATACATAGACACGGTAAGTTCTGTGTATGAGGTTAGTTATACGGTGCGGGTAGGGACGCATGCGCGGTTTCACTTGCAAACAACCCGCGGGCCAGACGAGCGTTGGTACCAAACGCGGTGGTCGCACATTCGCGAACATCGATTTGTGTCTTTACTGCAACAAATTATTGTGTGTAAAAGAATTTGTGGTTTTATGAGATACAAGTGTTTTAGCCATAGTTTTGTGTGACTTGTTGAGTACGCGTGCACTGAACAGTTCATTTGTTTTGTGTTATAACTATAAAGTTTTGGTTCTCGGGGTGTGTTTCGTGATGCTCTTCTGAACAGGTAAATTTTGTATTTATTTACTTTATTATTGACTTCTTTTGATGTATTTCTAAGTAAATACTCATTGACAGATTTATTAACATTGGACACATGTCACGTTTTTCATATAAAACTTGCTTCAGCGTCTAAGTTTAATATGCCAAAGCCACTATGTTTCGGCAAATGCTAGAAGTTATGAAATTCATAAAAAGACAAGGTAAAAATAGTCTGATAAATCTGAGCAGTTTTGAAATGCTACATTTAAGCTATTTCAAAGGTTTTCCTTCCCTAATTAATCCGTTCATATTTTCTTTTAAAGGGGAACCATAATCGTATCACGTTTTGAGTGGGGGTTTTACTTCCTCAGTTTACCTTTGAATTACTTATTTCTGACCACATATAAGCTTCTAAAATTGGATTACTTTATGGTAATTATTTTTTTACCTAATATATTATGACACAGAGTAAGCTTTATAAAATAGACAAAATTCGGGACACGGCGTTTGTTTTCAGTTATTGGTAAATAAGGTGGTAATTATTGTTTACATTAATAATATTGCATTTACACTGTAACAGAGTTGTTTTCGTGAACAAAAAAAAATTAACCAAACACTTCGCGACCAATCATAAAAGTCTAATTTTTATCCTTATAGTTTACGCAAAATCCAAAAATTTGTTTTGGTTGTTTTCCAAATTAATAGTGCAATATCCGTTTTTACTGCCTGATACCCAAAATAAGTCAGAAGCGAAACAGGAAACCCACAAAGAAAGACACAGGTAAAAGGCAGTTAATTCGTCATTCATTTAATCATAATTTTCTATCCAAGGACATATTTGCCCCAAACTTCTTTACATTTTGCTTGAGCCAGCAATTTCTCGAAAGCCCAACTCAGGGCTTATCGCTGTTCAAAGTTAAAGATGACTTTTATCATTTCTGCCCATTATATCGTATTATTTCTGCTATAAGGACTGCTACAGCATTTATACGCTTTAAGTAGCTAGCACAAACCAATAATGCGTAAGTATTATCTGTCTAAAAGACTACAGGTTTGGTTTTAAATTATCATAACTCGTATCATCGTAAGGGCTTGTACCAAAACTTGTATAATATTAAAAAGCATTAATATAATAAAATCATTTCACCTATGATCTTGCAACCAACGATTTAGCAAACAATTTGGTATTGACTACAGTTGCAACTTAATCAAATTATCCATGTTTCTGTATGTTAAAAGATGCGAATGTGCTACGGAACCCAATGTGAATGACTTAGTTCTAGTGAATGTCTTGTTCATATAATGATCCAGTGTCTTGTATTCATGCTACTAAGAAGATATTTCTGCAACGTAATAGAAAAGGTATTTACTTAAAAATAACGCCAAAAAGCATTGTGACTTTTATCCAAGCACTTAGGTACAGATTGGATCAATACGCTTTTACTTCATATGGAGATTAAATGACCAAAAGCAGCATGGCTATCTTCGGTCGGTAACCTATTACTTTGAGTATACTCGTATAACCATTACAGTACTCGAGCTCATTATCAAGGTTTACTTTCAACCTATGTTTTTTTTTAATTTATACAATTTCACTCAAAGTACTGAATATCTTGCTAGGTTTTAGAAGTCAACGTGAACTGTTGATAGGATAAAGATTCGATTCGTATACATCCAAATGTAATTACGTACATATAGACTTGAAAACGTAACGGAAATCGACGTAAAGTAACAGTACCTAAACTGTTGCGTTTCGTTTGGTGAGTAAGAGTGCCGGAGGCCCTATCCCCTATTCCTTCTCCCTCATCCCATCCCTTTTCCCAACCCCAAAGGGCGGCAACGCATTTGTGACTCCTGTGGTGTTGCTTGTGTCCATGGGCGGCGGTAATTGCTTACCATCAGGCGATCCGTCTGCTCATTTGCCGACTATTACCACAAAAAAAAACGAAATAAAATATTATTCATTTCACAGCAGCTTGTGAATAGTATAAACTCTCAACACTTTACACAAGATTGATAACCCTAGAACACCTGTGCTGCCCTAAATAATCTTTAAAGTTTTGTGACTTGCCCGCTTAATAGCAGTTATCTAACGGTTGTAATGACGTATTAATATTTAGAGGAAAGGTGAAAATCTTCTACTTGTCCCGAAAGTCAAAAAAAATCTGGCAGGACATGTCCGCTCTGTGACAGAGCGATTATATGCAGACTAAGCAGGTTTTGCGTTTGACTGATACATCTAAACTGTTAACTACGATTTGCTACTATACATAAAAAGTGATTGGATCCGGTGGCGATGACAAACTGTTAAGACCTAGTTGTTGTTATAATATACTGCTAAGATTCCACGATATTAACACCATATAAAAATTATTGCTGTATATTTGTACACTTAGTACAAGTATACAGCACATTAAGTGTAACATTACATTATTAGTATGACTGTAAATAAGGCTATAAGTACCTACTAGGCTATTTGTGACAAAACCGCAATTTGTGGTCACATAAGATATAATAGTTTTCAAAGATCATGCACACATCTCAAGCTTTCTGTTTCTTAAAATATAGTGCCCGCTAGGAATAAGTCCAGTAACACGCTGGCGCATTTTTAATATAGAACTATCTGATTCAAAAAAATATCAAGACTCGATACATTTTTCGATCACGCTTAGGTACCTCTCTCTTTCTATCTTACAGTTTTAGATATAATTTATACAAATCAGGCATTATTGCTAGGCAAATGTAGAGTAAAATAAAATCATTACACCTATGTCTCTCTTTCTATCTTCCAGTTTTAGATATAATTTATACAACTCAGGCATTATTGCTAGGCAAATATAGAGTAAAAGCTTTGTTGAAGAAACTATCCATTATGTTGTAGCCGCTAGCAAAATTACTGTTTTTTAATTTCTAAAGACGCTTGGTTAATGGTTAGACGAATTAAAATCGAAAAACAGTTTAATCAGTAACAAATACCGAACAGGATATGTAATGAATAATGTAACTGGTAACACATTGAAACAATCCGAATAAATTGGGTTACGCGGAAAAATGCATTGGATTGGATAACTTTGTTGGTATTACAAAATAACTTTGTGAAAAGAACGGCTGAGGAAAGCTAATCAGGGAAAGATCTGATGAGCACTCTGAGATTTAGTATACGATCATGTTATTCCATTTTGTCTGACTTTAAATGTGTCAATTATAAAAGCCAGGCTAAGCTGGAAACAAAAATTTTAGATTATTGGATAGCTATTATTCAATAATCTAAAATGTTTATTTCCAGTCTATATATTTTTTTTGCCCTTTAGTCATAGTATGTTTTGTAAAGTTGCCCGTGAAGCAATTCATGCCTCGTGTGGGGTCGTTTTATATAAAAATATGATCGCGACTTGCATGCCTACAGGCCCCACGCCTTCGAAATACAGCTCCATGGCGTAATATACATAAAAAGAGACACTAAACTAGCTAGCGGCTTAAATATGATGTTTACAATGGGAATGGCAAGCAGCGTTTAGGCCCAAAAGCCTAATGCAGCAGCCACATAGTTCGGGAAAATCGATAATGGCAACGTCTGGCGGATATTTTAAGAAAGTTTGTTTCTTAAAATATCCGCCAGACGTTGCCATTATTATATTTACACTAATAACGGTTACATTTCCAATAATGAATTCCTACGGACCTGAATACCACGTTGCCATATAAATATAAATTCTAATATAACTTAAGTTATTAAACATATTTCTCGTTGACATCTCCGCAACACATAAAAAATGCCGGCGCAGCCTCACGTGCCTCGATTAAATATTTACGAGGCCATATAACTGCGGTTGATATATGTGCAAAAATATACGCAAGTACTTAACCACAACATGTTGTACATAGGCCTCGGCTGTGAAGCCAAAGAAATTCAAAGAGAAGCCTTTCATGTAATATTCTCACCTCTGTACAAGGTTCGATGCGTGACAGTAAGGAAACGCGATCGTGGAAACTGGATTTACGATTGAATGTTAGTATTATAGTGTTATTACATATAAAAACAAATATATAATTTAAAAAGTTTTATCTATACTCTATAGCAATATTATAAAGCTGAAGAGTTTGTTTGGTTGATCAAGCTAATCTCAGGAACTACTTGGTTTGGTTTGAATAATTATTTTTGTGTTAGATAGCCGATTTATCGGGCTATCTGTAATGTGTTGATGGATAAATACCAAAAACATTACAATAAATTACCAGAAAACTGGAAAGATTTCCTTCACATTTCCGAAGTAATTAATCCAATCTTATTGAAATAATATACGTAAAGAAGTTTGCAGGAGAAATACGTCTTGTTTTTGTGATCCAATATTGTTGCGGACCTTTGTCCTTTGTCGCATTAGCAAGCTAGGTGTGAAACTGTGCGCATTTTCACCGACAATAAGGTCAACCTCTAATGGACAAGCCGAGAGAGGTACCTATAGTTAACAAAATGTGGGCGATCTAAACTTGAGTGACCTATTGTTATACTAAAGGAGTAATGTCATGTTATCCATGTTATATCGTTGTGCGTGAGCTACTTAAGCGTTTGTGACCTTGCCTATATATAATAATAATTATATCGGATCAGTTTATAAACTGTCCGACAGCTGGGTAAGGCTCTTTTCTCGCTGTGATAAAGGCAAGGTATAGTTTTCCACATTTGTTGGCCAAATGCAAGCAGGCATACTTCGCATACCTACAGGTTTTCTTGTGGTGTTTTCTTATTATTTTTGGCAAATTGACAATTTAATACACACTAAGCTCCGAAAAGTCAGTGGCACACGCCGCGGCTTAAACTCGCGACCTTCGTAGACCTACGTAGCAGTCTGTTGAGTGCTTGTCTCCCCACTATTCCTATACCTTTAGCTCTATACCAAAGAGATTGGATATATATACATACAGGTTATCCTAGTACTTACAAATTGAACACAGTCAACTGACGTGTAAGATACAATTTAGACAATATTATGCCATCAAATTATATAACCTTAGCGATTTTTCTTTTATGACTGTACTGACATGATTTTGAATTTAGCCGTATAATATTTATATGGACATTGTCAAGTGTTGTAAAAAATCTTATCGATATGTCTATCCACCGTATATTTTTAAAAGAAAATTCTGTGCCAACATCACTCCTCCCTTCTAAACGTATCAGTGTGAGTGTTTAAATAATTACTTCCTAATAACTAAAATATCAGCAACAGTAAGGAATTTTCGGCATTCATCCTTTTTCAAATTTGATTGAACATTCTCTAGAAAATACATTGTTTGATGATCACAGATTTTTATTGATAAAGTGCATTAGTCAAACATATTAGAAAATTAGAATCCATCATATAACAAAAAAAAATAATGCACCTATAGAAAAAATCTGATCTGACAGTAATATTTAAAGGACAGTAATTTGAGGGTTTAATAAGAACTGTCTGCATTTCATACTCACGACTACTGAGTGCATATGCATCAAATAAGGAAATCTTCATTTGAAAGAAAGTTTGTTACATGTCATCTACCCAGAGACCAACACTTGGTTGTTCTTGTTCGACTAGTGGACTATTAATGTGCCGATTCCAAGATAAAATCTAAGGGCTAGTCTAGCCACAATTTTTTTCTCTCTAAATATTCTGTGTGTCACATGTATGATCGAAAAGTATCCGATCCCGCACATACTTTTTTACACATAGATTTGTACTACCTACACGATGTAATGAGAAAGTTTCAATAAAGTGATTATTGTTAATAACAAACCTTTGGGCACTATTCAAGGTTTTGTCTGATTTATCTATTTTAAGTTAATTTTTATGTTTTTTGCTTGATAAAATCCATGTCGACTATGTCCTATCCTTGTAAAGAATTAATTTGGATATGCCATTCTCAGTTATCATAATGCTTAAGCTATGAGTTTTGCTTTTTTCTTAATTATTTGCTTTCTCTAATAAAAATATATTATTTGGGGGTGATGATTTATTTATATAATATTTATTAATCCCACTTACAGCTATCATTACAGCTGAAAAACTAACTATAAATAAGTATAAATAAACATTTATGCCGAGGGTATCGTATGAGGCGACTAAGAGAAACACAAGAGAAGGAAATCTCGAAATAAAACCCTATACGAATACGTCTGGCTAGTGTGGTATAAAAGTAGGCCAAACTTCCACCACGGAAGGTTTAAGACCAGCAGTGGACTGGAAAAGGCTGTTGATGCGTAAAGAAAAATACCATGAAAATTAGAAAATAACGCCTCGAAAGATTATGTGCTACTGATTACCCATTTGAAACAAAAATATGTAAGTTCAGTTTAAAAATGCAAGTTTGTGTAATAATTATTTAAAGACTGTCCATCAACTAGCGTTCTGACTGCTGTGGACACAAAGTTACGGAATTTAAAATGTATAACATATAAATAATATACTTTACAAGTCCGTTTGATTTTGAACCTATATTGAAACTTTAATCGATATCGATAGCGCATCTGCTCAGTCACTATTAAATTAAAAAGTTACGATATTTGTGTTCAAATTGTCTTTAGCCCTAACTGACAAACATAGTGTCATCTTCTTCTGGCAACTCTAATTTATCATATGAGTGAAGAGTGTAGCTATATTCAATTTGTTCTAAAAAATATCGTTCCTTCCATGCTTCAGTTATTCTTCTGTGCTCTATACCAAACATAATCTTGGATTTATACTGTCATCTGTCTCTTTACATTAATCTTAGAGACAGACGCTAAAACTTACCATTTTATGTTTCAAACACACTGTTAATGTTTTTTACTTAAAATATTTATTTTTACGCCTTATTTTAACTTAATTTTCGAAAAAGTCCCCAATTTTCAATCGAAAATTCTCACGTCTAAATATCAGTTTTTCTTTTTAAAGTTGGTCGTCGTTTTGTTCGTTCAAATCTCTTCTTTCTGGTGGTGCAAATAAAATATACATTACTACTGTAAGCGTTCTCAGAAAATGCAAAGAAACGAAACAACCTCGAGACCGATTTTTTTATCATCATAAAAATAATAAACCAAATAGTTGGTTATTTGAAATTTTCACATAAAGGACAATGGCAGATCTCCATACATCAAAATGTCTGAAATTAAATTGAAGCGCTCAGTAATAAAAAATATATCAAAAAATTCGGCGTAAGTAACAGAGTCTATAAATTATTCTATTTTCACTCGGGAAAGCCGGAAAAAGAAGATATCGGTGTTTAATGTTTAGTTAGGAATGAACAATGTGGGTACGTTTGAATTATCAAAGGCGTTATGTCAGAATGACATCTAAACGCAGAACTATTCTGTAGCATCTACCTGTCACAGCCAAAGACAAAAGCAGAGCTGCACATTTTAAATCGATTTTATGTGAAATCGATATAACGTTAAAACGATGCTGTGACGTTTTTATTTGATTTAAAAGTTGTTTTGCTACAAAAGAATTAGCTTATTGATATAATATTGATAAACAATTAATGAACTGCATTTTAATTATTATATTTTAAACCAAACCAACCCTATAAAGGTCGATCATATCGATTACTTATTTAATAATCGATACGCATCAATGTCAAACGTCTATTCCTGTCACACCATTGTCTATGGCAACAATCAAATAATAAAGTAAGCACCTAGTTCGTAATCAATTGGAATGCTTTTTATCATCATAAAATAAACCGGCTTTATCGAGACAAAGTGAAAATATAAAAAATATTAGAAAAAATAAACAATTTGTTTTGTTCATATGAAGTTTAAGCTCGCCACAACAAACCCAGACCTAATTCTGCCATTGTTCTTTGGACGTTATGTGAATAAAAGGTAAATACAAAAGTTGTAGATCTTTTTATTACCTACTACTTTGCCACATACGTTTTTCCGTAGGACTTATAGTTTTGCCGGGACTCGAGAAAAAGCCCTTAAAATTGCAACTCCATCCACTTCCCGACCACAGATCGCCCGTAATTAATTTTTCCTTTAGTTTTTATTTATTTATTAAACTATTTGCACAATAAAAATCATCTACATAGGTTGACTTAATGCCGATGGCATTCTCTAACAGTCAACCTAGGGTGATGCAGAGAAGTCAGTTAGTAGGTGCGTTTCGAATTTTAGTAGTAACAAATATAGTTTATTTAATTAAAAGATATCGATACAGTATATAAATATAATAAAATATATAAATGTATGTATGTATATATATAATTAGATGAATATATAAATAAATATGAGAAATAAATGTAAAAATACATAAATACAATGTCTCAAAATGTTGAAGATATTGCCAATTGACCCAAAAATAGCTCACGAACTTTTGCCTTAAATGAAATCCGATTTTTACTCATCCTGATCTCAGGAGGAAGCGAATTCCAGAGGTGAACAGACTGAACAAAAAAGGAGGTGTTCACGTAGCTGTTTGAATGGGAAGGACATAGAAGAAGTCGATTATTAGCGGAGCGAAGATCTTTGTTGTGGTTTGAGCACAGGTACTTTAGATACGAAGATAAATATGTGGGAGGCGTAGGAGAGTTAAGGAAAGAGAATAGAGTAGAGAGAGCACGCAAGCTACGGCGTTGACGAATGGGTAGCCACTTGAGTTCGGTACGGTAAGTAGACACATGGTCATACTTGCGAAGATTGTAAATGAATCGAATGCAGTTATTGAGAAGTCGGTAGTTTGTTGAGAAGATCTGCATTCAGGTCGTAGTAGCACACATCTCCATAGTCTATAATAGGCAAAATCAAGCTCTGTACCAGCATTACCTTAGTAGGGCATGGCAGGAAATTCTTCAGGCGGTATAAAGCGCGCAGGGATCCTGAGACTTTCTGACAAACGCTGGTCACGTGAACTTGCCAGCTGAGATTGCTATCAACGTGTAAACCTAGATTCTTGACAACTGGGCTAAATTCTATGATCGACTGGTCATATATTATTGAGGGCATAGCTGTCATATTAAGTATTTGGATCATACTCCCCACAATAATGGCCTGGCATTTAGTCGGATTTACTTTGACGCCGAAATTATCTGACCAATTTTTCAGTGCGATGAGATCGAGGTTTATTAGATTGATAGTATCAGCTACGTCATCTACTCCTGTTTGCACATAAAGCTGCAAGTCATCGGCATACAAGTGAGTAGAGGAAGGACGTAGGCTTTCCGCCATAAGGAAGGCAAATAACTCGTAGTAAGGGAGAAATTAATTATGTGAGTTAATGCTGGTATCAGATTGTCCAGTATTAAGACAATCATCTTACAGCTGATATTGTCACAGCCCATAGCATTCGATTTTATGGACAGGATGATTTTTTTGATCTCCGCAGATGACTGGAGAAAATTCAAAAGATTCTATATTGAGATGAGTGAGGTTACCCACGTAATCGACAGTGCGAAGCTTGGTTTGTTGATCCAAATAAACAGAAGAGGTGAAATGGCGATTTTTTGTTATATTCTCTTCCTTCTCCAATGGGTTTCATACTGCTATAATTTAATCATACTTTTTACCGTTTTTTAACGTATCTGCACTGGTCTAATAACTTAACATCGAAATAATATGTTTAATCCTTGTTGTGTAACACGGCTCTTTTAGTAGTGGACCAAGGACAATACATATGTATTTTTTTAATTCTATTTTGGTGCAAATGTTCGCTATTATTATTTTAAGCCTCTAATGGATGAATTATTCGTACTCTCACTCGTAGTACTTATAAACGTGAAACGTGGTTCGGATTTCTGTTCTTACCCGCTTCTGTGTAGGCCATCAATTAATGTTTGAGATTCACAAAGTATGCTGGGATCACTCCGTTAAAACAAAAGAGATTCAGTATTGTAAAATTGATGTAGTGACCATAGAATATTCTAGGACAAAAACGCAACACACGTACCATTTAAAACTTTTTCTACTCCTATTTTATTTCACCTGCCAGTTGTCGTGAAAAATGGAAACCCACCGTAGTCTACCTGGCACTTTTCCAAACGCCGCGCACTGGGCTACTAGCGACTGATATCAGAAAAACCCAATAATAAATTGCCAGAGGCGTTGCGATTCGGCAGCAATCACAATTAACCAATTTTTTGGTGGCCAACATACACACTTCGTATACACACTCCGATTTGTGGATTTATTGATTCATTCACAATATATTTTATGCATACAAAGCTAATATAGTCGTCATACATTTTAGCAAACAAATATGATTTAAATATAATAACAGTCATCATCTTAGCGCTATCCGATGGAAACATTTTTGCCTCAGAGCCAAGGGTTTGTTTTTGGTCTAACCAGATTTTACTTAATATTTATCTTTCAATGGAGCATTCTGTAGGTCCACTCGCTTCGTAAAAGAATATCTTAGTATATGGTTTTGATAAGTATCAGGATATTTAAGTGGAACTCGCTATGTCTCGGTAATTACTGTTATCGATCTTGAAGATAGCTGAGATAAACAGTATAATCACTCTGTTCGCTGAGGCATGGTTAGAGCAAATCATCCATCCATAAACTAGACAATGGCGAACGTGCTTATCCTTACGAAAGATTAGTGCGGCTACACTTTACCACGAGTCTTGTATAGCGAATATAATATACTAAAGCAGATATTTCTCTCCTCCTTGAATCCCAAATTCTTAGAAGCGTTAAAAGGCATCTCAAATATCTGTTAAAAGTATTTAAGGCGCTCAAACTGACAGCGGTTACATCACGTTTACGATCAACGTTAATTGGAATCATTTTTGCTGACTGCTTGCCATCAGTTACTTAGATATCCATTTAACTTGTGATAAGCGGCAATAAAAATAAAACTTGATTTTCATGTCGTAATAATGATTTTTACATAGTCCAGATTTGGCAAAATATTAATTTTTGTGTGTCCACATTACAGTTATTTAACAATCAAAGGGTAATCAATATTGCATGACTTAGATTAGTGTAGTATCAGAATATATTTGGGTACTTAATCCCCATAACGGCCACCTAAGACCTTCATATCAGCCGAGGCTGAGAGCTTGACGTACGTACACCCCGAGGCACGTGGCAACTGGCAAGCATAACAAACAAATAAATAAATTAAATCTGTTGAAAAATGATATTCAATACTCGAAATTAAACGAACCAGTAAGCTGTTCGTTATAACTCTACACTGTGTAAAGTTGGAAGCAGTGTATCTAGTTTAATCGACTGCTAGAATTATTATAGCAAACCGTTCGATAGTAATTCTAAATGAATGAACAGGCGTTCGCGTAGAGGCGTTCGGAGATACCTGTCGATGAAGATAGTATCTTGAGTTTTGTAACTAGTTTGCTGTATTTGAATAACAGAATACGGTATTAGTAGGTTGAGTATTGGATTTTAGTAGATGGAGTGTTGTGATTGGTTTGTGCAATAGCTTAACTTTTCAATTACCTAACACTGATTTGGGTTCGGATCGCGAGCTACTATTTTGTTATTTTAGATTTATAATGAGAACCATCGCTGTGATTACAGACGTATTCAGAAAACTTTCTGTGAGTAATATGACAACAAAATACAACTTATTCATAAGGTTTAATTTCGATGAAGTTATATTAAGACGCTTCTCTAGATGAAATAGACTGATTTACTTTGCGAAAAACTAAAATTTGTTTTAATAGTCACAAAATTGCAATCAATCCCAATTCCCTTAAAGTACTTTTTTATTTTGCATGTATTCATCCATGGTTTCAACCCAAGAGCCTTTTATTATGCATCTCAACAATGCAAAATTCAAACACTAACTGATCGAGTTGAGCTCTACTCGACATAATATTCAGCGTTTGAAGCCAACTTGGTCAAAAATAAACAGTGTCGGTCTCAAATAAAATTAGGTTAAAGTAAGGGTGCCTCGTTACAGCAGACCCTTACGGTGAATGAAATAAACATGGGATCATGAACAATCCATTTACTTATAAAATAAGAAGAAAATATTTGCCTGGCAGTAAAGTGCTTAGTTGGGTGTAAGGTATATATAATACGTAAATAGGCTTTTATGTTCGATAGAGGCATTCCTTTGATATGTTACTATTGCTATACATATGAAGGAAACATGTGAAGGAATGTAAGATTACGTGGATGTTTATAACCCTTGCACGCAAAAGTACAGAACGGATTTTAGTAAAAAAAAAACTGTTTGCACCCATGCGCACGGAGGTGCAAGTAATAATAATAATTTTTATTGTTCCAAAAAATATCTCATTTTACAAACAATAATAACAAGGCTTATAAATTATGCACATTTCAATAAAACTCTGTTCTATGAACTAGGTGTATTTCCCAGTATTTCAGACGACAGTGCCCCTACCTGTATGTTAGCTTCAGCTTTCTTCCTTTTTTTCATGGTATATAAAAACAATATAAGAAACTTATGTAATAACGAGTAATTACATAAAATTGATATAATTGGAGACCTTGTTCAGTTTTTCTTTCTTTCTTTCACTCGTTTCACGACATTGACTCGATCAAGTCATTTGAAATTTGTCGAAAATTTCAGTATATTTCAGTAAAAAGCAACTGCGTACAGTAAAACTTGCATCATTATACTCAGTCAATAATAACGTAGACTTTTATAAAGATGATTACAGACTAACAGATCACTTCATTAAAGAAAGATAACAATTCAAATTACGAGAAAAACTTGAAATGGAACAATTGCTTCGAATTAATTTACCCCATACTGAATAACGATGACCGTGTCGCTTTAATTGTTCACTTGGCAACTATTCCTCATACTAAATATGCACCAGAAACCAGAAGTTTTGGCCAAATGGCGGAGTTTTCGTCCAATTTTCAGTATAACTACCGTGTGCTCACTAAAAGTTATGTCTAACTAATGCCTGGCAGCAGAGTTACATGGACGCGAGATAAAGCTGCTCCAATGCAACTAACTTGAGTAGTAAGGACATTCAATATCAATAATAATCATTTATTCATCATCAATAAGAATACAGTTTCTCTTATAACTATAATTAACTCAAACAAAAATCAAAGAAAACAGTTCGGCTTAAAATAAGAGGTTGTCGTTGACGACCGTACTAATATAAATTGTGTTACAGTCGCCAGCGCCTTCCACCCTAGATAATTCATTATACGTTTGATACTTTGACATTATTAATATATTAATTTATGATTAAAATTACAAACATAAGAAATGTTTAAAGCACATTGGCCAAATTGGACTTGAGCGTGTACACATATGTGATATACATGAAAAAGATCGTAATTTTTCAAAGTTATATAAACAGTTAAAATTATCTCATGAAAAGCCCAAGAAATAAAGATATTATTTTTTTTATCATCGTACATTTTGTTACAATCAGAATGTACCTTAATAACGTTTCATTTCGTATAAATTATTTTATCGATTATACTTAAATACATTATTTTCATATTTAATAGTTAAGTAGCGGTAAAATATTTCACTTAATAAGTAAATATCACAATAACTCAAAATCTGTTTGTATTATTCACTTTATAAAATAGAAAACTCAACAAAAGTAAAAATTGCATCAACATTTTGCTAATAAGCGTATAACGAAACGTGATTTGTTATTGTTTGAAGATTCCTTGATATCGATTGACACTATTGACAGTTGCGATCCAGTGCGTTTTTGTGAGGTTGTGATACGGTCTCTTATGCGATTTTAGAGCTTTACTACTTATATAAAAACAAGACCTACCTAATCCCATCATATTTGGTTACAGTAGGTAAATTATTTGCAAAATAGATAATAGTAGTTATTGAATTTTTGTGATAAAATACAATAAGAGTTATATTTTTATTCACATACTAAATACCTAAAAACATATTTAAATCATTTTGATGAGCTTAAAGCTGTTAAAACCTATTTGGTAACTTATTTGTAGATTCTAACCTTCAAAGTATTTTTATAAATATTAAATTATTCTGGCTTCTTACGTGCCATTTTCTGACGGAATAGTGTTTAATACATAAATACAAACAAATATTAAACTATAGTTTGTTAATGTACATGAAAAAAAAATTTCAGGTACAGCTCCTATAGATATTTGGCCATTGTTCTTTGAATATAAAAATAAAAATTTAGCATAGATTACAAGTATATAATAATGGATAAAAAAATAATGTTAAGGATATTAAAATTAATTTAATTACAAATTTCAGCTACATAATAAGAAATAAGGTAGCTAAACAATATCTCTATCTTAATTTTATTAATGTATCTGCACTCTATGATAGTTGGAGTGTGTGTGCGTGTGTGTGTTAGTGTGTGCGTGTGCGTGTGTGTGCGTGTGCGTGCGTGTGTGTGTGTGTGTGTGTGTGTGTGTGTGTGTGTGTGTGTGTGTGTGTGTGTGTGTGTGTGTGTGTGTGTGTGTGTGTGTTAGCGTTGCAAACTTGTATAAAATAGTAGGTGTTAATTAATTGCTAACTTATGTACCTATTCTTCCGTGTCAATATAAGCAAAGAATACAAATTTTTACATAATAGAAGCTTATTTCTTAAGGATGTCGTGTGCCGATTAAAGTTGGCGTATTGACGGTTGTCAGTGTAGTACGTAGTTGGCGCCGTTGGCGGCGCTGGCGTCGTTCTCCGTCTTTCTTGCTCTCGTAGTTAAGTGACACAGGAGAAACTTTCGTCTCTCTTGCACTCGTAGAGTCAGCTGTCACAGCGCGACTGCCACGCCGCCAAGCGGCAATATGGGTCACACTGGTCACAGAAAGTTTGTCTTAAAAGCGCCAATAAGAAATACATCTCTATAAATAAATATCTATGCTCTATGATATAAGTAAGTGTTTTGAGCCAATTTGTGATTGTTGCTTTGAGTTTGTTTGTTGATAAAGGATTTAGGTTATTTACAGAGTTTGCAGCATTGTAGAGTTTCTTGCTCAAGACGTAATATTGATGCCTCGCGAGCGCTGTTCTGTGTTGCATCACAGGGTATATTACACTATTATATATTATACATTGTGTTAAGTATCATATTAATTTTCTTCTATGTCAAATTTTATCGCTTTGTACTTACTTAAAAGTTGTATATATATTACAATATTTTTAAGCCAAACTAACTTTGACTGTGTTATAAATGATTTGGGAGAAACTGTCCCTAACACAAATATAATACACATCGAAAATTTTAGATAAAAATCACTAGCACTTTGTTCAAATGCAGTAATTACAAGCAGTTAAAGGCGAAACATTAAGGTGTAACGAATATCGATATATAGGATACTTGAAATGAAACTACTTGGTACATAATATACCGAAAGCCTTATAAATGAATGTCAATGACCACGTTAATTAAATTTAATTAAATTTGTTATTTTCATTAATTCTCACAATACCGCCGTGACAAATAGTCACTGTACCTCACCCACCAAAGCGCATTGGCTTTTTCTGTTTTCTTTGTCTTTCAATGTATGTATCTATTGGTACATGCATTGAAAGACAAAGTAAATAAAATATTATACGTATAAAATAAAATATCGAGTCAGTTTCAGGGAATAGACATACGATTCCCGCGATCGTTGCCACTAGCCAGTTAAATAATTTAACAATAGAGGCTGTCAGATTCATGCAGGCGAAAATAAACTGTTATTTTCGCTTGTCTTTTTCAATCAAGTAATTTCAATTAAAGAGAACGTGTGAGAACGATACAGATAGAATTATATTTATCTTAAGATATTGTAAAATCTGTACATCATAGGTTTCGCTCACGACTCCTCTTGCTTGAATTTGCTTAACTCAGTATTAATAAAATAATAATTCAACATAATGTAAAAAGCGAAGAAATAAAGAGAATAATAATAAAGCTTTAAATTTTAGTTATGTCTTCGGCGGCCAATGTCACTCAGCTTTTTAACTGTCTCCACACATAAAATCGTTCCATACCAACGCATTTAATATTACTTGTATCATAAGGTAAGTTAATATTTAAATACTCGTATGTATACTTTTCATCATGTGAGATTCTCAATAAATGTAAAGCGACATAAATGCGTCATTTTAAATATTATAATATCTTCGGCACCAATACAATTTACTCTGCAAATGAAACGACATGAGGGCACGAATATTTATTCAGTTTTTATTATTAAAAGCTTGGATCATTTATTTAAATGGCTCAATTATGCTTTACCACGGTGAACTTTGCATTTTATCGCCTTCAATGTAATTACTCTTGCTTCTAATATTTTATTTTGTATTTTAAGCTGTATTTGGGTGGTTTAGTTGGTAATTTTGGCATAGTTTCATAGTCTTGCTGGCTCGGTTTCTGCGCGGCCTAAACTCTTCTTTATTTGGTATGCAAATAGTTCCGAGTTCAGGTTAGTGAGTTCTATTTAGCAAGCCTGAGATTTACATAAGATCTATAATGAATTTCCTGACTGGAGAAAGATGATTTCAACTAATCAAAATGAGGTCCCTTACAGAGTCGAATAATTTATTAGCTCTTTGCTATGCGGTAAAGTTGAGAAGCTGAAGACCGAGCTCATTGGCGCGCTATAGGAGAGGCCTACGTCCAGCAGTGGACTAATACAGGTTGATGATGATGATGATGAAAGATGAGTTACCTTTCATCTAATACTTTTTTGTGAGGGGTTATGTCTGATAAAATATATCTGAAAGTGGGCAGTATATACCACGCGTCAAACATAATGGGACTTATTTTATTAAAAAATTAAGTTAAAAATTACTGAATCTCTTATTATGAGATTTCATCTTCAGCTAATCTGAATGATGATTAAACAGCAGTGGATTCATGAAGTAAACGTGAAGCGAAACCACAATGTGCAAGTCGCTATCTCATGATCAGCCTAAATCATTAAACTATCACTTCAATACCTACTCAATTATTATCGTCAGTAGATATTTGATCGTGCCTTGACTTAGATACGTCAATGCCTCTCATAGTAACGTCAATCAAATGTTTCAATCAGTCAATAATTTACTGAGTTAGCCGTCCGGCTATCAACCCTGTCGGAAAATAATTTAAGTTTGTGAAACGCCCTGAAGAGTTCAATTACAAAATATTTCAAGCATTAGAAGTCTTGATACTTGTATTGATTAAATGCTTATATACAGAAACAACTACGTTTTAAATGAAATATTAGGTATATATTTTATAGATCTGATCAAATTTTATACTTGTTTGGAAGTGGGCAAGAGTTCTAGAACTCTTAGTTTAAGTTCAAATAATTGTAGATAATTACTTTAAGTTCGGTGCGGCATAAGTATATCAGGTACATTACAAGATTATCTGCTGGTTCTAAGAACAGCCTCACGGGATACACGCTTGTTTCCCGGTACTGTAAGGGTTACAATTTGACGTTAATAACAAGATCAAAAGGGTTTCAGACACCATTCATTTCTTAGAAAGGCAAACATGGCTAAATTAGTAACCGAACTCTAGGATTCAAGGCAAAAGTCGCAGTAATATGCCAATAAAATACCTCATAGAGTCATAGATCGCAACGGGACGGGAATTGATGATGATGAGTAGGACGATATTTTATTTTTATTTTATTTTAACATTTTCTGAATAGTAACAGCTAACTTAATAAATAACACAATGCTTATAAAGTATCTGAAGGCTAATTAAAAGTTTTCACAAATGGATCCTAGCTAAAAAAGTAATAAGGAACACGAACATACATAAAACGAAAAAACAAGAAAAACAGTTATTAATAATCGCTTAAACTCAAGAATTGTTAATAAGTATGTAACTTATTGTTATTTCCCAAACATCCATTTAGAATGAATCCATGAAAAAAATAGATACGTCTACGTCATGTCGTTACTATAGTAAAGTATTATAAAAACTACAACTGAGACATAAAGTAAGTAATGGTTATAAAGTGAGAGTACAGGTACGCTTATTTCACCTTTTATTACATGATTACTCCCTGGAATAATTTGACACACGAATAGATGTCATACAACGTAATAATTCTCTCTTACAATCCTTTGGGATTACAAAATCACAAGTCTATGTTTATACCTACAACACGCATTGCTGAATTCTCCAGCGTATAACAGAAAATATGAATTTTAAATGAAGCTGTTGCCACAACGCTTGTTTTATAACAACAAGGTTTTAATCCAGATTTGTCGGTTGTATGTTTTAAAGCGGAATTATGTGGCGACGGCGTGTATGACATAATTTGCAATCATACTATGCTGCAGAATATTTTAATCAGTTAATTTTGATAAAAAAAAGAAAAAAAAAAGAAAAGAACCTTCAATTCTTTGACAAATTTTAGAGTTACCAAAGCAATTTTTGACGTCAACTAAGTACCTACTCAACAAATTCGTTCTTTGGCATATCTCTTATACGTTGAGAACCACAGACCTAATATACGTCTGTGTATAAGACAGTGTCACTGGCCTGATAATTTTCATTATAGCAATGGCCGACATTAATAAAGAAAAACAAAGGAGAACACACCCACGGCATTTAAATGTGATGCCTATTTGAATATAATCTCATATAGCTTTGTTTCTTTGAAGGCCTACATGGTGCGTATTTGTAATTACATGGCTCAAAGTAATGCTTTAAGTCGTTCGACACTTCGTACGAGTGATTAATTAACTCTGATAGAAACTCGCCGCTTTGTAAATTATTCTGCATGTGAATTGATTTCAGTTCACTTGGATAACAAAGCTCATCCCTCCATTGGTCCAAGACCTTATTTTTTTATAATGATGATACTGATTTTGTGATAGAGGAATGTCTAACCAAATGGTTAGTAAAGTTGACAGCCATCATTCGTGATGTAATAAATTATGGTAAATATGTAAAGTTCAAAAGTTTAAGGCAGCTATAGTCCAATAATGATACCAACAGACTGCTATGCAGAGGGAATCGAGATTAAATCCACGGCGCGAACCACTGACTTTTAAAAGTGATATTACATAGTTAATTATCGCTTGCCTTGGCGAGCACGTTAAGTCGTCGATCCCGGCTGTCATGAAGATTTTTGATTGTCCTTATAGAGAGTCAGTACTTCTGAATAAACTTAAACTGCGCTTGTTCATAGAGTATCGAAATCCTTTTGGGTTACGGAGGCCAGACGGCTGTTGCGATGTGGAAACGTATTCTGTCAAATCTTCTTATAGGAATATGTGGAAACCAGGGCCCAAGACGAAAAATGTTGATCCTAACCGGTGATGAAAGATATTAGAATTTTATAAGAAGCAAGTTATTTTAGAGTCGATATAACAAGCGAAATTCTATATCGAATAACGAAGAAAGCATTCTACAGAATACTAAACGTGTACCAAACCAATAATGCGTATGGATACGGGACGAGGTGTGAGACATTTACATCTAGCTTAGCCGCACACTCAACGGTTATTTGTATTAATTCGTTGCTGCTTTTCTCACACAGATTTATGGCTAAAATGTTATACTATATCGGGCGTAGTACACTAATACAAACGAAATTCACGAATCATACAATATTATTTAGCGACCACAACCGTTGCAAGTCGGTAGAAACGTAGGAGAATAACAGAGGTATTTATGCCTTGAAATAAATAAATTATCGTGACTAAGACCCGCTAAATAATATTGTATGATGTATACAAATCGAGGCAATTCACGAAATGCAAACAAGATCATTTAGGTAACAGCCGCGTTGAACTAATCTAATTAATCGTGCTCCCCCGTACGTACCCTGAAAAGGGTTTGAAACTCTTGCTTAACTGACGTGTCCTATGTAAAAACAACTTAACAGTCAATCCTGAGCTTGAGGGCTCAAGTAGTTTTCAAAATTTTGCTTATTCAGGAAGTTAGGGACCTTCCTTTTTATATACTGAGTGAACCCTCGCTCTTGCCCACGTCGAACTCGGATTACCCTCTCGTGGACTGAATTTTAAAAAGGCAGTCTAGTTTTTTTTACGATTGAAACTTGATTATTCATTAAAGGATATTGGGCACTTATAGTCTCACTTTTTGACGCGTATAGCCATTGGACTAAATACATAATTCATGATATTATTTATAATGCTTTTTTACCTAAATTCATTGAAATCATTTGTGAGGTTTCTATTTTAATTTTAATTAGTATATAATACAGTAAATACGTCATTTGTTGCATAATAGTGAAGCGACTCCTTTTTCAATTATAATCGATTGATTAAACGTTAACATAAATCGTGGAACAACAAAATAATCTACATTCAGAACTAAAAAGTATTAGGAGTTGTCATTATAATTATTCTTCGATTATGTTATTATTTCTTTCAAGCAATTTCTTGGCAAAAATAAAACAATTAAGATATAATCTATAGTGTTACGATTCCGTAATCTATTGTTGGGTCACAACACTATTCGATGAAATGTCAAATATTACAAAGTGGTATTTTCTGTTTACGTGTTTTTTTAAGCGTAAGTTGTGTTGTTGATTTACACTTGACAGATAAATTGTTGGAAATGTGGTTTTTCTGAGAGGTACGGTACGTAAGTAACAATTATTATGTACCAAATAATGTTAAATATGTGCCGGTTTTTAAACTCTATTGGTTTCAAAACGAATTGTTTTGAAATGTAACATAACCTCAACAGGTACTCAACTTATGGTTTTTTTTTTCAAAACCCCACAATATTTAATTTTGAATTTAACCTCGTTTTAAAGTATGACACTAACACTTTCTTGTGATTAATTTTCACTACGTTACTGTGTCAAAAGTTGCGCAACCAATTGCCATAGTACGTTGCTCATTCTCATTTGTTCTACCATGAGAGGGTAATCGACAAACAGCTTCATAAGCTCTTGTTATAGTTGTATATGACCAGCAGTGGAGCGTGAGAGAGTGAGTTTGACTGAGATGATGATAGTTTTATGTTACATATACCGAAGAAACTGCCTCCGTGCTGTATGGAGGACCCAGGTTCGATTGCCGGGTCGGGCAAAAGTGTTACTGGGTTTTCCGAATTCTCAGTAGCAGCACGGAGTCGGGTGATGTGACCGGTAACTGCAATAGAATCGGCCCCTATCACGTGGGACCTTAGAATTCATGGCGAAATGTGGTTGTAATATTACACCTCTGCCTACCCCTTCGGGGATACAGGCGTGAGTCTATAAATAAATAAAATAAAAAGCGAGGAGAAGAGCAGTTCGCCCAATTAGTTTCATTATAGGTATTATTATAACTGGAACAGTTAAAATTACCTTTTTTCTGTCAATAATACCTCCATCCAAAGGTTTTCAGGTGGAAATGATTTCAAGCGATAAGGCTGCCTTTTGTACTCCACTTAGCGGATTAATTGTAAGAATCCTTTAAATCTTTGATGTACAGTTAAGTACAACTGAATAAATATCAGGCGCGCATTTTAGCAACGTGCTAAAGAATATAAAGAATTCCACAAGCTGAATTTACCGTGCTGTTCATTAAAATTAATCACTTAAGGCTGAAGTTAAAGAAACGGCATTGTGTAACAGACAGTTGTACATTCAAATACATTTTCTTATTTTATAAAAGAGAGCTCTCACACTGGATGTCAATACCGTATCGCTGGAGACTTTAAAAACGTTCAACTAAAGGACACACGAACACTCACACCAAACACAATCTTTTTTGGATCACATAAAGTGTATTGTGTCATGACATGCTCGAATCCATGATCGTAGTTAGAACCATCCTCAGTAGTTAGAAACTCTAGCAAGGTTACCACTTGAACCACTACTACGCGATAGGCTCAGTCAAATTTTAACAACTTTGTACTAATAAATACCTACTTAAATTCACACACTGCGCAGCCAATTATTCTTTTTTATTATTGGTCGCCAACCAGTTCTAGTCTGGCATCGTTTCCTGGTCTATTTGTTTGGCTTGAGAAGATTAGTTGCATCAGAATTTCTGCACGCGTCCAAGCGCCGTAATTGGCCTTTTGTACGTAACAAGCGTTTGATCTCCGCATGCACATTCTGAAAAGCGACTAAATTGACCGTGATCGCTTTGGCGTAGTTCACTTAGATAGTTCATTCTCTTTCAGTACACAGTTTGTTGCCTAACGATGAAAATCACTCGTTTAACACACTGAAAATCACCATGCCATAACTGAAGATGAAACACACGACTCTGTTTTCGCCACTCTTCCGTAAGATAGCGCTGAAGTCATAACGTGGACTCCTGTGCTTAGTGCGTCCTGACAAAGAAAATTATCAGTTTCCTTTTTAGTGGAAATCTTTATTCGTCATGATGTCCAACAACAATAGCGAATAGTCTTGATGAGCTGCTAACAGTGCTAACTTTCCTCCGCCGAGCTGAAATTACGCTTTAACGCACAGTTTGCTATTGAAAATGTCCGCACCATGCAGAATTAAGGTAAATATGTAGAATAGGTAAAGATTTGATGTGTGCTGAAAAGTGCTATCATGGTTTTTGCATTAGAGATTCAAGTGTGTAATTTGATCGCGTGATTCTGCTGAATGGCTGTGGAGAATAGAACTGGTTTGATATGCTCTCTCTTTCTAGCTCCTCCTCTCCTTAATCCTCCTCTCTTCCTCAAACTATCTCTCTTGCTCTACATCTCTCTCAGTCTCAATCTATCTTTGTGCGCGGCTGCCTTATCCTCTGATGATATACTGGCATGATATTACACCAATTTTAATTCCCAGCGCTCATGAAACTTCGTGTTCCCGTAAGTACCATAACAAATTTCATCGTACTTTCGCAAAGTTCCCCAACTAGTTTTGTTAAATTACTGTATACGTGCTCTCAAAGCTATGTAAAGGTATCTTCAAAGTTAAGCCTAAACAAAATATACTCCAAGTTCCGACGCAAAAGGATTTGATCAAGAGCCTTCCATTTTCTATGTTTAATTAAATTCGTTTTAAGTTGAAGCAGACTTTTTTGCAAACCCTTTTCTCGTTTCTGTTTTATTTGATTAAACTTGAGAGGAGACACTCCTCCCCCTCAAGGTTTTTGTTAGATACGAATGAGTGTGGTAGCCAAAAAATTTTGGAATATATGTGGTTTAATAAGCTTACTTGGTTCATCATCCTCCTGGCGCTATCCCAGTTGCAAGTCAGGGTACGCTTACTAGTCTAACCGGATTTGACTGAATCAACTGAATGAAAAAAGACTTTTCCACTGAGCGACTGCCTGTCTGACTTCAGTAATCCAAAGGGATAGTGATATTCTAATAAGCTTGTTTTTACAATAAAAAAAACAGCGTTCACAATGGATGACCTGAATTAACCGAAGTAGTCCTTACCACCAATCCACCAGTTGCCTTTGGTTCAGTTAGTGATAGTGGCAAAAGACCTAACCACTCCCCATTCTCCAGACAAAATCTACCTTTTCGTTTCCTTTGTGGTCTCGCTAGGAAACCTATGTGTGGTATAAAAGACTTAAGTTACATAATCTGATTTAACACAGGATGCTGCCTGAAAATAGACGTAAAATTCTTTACCTAAATCCGTTCCTTAGCCAAAGTAATAATGTGACATTGACCCCGTCTAGCCACTCCGTGCTTACTATTTTCTACGTAAACATAGAACACAGCTGTATACTACAAACAGGCTTGATACTACTACGTTTCTTTGTGAGTCACACATGTTTTGTTGCCAAGTCATCAAAAAATTACCGTAGGCCTCGCAGAAGAGCGTATATTATAAGCGTACTGATGTTTTTTTTTAATGTTGTGCATGAGGCTTGCATGCTCAGGAATTTATAATTCTTTTTTAGGGTGCCATGTTCTAGGGTTCCCTAATAATAAGCCTTCGCTGTCCAGACAGACCGATGTCTGTCAGCGGATTGAATGTCATAAAACGGATAATTAGCAGAGAGTTAAAAGTTTCACGGAGTATGTGTTTTTGCCTATACAGCAATATGTTCTATAATGTGTCGGCACCCTTCGTGCGCGGGTTTGACAAACTTTACAAAGGGTTTCTATTGATTTTAAGTCATAGACTCACCTGATGATATGTAGATACCAGAATGAGTTCACTGCAAATGCAGAGCAAACCAATATTCACTCGAGGCATAGCATAACAACTCATGCAAATAAAGTATCTGTCCTACTGTATTTTAGATTTCTTGAATAGAGTTCGAGAGATCTTCGACGCCTTGAAACACCAAGAGAAACCGCAAATTACCGCAACTTTCCTAATATAACTAGCTAATACACAGTTAAATTTTACTACCCTTCTAAATTCAATAATAACGTATTATATTGTACAGCTACTACAGAAGACTATTTGATTACAAACCTATTCTGACCTTATCCTAGACTATTTATTTCACTGCCCTTATCCAAAGACAGATCGTTCTAATTTGATTACAATTTATTTGCCCCGCTGTAAAGTGCTATTTGATACAATTTAAACTCCACGAGTCAATCTTTACCTTGCTCTTGTGAAGGGCAATTAGATCGCGAAGTGTCGAAAAGTCATCTATTTGTAGTATTAATGAAGTTCTTGAACTTTGAAAAGCTGCTTATTAAATTGTGCGTCAGGGCAAATGCTATTGTAAAAAAAAATAGTTAACATAGTCACAAATTATGATCCGAATAAGCATGTAAAAGTATCAAATAGCTGGGCTACCAACCACATTACTGATACACATACTGTAGTGAAGAAACCTGCATATCTGAGAGTTCTCTATAATGTTTAAAACACATGTTAAGTCTGCCATGACACGAGAAGACCATGTGATGCCCGTGCTCAGGACAGTTTATAAACAGAGCTGATGATAAATATGATAGATAATTACACCCAGTTATTTTAGGTATATGTATATAATATAAACGACTAGGTATTCAACGCTCAAAACATCGCAAATCGCACAAAGGGGGAAACAGTTCAGTCAGAACGGGAATGATTCAATAACTTTATAGCTCGCTACACTTACAACTACATATATAAATCCTTGCTTTATTGAATATCAGACAACGCACACCCTAAATTATTAGGAGCAAGAAGCTGAAATTTAACATGTAAGTTCCTTTTGGACCGTAGGGGTGCACTTAGAAGGGATTTCACGAAATACACATGAGATCGGGAAAAACGGGTAAATAAAAAAAATGTGCGGGCGAAGCCACGGTTATCTTTTAGTTTTACTACAAAATACAAAATGTGCTTCATTATAAACAAGCGATGCTCTACCTACACCATAATTATCAAACCTTATCAATTTATGTTTTCAGATAGCGTACATTTAAATATAATTTATCTTCTATTTTTAAACAAAGGTTTACTAACAACACATAAACTACGTTCATTAATCCTACAAGGATAGAGTACAGATTATATTTCAATATAAAGGGTTTGTAGCTTTGTGGAATATTTGTTACCTGCTGTAAATTAATAGCGGTTATATAATAAAGGTTTAAACGGGGCTAAGTTTCATACTCAAATTATTTGCGAATTGATTAAGTTGCCACCCTAACAATGTAAGCTAACGTTTAGTAATTAATAGTTTTAAATAATTTTGATCCTCTTGCCGTTGTGTTTTTCGTACTTTGATCAATATAAGCTAATTTAACTTACTAGACTAGTACAGCTTAAATAACAAACCTGACTCAATTTACAGAAGACCTATTATTAGTACATAAAAGCTCATCTAAAAATGTATTCCATTACGATTGAACAGAATTTCATCAGAAATCAATCGAATTTGGATACAATAAGTCCTTTTTATTTTCTTTTGTGTAATGAATATTTGTTCCCTTCTTTGGGGCTTCAGTTAAGACTCAGTTTGCGTTCTTTTATCTTTTCACGGTGGTCGGACTTAGGTAGCTCATTCTACATTATTCAATCGGCAGACCGAAGTGCCGACCCAAAGATTTACATTTAAATATTGCAGCTTTTCCGGATTTAATTTTGGTATGTGTGGGCAGACGTATTTGTTCTCGTTGGACTGTTGGGTTGTATGTACTTTGAAGTTATAACGTTATCATTATAAGAGGTGCAACTCACTGAAAACTTTAGTTTTCACACAGCTAGCCACAACATTTTATCGTTATTTCAATATGTGTTTGTCATTTAATTTGGGTAGATGTCGATATTTTAAGAGTAACTAGCTCGTCTGAGAAATGAAACCAACTGAACCCTTTAGCCTTCATTAAAAACAAGGACTAAGTATAACACAAGACTTAATCCTACATTTTTTGTTATGAGAATGTTGTTATTTATTTAAATCCGGCATTTGTGCCAACAAATTTTAAAGACAGGCGTATAATAACTTTTACAGAGCTTAGGATAGAACTAAGCTTCGAATTACATTTTGTCCTTGTTCTGCAATATACACGTATGCTTAATAGCGTAATGAGATTTTTTCCTGTGTATATGTTACCGGCAATCTCTATAATCCGGTATTCTATACAATACCTAGGTAATGTATAGAATACCTAAAACGTGTAGGTAATGTATGAAATATTATTTATTTTATACTTTGCCTAGGTATTCTATACAATACCGAATGCGCAGCCGGTAATGTATGTAAAAGACGAGAGACTGTATGTAATTCAAGTAACTAAATAGGTTATGTTAGGTTCTCTTTTGACCCTTAACCCAAAAATAGGAGCCCTGCGAAGCAGGGCTCCGTCAACTTAGTTTATATTATATTATATCACAAACATAATATGTAGGTAAGTAGACATCATGTCCCATTAAATAGTTTTTAATAAACTAAGTTGACGTAGCCCTGCTTCGCAGGGCTCCTATTTTTGGGTTAAGGGTCAAAAGAGAACCTAACATAACCTATTTAGTTACTTGAATTACATACAGTCTCTCGTCTTTTACATACATTACCGGCTGCGCATTCGGTATTGTATAGAATACCTAGGCAAAGTATAAAATAAATAATATTCCAAGATCTATTTAATTTACACATTGCCGGTGGAACAGCAGGTACTCTATACAGTCCCTAGGAATTGTATTCATTACCTAGGTAAAGTATGTAATGGACAATAATATTCATAATATTTCATACATTGCCTGTACGCCTCAGGTATTCCATATATTCCCTAGATATTGTATGGAATACCTGAATTATACGGATTGCCGGTAACATATACATATAAACATACATATGAGTAAACATAATAATGTCGTCTATTTAAATGACTGAACTTTTTACTACTTATTATATGTAGTATGTAGTAGTGAGTGAGTGTAGAGCGCTACCTGTAGATACAAAAAGATGATCAATCTATCGTCCTAAACGTAATATATCGTCTTATATGAATACACTCTTATATTAATTCTAGCGGCAGGCAAAGGCAATGTTTTGCGAACGGATATATAGGGTGACAACTTAATATACCTCTTACTCATATTTGAGGATATTTTGGAGTTGGGAGGTTGTTTTTTGTAGAAATATGGATATAGCCTTCCCGAAGCTTCATCCGTGTGAAGTGAGGTAAGTGAGTGATTATACTTAGAAGTACGGACGAAGAGAGTTCTCCTTCGAGTTTCGACTTTACTACTATATCGATACGAGCGAAAATTACATTTGAAGAGATATTATGACTATGAGTTACATACAACACATACACACACACGCACACACATGCACACTCATACACATACACGTAGAGAAACAAACACACACACACACACACTCATAAATATTCTTTATTTATAACTTAACTACTTCAATTATATATTAATAACTTTGAAAATCAAAATATAAAGATTGTTTGTATCTTTAATCATTTATTTCTTATTACAGGCTTTATTTGCTTAAAATAAGGCTTCAATCACAACTTAAGTGTATCATTTTTGTTAAAGAAATAAACTATTTTGTATTTGTATTAAATTATTTGAATTTGTGCTAGTACTTGTCAATCAACTTGTACATTCATCAGTGTGCAGAGTAAACCAAACTTCAAATCTCACATATAAGTAAAAAAGCACTATCTTATTCAAATGCATTGGCTACAGGATTTAGGTAAATATCGGCTGCATAGTAATATTTTTAATTTTGACACCCAGAAACGGTTCACCATTTTATTCACTTTTAAATTTCTCCAATATTAGATCCATACCAAGACTTATCAAAATTCAATATAAATTGCCCAACCAACTGTCACGAGAATGAATAAGACTCAGTCGGCAATTCAATGTAGTGAAAATCATAATCGATGTCGCCTTATCTTCTTGTATTATGAATCGACGACATCAATCAACGTCGACGCCACAGTAAAGTACAAAAGGCAATCTGCACGACAGAACGATAAAATACAAATGTTAGTAAAAGGAAAATTGGTAAGGTTTTGGCCTGCTATGTTTGGTTTCAGTTTGGTAAGGAGTACTATATTAAATGACAAGGGAATAGGGCTTTTATTTATTTTAAAACTTCTTGCACAATATAACAAAATAATGTACAAAGGCGGACTTAATGCCTATATATGTGTATATATATATATATATATATATATATATATATATATATATATATATATATATATATATATATATATATATATATATATATATTTAAATCGCGGAAGACTTCTTGCGTCTTTTCAAAGTCCAACCTTGTGGCGTCTACCACTGTTAATGAGATTACAATTGTTAGTTGTGTGAATATAGTTACACTTTTGTCATGTGAATTCCATTATCAACAAGAAATTTTGATTAAATATGAAATGAAGATATTCAATTTCAAATAATTCTCGCTGGTTTCTGGCGTCCGTTCATGATGGAAATAATGTGACGCACTGTATATTTCTGAATATGTTCTATGTGTATTACAGATTATCCTACATCCATCTAAATTTAAGTTTATATCGCATCCGTATATTTTCCTGTATTTAATATAAGCATTCCATTAATTAAATGACTTCCTACTACATTAGAGGTCATATTGATACCGAATATTTTTTCTGTATATCGTCCATATATTGTGTTGAGAATGCTGCTTCCTCCTAAACTGATATATTTGTCGATACCGTACACTCTCGTGTTCCAGCCGTCATGATCGTTTCGAATGGTACCTACCATTAGTTGCCATATTTGATCTCACAACTATATACTGAAGAACTGTTGCTCAAGTTGTTGTTCTTTTTACATGTAATGTTTTTGTTGAAATCTCACTTCTTTTTGCTATTGATGGTCTTTATCAAACATCTCTCCTCATGGGGTGTTATTCTACCATGCACCCCACCGTGACCCCCATCCGTGAACCTCCATCCGTACCCCATCCGTGGCCTCACCCGTGTACCCCACCCTTGGCCTCATCCGTGAACCCCTACCCTTGCCTTCATCCGTGAACCCCTACCCGTGCCTAAACCCGAGAACCCCCACCCGTGCTCCCACCCATGAGTTCGCACCTGCATCCCCACTTATGTACTCCATCCGTGAACCCTCCCGTGCCCTCACCAGTGAACCCCCACCCTTGTCCTCACCCGTGAACCCCCACCCGTGTCCTCACCTGTGAACCCCAACCTATGCCCTCCACCCGTGAAACCCCACCCCCCGGGCCCCGACTTATGCACCTCCACCCGTGCTCCTCGCCGGTCCCTTCCCGGCGCTTGCCCGATCCCTACCCTGATCCTACCCTACGAGTACTTCTAGATAGCCAAAAATATTTGAATCTAGTAGGGACATAAACTGAATTCCGAATTCTAAACCACAGTTATCTTGGTGGAGTAATTAATACCTAATCCACGTACTACAAAGGTTCACAAACTTATTTGTGTAGATTCTAAAATATGAAAACTAGACCAAAATTAAAAAGGTACATTTGTTTGAATTTTTCCTAAAGGTTTAAGGACTTTTTTTATTTTTTAGGCTTAATGATAATGGTCATCAAAATTACAAGCTTGTACCTATGTCTGCTAGAAATACCTTAGAATTTTATGAAGACCGTTGAGTGAGTGTGACAATCAATAATTTTTAAAGTACTAGTTCGATTTGGATGAAACTATGTAATATATTTTTCATCCCTTCTATTCGAAAAGTGTCACTTTGTTCCTCTTTTAGTTGGAGCAAAATAGCTCTTTTCTGTTAAGCACTTTTTAGCGGGCGGAAAAGTGATTTGAATTTGGAACGTATATCATTAATAGAAATCGAACGTAAATTGTATAAATAACTGGCTAACTGGCCGTACGTGTTGACTAACTGGCCGTGCAGCCAACACGTACCGTGCTGGCTGCACGGCCGTGACCCGCGCTGACAAAAAAACAGCGCGCGAATTACGACTCTGTTCTCGTAATCAGTAGGTAAATATTTTATTGAATTTTGCAAAAATAATGAGTTGTACGTCGGGTTGTGAAAGAGGAAAATATAAATTTGTAATTGTTTTAACTTATATTCACACGTCTAATTTTATTAAATATATTCGTTTATTACATAACACCGTCTCTTATTTATTTTCTCATAGAAAGGGGATAGAAAGTAGAGTATATGACTCGAGAGCAAATTATTTTTCCCTCGGGCAATGTATTTTGAACCCCTCGCTGCGCTCAGGATTCTACGTTAGAATCCTTCGCTTCGCTCGTGGTTCAAAGTAGCGCCCTCGCCGTAAAAATACCATTTTGCTCCCTTGTCATACAATCTACTATTATTATAAAGATTTTCTCTTGATAATGAAATGTTCACATGTCTAGCTTTATCCAGAACAAAGTTACAGAGACTTGAAAATGGCCTGAATGGCTTCGGTAAAAGTAAAACTAACGACTGAGCTTTTTTGCTCGACTTTTTTGGGTTCAATGCCGTGCACCCTGATTAAATACGAGCGTTATCCAGGATAAAAAAAGCTTATTACAGTCATAATTGAGTCGGCATTCTTGTTCTAACCATATCGATGTACTACGTACTGCCTGATGTTAAGCAAATATGTTGTCGAGGTTGTAGCACACTGACGCAGAAGATACCTGCCTACCTATTTACTCGAGATTTGATAACCTTCTTCTCGCGTCGGTTTCCTCAATGCTGAGGGTCGTGACCACCTCGTGGAAACAGTCTATTGCGGACCACTTCCTGCCATCTATTCCTATCTGCTGCTGAGTGGAGAGCGATCCGCACGACTCTTAACACCACGGTGCACGATACCGTGGTGTTAAGAGTCGTGCGGATCTGGTCGATCCAACGTATCGGGCTTCTGCCGCTCGGTCTTTTTACTTCCACTTTGCCAGTGATTATTAACTTTTCCAAGTTATCACTGTCTTTCCTCGCACTGTGCCTGAGGTACTTTAGAACTCTGCGCAGGCAGATGGTGGAAAGCCTCGTCTGGATCTTGAGCTCCTGTATGATCGATACGTTGGTGCGGTGTGCTGTCCAGGGGATGTCCAGCATCTTCCTCCAGCACCACATTTCGAAAGCATCAGTGCGACCACGGTCATCTTTCTTCAAGGTCCATGTCTCTGCGCCATACAAGAATATGGAGAACACCAGAGTGCATACAAGATTGATCTTGGTTTTCAGAGAGATATTCTTGACATATCTTTGACAGCAGTGCCATGGCTCCTTTTGCCATCCCGATCCTTCTTCGCACCTCAGATTCACAAAAACCATTATTACTGTTAACCGTCTCTAAATTGAGTGACCCAGTGGGTTCAAGCTTGCCTGTGCGATCTATGACCATGATCTTCGTTTTGGACCTGTTTATAGAGAGACCTAGTTCACTGCTGATGCGCTCCATTCTATCCAGTAAGGTGATCATCTCGGCGTCATCTGACGCTAGCAAGGCGGTGTTGTCTGCATAACGCAAATTACAGATTTTGCGTCCACCAACGGTGATGCCTTCCTCCTAGCTATTGCAAGTGCGCCTCACTATATATTACCGTTTATATTGAATAGGTTGGGTGAAAGGACGCAGCCATGTCAAACTCCTTTTTCAAAACTGAATGGCTTAGATTTTGTACCGTCAATCCTCACCACACTTTGGTTCTTGTGATATAAAGATTGCAGAAGTGCAATCAAGTGATGAGGTACACCCAGTTCTGATAAGACCCTCCATAGAAAAATTATGTATGTACGGATTTGGTGAACCAATCTACAAGTGGACAAAATCATACTTAAGCTATCGTGACTCCAAGGTTGTATTGAATGGCTTCAAATCATCCACACACACAAATATCGCAAAACTACAAAATGTAATACTTTCTTATAAATGTATTTCTGTATGTTTGGCAAATTTTTGTATCAGGAAAAGGTATGACATGTAAAAAAAACTGAACTGTAATCCGTACTTTTTTTAACTTGTTATTAGTAATACTTACTTATGTTTGTTACTGTAAGTGTAAGTGGTGTTTGCTTATAATTGGATGTAACTGTTACTCTAGATCGTAAGATGTTTATAATATTTGCTTGTATTACTGTTACAATTGTTAGCAAACCTAAATAAATAAACATAGACAGTCCCAGTTGACACAGTCAAATGCCTTACTATAGTCGTCGAAGCACATTATGACAGGTGTGTCGAACTCGTAGCATTTTTCCACAATTTGTCTGACGTTTAATATTTGTACACGCGTGCCTTTTCCCTTGACAAAACCGGCCTGTTCTTGCGGGATCTGCCAGTCAAGATAATACCGGACCCGGTTGTTTATGATGTCTAACAGGACTTTGCTTGCGTGACAAATTAAAGCGAGTGTGCGATAATTATCATATTTTTTGGTCGAACCTTTTTTATGGGCCTTGGGCCTCTTGTCGTTCCACTATACGTGGTTGCAGATGTTGTGCAGTGTGTCAAAACCTTTTTCACCCAGAGCCTTCAACACTTTAGCTGTAATTTGATCCAGACCTGGCGCTTTGTTAGTTTTTAACGATCCAATGGCCTTTACTATCTCCGATCTTAGGATGTCGGGTTCCAGGTGCAATTTAGCCCATATGGATAACCTAGACGTCTGAATGTTTAATACCTAACTAAGAGAATATCGTTTGACGAGGTACATTCATTTAAATCGTAATAGTAGTTTAAGAATTATATTGCAAGCCAAAGTTATTTGATTTATAATCCACTTGAAGAAGGAGGTTATCAATTCGACTGTATGTTTTTTTGTATATTTATTTCGCGGATTACTCCGCCAATAAGGAACCGTTTTCAATGGTTCTTTTTTTTCGTAGGTCATACTTCAATGTTGGTCCCTTTCAAATTTTATCGAAATCAGCTGAGCTGTTTTTGAAAAAATTAAGAATAATTAAAAAAAAAATATATATATAATTATATATATGGGTATATAGGGTTCCCACCAAGAACTTAGGGGTCCCAAGCCAACCTCACCTGCAAGTAGTGCACCTGCCGGTCAACGGACGAGGCTCTGGCAAACTAAATGTCCCAATAAGCGGCAATAGGCTCGCCACCTATTACGTGGGATCAAAACACTGGCGAAAAGTGGGCGTTTAATATGCCTCTGCCTACTCCTTCGGGGAAACAGGCGTGAGTCTATGTATATAATTATATACTACTCAAAACAAAATAAGGGCCACTAAGATTTTTTGCTGTATCATGAAAACAATAAAGACAATTGTTTAACTTATGTAACTACAAAATAATGTTATTGGTTATAATTTTATAGCCTAACAATTGTTTAAAATAATGATCAGGAATTGTTTTTTAAGTCCATAATGAAATTGGCCATATTGAATGAAAAACATGAACAAAATAAATCACCGAAAACATACAAAATACTGTTCTTGTCACTTTTGTTTCTTCTTTTTAGTAACGAGTATGTCCTCTTCTCTTAGCAATACACTCCAGAAGCCTTGTGTGCATACTCTGGATCAAATGCCTCACTTTTTCATCTGGAATCTCCTCCCAGGCACGTTTGAAAGCGTCAATCAGCAGCTGTTGATTGTAGACCCCTTGCTCATTCACTCTAACCCTTCATTTCAATTGGTCCCACAATTGCTGGATTGGAATTAAATCCGGACTGTTAGCTGGCCATGGTAATTGGCCATGGTCTTGCTTCAGGATGAATCCAGGCCCCACCTGCTGTGCAAATGGGATCACTTGAGGCCTGATGACTTCCTCGATGTATCGTTCAGCCGCTCGCCGCGTGGTCTCCAAACCCTAACACGCCGATCATCATTGAACATTTTTATTTTGAATTCGTCTGTAAAAAGCACCTTGCCCCACTGATTAATCACCCAGTTCAAATACTGACGCGAGAATCTTAAACGGTTTGCACGTTGAACCCTGGTCAGAGGAATTCGAACAACTCGTCGTCTTGACAGTTGCTGGTCTTCGTGCAATCGATTACGTATAGTTTGATCACTGACACGGGTACCCGTTGTCAGCCGTAGGCGGTGTTGTAACTTACGGGCCGTAACTGTACGATCACGACGAGCACTTAGTTGGATGTACCGATCCTCGTGCGCCGTTGTTACACGAACTCTACCTGAACCGGGTCTCCTGGCAGCACTGCCGGTCTCTTGTAAGCGATTCCATACATTTTGGACAGCTCTTCAAGAAAATCCCAACTGCAAACCCACGTAACGATGAGAACCGCCTTCTTGAATCATAGTAATGGCTCTGGTTGCCGTTATTGTATCCATGTGCCTTCGTAATGGTGGCATGATTAACGCGAGATGATAAATGAATCAATTAAAATTGAAAAGTAAAACTTTTTTCTTAAAATAACCGAGACAAGTTAGGAAGACAATCGAAGAAAAACTTAAGAATAACATTTTTTTTTTCTTGGAATGATGACCAATAGTTTTGAAATTAGGAACACGAACACCAGCATAAAAGAGATCAAACACCAAAGAGTTCGTAATATCAATATAATGCTACTTATCAGTCACTTTCAGTTTACTAAAGTGCACTTAAATGTAAATAAACTAGTGGCCCTTATTTTGTTTTGAGTAGTACATATCAACTCGAGTGAACTATTCGAATTTTGTACACGATTAAAATCGGTTGTGTGCCATCTTTGGTGAAAAATAATTAGTCACCGACAGCTGACCCATTCACTCCACGATCATCATAACAGGTTAGACGTGTAAAAAAATATATAAAGACAACCAGTGGATATCGGGCGAGGCATCAAGGGAAGCAACCAGAAAATAATAAGGGACGTATAGGCCGCGCCACACAAGTTGGTGAATGTGAAGTTAGCTACAAGCTGCGCAATATCCAATACTGACTGAACCTCACATAAAGCTCCGCGTTGATTGGATATTGCGCAGCTGGTAGCTTATTTAACATCCGCTAACTTGTGTGGCGCGACCAATAACCAAGGTGGCATCAAGGGAAGTAAACAAGGGCCATCAAGGGGCCCAACTAAGGAAGCATCAAGAAGAAAGGAATTGTATCGGTAATTCCATCAAGCTTTATTTTTGCCGAGTTATTAAGTACAATATTAAGACCATAATCATAAAATAAATTTTTTTTTCGCGATTCAAACAAGTCAATCTACAACAATAGACATATTTTTGTTGTAAATTTGACCCAAACAAACAAATAATCTGGTCAAGCTAAATAAAACCGTAAAATATGCGTAAAAAAAGTTGAGGAAAAAAGTAGGTTTTCTTACAAATGCACCCTTTCACTTAAAGAAAGAATGTTGTTATATCGTTTGATAGTTATGTTTATTATTGTCAATTATATGTAGGTAAAGCTTTTGTTGATAGCTTTACCTAATTCAGCAAAAATTTTTTTTATTAAAGGAAGTACGAGTTACGTAAACAAAACATACTCTACATTTCTTGGTACATTTTCAAGAAATATAATATTTACTATCAGCTTACAATTTGATTACAAGTTATTTACTTAAAAATACTCATTTACCTATTACCTATTAATCATTTTAATTGAACTTTATGATAATAGTTACTTGCAAATGAAAGTAACCTGGCACTTCTTTTCATGTTGCTGGTTATTTTACTTCCACTTCACACCACAAGTGATTTGCATCCGCCCCGGCTGGCTAGTCAAAACGGTGTAAACAAAATTACGCTGCGGGCCTCTAACAGGTTGCAACCCGCGTGCTAACTCCACCCCCTCACGCTAGCCATCTCCGTATTTGCGCTGTTTTGTTGGACGCAATTAAATCGCTAATTAGAATCGATAAAAACATTTTATTATACTGAATAAGAATTATGGAAGCAATATTATCGGCATGATGTATGTAACCAAAATAATGAATATACGCCATTAATATACATCTCTCAGTAGCGGCCTCTAAAATTCGCGCGGCTCACTGCGGAACTAAAAAATACGCCGAAATTCACTCTCGTGACAAAACTACGTCCATGCCAAGATTTCACCCATGCATTGTACTGATCTTTTGATGGCTCCTGGCTGAATTTGAGAGATGGTCAATCTTGCGTCCGTATACAGGACGCAGCAAGTCAGTCGGACGCAACATCATCGGTAAAAACCGCCATGTAGGACGCAATATCAACATGGGGATGTAAATATATATATATATATATATAGGCATTAATAGATATATATAGATATACATAAATATATATAGTAATATATATAGCCGTGTGGTCAACGGCATAGAATACAAGTGTCACCACCCCCTATCTTCCCGTGGGTGTCGTAAGAGACGACTAAGGGATAACACGATACAAATACCATCTTTGCGTAGAGACGGAAAACTCGACATCAAACCCTATACGACTGCCTCGTTGGTCTCGCGGCATAAATGTGCGCGTGGGATCGGGAGGTCCCGGGTTTGATTCCTGGGTCGGGCAGTGTTATTGGGTTTTTTATGTCACGAAATTCTCAGTAGCAGCCCGGAGACTGGAAATGTGCCCGGTACGGCAATAGGCTCGCCCCTTATTACGTGAGACTAAACTATATCTGGCGAAAAGTGGGTGTAGAAATACACCTCTGTCTACCTCTTCGGGGTTATAGGCGTGAGACTATGTATGTATATAGTAATTACGATTATACAACTACACTATGAAGATTCTGCCAACTGTTCATTATACTGCCGACGGACTCTGGCCTTGAAAAGTTCACGAGAAGAAGACATCCTGATTATAGCGCACATGCTACTCATCTACGCTAGCATGCTGTTTCTAGTATTTCTGCCTTATAAAATGTGAAAAGGATAAGAAAATACCGGCACCGGACGATATATTAAAGTCTTAAAGAAACATGTACTAAATAAACAAAAAAAAAGGTTCCTTGACATATATCATTTAAAGTTGCGACTATAAACGAACACAAAAGAAATATTAAAATGTAGACGAAGTTTGCAGTAAAACCTTAGCGAGGTCAAAACCCTTTTCCGTCCCGTGACGCTTTCCGAGAGGAAATTGGGTACACTGTTTTGTCTTGTGTTTGTTTTTCGTTGATACCTTTACCTGAAGTTGGCTAAGGTATTTGCTGTTTTATCTACTGTAACATTCACTACATTATGCATTCTGGGGCTTCTAATAAATACTCTGATATCACCAAGCTAGTTATACATAGAGTTGGTTAACTGTCTGTTTATCCAGCTCTATTTATAACTAGCATGATAAAATTTAGAATATTACTTTAGTATGGAGCACAGTGCTGAGCCTAGCCTTTGGTACCTATTCAAGAACAGTCTTGCTTATAAAATTTATTTAAAAAAAATGTATACGTAATAGATTTTTAACCTAAAAGCTGTAAGTATTAGTACAAGCCGTCATATTAGATATTTTATTTAATGAACAATACAAATTATTTTTACAACTCTCACATAAATTATGAAAAGCTGCGCCTATTGATACCTCAGAACAATAATCACGCATTAGACCATAGAGATATTAAATGCTGTCAAATTATAATAATTATACTAAAAACATAAATTTAAAGTTCATACCACATATATCAAATAATCGGACGAAAGAGCCATTTACTCTTTGATAAATCAGCACCAACAGGTTAAAAGTCTATCCCTTTCTAGAATAAATATAAAATAATATTTAATAACTTATTTGCTAGTGGTGTCAAGCTGTCTTCTGCTTTTGTGGATGGTTTGTGTAATGAAAGATAAACGCAAATCTGATTGATCCATGAGCACACTCAATAGACGTGTTTTAACTTTATTTAAGGGCTCATTATTTATTGATTATAATGATTTGGTACGTGGAAGTTTTGTATGACTTATGAGTTTTATTTTATAGAATGTTATGACGTATGTAGGTATCTGGCCATTTTACCAAATATTATATCAAGGAAATCTCAGTAATGTTAGGTATGTTTAAGACGAAATAGCAATCACTACAGTAAGCAAAAAAATTAATAAGAACAACGTGCCTAATTAACTAAAATGTAATTTGTATGACATTTTATACAAAAAAATATTTGTTTCCTTCAGTTAAATTTTTACATTTCCTAGGTTAATTTTTTAACTTAGCTAACAAAAGCAAACCAATGCCTATATAGGAGAAAGGATAAAAAGTGTAGAAAACTACTCAAACAAATTTGAAACATCACGAAATGAAGACTATATTATACAATGACAATATTACATGCTATCTTACACACCGTACGTTAGCCTCATACAAAGTACCTATATTGTTTTAATTTTAAATATGAACTAGGGAAACATTGTAAACGCGAACAGCCTTATAAATTTATTACAATCTTTTTACAGCAGCTTTGCTAAAAAAGATAATAAACGTGGCGAAATGATCTTAGCTCTTTGCAAGACGTAATTAAAAAGTTGATTAAAGTGCTAATAAATAAAGCAGAAATTTAAAAGAACTCGTCCAGTGAGCTAGGACTAGCTTGGTAGGCCTTCAACTGCTGTAGTGGAGAGTCCTAGTAGTACCTCTCTGGCTGCTCTTTGGTGGATTTCAACTGTGAAGGCTAAATAACCAGAATGATTACAAAAAAAAATATTTTACTTAGTCATTTTTGCACTTGGATTGTTCTTCGGTCCAGCCGCGTTTAAACGGGTTTATTCAAATATTTAATGCCTACTTTATTTAACACTAGGGTACACGCGTGGGCTGCATATGTAGCCCAGGGTGCAATATTGTCATATATTGGCGGAACTAGGTATGCCACAGCGCAATCGTCTTGTGTATTCCTCGGTTGGGTCTCCCCGCTCCTACTAGTAGAATGCCTATTATATCGACATAAGGATGTGCGCAAAAATCGTCCTAGAAGTTGGTGGGCTACACCTGTGCCCCGCGCGTGCGTTTAAGGAAAATAATTGCCCAGTGCACAAGTGGTAAATATTCTTATTTTTTGTATTTTTATGGAGTACTAGAGGACGCCAGCAGCTACGCCTGCACATTTTTTTTAATTTACCCGTTTTGGCCGATCCCGTGGGAATTTCGGGAAATCCCTTCTTAGTGCACCCCTACGGTCCCCAAGGAACATACATGCCAAATTTCAGCTTCCTGCGCCCAATAGTTTCAGCTGTAGCGTGTCTGTCAGTCAGTCAGTAACGCAAGGATTTTATATATTAAGATTAACGGTCGATCAGTAACATGGCATGTATAAACGGTCTCATAATAATATAAAAAATGAATAATCTACAAATAAAAGTAATCTGATGTCAATATTTCTAAAAAGTGTAATTCTATCTAGCAAGATCGTGTCCCAATTGAGCGTCGTATTTCCCAGCAAAATATAGGTACCAAGAGTTATAAAACTGAAAGGCAGGTTACTACAGGATTAAAAGAACATCCCCAGCGACAAAATACGCCTATTCGGGGAGAAGTTGGTTGGTTTTTATCCTGCAGCGCACGCAAGCAATGAAGCAAATGTATGAGGCGCATTTGTAGTAAACATCAGGAAGGTGTGTGTCCTGATTGCTCGCCAATAGAATAGTCTATTGCAAATTATTTTGGCTAGTAAAAAAATTTGGTAAATATTACGTTCCTAAATGAAAATAAGACTATGTGGACAGCGGGTTAGCAGCCCTACGCTATTAACCCTGCTGTACAGGAATGCCTAAATGATAAGGGATTAATCTAACTTGTTAACCTGCACTATCCTAGAGTCTTAGCCTATCACCTATAGTATCCTATCCTAGTTATCCTAATCCTTATATCTATATGTATCCTAAACCTATCCTAACTTGTACCTAGCGTATAATGCGTATAGGTTTGGTGCTCTGTGGTATTCTGTGATACAGACCAGCACTTATACGCACCTACTACTAGACCCTTAACCCATGGCACGTACTATCGTGGTACTACTGTTGTATGCTGTGATACAGACCTACGATTTGTACGCGCCTAAGACCCTAATCCTATATGTCCCTACAATCCCTAGATCCTAGCCCTACTATACGTATTTATATATATACTTATATAGATAGGTGCGGGATATCTGCCACCGGAGACCTATGATGACAGACGGACTGTGGGCAGGAATTAGGTATGGTGGAAATGGTTTTCTGACGGCCAACTCAACAGACTCATCGAGCTGATCGATATTGATGGCTAAAGGTGTCTTGGCCACCGTCAGAGGTGTGGAAAGGGTATCGAGTCAAAGTCGGATTGAAATTGTGACTGGTTTATTTCTTATTCTACATGATCTTATATACCTACTAAACTTATCCTATGTACACACACACACACACACAACTTTACAGTTGTGTGCTGTGTGTGAAAGGTGCCATCTCAGCGGTATATGCCTTACGTGAATACGTGATATTTTCTTAATTTAATATAAATCACGAACAATCTGTGTTCCAGTAAATACTCAAGTAGGATTATATCGCTGAAATGGCATGTTCATGTGTGAACACTATGGCATCTCAAGCCTGCCAAATATTGATGATTTTTAAGTAGCTTTAGTATATGTTTGATATTATAATTAAGAAGACAAGTCATGATTAATTTTCTGTTAAGCATAGTTTGCAAGGAGTATAAATGGGTGCGTGTTCCATTACCACTACTGATGAATTCAATTCTAGATACGCCAGTTTAAATTTGGGCACATCAGTTTCGTTTTTTGTTCAGTTTTTACAGTTATTACAACCGTACATCTAATATAAACTGCGATAATATTGGTAAATAATACTTTAATATCTTTTCTTCCTTCTGATACTCTTCCAATAATAAAACCATAGCCGACGATCATTACGGGTCATTTACTTTCATTGTAATCGCTAAGCGTTATTCTTAAAAACAATCACTTTTTCCCTTTTGCTTTATGATCAAAGTTATCCTGTTATAATATTTTAATGCAGGTCTGCTAGAAAAATATAATAAATAGAATTTTCTCACAAACTCAATCAAAAGAGACGTTAAGAATACTCGTGCCTTTAAAATAACTCTTAGCTATTCTAGAATTTTATGTCTTTTTTAAACAAGATTATAAATGTATTAAGTTTTATTGACTGCCTCCGTGGTCCAGTGGATAGCGTATGTGTCTGCAGATCAGAGGTCCCGGGTTCGATTCCCGGATCGGGCAAAAGTGTTACTGGGTTTTTCCAAATTTTCAGTAGCAGCTCGGAGTCTGGTGATGTGCCCGTCAGCGGCAACAGGCTCGCCCCCTATTACGTGGGACCTAAAATTCATGGCGAAATGTGGGTGTAACATTACACCTCTGTCTAACCCTTCGGGGATAAAGGCGTGATTCTATAAACGAAAGAAAATAAAGATTTTATTGCTTAGTTCTGAAATTAGAGTTTAGGCTACCCCCACACGGCGTCAGGGTCAACGCAGCGGCACCTCGGCGTCGACGCCGCGTCTATGTCGCGTCAGCCGAGCGTTCTCTGAGAACGCTTTCGCCTTTTGAAGAACGCTCGGCTGACGCGACGTAGACGTGGCGTCTACGCGGCGTCGACGTAGCGTCAACGCTTAGGGCGGTTTCAGATTAGCGTATATTTCTGCGCGTATACGGTAGATTCAGCGTACGTGCTTACACGTGCGCAACATTATGCGCTTCAAAAAACCGGATGGAACATGGATTCTGACGACTCGTCGCGTCAACGCTCGTACGAGTTGTGCGTGTGCCAAACGGCGCGCCTACATGCGCTCCCAAAAACGAGCTTATACGCGCGCATAAAGCGCTGATCTGAATCCGAGGTGCCGCTGCGTTGACGCTGACGCCCAATGTGAGGGCAATCTAAATTAAAACTGAAATTGAATTTTGGTTGTGGTCATATTCGTAGTTATGATATATTTTTAAATTACGTTGCAGAAACGTCGTCCGCACCAAGCCTTTATAAAATAAATACAAACATTGCCACAACGGACACAACTGAAGCATAGACTTTCTATAATATTCTACAGTGTTACACGAAACAAATATTTTTGATAGACATTTTCTGTGTTGTGACGGAGTTTAGGTACCTACCCTATTTCGTCCTGTGCGTCGCGGAAGAGGTGACTAAGGAAAATAAACAATTTGCTAATAGACAGGAAAACTCGACATGTAACCCTATGCCATGCCGTCTGACCAGCGTAGTATAGGCCATATGTGGGCCAAATCCTCCTACTGACTCACAATGCTAATGCTAGGAGAGACCTATGTCCAGAAGTGGACTGTGAAATGCTGTTTGAAGATGATTGCACTACAGAATCACCATACCTGCCTAAAATGTTTCAATCTCACTAAATTATGCATGTTTCGATATTCACACATACATGGAGTTTCATAATGTAAGCATACTTGATACATACTTGATGGCACGGGCTGTTTCCACAACTCCACGTCTCCACTAATGTGAGCATAGGCCGACTTTAAATAAACTTCACTAGATCAATAGACACTCTGTCCTATACAGGCTGATGTTTAATACTTAGTAAGCATTTAAATAGCTTATATTCTGTCAAATCTATCATATCTAATCTATCAATATAATTAGTAGATATATCTAGAAGATAATAATTATTAATGTGTATTGGAAGGAAAATTGAAGTTAATTAACAAAACATTAGAGATGTAAGCTATGTACTAGTTTTAACTATATTTATTTATTTACAATATAAGGTAAAATTTATAATAACTTCACTCACATTAACAATAACTGTTTGAAGGTAGGTTAATGATCATAATCTAAACCATTATGATCTACACTTAAGCCATTGTGTTTAAAATTAAATATCAAAAACATATTGCCTGTGTAAACCAAGTAACAACTTGAAATAAAAACAATTATAAATTGTAAGATCTATAACCAAATGTTTATACATCGAATAATTTTTACAATCACCAAAGGCTATTTTAAAAATCAACTCCCAATTCTCTCAATCTCAACAATTCGTTCCAAAATACTCCATTTTCTTCGTTCCCTAGTAAACCGATCGTTAAAGAAACGAACCGACAAAGAGTGGATTTCTGGGAAATTGAAATTTTCATTCACGAGGAACCACTCGTTGCGCTCAGAATTTATTCTAGAGCCTGTACGTGCCAAAAACTATTAAAACAAAACACAATATGTTTTGTGAAAGAAAAGTTGCTTTATAAACGTGCAAATATCTGGTAAAAAATAATAAATAAAAGTAATAAACTTGAATCCACCTACTTTTCTGGTAAATTTGCTGTAGGTAGGTACAGAAGAAACTTCACTAAAGTAAAAAATCCAGCTTTGCTATACCCGCTGGATATTTCTACATGATTGAGTGAGACAGAAGACATAAGAACATATCAGAACATGTACATATATGTATGTAAAAGTGTTCTCCGCTTACAAGAAGCAGGCATTCTTTGAATACACTATTTCTGATTATTCCATGATATACCTCACAGCTAGCCATTCTCAAAGCGTGCTCCGCGGAGCCCCAGGGCTCCACGAAGATGTATATCAGTAAAATAACTGGTTTTAAAGTGCACTCCGCCAAACATTTGGTGGCCCAAAAGGGTTCCATCCCTAAAAAAGTTTGAGAGCCTCTGCCTCACACCACTTTAACTTGCATAATAAGAATATATGAGTTCGATTAAGACATAACTATATCAAGCGAGGTATAACCTTTCGCCATTTTACATTTACGTTCACAATGACTAACCTTTTTGACTCGACCGCAATTTTTTACATACATACACATACATAGACTCACGCCTGTTTCCACGAAGGGGTAGGCAGAGGCATATTAAACGCCCACTTTTCGCCGGTGTTTTGATCCCACGTAATAGGTGGCGAGCCTATTGCCGCTTTTCGGGATATTTTGATTGCCAGAGCCTCGTCCGTTGATCGGCAGGTGCACCAGGTGTTGCAGATGAGGTTGGCTTGGGACCCTATTTTTTAAATATACATATTTGATATAATTTGTGTGTAGGTTAGGTATGCCAAATATGTATCGCCAGTAGCAAACTCCATAGATAGATTAAATATTGGCAGCAGCCTTAAGCCATGTACTATATTCTTATAAAGTCATATAGGTGTCTGAAACCATTCATGAAAAAACACTCGATGTGATTTGGCTTTGATGACAGTCATCTCATAGTTAAATGCTTCTAATTGACATGTATATCTGTTTCGAACGCAAAGATTAATATAGCAAGTCAGGTGTAGAACTTTGGACTGTTTGCAAGTTCTTTAAACAACTGCATGCAATGCCAAATTTGGAAATAGTGTGTGCTTCAAGCAGTGGATTTTAGATTGCTATAAATATAATTAGTTAATAGCAGGCATATTTATCAGGTAAAAGAATGATGAATTTTCGTCTGCATAGCAAGTCCTCCGAAAGATGCAGCTAAAAGCAACGGAAGAAGACAATCAGATGAGCGATTTGAAGCAAGCTTCCGCGAGCATAATGATGTTTATGACATATTATCAAGCTCGTTGAAACTAGCTTCAAATCAGCTTTGTAATCATCGCCGTGGTGAAAACAAGATTGTTCAGGTGAGTATTAAAATGCATGCATATAGAAAACAATATTTGATTGGCACTGCTTGAAAACAGCGGCAATGAAATAATATGCTTTGCGAATCATGACGCTTGATAAAAATAGAAATAAACAAATGGATCGAAATTGTATTTTTCTTCATATTTATATCTCAGTAATTTAGATTTAAATACTATTAATAATTGAGTGAACATACTACGTTTCATATTTTGTGAATGTTGCATGTGATTGTCGATGGTATTACCACAGACTCAATTTCTATATTCGTGCATTCGCGCATTGTGGATGTAACGTGATGTTACAAGTGTCTTTAATTTATTATACGTATTTATACAAACAAATACTTTAAAACAATACGTAAACTGCAAATCATAAACACAACAAGTTGAATATTTGAAACATTAACCATTACTTGTGCAACAAATTCGTCAAATCAAAAAGCTAAGCAATTGTAGGTGTAGGTATCTATTATTTACTCTAGTACTCTATAGCTAACTCCTTATTTCATATTCTTGCATTTTTCCCGTTTTCCATTATGTAACAATTATTGAAACTAAATCCATGCAACAAATAAGAATCGTCATCATCATCATATTATTTACGCTTCCAAACGTATACCGGTTGTAACCAGGGCTTTTGCATCAGTGCTCGCGGTCCGCTTTTGTATTGTATTCATACCTGCATAAAAAAATAAACTTTCTCCGGAGCGGCCGCCATCTTCTTTCCACAAACAGAAAACGAACAGCTATATTCAATGGTTAGCCCTATCCATTTAAATATCGAAGCAGTAATTAAAAGGCATTTAAAAATACATCAAGTCACACTAAAACAGAACTACAATTATTCCTGTCAGAAATACATTTTAGCCAACTGTTTTACAGAAACCATTATCAGTAAAGGAAAAGGAAACTCTTGCCAAAATAAAATCGTCGCCGCGTCGCCAAAATTTTCCGCTCAGACCATCATGTTCCACCACAATCATGCCAATTCTGAAATTATTTGCTCCTATAAGAAACTAACGATTCGTTGAGTATCCAAGATTTCGGATAACTGATATAACTCGGATATGTCGGATACTCGGACCTCAGAGAGAATTCTATTGAAAGGACAAACAATTTCACGGCCTGGATAATCAGCTGAAGAACGAAAGATATTGAGACCTTGTTGCTAATAATATGCCTTAAAGCCTGACCGTGGGCTAGACTTTGTTCGTTTTGCTCAGCCTTCATGCTGTAGACATACTTCATTCTAATTATAGAAATAGTAGCGCGAGAATGAATAAAAACATATACCTGTTATGTCAAGCTGTATAAGAACTGAAACTGGCGCTGAATAAGTACATAATTACGTGGCGCCAGGCTTAGGTAGTCCCCTAAATACAACTAACCATTATAAATGAATTGGCTTGTCGTTGGTAACAGATCGGCAAAGTTAAGCAACGCTTCCTGAAGTCACCACTTAGATGGGTGACCAAGTGTGGCATTTACATCTGAGCGCTACCGTGCTTCGGAGGGCACGTAAAGCTGTCGGTCCCGGTTCTTGTCTCAGGGTAAGAATCGTTCGGCCATGTCGGTGGCCTTCGGGCGGTCTGAAAACTCCGACACTAGAGTTGGCCACACATTCACACGAAAAACGAAACGTTTGTAATGTGTTATTTTCGGCATAGGGTGGTAAGTTTTACAAAAGATCCACTTATTTTTGTCCTGTAAAGACCTTTCTACACATGATCGGCTTGCCTATACTTTGCCTGCGTGTCTCGTCTCCATCCCGACTCAGGCATGTATGAAGGCATTCATACAAAAGGTACTCGGTAATATTATTAAGCCCCTGACGAAGCCCGTTTTGTTTAAACCCCGGGGATAGCCCGGTTGTACAAAGGCAAATTATTGTTTGTATACCTGGTATATATGCTGCTATAAATGGTTCATATACTTGTATATCAACGACAACCCAGCCTACTAGACGGCAGACGTAAGGCGAACACTTTCTGACAACATGTTAGACTTATACGTTTTACATTAGACCAATCCCAACACTAGTTATGAATTATGACGTAACGCAAATTTGAACCGGCCAATCAGAATGCATTTTTGTAGCCCCCCTTCGCCCCGTATACGTCACTGCTTTGACAGAATTATTTGTTTGTAGAAATGAAAACATTAGGTGTCTAGTAGGTTGGGTTGTCGTTTTTGTATATACATATAAAAATACTCATTATTACGAAAGCTTGGCTTAAACAAATATAACGAAAAATCTTACCGCTTGTAATAATTAATCAGTCAAGAAAATAGTAAGCCCCTATGTTTAAAAAACATCACTCGCATCAACTTATCTAGTACAACATTATTTTATTTACCCACACAAGGATAATAGAAGTTTATGAATACAACACTCTGACAACGTTGTTATGATCCATTATTCTGTCCTTTGACGACCGTTTGGCACAGCGGGAGTGTAAGCGACTGCTACGCCGAAGGTCGCGGGTTCGATTCCCACTCAATTTAAACATTTGTGTGCATGAACATGGATGTTTGTCTTGGTCTGGGTGATTCTATGTATAATATGTATGTGTTTACAAAATAAAAGTAAATATGTATATTTATCCATTATCTAGCTTAGTTTGGGACTAGATAGTGATGTGTGTATGTGGTAGAATATTAACTGTGTTACTGATCATGTAGGTACATGTATGTACCATGGCGCTTATCGTGTTGTGTTCCAAGAGCTCATTAGATCAACAGGTCTTATAACATAAAGCTGAAGAATGTTACTATTTCGTGACAGTGTGTAATCGTTCACGCTTTTAAGCTTCAAACTATGTTTACAAAGTATGAAGGGTTATACATACCTATGTACGTGTGTACTTATTCAGGAAAGTGAGCCAAAGACCTGCTTAAGCATAGACCGCCGGACTATCTAAATAATATATAGCAGCTACTTTGTTCCATTCTCTTGAACCTTTCGTATTCTTGTCATTCAGAATATGTTTGTAGATGATGCCCACGGTTACACCCGCGTTATTTAAGGCTACTGCTCCGCTCCCGTAGCTCATAGCGTGATGTTATATAGCCTATAGCCTTCCTCGATAAATGACCTACTAAAACTGAAAGTCAAATCGGACCGATAGTTCCTGAGATTAGCGCGTTCAACCAAACAAACAAACAAACTCTTCAGCTTTATATAGTAGTATTAGATAAGAATTCAATAACTGAACGGAACATACGAATTAAAATACAGCAACTGCTCGGCCAAAAGTATTTCTCTTTTACTTTATTTGAACCGGGTAGAATTTATTACCAATTTCTGAGAACCATTCCCTTGCATAGCTAAGTAAGTCATTCACGACCAAATGAAATAAACAATAGGGTTGCGGAAGAAGGAAATTTAATGGCTGTTACTGAAACAGTCATACTTACGGGAACAACACGGAAAGACTTTCAAGCAATAAACAATATCAATTGCTTTCACAGGTGTTTTACTTCGTTTGCTAATGGATAAACAGAATGATATGGTCGCGGCATGAATTATAAACGCTAGGGATATAAGGGAAGGAATAGTCGCTCAGTCATTCACACTAAGTTATAGACTCACGGCTGTATCCGCGCAGGGGTATGCAGAGGCGTAATATTACACCCACATTTCGCCATGAATATTTAGGTCCCACGTTATTACGAGCGAGCCTATTGCCGTTACCGGACATAGGTATCACCAGACTCCGAGCTGCTACTGAGAATTCGGAAAAAACCCAGTAACACTTTTGCCCGACCGGGGAATCGAACCCGGGACCTCCGATCAGTAGTCGCATATAATCAATATTTATAAATAGGAAAAAAAGAATTGAAAGTTTCAGTATATTGACAGTGACTACGCATATTTATGGCGCGTTTTCTACAGCGCTGAGCTTCCTTGCTTAGATGGTTAATTGTCGCGCAATTCTACAGCGCTGAGCTCAGATTATAGAAGAATCAGATGCAGCGCATTCGTCCAACTATGTGAGGCACGTTGACAGCAATGTGTGCGTGACATTTGGAGACTGGCACTGTACGGACACGCGCGTCTATGTGTGTGTAAAGTTGACAGATTATGAATAATCTCCCACTATTTTGCATATAGTTATGTAATATTCGTTTGCGGTTTTGAAGAATTTACCATGGATATAATTAATGCTCTTACAAATACATTTCTTAAATGTAGGTACCGAGTTAACTTTTAATTACTTCGTAAATTGAGAAATAAATAGAATATGTTTTGTGATTCAGAGCCTCGATCCAGGAGAAATATATAATACCAACTACATATATTTACCAATTATCAATCATGTTATATTACCATATTACCAATCATGAGGTTCAGATCTTAGATCGGCGAACATGTTGTTTATTTTTTGTTTAGAAATTCTCAGTATTATGGTATCTGAAAATGTTTGGTTCATTGCAATAGGCTTGCTTCCTATAATTCCTATAATATTAATTAGCTAAAAATAGGACACCTCTACACCTAGGTTGAAACTGTAATAGATTTTATTTCGTACTAGAGGATGCTCGCGGCTACGTCCGCACGTTTTTGTAATTTACCTGCTTTGCCCGATCCCGTGGGAATTTTGGGCAATCCCTTCTTAGTGCAGCCCTATGGTCGCCAAGGACCATGAATGCCAAATTTCAGCTTCTTGCGCCCAGAAGTTTGGGCTGTAGCGTGTCTGTCAGTCAATCAGTAACGCAACGATTTTATATATACAGATAATATTCATGCACGGGAGACAGTGAACATTAATGATTGTGACCTACACTATACAAGTAAATATAGACCAAATCTCTCGCCCATGCAAAGGTATTCATAAACAGGCTGCATTTTGTCATGCACACAATAAATTATGAATATTATGATCCATAACCAAAAAAATAAATTACAATTAAAAATAAATAATGGCTGCAATCAATAATTTCTGTTTATGTACTTAATGTGCACACGGCGCCAAGTCAAGCTAAACAGTTGCAGTACGATTTTGATACTTATTCCCTACGCCATAAGAACGGTACAAAGGTCAAAGTGTATAGCTTGACGAGTAGCCGTGTGAACACGAATATTTGGATCGTTTGGGGATGGAACTCAAAACAATGTATATACTAATGGAAATTCTATTACTATATTTATAAGAAAGAAGATATATCTACAATATACTTTTATAATACGTTACAGTATTTTTCATTAACATGACAATCATTATTACATTATCAATTGACAAGTGCATTTTCCCTAATTCAGGCAGAACGGCTTCGACAAAAACTGGCAACAATTACATATTTCTCGCACAAATACGAATTTTATCGAAATTAAATTATGAAACAGTCAAATTATCAATAGTAACCTGTTGTGTGTGTTGTTGTACATTCTTTTAGTCCACTTAACTCTTCACTGTTTCCTCACACATCACATCTTTTCACTGTTTCAAAAGCAACTAATATCTAAATTGACTACTCGGCACTTGTTGTCTCTTTACAATAAACTAGTGATTTAATATTTCCCCACAGTGAAAATGTCCGGGGGTGACAAGTTAACATCAAGATGATGCAGAACGTTCCACACCGACGCCGTCATGTTGATAATTACACATTTTGTAAATAAACTTTTTCAAATATTTTCTCGCAACTCTCGCTGACAGAATCCCGATGGATGACTAGATACTTGTCATAACTTGTCTAAGCGCATCGCCAGCGCTCGTCATTGGCCAGCGCGGGCGACACATTACGTCTCACTCTTGCCTGTTGATTATTACATAAGCGAAAGATAGATACTTAATCGATATTTTGGTGGTGAATTGTGTATTATTGTCTTTTGCCGCTATTGTATTTTGTTGTATTAATGTGTGCGTTCGTGTAACCCAACGTGGAACCATTAAATAAATGCATTTTAAAAGAAGGCGTTCTGCTTTGACTTAAGGTTTATTTTCGTATATTTCAACTTTTGACACAAATGAGTGACTATAATTTACTTTATTTTTATTATTTTAGAACAAAATAAACAATATTAAATATGCTAGAAATGGATTCAGTAGCCGATTCTAAACAAACTACTTACAGAAAGTGCATTTAATATGTTACATGTTGTATATGTATGTTTTTGTATTTATTTTTATAGCATGTCTTTATTCATAATTATATACCTAGATATTGAAGTACCTTTTTAAAAATACTGTATTTATTTACACTTATACCTAGTATTTATTCAACTATTACACTACACAACAGAATTGAACTTCTTTTTTGTTTCATGAGATTTTTTACCTGTTGTTTACTAATTATTTATTATTGTTAGGCTCGTTTATTTTAAATCTACACTCAGATTTTTCCTAGCAGCTCTAGTTAATGTACAAAATGTACTCTCCGTTTGAGTGTTGATATCGCTATTCATGTCAAGATCTTACTAGTTTTTGTTTCTTTTTTGCAATAGTTTCATCTAGAAAGATCTGTGTAAACAATTCAAATAGATTTTGGTACATTTGTGTCAAACATACATTCAAAAAATCTGTTTAAATGTGTCAGAGTTTGTAAAAATGCATGCATGGAGTACTTTCACCGTCCATTGGAAACCAAAAACAAGCCCTGGATACCGAATATAGTGTATAAAACGTGTGTGGAGTTATGGAACGGTTATGGAAAATAACAAGAGGGATCCCTTGAACCTCATTAGTCCTATGATTTTGCGTGAACCGTCGAACCACCACCACGACTGTTATTTTTGCGTTGTAAACATAACAGGAATTAACCGCCAAAATCAGTCCAAATTGGTTTATCCTATTGTGCCGTCAGTTACTAAGACCTGTCCCGCGTTCAACTGATACATTAGAACCTCAACCAAGTACATCTCAGGTACATCCGCAGGAAAGTGACACAAGCTGCAAAGATCGTTCCCAAAATTAAGTGCTAATAAGTTAAAAGCTGGATTTTCGACAGACTACAAATCAGAAAATTAATAAACGATGTAGATATTACTGAAAGCCTCTGAAAAAAATGCCGTGAAAGAGTTTGTTTGGCTCGTAAATTTTTTTTTTTGGGAACTAAGAAGTCTGTCGACATTCCTGACCTCGTCAAGCAGTTACTATTACACATTCAGCAACTTGGATGCAACATGAGCATTAAGGTGCATTTCCTTCATAGCTACCTTGATCGATTTCGTGAAAATCTTGAACATTTAAGCGAGGAGCAGAGAGAACGCTTTCATCAGGATATTCACACTATGGAATAGCGCTACCAGGGCTATTGGAGTGAAAGTATGATGGCTGACTACTGTTGGATTATCCAGATTAGTAGTTAAACTCAAACTCATTCAAGAAAGTCACATAAAATAAAATTTTGTTTTAATTAGACAGTTAAATAAATTGTTACATAACGGGAATCCATGATTTTCCTTCAAAAATAGCTACCCTTCGTATCTCAAAAAGTATAGCTGTTAGCAAAAATCTGAGTACAGATTTGGAATTAGGTTAGAAAATGCAGCTAGATCCATAAAAAACATTCCATGCAACAAAAATGCTGTTGTGCAGTGTTATTCTTATATCATTACTCATTTTCTAATGTCGCACCTACTGTTATATTATCTCTGCACCACCCTAGGTTGACTGGTAGAGCATGCTTAAGGCATTAAGTCCGCCTATGTACCACATTTTTGTAATGCAAGAACTTAAATAAATAAATAAACTCTTTAGTTTCTTTTGCGATTGGTAATTGTAGACAACTGTCGCAATATAAATGAAAAAAAATGAAATGAAATATTTATTTTGCCACAAATAGCACACACTAAACATATTTGACAAATAAGTAGGTACAAAACAAAATATTAAAAAAAACCGTAGCCTTAATAATAAAATAAAATTAAAAACAAAGCATTAAAATGAAACCATAGAATGAAACACTAAAACAAATAATTTATACAAATGGCAGATCGTTACGTCTGCTCACTGGCAACCCAACGCTTCCCGGCTGACCAATTGGAAGCCGTCTGCCACCATTGGCCAAATAAAATACAAACAAACAACTAAAGAGTGTCAGTGAACAGCGATAACAATCCGAAAATTTATAAATTTATTTATAAATTAAGTTAAAAAACATAAGTGGAAGTGTGTGTCTCATTAGTGCCAAAAATTGGACTACGCTCAGTATACGTTGCGGTTGTTATGCCGCAACACTGGTATTCTGCACAATCCATTTTACTGGCGTCGGCGCGGCGCCAGTGTCTGTTTATAACTTTAAAGTACAAACTAAAATACAGTTTGCTGTATGGTATGCGTGAGTAGATACGATGTGTTAAACATATCAAAGCAAAATAGTGTCGAATATGTGGTGTCAGGTGCAGAACCTTGCGTGTACTAATGTAATTTTAGAGCAAGCGTCAGTGTGCTATAAGTACCAACGTATTATACCGCCTTGGTTTAAGATTCTTCGCGCAATATCTCTGTCAGGCAGTCCTAAAAAAATGCCACATACTTCTCTGCTTGGTTTATGTAAATACGTACTTATAATATATTAAATATTTCTCATGCCAGAAGTAATTTCTGTAAATACCTCCAATTTCTTAAGCTAAGTGTCTCCGTTGTCCACCCAAGTTATGCCTAGTCTCTATTACACGCTGTTATTCCGCATTCATTAAATCCCTAATTTAGGGTAAAATATTTAAAATCTCGCTGGCAGCATTATAGAACAGCCATTTGTTGTTTACCCTCATTTAGGCGAGGTGTTAGCTTGGAATGGCCAAGCTACTTACGTATTTAGAGCAAAGATATTTTAATAAAACTAAGTAGGTACTTCACTGTTTTGTCTCGCAGACATGATTATGAGCTAATTGCCCTTGTCCGTGTGGTGACGGATTAAGAATACGAATTGTCACCACCCCATATTATCCCATGGGTGTCGTAAGAGCCGACAGAGGGAGTATATCATGCAGAGAACAGCACTGTAAGAGAAGGAAAACTTGATACAAACCCTATACCAAACCGCTTGGCTAGCGTGGTATAGTAGGCCAATTCCTCCTTTCAAAGGAGAGGCCTAGTCCAGCAGTGGACTATTAAAGGCTGATGATGATGATGATGATGATGATGATGCCCTTAAGGGCACTAGTGGACGGTTAAGGAACTAGTTCAGCTCAATAAACACACATTTAGTTAAATTGTACAATTCTGTCTACTCTATTTGTATTTTAGGACATTCTCATCGCTGCGAAGCTAAGAACTTGAGCACTTAGACGACCGGTTGGTGCAGCGGGAGTGTAAGCGACTGCTACGCCGAAGGTCGCGGGTTCGATTCCCGCTCAAGTCAAACATTTGCGTTCATGAACATGGGTGTTTGTCTTGATCTGGGTGTTTCTATGTATAATATGTATGTATTTACAAAAAAAAGTATATATGTATGTTTATTCATTATCCTTGTACCCATAGTACAAGCTCTGCTTAGTTTGGGTTATGTGTGTATGTGGTAGAATATTATTTTTACGACCAATGGTTCGGGCTTCGTTCAATATAACAAGATTACTTTGGGAAAATATTCAGTAAAGCAATTACATGTTAGCACTAGTAAAAGTAATCCCTAGAATGCTATAAACTTATATGTGAAATGCCTCGTAAAAGAATCTTGCCTGAATGTTCTGTCAGCAAATTATGATCATCCTAGCTGTAGATCATAATAGCGGTACAAAACCTTTGTAGAACTAAGAACTATACAAAACTTTTTAACTTCATAATCTAGCTAGGTCTGCCTGAATATTCGGTTTGCCCTCCAATATTTTATTTTCCTAAAAATTAAGACGATAAGTTTGTAAAGTGATACCATTTTTTTTGGTGCAGCACCAATCAGACTAATTGCATGGCATGGTACATCAACTATGGATGAAGTCGCCCACAACAGTGGCCATTATATCTATAAAGTTGATTACAATAACACTAGTTTTTTTCTGGATTATAGTGGATGTATCGCAATATTCCCTGGAAATTATGAATATTGTATGACAGTATAATTAGGCCCTGCTTTTAAATGCTGGTTTACTAAATTAATGGATTTTTTGTAGAATAGGCACATGATTTTAGGATTTAGGTCTTTTGCAACGATGGTAAAGGTATTGAAATCCACATAGCGTTTCGTGTGCCAGCGTCATTATACTTCGAGTAACCTGTACATCGCTATGGGCCTCATCCGAAAACTCAGGGTAACTCAGAGGGCGATGGAGAGAGCTATGCTCGGAGTTTCCCTGCGAGATCGAATCAGAAATGAGAAGATCACCAGGAGAACCAAAGTCACCGACATAGCTCTCCGAATAGCTAGGCTGAAGTGGCAATGAGCAGGGCACATAGCGCGAAGAACCGATGGCCGTTGGGGCAGGCGGGTTCTGAAGTGGCGACCACGTACCGGACGACGCAACAGGGGTAGCCCTCGCGCAAGGTGGACCAACGATCTGGTTAACCCCTTGAGTGTCCTACGGGCACGGTGTGCCTGTAAGAGAAATAGGCCGGTAGTGTCCTATGGGCACGGTGTGCTCATAAGGATTTGTGTGAACTTCACTCCGGTGTTGTGTGATTGGTTACAATAATAAAAACGTACATCGACTAGTTACAGGTTACCCAACATAATACCATCAATTTTTACTATATTTCCAAGCTTGCAACCGAGAAAAATAACAAAATTGCTGATTTCGGCGCTCAGTTTTCTTCGTGCCGCCATATTGCGCTGTGGCGATCAACTAAGTTGAATTTGTGATTTTTTTTAAATGTGTTCTCACTGCAAACGTTAAGTGATTGTAATAGTATTATATATTAAATTATTGTCAATTAGTGAAGTATATGTTTTAAATATTTTTATAACCAGTTATAAAAACATTTACAAAAAAAGTGTTAGTAACTTTTGTGATGCAATTTTCGAGCGTTGGCCGCTAGCCGTCCTCCATATTTTAAATGATAACATGTAAGTATTTATTAATTACTTTACTAAAATATAGAAGTTTCTCACAAAATTGTCTTAGAATCCATTGTGAATAAGACATTTTGTATTGTTTTGCTATAAATAGGTATAAACATGTTTTATGAGTGAGAAATGTTTTCCGTCGGATCGTCAAAATGGCGCAAATATTTTCGCTGCTATGAATAAACGGTTATTGTGAAGTAATATCGGTGAACTGTGCTAAATTAATGTATATAATCGTCGCGTCGTCTACCCTTGTCAATATTAATGCAGTGAGAAAGGGAATTTTGTGAATAATTTATGTGTATTTTGGAAAAATGTTTGACATGGTGTAAGAAAAATAAAGTGACCTGCATTTATACATTTTTTTCGACATGAAAAGGTTAAAGGTAAGCTATTTTAATATAATTCTCATATAGAGTAACTTCTGAACTGTATACGGTTTAAAATTTTCATCATATAATTATACCAAACGCGAGAAAATTAAAGTTTTATATCCTAGGATCTTATAAACGTTACATCCTCAAAATGGCTGGACACTACCGGAAAAGATGCATTTTAGAGCGGGGCATGCGAGGGGTTAAATTCGCGGGAAGCGGTTGGATGCGGGCGGCTCAAAATCGGTCTGTGTGGAGAATCTTGGGTGAGACCTAGGTCCAGCAGTGGACGTCTCTAGGCTGACATGATGAACCTGTACATAGTTTCTTCGCTTCAAGGATTTACAGGTTGCAAAACACCAGCTTTCAATCATTTGGATATCGGTGCCCTATGTCGAGACCTTTCCCAAGTGAACATTTGACGCAAGGTTGTGTTTGGTCGTTTAAGTCGCAGGTTATATAATTATATACTTCGCAACGTAACTTGAAGGCAGCTCGTAAAAAAATTACATCAATTGTTGTAAATTTTATAATTCATCATCATCAGCCCTATATGCTATCACACTGCTGGGCGCGGGCCTCTTCTCACTATGAGAAGGGTAAGCCCATAGTCCACCACGCTGGCCTAGTGCGGATTGGCAGACTTCACATGTATTTCCAGAACATTACGGAGAACTTTCAAACATGCAGGTTCCCTCACGATGATTTCCTTCACCGTTAAGCAAGCGTTATAACAATTTTGCCGTGGATTCGAACCCGAGACCCTCTGCGTAGCAGTCTGTCGATCTCTTCACTCGGCTATCGCTGCTTAAATTTGATAATATCCACTTATAAATACACCGATTGTTATAAATTTGATAATATTTGTAAATTACTTTCAGTAAAGTAAATGGCGGTGGATGGTCCGTGTGGTGACGGATTAAGAATACGGATTGTCACTACCCCATATCATCCCATGGGTGTCGTAAGAGCCCACAGAGGGACCATACTATGCAGAGAAGAGCACTGTAAGAGAAGGAAAACTTGATACAAACCCTATACCAACCCGTTTGGCCAGCGTGGTATAGTAGGCCAATTCCTCCTTTCAAAGGAGAGGCCTAGTCCAGCAGTGGACTGTTAAAGGCTGATGATGATGAAAGTAAACGGTTAATAATAATATGATTGGAAAACTTTTCCAAACTCAGTCTAATTCAAATAAAGTGTCCGACTTAAACATTAACTGTAAAGAACATACCATTTCTCTCCTCGATACAGTTGAACAAAAATAAAAGGCAGCGATAGCCGAGTGGAGATACCAACAGACTGCCATGCAGAGGGTATCGGGTTCGAATCCACGGCGTGCACCAATGACTTTTCGGAGTTATGTGCGTATTGAATTATTAATTATCGCTTGTCCCGTGCCTCGGGGAGCACGTTAAGCCGTCGGTCCCGGTTGTCATGAAGATCTTTGACAGTCGTTACAGGGTGTCAGTACCTTCTGAATAAACTGACACTAGTCTAAACCATTGAATATCGCTATCCCTTCGGGTTGCGGAGGTCAGACAGGCAGTCGCTCTGTGGAAAAGCTAATATTCAGCCAAATCCGGTTAGACTAGAAAGCGGACCCCAGGTTGAAACTGGGATAACGCTAAGAGGATGATACAGTTGAACAAAAATAAAATAACAATATAAATCACTGATCACGCATTTGGTCTGAAATACATTGTTACCGGGAATCGTCCTTAGGGATTATCCTCGTAATCCTTACGCTTGACAAGGGAATCAACTACATCGCCGACACTTGTCTTCTGATTCGCTATAGTATCGATACACGGCCTTTATTGGGTTTTATTCCGTTCTTCGTTTCATTTACGTTTTACTATTTTTTAAGTTTTACTGCATGGTTGGCGTAGTTGTTTAAGCGGTCGCCTCGCCGCTTGACATTGCCCTAAGTGTTGTGGGTTCGATTCCCACGTGAGACAACACTTTGTGTGATCCATAAATTGTTGTTTCTAGTCTGGGTGTTTATTGTGTCCATTTGATGTACATATGTTAAAGCTCCCCGCGATACAGGATTTATTTCTGGTGCGGGAGTTGTTTTTTCTAGAAAAAATATAAATAAAATATGATAAGCCCACGGCTTAGCCACATGAATGTAATTCAGTTAGTGACAACTCGGGAGCTGAATTAAAGGTGTCCTTTCCTTGCAGTTGAAACTCAATTTAACTCAATTAAGTATGTATAATATGTATGTATTTACAAAAAAAAGTAAAAGTATATACATACATACATACATACATAACGTCACGCCTTTTATCCCCCAAGGGGTAGGCAGAGGTGTATTTCTACACCCACTTTTCGCCAGATATAAAAAAGTATATATGTATGTTTATCCATTATCTAGTACCCATAGTACAAGCTCTGCTTAGTTTGGGACTAGATGGTGTTGTGTGTACGTGGTAGAATATTATATTATATTATATTATATTATATTATATTATATTATATTATATTATATTATATTATATTATATTATATTATATTATATTATATTATATTATATTATATTATATTATATTATATTATATTATATTATATTATATTATATTATATTATATTATATTATATTATATTATATTATATTATATTATATTATATTATATTATATTATATTATATTATATTATATTATATTATATTATATTATATTATATTATATTATATTATATTATATTATATTATATTATATTATATTATATTATATTATATTATATTATATTATATTATATTATATTATATTATATTATATTATATTATATTATATTATATTATATTATATTATATTATATTATATTATATTATATTATATTATATTATATTATATTATATTATATTATATTATATTATATTATATTATATTATATTATATTATATTATATTATATTATATTATATTATATTATATTATTATTATATATATTAATTCGAACCAAATCTAATTAAAATCCAGTTACCTGAGAAAACTTCACAGACTGAAGGTTTAGTAATGAAAAGAGAATATCGTAAAAGCCATATTGAAAAATATAGTTAGTTATAAACTGAAGAAGAAATAGGCTGACGGTTACCCTGACTAAAATATTCAATCTATCCTTTTTTTGAGATTTTAGATTCATTTTTGACATAAGCAATAACTGTATAGAAAATACCATTTATTGCCTCAATATCACAGAACAAAAAACAATAATAATATAAATCACTGAACGCGCATTTGGTCTGAAATACATTGTTACCGGGAATCGTCCTTAGGGATTGTCCTCGTAATCACTACGCTTGACAAGGGAATCATCTACATCGTCGCCACCTGTCGTCTGATTCACTGTAGTATTGATACACGGCATGTATTGGGTCTTAGGCCGCCCTCATATTGGGCGTCAGCGTAGATGAGGCGTCTACGCGTTGACGTGTCAGCCGAGCGTTCTTCAAAATACAAAAACGTTCTCAAAGAACGCTTGGTGGACGTGACGTAGACGCGGCGTCTACGCGGCCTCTACGCGGCGTCGATGACGAGGTGACGCTGCGTTGACGCTGAAGCTTATGTGAGGGCGGCCTTATTCCGTTCTTTTCTTCAGTATTTTTTTCCCAAATTACGATAAGACCGCTTAGCTCACCTGAAAATCTGTTAGTGACAACTCGGGTGCTGAACTACCTAATAGTGTCCTTTCCTTGCAGTTAAAACTCACTTTGAACCAAATTTAATTAAAATACAGTCACCTGAGAAAACTTTGTAGACTTATGATAGGGTTAGCAATGAAAAGAGAATATCGTAAAACGCATAATATTTCAAAATATATTTAGTCGTAAACACATTTTAAACTGAAGAAGAGATAAGCTGACAGTTAGGCCCTTCTCAAGCGATTTGTGTTTCGTACGCGTATTCTACGCTTCACTTGTGAGTACCCGCCATACATATTCAGCTAGTTTCGCACACGACGAGATGCGTCGACGACGCGTTTGATATCAGTTGCACGCTACCCGAGTCGTCTACGTGTTGCATTACAAAATGGCGGCGGAATAAACTTTTAATTTTAATTTTGTCCAGGAGGTGGAAATTATCCAAATAATAATATGATTCATATTACGACATTCTATAAGAATGACGAAATTTCTCACCATTCTTATGCAGTTCTATAGCAGCGACAAATGCTCTGCAATTGATATTTTTTCGATGTACGGATGCACCCAGAGTCTGCTTTCATATTTTCGTTCATTCTTGTCATATAAATACAGAAGAAAATTGCCTTCATCGCTAGAGTAACTAGACATCGTCGTACGAATGTTGTTCTTCAAATGATAAAAATTAGTCTCATTTGCGTAGCACCGTGTGCGGAATAAAGTAGCATACCAGTAGGCGATCATGGTTTGCATCTCAGTCCCGTAGCATTTGAATAGTTTCGTGAGAGAAGGGCCATACCCTGACTAGAATATTTAGTTATCCATTATCGCTGAATTCAAAATTCGATCTATCCTTTTATGGAGATTTTAGATTCGTTTTGTGACATAAGCTCCATACAAAAGCTGTCAAACACGAATCTCAAATCTTAAAATCCATGGATAGGTCGAATATAGAAACCGGCCGCTAAGCAATATCTCTGTAGCGCCTAGCCTAGAGTTTGAAGACGCAAAAGGCAACGTCTTTATTTATTTTTTAAAGTTATAGGCGGCAAACGAGCAGATGGATCGTCTGATGGTAAGCAATTACCGCCGCCCATAGACACAAGCAACACCACAGGAGACACAAGTGCGTTGCCGCCCCTTGGGGATGGGAAAAGGAATAGGATGAGGAGTGGGATGAGGAAGAAGAAATAGGGGATAGGGCCTCCGGCACTATCACTCACCAAACAAAACGCAACAGTTTAAGTACTGTTACTTTACGTCGATTTTCTGTTTGAGGGTAGTACTTCCCCGGTCGAGCCGGTCCATTCATGCTGAAATCAGCCAGGCTCTACTAGCTCTACTACTACACTATTTTTGTGCTCAGCGAACAGGGATCCATTACGATTTCTGTATGTTCACTTGCTATTTTGCCAATAAAACATTATTATAAAGGTTTATTCGCTTTCAAATATTATAAGGTTTTGTGCGTGGGTAACAAAGAAAGTAATCTATTTTACCTTACAATTACATAAAAAGTCCTTTATTGTATTTTTCCTTGAAGCGTGTATTTTTACAAAGCTGTAATTTAAATGTTCTATTTTTCTTGCAGTACTTCAATTTCATATTTTTGCTCATTAAAATGGACACTGGGATATTCTAGGCTGACAACACAAACATAATATAATTTTAGCACCCACGTAATGAAAGAGACTGTGGCCTTTAATTACGCATTATTCATTACCGCTAGCGTATTACTGTACCTACCTAAATGGATTTTGGCAACTGTAAATCAAATTCAATCCAGTTTGTCCGCAATTAATTTCGGTTAATATACTGAGTTAGTTGTAATAGAATTCAACCGTTAAACTAAGCACACTATATCACTTTAAAGTCATACTGTCTCTTGCTGTCTATACATTCTGTTACTAATCCCACCTGCATTTCCAGCACTATACAATAAATATATTTACCCCGCGGTGTAAAAACCGATTTGCTATTCTCTTGACCTTGATTTGCTGGTGAAGTGGTTTGTATGTAGCAAGGGACAGCGCGGTTCAGCCTGACTGTGGTGACTGTGAACGCCGTACACTCCTCTCCTATAATAATTAAATCCAAGCATTTTAAGAACGGTGGGACACCTCAACTGATTAATAAAACACAAAACCAGTTTAACAAAAATCTGTCTGCTGTGTTATATAAATACCTAAGTCAGTGAACGAGCCCTTTAGAGTTGATACTTCTTAATGAAATTACGTTCGTACCTCGAAGGCGGGATGATCCCTAAATATGAAATAAACCAGAGTTTGAACTATTAATCAATTTGCTGTTTCCTCGGATTGGGATACAGTTTTAAGGCTCGGATTAGTACAAAGTATTAATGAAATGGTTTGCGAATTTCCAATTACTTGTAGTATTCTTGAACAGGTTTTAGAACTATAAATGTCACAGCCGTTTAGTTAATAATGAAATATGTACAACTTCTATGAAAGGCACGGGCAGCTGTTTATTATTTTGTAGGTAATTAACAAGAAAACTATGTGGGATAGAATGGAACTAAGAAACAGCAAGCAAAATCGGGAAAAGGACCAAAAATGAATATGTTCTGTGTGTTAAAATGTAAGATGACAATATATAAATGATATACAGTTTCGATTAATATATGTATTTCGTAATTAAGTAACATCTGTACAAACATAATGTTTTTGACAGTTCATTAAGTGTCTGATTGACTAGTTGGAATCATCCCTTTACGATTACGATAAAATAGTATGTATTGCGTCGTTCCTTTCAGTCTTAAAATTGATACTGGCTATTCTGGGCTACAGATATAGATACCTTCAATAAGCATAATATTTACGACTATAAAGGGGAAAAAATTATTAAAAGGGTATATTCGTGAATTGAAATAAACATACTGATATTTACTAAAACTAGTGCCCAGTTAATAGGCCCAAGTGCCTGATACTTGAGGGATTATCCTAAATACCTTTCACGTAGTTTGCATAATGCCTATTTATTTAACCTTTGGACGCTGTATTAGAATAATATAGTTTGTAATGCTTAATTCGGTTTTCATCCTTCGTGAAATATTTGATACGATTGCTCGTACGATGACTCTGACTAAACAGATTTATTTTGTTCAAAAATAATCTTATTAAATTGACGGAGTTACCTTTACACAAAAGGAAAAGATAAACATCAAATTGCCTATTCTAGATTTTAATAAAAAAAAAACAAAAATCTATTAGCATGTCAATATTGTACAATCCATATCCGTTTCCTGCAACACAATAATTTATTTAACACAACCGCATATTAACAATAATAATAATAGCCAAGAGCCTCGATCGTCACCTTAGGAGGCTCGCGTTGGGTGCCAAGGGCCTGATGCAAAAGACAGCACTTCTCGACACGGCACGTATTGTGAAGAGTTCCTGTCTCTGGAGCCCTAACCACCGACAGCTTGGACAATGTGCCCGTTGCTGGTGGGATCCCACGGTTTCTGTTATATTTTTAAATGTATTTTATTTTTTATTGTAGGTATTTTAAAAATGTAAATCTAATCTGAAGAAAAATAAATAAAGGAATAATAATAAAACCCCCTCTGGGGCAGTCGTTATCTTATCATGAGACTAACGCAATCACAGAGAGCAGAGTAATAGTGTTCACACATCACCTTCATCTTGTGATATAAACAAAAAATGTGTTACATGATGAAAAGAAGGCTTACAACCGCAAGGGCAGCTTTGTGGCGAGCTGAATGTGTGTGGTGACACTGCGGTCCCGAATGCTTCAGAGAGTCGGTCAGGGCCTCGTCTCTGGTTTGCCTTTACTGGCTGGTAGGAATGGATTTCCAAGAGCGCCCGCAGGACTCTCAACTCTGGCTTGCCTTGGTCGGCCAACCAGAGGGAAGTGGCAAAAGCTTGGGGGTGGAAGGGTCATTCTCAAGGGCGTAACTACGGGGAATCCCGCTCCGGGTCTCCGTTGTCACGAGATCCGCGATGGCGAAACCGGTGCCGCACCACTCCACACCCCTAGCCACTCGCACCGGTGTTGCTCTCTGGCTGCCTTAATGGCAGAGTGTGTCTGCTTTGGGCGGCTGCTTAGAGAGGGCCCATCCAGTGAGTTGGCAAGACACCACCTGCCATGCAGACGGATACTATTAGAGTATTACTGGCAGGTGCCGTTCTTCATCCATAGCACCCATCCTCACAACTCGATTTCATTAGATCCACTAGAAAACAATAGTCCTACACGTGCTGCGGCTAGTCCATAGCTGTACTAAGTCAGTAGTGCAGTTGTGGAGGCTCCGCGGCATGTGTCCCATCCCATTTTAGATTAAAGTTCTCAACGGGCCTCTGCACGTTGGATCCATATCCCCGTGTAAGCCTCCCAAAGGACCGGTTATTCTTCTGACACCATATGTTAGAAGAGAAGTGAAAAAAAGACACATAATAATAATAATAATAAACCCCCTCTGGGGCAGTCGTTATCTCATCATGAGACTAACGCAATCTCAGAGGGCAGAGTAACAGCTTTCAAACATCACCTTTGTCTTGTGATATATATATTACAGGATAGAAAGAAAGCTTACAAACCGCAGTGCAGCTTTGTGGCGAGCTGAATGTGTGTGGCGACACTGCGGTCCCGAACACTTCAGGGAGTCGGTCAGGGCCTTGTCTCCGGCTTGCCTTTACTGGCTGGTCGGAGTGGATTTCCAAGAGCGCCCGCAAGACTCTCGACTCTGGCTTGCCTTAGTCGGCCGGCCAGAGGGAAGTCGCAAGAGCTATTTGCTCGGGGGTGGAAGTGTCATTGTCAAGGGCGTAATTACGGGGAAACCCGCTCCGGGTCACGAGACCCGCGATGGCGAAACCGATGCCGCACCGCTCTACACCCCTAGCCGCTCACACCGGTGTTGCCCTCTTGTTGCCTTTATGGTAGAGTTTGTTTGCCTTGGCGGCTATTTAGAGAGGGTCCATCTAGTGAGCTGGCGAGTCACCGTCTGCCCCTTTTCGACGTACTATAAGAGTACTTAGGGCAGACGCCGGCATTCATCCATAGTTTTCATGTAAACCTATCCATTTAACACCCATCCCAATAGCCCAGAGTAATTAGTTTCCATATAAGTAGCAATAGTCCCTCACCTGCTGCGGCTAACTCGTGACTGTACTTAATAGTGCGGTGATGGAGGCGCCTCAGTAGGTGTTCCATTACATTCTAGATTAAAACTCTCAAAGGGCCTCTGCGCGTTGGACCTATGTCTCCGTGTACGCCTGCCAAAGGGCCGGGTATTGTTCTAACAAATTAGAATGATACCCGAGAAAGAGAAACAAATAATAATAATAATAATAATAACTAGAGAAACTAATAAATAGAGAATAATAATAATAATGACCTATCAAATCTAGCCAAATATAGACCCATCACATGTTTACAAACCCTGTATAAGATTATAACAGCTTGCATAGCGGAATTAGTATACCAACACACTGAAAGCAACAATATCTTAGCTGAGCAACAGAAAGGATGCCGCAAATTTAGCCAAGGATGCAAAGAACAGTTAATTATAGATTCAGTTATACTTAAAAACGTCCAAAAAACTAAATCTGACCTATACAGTATGTATATAGACTACAAAAAAGCCTACGATTCAGTACCTCACTCTTGGTTACTAAAGATACTAGATATTTATAAAATCCACCCTACAATAATTAATTTTTTGAACACAATAATGACAACTTGGTCTACTGTACTTTCAATTACTACCTCAACGGAGACAATAGAAATGAACCCAATCAGAATACAGAGAGGAATCTTTCAGGGAGACACGCTAAGTCCGCTATGGTTTTGTCTTGCCTTAAACCCACTTTCTAACATATTAAATTCCACATTTGTAGGTTACACTTTGAAGTATACTGATGCCGAAAGACAGATTGATACACTAGAAAACATTTCATACACATGTCACACAGCATTAAGTCATCTTCTTTATATGGATGATATTAAACTTTATGCTACATCTGAGAATCAATTATGCGAACTAGCTACCCTCACATAAGTCTTTTCAAATGATATAAGAATGGAATTCGGTATAGATAAGTGTAAGATAAACTCAATTAAAGCAGGACAGAACTACCAACATCAATACACAACCAATACAGGTGAAAATATAGAATCACTGGAGGAACAGCACGCATACAAATATTTAGGATACAATCAGTCACAACAAATACATCATAAAGAAACGAAACAAAAACTAACACTCCAATTTCAACACAGGCTTAACACAATACTTAAAACACAACTAAATTCAAAGAACACCATTAAAGCTATCAACACTTTTGCCATCCCATTACTAACCTACTCTTTTGGCGTAATAAACTGGACCAAAACGGAACTCAAAAACCTCCAACGCAAAATAAACACTTCAATGACAAAGTTTCGTAAAAATCACCCTAGATCTTGTCTTCAAAGACTAACATTGCCCAGGAAAGAAGGAGGCAGAGGACTCATCGACATCACAAATCTTCACAACAAACAAATTACGAATCTTAGACAATACTTTTTTAGCAAAACAGCACTATCCACACTCCACAGAGCAACATGTCATAATGATCAGAAATTCACTCCACTTAATTTAAAAGATACAACAGAACAAGCTACCGAAAAACTAACAGATGATAAAACTAAGATGGCAATATGGGCCCAAAAGTCCTTACATGGTAGACACCGTTACGATCTGTGCCAACAAAATGTCGACAAAGAAGCGTCGAACGCATGGCTAAGCCGAGGTGTACTCTTTCCAGAAACTGAGGGATTCATGATCGCCATACAAGACCAAATTATTGAAACACGAAATTATAAAAAGCACATAATCAAAAGCCTACACAATGACTCTTGCCGCAAATGTAATAGCTCCTCAGAAACCATTCAACACATAACAGGTACATGCAAAGCTATAGCCCAAACGGATTACAAGCACCGACATGATCAGGTAGCCAATATCATACATCAAAAACTTGCACAACAGTACAATTTCATAGATTCCTTAACAGCCTACTACAAGTATAATCCTAAAACTGTCCTTGAAAATTCTACAACCAAAATATACTTTGACCGAGCCATCCTTACCGACCGTACCGTTCATTACAATAGACCTGACATCACTCTAATAAACAAAATAACTAAGACAGGATATCTCATAGACATTGCCGTACCAAACACACATAACATTCATAACACTATTGCAGAGAAACTAAGTAAATATATTGAACTTAAAGATGAAATCATACGCTTATGGCACTTACAAAAAGTAACGATTATACCGATTGTTATCTCAACAACAGGAGTAATTCCAAAACAATTACACCAATCCCTCAAGATTTTAGATTTACCACCACTCACCTACCACTTATTGCAAAAAGCAGTTATACTCAACACATGTAGATTGGTAAGAAAATTCCTACAGTGCGAACCGGACAGTACCCAACCCCTAACAAACAATATCCACACTTCACAAACTAACACACATAACATGTCTGATGCTCACTTGGCTTAGGCCCGTGCCATCAGTCTATCACCGGATATTTCCGAATACACAAAAGAAAAAACTACATAATAATAATAATAAAGCTTTATTTAATTCCACAATAATTAGATGTAATTAGTTAATTAATTTAATTTTATTTTGATTTTAATTTCTTTTTAGTTTAGCAAGCAATTTCATCTCCTTCTAATGTGGACCCCCTCAAGGTAAAAGCCTCCCCCAACGAATTCCATTTATCCCTATCTTTCGCAGTGTTCATCCACGCCACGCGGTCCTTTCCATTTTGTGATGTTAATTTATTGTCCATGTATTGACGGTATCTCCTAACATGGCCAGCCCTTCTCCATTTGAGACGTTGAGAGAAGTGTGGAGCAACTTTACCTTGGTTATTTTCCAAATTTTTATATGTCTTACTCTATCTCTCAGTTTTATATTTAACCAGCTCCTTTCGATTGCCCTCTGAGTTGTTTGTATTTTGTATCTTGCCATGTGATCATAATTATATCCACGTTTGGCACCCATAGGTTAGACAGGGTAAAATTGTTGTGTCTAAAATTATTCTTATTAATTTAATCGGTAATTGCGATCTGAGAATCTCCTTTTGTGCCCAGTACTTTCTCCATGTAATAGATACTCTTAACCATTGTGTTGAGCTTATAAGGACTTTCAGAGAACACGACAATATCGTCCGCAAAGCGTAGGTGGCTTAGATATTTCCCATTCACATTAATTCCCTGCCTTGACCGCGGTAAATCTTTCATCACATTTTCTGAAACAGCAACTATAAATAGCTTCGGTGATATAGGGTATCCTTGTCTGACTTCTCGATTAATGCTGGTCTTGGTACCCACTCTATCTAGCCTGACTCTACTAGTACAATTAACATATATCTTTTTGATAATATTTATGTACTTTGCGTTTATATTTTGTTTGTTAATTGCTTCCCAGATGCTATTATGAGATAGAGCCGAAAGCTTTCTTATAATCGACAGAAGCCATGTAGAGCGGTTTTCTATATTCTACGTACTTTTCGATGACCTGGTCTAAGGTGTAAATATGATCTGTTGTGCTGAAGCCACTTCTTAATCCCGCTTGTTCAATGGGTTGGCATGATTCTATTTTTGAGGGTATAGTAAGCAGGATGCAAAGAGTTTGTACAAGCAAGACATTAAGCTTATCAGACGGAAGTTTCCTATATCTTTAGGTTGTAACGTTTATTGGTGTGTTGAGAGATAAATTAGATACGCATATTGTTCGTTACAAAATATAGTTTAATTGCAAGGAAGCGATAGCCTAGTGGAGATACCAACAGACTGCCATGCGGAGGGTATCGGGGTCGAATCCACGGCGCGCACCAATGACTTTTCGGAGTTATGTGCGTATTGAATTGTTAATTATCGCTTGTCCCGTGCCTCGGAGAGCACGTTAAGCCATCGGTCCCGGTTGTCATGAAGATCTTTGACAATCGTTACAGGGCGTCAGAACCTTCTAATAAACTGACACTAGTCTAAACCATGGAATATCGCTATCCCTTCGGGTTGCGGAGGTCAGACAGGCAGTCGCTCCGTGGAAAAGCTAATATTCAGCCAAATCCGGTTAGACTAGAAAGCGGACCCCAGATTGAAACTGGGATAACGCTAAGAGGATGATGAATTGCAAGGAAGCGTTACACAATATAACCCGGTAGCAACTAGATTTAGAGCTAAGATTATGACTCAGGGCAGGGTAGGCAGGCAGGCTGACGAGGCTTCGGTGCTGCAGCAGAGTAGGCACTTATCTTGAACAGCGTTGAGGGTCCGAAAGAGAGCGATTCGCTGTCGCGCCGCGGTATTTATGTGCCGCAGGTAAGCGAGGCGGCCAGTCAGAAGTAGTGGGGATACCGCGACGACTACCACGTCACAAGGTTTGCCTCTTTTGTATAGTAAAATGATTTCCGATTCTGTCCATTGCCGTGGCATGATTTCTTCTTCTAGAATTTTATTGAAGAGCACAGCCGCATACCCTATTGATTAAACGTGTACCTACTAGTATACTATTCCAAACATAACTTCAAAGATTTCGTTGTTACAAGACATCACTTATTTATCTAACTAACATTTATCCGTCATGTTGAGTGGTAGAAAATTGTTTATTGCGGCGATAGGCGACAACCAATCCATAACGGAGGGAGATACGCTGACAGAACCATCCATAACTGTGGTTTAGACATCAGAGGGAGGGAATACAAAACTTTGGTACTTTGTGTGTTTTCTATGAATTATGTTGGATATTCTCACTTTTGCATTGTTATCGTCATGTGCTTGGGAGCATTATGTTTTTTATATAAAACATTGCTTGGATACTCCAATAATATAGTATGAGGTTAGGCAAGGTTTATATAGTATGAATAGTATTTTAGCCAAAACGTGTCCAAAAACAAAAACATTATAATTATGTAACCTGAAACTAATATGAGATTGTTAAGTTCATACATAGCTGCTCTCCTAATGCACTAGTATTTCACAAGGTGACAGATGCATCCCACCACCAATTTACATCAACTAAACGTTATTATTTCGAAGTAAATCAACAACATTTTCTGACACAGAAGTAGAATAACGGTACTAAAGTTCACCTTGAGACGTCGGTTCAATGCTCATTCGCTCTCGTCAAAACATAGGTATTTACATTACGTCACTCTTCAGAACAAAAGCCTTCCACGTGGAAGCTTCTAGAAAATAAAACAGTTGCTAGGAGTAGAACTAAAGGGTTGGTGACGACATAACGCGTGGTGACGAAGGACGCGACACCTGTCGGGCGACGCGTCAGTGTCACATTTCATCTATGCTACAACAGTGCTAACCAATGTTGGCAGTTTAGAGATTGGGTTAATATATTTCGCAATCGTTTAGATTTGAAGGCATTTTTTGTGCTATCACAGATTCATTTTAACTTAATAAATAAAAATATATTTAATCATTGTAATCGATTCTCCGTGGCACCCAACCAATGTCTAATCGAAGACTTTACTTTTAAACTTTACACCTTAGGGTATACATATGTGTAGCACAATGATTCCAGATATATTTTGTTGTTAGTAAAATTCTATCACCTGGGCAGTTTGTTTCAACAAGAAACCTAGTGATTATTAGATTATAGAGATATGGGCAAAGTTTTAAAACTGGTGGTAACGAGATGAACATCATATTGACCATCGCCTTCGCCGTGTGTCGCGCTTCTTGCCACTAAAGGCCTGGCCGAACAGTACCTAACTTACGTAAGTCGTTTGTAAACTTTTGCTCGAACTGGCTAGCTCGGACTGATTCAATTGCATCCTGGAAATTGAGTTCTGAATAAATTTTAATGCAAGCACGCTAGGTATTTTTCAAGGACGTTTACGGATATGCTAAAAGTCTAGGCATACAGTGGTGATTTCGCGACTGCCCTGGCGTGGGTTCGATTCCAGAATGATAAAACTTATCTACAAATTGTTATTCCAAAACTGGAATTTTCTTAGTGTCCGTTGTAAGTCCCCAGCGATACAGGATTAATTTTCAGTGTCTGACTTGTCATTTTTAAACGACAATAAATAAAAATTACGTTTTTGAAAAGCTGACTTAAAAAGTCTTCAAAATATATAAAACTAAAAATAAATCACCAAATAAAAATGGAATTGCTTAAAATATTATGAAATGCTATTATTCGTATATACTATCTATCCAAAGGTTGGAAGACGAAGCCTCCACCTTTTTGAAATCGCTTAAAAAGCATAGGGCTACCGGGCTTATAGCCTGATATGTATATTCATCATGCGTCTTTGTCTTATTGTAAATCGATATCACATTAAAGATCCATTACGAACATAAATATCTTCTAGCACTTTCCAAAATCGCTGAGCGATTTCAGTTAACATTAATACCCGCATAATAAACGCATATTGGGCATTCCTGAGTTCCATTTTCAATTCCTAAATAAGACTAAAGTATAAATGAAAATTACGTATTGAAAATAAGGTTAACATTAAGTTTTAGAAAGATATCTCATATTGCAAGTACAAAGCTTGCCATTTTTCCAGAGCTAAAAATATCTTTTCTTACTTACAAAAACCCAATTCTACCTGGAAGGGCTCACACATCGCTGACCACGCAAAATGCTAGTTCGATATCCAACCAGACATAAACATTGTCAACTCACAAATGGGTATTTTAAAACCGCCGTTTCATTTCTGCTAAAAGTCGTTAGCTGAATCGCTGTAACCATTTTCGCCTGTAAACATTTATGGTTTCCGTAAAAAGATAAGTCGTGTTATTGAATAAGGTTTTGTTTTATCTTAAGGAAATGTTTTGTTATAGATTTACGGTCGTACGTAAGAGGATCATAGGGTTGTAGACTGAATTTATTAACGTCAACAATATATAATCTTCTGTGTATAGAAATATTTTTTAGTTTGTTCCTTGACGACTGTATGGATGCACAAAGAAGTGATTTACCGAAATTGCCACTGGATCGGAAAGAAACAGTAAAATTCAAATAAAATACGCGGGTGTAGTGCGGGCATTCTTTAGTTTAATATAATTATGGCGTGAAAATAAAATAGTATTCGAATTTATATTGAGCTAGTTATAAACATGTTAGTTTTGCTAATAAGACAAAGATAGTTATGGCAGATTTTGATGTCATTTCATCCTATCCTCATATTTATTTGTGGCTGCCTCACACAAATTGCAAAAAGGGATAACACATAATATTTTTCAGTCTTTAAGCTCTTCTTCTCTCTCTTCTTTCGTTCTTTATACCTTGTTTTCAATGCATCTATATTTTTAACTAGTTACTGTAAATCTCAGTTTTATTAAATTGTTTTAAAACCCCTTTACTAATTAAGAAAATCTTGAGAAACTAATTAAAAGTCTTTACCTACTTAGAAAAAGTAACAGCTAAGTAAATGTCGAGCCACGCATAATACAGGGTTTCAGAGTTGCCCTTACTTAGGTACTAAAGTTAGGCCTCAAACATAATATTTATTTTATTATCCGCAAAAATAAGATTATGTTGAGTATGACTATTACCTATTCACTTGTAAAGCCTGCGTAGGTTAGATTCGGCTGCATTTTATAAGACACTATTCAGTATAGTTTACTTGGTATTTGGGTAATCTGCCGAGACCAGATGAGTTATTTGGCAAATGTATATAGAACTACACTTTAATATGTCTACTGTATATGACACCAAAAATGTGCCTGTGTCTCTAAAATTTTAATAGCAACACAATTCAAATCAATCAAATTGCAGGTAGTGGTTGGTTTGATGAACCACGGATATTCGCAAAAGAACTGATTCAAGTAAAAGAAAAATATCACCTCAGTCTTCCGTGACCAGTTTCTAGACTCTAGACCATTCTGTTTAAAAGTAATCTTAATCAAATCAATATATAACGATAAAATCCGTAAACTCAGGCCGTGTGGTTGACGGCATAGAATACAAGTGTCACCACCCCCTATCTTCCCGTGGGTGTCGTAAGAGGCGACTAAGGGATAACATGATGCAAATACCATCTTTACGTAGAGACGGAAAACTCGACATCAAACCCTATACGACTGCCTCGTTGGTCTCGCGGCATAAATGTGCGCGTGGGATTGGGAGGTCCCGGGTTCGATTCCTGGGTCGGGCAGTGTTATTGGGATTTTCTGTCACGAAATTCTCAGTAGCACAGTAGCAGCACGGAGTCTGGAAATGTGCCCGGTACGGCAATAGGCTCGCCCCTTATTACGTGGGACTAAAGTATATCTGGCCAAAAGTGGGTGTAGAAATACACCTCTGCCTACCCCTTCGGGGATAAAAGGCGTGACGATAAAATCCGTAAACTGTAGTTTAATTTCAATGAACCCTTATTTTATTTGGTAAGCCCAAGTAACGTTCACTAAAATCAATTACATTTTTAATTAAAAATGCAAACAAAAAGGTGGCGACAGGATTCAGAAGCTACCACTATGGTTGGTTTGATGCCGCAAGTTACATGTTTAAAAGAGATTATTTTGCGGAGGCCTTTGGGCAGTAGTGCATAGACTAGAAACTTACATGATTTACTGAAATATTATATAGGAATCTAAACTTTCGTGGTCACTAATATAAGTGTTTGTTTCGAGTATCCGATATTTCACTGTTGCAAACGCCATAATCGCGGATGTACTTATTTATTTCAGAAGAGAGAAACCAATCAATCCCTAGTAGGTTACACTTGGGCGGCAGCTACATTTACACAATTCCCTAGACGAATCTACATTACGGTTCTGTCCATACATAACCACAATGACCTATTAACACAGTAAGTATATTGACCAACTTGATTAGGTCAAGTCAACAACATTTCCGTTCGACAACAAAGAGAGTCCAACCACAAATACTCCATCAGTGAGTACGTCATAACAAAAGTGAGATTAATTAATAAAATTTACATCAAATAACGCCGCCGTAAGCTGTTGCTTTGATGCAAATCAATTAAAATTTTAATTAATTTTACACTGTGATTTAAAATTATATATATACACCGTGATTTTATAAGCTATGCAAAAATTTTTTTTGGCCTTAGGTATCACTTATAGATCACATTTCTGAAAAAAAATCAGTAGGTAAAATTTACTTATCGAAATAATTTTTCTTATGTAAATATCAATCCAGCGTGGTCACTAAGTGTTACGTAAACACATAGTAGTCGCGTAATAAACTTCAATGAGCAAGGGGAAGTGCGTTAGCCGCGGGGGTAGTGGGAAGGGGTGTGGTCAGGAAACGAAATTAAATTCACCAGTCGGCCGCGCTCGCGCATCGCGAGGTTTTAGTGCGAAACACTTCCGCATTGATCTGTGCAGTGTCGACGCGAGACAGCGCGGCGCCCGGCGCCCTAGCCTACAATGTATTCTAGCCGCGAGTACTACGAAATGGTGCGAAGCTACATTTTGAGTGGTGAGAGCCTTATCAGGGCGTAAAGGGTATACGAAGAAGAAAGTTTACCCCGTCTGCGGGCTCACGGGTACGTGAACGCCGTGATACCCAATCGTCGAACTATTTTAGCAGCTAACCAGAGGCTGTTATATCCAATTCACTACCCCATTTCACGCTCAAGCCCGTGGCATTCCGAGATTGGCGGTAGAAATTGAAGACGAGATTATGGATTTCTTTGAGAGAAATCCGCGTACAAGCACGCGAGACGCAGGCCGTTACTTCGAAGTGAGTCAAAGTGCCGTATGGAGGCTGTTGAACTCAGCTAATATGCACCCATAACACTATAAAAAGGTGCAAAAATTATACGACGGAGATGCAGCACGGCGGCGAACGTTCTATGAGTGGCTAATTGCAAACCCTAATGCGAATATTTTGTGGACTGACGAATCATTATTTACGCGTGTGGGGCTGTATAATCAGCACAACGAACATTGGTGGTCGTTTAGAAACCCACACATGATACGGGAAACGTATCACCAAGTGCGCAATGCAAATGTTTGGGCCGGCATAATAGGCAACCAACTTCTAGGCCAATATTTCATAGAAGGTCGGCTAACTGGGGGTAGTTATTCAGAAATGTTGCGCGGTACCATATCAAATTTTATGGACGATTTCCCTTTACCTTATTATCAAGATTTTTATTACCAGCAAGATGGTGCACCGCCCCACTATGCCGCCGTACGTGACTATTTGAATTTAGAACACGGTAGTCACTGGATCGGCCGCCAAGGCCCAGTATCATGGCCGCCGCGATCGCCAGACCTTACGCCATGTGACTTTTTTTTGTGGGGTGAGATCAAAAGACGTGTTTATGTGGAAGAGGCCGAAAGCCTCGAGGACTTGAAAGTGCAAATACAATCTGCATTTGACCAAGTGCGAAGTGATCGTGTAGTGCTTAACAAATTAAAACATAATGTGCAAAAACGTGCGAGACTCTGTTTAGAGAGAAAAGGTTTGCACTTCGAACAATTATTAAAAAAGATTAGAAAGTACCTAATTAGGTAAGGAATTTTTGATTGTATTTTAATCATTGTACATAAGTTGATTCAATTTTTTTAAATACGCCGGATTGCAATCGGCCGGTCGATCTCTAAGTTTAATAACGATAATCAGCAATCGCAGTCAACAAAGGCCTTTTGCAATTTGACGGTCCTAAGCCCGTATAAAGTATGAAGGAAAAATTTGCAACTTATGAATGAAATGATGAAGTGATGGCAGTGACGCCTGGCGCCGCGCCGTCTCAGCACAATAAACATCGCAGAATCAGATTTGGTGAGTATTTTTTTTTAATTATTGGGTTTGGTTTACTTATTAGTTTTTCCATTTTGTACAGACGTAATTAATACCATTGTTCGTTAATCGTAATTAATATCACAGATTTTTTGTACATGAGGGTATTTAAATTTAACTTTTATAACGTATGAAGGCTAGGAATGCTGTTAAAGCTGTGCGTCCACAGCATCGGAATCGGAGCATACGGAGCGGAAGGATTTGTTGCTTTGTATTAATTTCTATGAAGCTGCGTGCACTGCATCGGCATTTCTGCGCCTGCGACCGGTATTTGTGCTGATGACGTCATCCGCAGTGAACGCATCATTCGGATTCCGAGCGTTTCAAGTTCTGACGTGTTTGCGGCATTAAACTGTAGGCAAAAATACTTATTCACGATGAACGACGATGTTTTAATTATGTTAGTGGAAAGATATTAAGAACTTTATAATCTAAAACATGAACATTAACATAATCAACTTAGGAGAGACAATATTTGGGACGAAATTGGGCAAATAAAATCTATTTTCATCTTCTAATAAATCAGAATATAATGTATGATATTCTCCGAAAATTAATCTAATTACAACAATATCCTCGTCACTGTCCTCCTGCTTTAAAAATACCTAAATTGCCGATGCTGAATCCGAATGCAGTGGACGCACCCCATCGACATTTTGTAAATGACAACGCTCCGTCCGCTCCGTACGCTCCGATTCCGATCCTGTGGACGCGCAGCTTTAATTTATCAATGAAATGAAGAAGCGGGACAGAGCAATTTATTGTCATATTCGTAGGTACTCTGTGTGTAAGAGCGCGCGTGGTAACGTGGTGTCCATAAACTCAGACATTTTTGAGACATTTTTGCGGCTCAATATCTCAATATTTTTGTACGGAACGATATTAATAAAGTTACGTACATAAATGTAATTAGTGCCATGGATTATCATATTAGAATTTTGGCATATATTACAGAATCACGGTGTATATACTGAGAAAAAAATAAGACTTAAAACGAGATTTACGCACAGCCAGGTCAAATAGTGGCATTACAAAATTCAATGAAGATCATTTTCGTCAATAGACTGAAGAAAATATACTTAAATCAAAATACTTTTGAATTTGAACCAATTCCTTATTTATGTGTAGCTTTTTGTGAAAAAGTGTTAGCCCATTTGTTCTTGGATATTTTCATTTAAGTTACATCGTATTTTATTAAGTGTGTACCCGTTTTTAGGGTTCCGTACCTCGAAATGAAAAAACGGAACCCTTATAGGATCACTTTGTTGTCCGTCCGTCTGTCAAGACTCTTTGTCTCAGAAGCGCGTGAAGGTATCAAACTTCTAAACCAACTCAATCAAAAGATACAGCCGTTTATGCTGCAAATTTCCGCAAATTTTCGATACTCGCAAGGAAACCAAAACCTACAAGGTACTTTCTGTGAACTCAGAGTCAGAGTTTGTCCGGTATTTAAGTACCTTTTTTTTTTTTTTTTTTTGATGTCGGTTTGGAAAATCCTCATGGAGTCCCTCCGCCCTGGGGGATGGGCGAAGGGGACTGTCAGACTCTTACTGACTAAAAACCAAACCGTGTGCCTCATGTACCCGTGTGTCGGAGGGTCGGGTTTCGCCCAAGCATACGTCGCAACCCACCGACGGGTATTGGCCCACCAGATGGTCCGGCGGGCCCCGAACAAAACCCCCTTGGCGGCGGATGATGATGTTGGGCTCCGCCGCCAAAACACCAAGCGGCCGCAGAGGATAGGGAGGACGGCAACGCAACACCGCATCTCCTCTTCCTCTGCAGCTCCACCGCGACGCATCGAATGGTGCGCCCCCATTTGGTCGCGGGAGATAGGGCGCGCGGCAACGCAACACCGACACGCCTCTCCTCCCGCGACCACGCCCGACTGCGAGGGACAGACAGAACTGTCCCCCGCACCCGCACCGTTGGACGCATCCTGCGCAGGCCCCGTCAAGCCCACGTGGAGCGTCCCCTCCTGGATCCCTCTTAGCTTCACCGCGGGTAACCAATCCACGGTTACTGAGCCCCCCCACCACGACAAGGTGGAGATCCCACGGGGGGGGGGGGGGGATTTAAGTACCTAAGAAACAATTTTGCAAGTAGCCTAACCTTCTACATTAGTTGTGCGATACTTTTTAACTACCTACCACATTATTTTACAGAAAAGCAACTATTTTATAAAATTTCACTTGCGAACATTCAGTGGAAAGTCACTTAGTGACACTGGTTTTCGAAGAAAAAACTTTTATATCGAATGTTGGGGTACAAAGTGTTCTCAAAGCAATTCGAATTGCTGAACCATTTTTTAATTCTGCGTTTAGTAAATGGGCTACTAGCTAGCGTCTCCCTGGCCCTTTTATTTTAAAAAGTTCAATAATACCAAGAAACTTGGTTGACTTGAGAGAAAATGGAGCGCATGATGTCTTATATGTACATTTGGACACACGCATGCTTTCTGTTGCTATGAATGTTACCTAAATAACTACGCCATAAACCTCAGCAATGTTGAAAATTAGAGGGATTGCCGAATTTTTCGGGCAAAAGTGTTACGGGGTTTTTCCGAATTCTCAGTAGCAGCACGGAGTCTGGTGATGTGCCCGGTAACGGCAACAGGCTCGCCCCCTATTACGTAGGACCTAAAAATTCATGGTGAAATGTGGGTTTAATAGTACACCTCTGCTTACCGCTTCGGGGATACAGGCGTGAGCAGTCTATAGAAAGTAATTTAAAAAAAATTTGAGCGTTGCGTTTTACGTCGTATGGATACGTTTTGTAGACACACAAAACAGATGTTTGTCACAGATGAAATGCTATACTGCTAACAAGTAATAGCCGCCAAAATCACGCAAACTTTCTTCTCACTCGGGGCTTAAATCACAGCACACCAATATTCAGAGATTTGCATTTAGCAGACGGTTCTGCCGACAAGCAATCAACATTGCAATAATGAAGTTGGAACAGTTAGACATTCTTGTTGGCTTTTGTCGTGGCGCTTGTCTTAATTAACTCGTCAGTTTTCCAAAATAGTAGGTACTCGTATAATTTTTGTATTCTTTATTTCCATTCTCGACTGGCTGTCACTCGTTGACCGTCGATGCACTGAGGCCTAATTCTCGTATTTTTATATGACATTGAAATTATAAATTTTGAATGTACTCAGAAGCGGTATTCTGATAACCTAATGTCATTATCCTATTATAATTTGAAATAAACAGTTTGTCGTTGACACATATTTTGACACTTGTTTAAATTTACGATCTCGATACTATTTCATTCAAATATCAGATAATTTAGAAGAATACGCTTTTTGTGACGTAAGTATGACACTGACATTTTATCGAAACTGTATTTATTTAGGAGAATTGGGCCCCTGATGAGTATTTTTATAAAAGTTAAACAGATTGTTTGAAATAGAATTAGTTTTTATTATAAGTCAAATCGATTAGATCGATTGAGTAACATTTTGTTTAGTCTATTGAACATTTCTGACAATGGTCACACTGAACTGTCACTTCCGTCCTTCCCGCGTTGAAAAATTACCACGTTGTCGTCTCGTACGTAAAATAATTGATCGCCTTTTTGAAAAGCACATCCTTGTAGCTACGCGAATAGTTTGTGAAATCTGATACGTAATTGCCGCTTTTGACTTCCGGCAAAGTTTGTTGTAAATTGATGACATATTGAACATTTGTGAAAAGTTTTGTGAACCGCAAAAGTGCATCGTGGTCTGGAGAAGGACTTCGCCGAATTGTATACTGGTATCTATCGATTCTCTTGTTATTTTGGCCAAAATTATAAGTTAATCTATAGGTCCACTTCAAGAACATCACCAAACCATCAACCTTATAATTTGTCATCGCTGAGAATCTCAGCAATATGTGTCAGACATTTGATTGCTTTAGGCCAACTGGATGAATATAAATTAGCTTTCACTGTGCCTACAACCAATTCCCAGTAAGCCTACGGTAATTCTAGACATAATTTTGGTAGCAGAGCGTGGTTGAAATTTAGCCGCTGTTGCATTACTGAGTATAAACTCATATTTGTATGAGCTTGTATCTTATCACCTTGTAGACAGTATTGTAGTGTTTGTCAGGTCAGTTATTGTCTAAAATACATTAGATTTAATTGTATAAGTTGACCTAGATAATTTGAAACACATTGTCACATAACCTCAATCAGTAATTGTTGATTTGTATTGTTGAAAAATCTAACTTAAATTTGTTGCTGTTACTATTAATGAGTCACTTTGATTGAATACATATCAGTTATATGTATCAATTGATTTAGTTTATTGCATATATTGATATATTAAGTTTGAACCTTACATTCTTAAGTCTTGTTATAATATATAGATAATAATTATTGTTAGGTAACACATATTCTGTGCTTACTTACTATTGTATATCTCAAATAACACAGCCAGTCTGTCTGTTGTAAGTAATTAGTTAATTTATTTGAATATTTAACTTTAATTAACTTATTTGAGGTTTCAACTTTTGATAGCTTTGACTTTGTTTTGTGTCAATATATATTGAAACTATTAATTTTGTTGGGCAGTAAATACCTGCCACTTGCTTGTACCAGCAGTAAACAGGCTAATACTTTGTTGGTTTCAAAGAATTAAGAAAAATTAAGTTTTGATTGTTAATTTTATTTAACGCTTGTCCGGGCTCTTTTGAATTTTGATTATGTCAGCTATCAAGGACTTGCGTGCGGCTGCTGGTGCTATTGCATCAGATTTGCGCTGGTTTGCCTCAGCCAGTGCTTTAATGAACCGGCCTGATCGCCAGCAGGCCTTACTTCAAAGGTACGAGCGGATTGACGATCGCCTGGCAAGTGTGGAACAGCAATTCCGCACTTTCAGCACTTGCTGTCTTGAAGTGTCAATCAATGATTTCACTGCTGACCACCGAAGTAAGGTCAGCGAAGACTATGCCCAGGTCTTAGACCTGTATGATGCTGTCTCCAATACTGCGAGACAACTAGTTGCCGATAGGGAAGGGCAACCCGGCCTGAAGCAGGAGCTTCCTAGGTCAGCACCGGGGCTGGTGAGTAGGCTCTACTTTGGACCTCCCCCATTTTGATGGCTGCCTAGGAAGCTACCTGGGCTTCGTTAATTTGTTCGACAGCCTAGTCAATGATAGGGCTGACCTTCGGCCAGCGCAAAAGTTGGCCTATCTAATGTCGGTTCTGGATGGGCAGGCTAAGGGCCTCATCCAGCATCTGCCCGTGTCTGACGAGGCGTACCAGACGGCTCGGGTTCTTGGACTAAATGTCTCGTGTTGTCTACTGTCGCCAGAACCTTTGATCCGAACGGTTGGATTTGTCCTATCATATTTTGGGCAAAATGCTTCTTGCAGAAGCTTTGGACAGCAGGATTGACCTGGGACGAACCTCTGCACGGCGCTCTTGTTGAGGAATGGACCTCCTTTGTATCCTCACTTCCTGCCGTCAACGAGATCTCCTTGCCTCGTCCCATCCTTCCTCCCGGGAAGTACAAGGCCACCCTTCACGGGTTTTGTGACGCCTCGGAACGTGGTCACGCCGCCGTGGTGTACTTGCGTACAGTTAGTGCCTCAGGTCAGGTGAGGGTTTCCCTGATCATGGTAAAGAGCAAGGTGGCATCCCTTCGGACATCTCTGACCATTCCAAAATTGGAGCTCTCGGGAGCAGCCCTACTTGTACGCTTGTTGAACCACGTGTCCAGTACTTTGGGTAAAAGCATTTGTATTGATGGGACCTACGCCTGGACAGACAGCCAAATTGTACTTTGTTGGTTGAAGGCGTCTGTCCACACTTTGGAGGTATTTGTTGCTAATCGCGTTTCTCAAATCCAGAAATCCGAAGTCAAGCTTGTTTGGAGACACGTGCCAGGTGAGCTCAACCCGGCTGATTGTGCCTCGCGCGGATGCTTGACGCCTAGTTTGATAGGTCATTCACTGTGATGGGGTCCGGAATGGTTGAGTCGACCAGAAATTGATTGGCCTCGAACGCCAGTTTTGAATACTTCTAATTTGCCGGGTCTACGAACACTCGCTCTTGAAAAGGTGGAATGCGCCTTCGACCCCGATTTTTTGTTGAATCGTTACAGCTCCCTTGACAAGTTGTTAGGTGTTACTGCTTGGATAAAGCGTTTTGTTTTTAATTTTAGGCACCCACAACAGAAACGACTGACACCGTTTATCTCACCACAGGAACGACAGGAGTCCCTCACCTTTTGGGTTCGTTCTGTGCAATTGGCGCATTTTGAAAAGGAGATTGCTATCCTTAAATCAGGGAGATCGAAATTGTCGGGAGCTGTCTCTAAATTGAACCCCTTTTTGGACGATACGGGTCTCTTGCGCGTTGGAGGGCGTCTCAAGAACGCCAACCTCCCTTACGGGGCTCGTCACCCCCTTTTGTTACCTAAGGACGGTCATTTGGTACGCTTGTTGGTAACTGACCGTCACCTTAAAAATTCGCATGCTGGTTGTAATGCTTTGTTGGCCATTTTGCAACGCGAATTTTGGATCTTGTCTGCCCGAAGAATTATTCGGAGTGTAGTCTTTCGCTGCATCCCTTGCTATAAGCTCAAGGCTTCTACCATGCAGCCCTTGATGGGGGACTTACCGGCAGATCGCGTAACTGAAAGCAGGACGTTTGACGGTGTTGGCACGGACTTCGCTGGTCCCTTTTTGGTGAAAACGTCGACACTTCGAAACAGCAAGACTGTTAAGGCCTACTTGTGTGTTTTTGTTTGCCTCTCCACAAAGGCCGTTCATTTGGAACTGGTCTCCTCACTTACGACCGAGGCGTTTGTAGCCACATTTGACAGATTTGTATCCCGCAGAGGGCTGCCTTCCTTGATCCGCTCTGACTGCGGCACTAACTTCAAGGGCACGTATAATTATTTGAATGATGTTGTTAATTTTCTTGAAACCAACAAGGCTGATATAGGTGATAGGCTTGCCCGACGTGGGATAAATTGGTTGTTTTCCCCACCAAATTGCCCACACTGGGGTGGTATATTTGAGGCCGCCGTAAAATCGGCCAAAACACACTTGCGCAGGACAATCGGTGAATCTGTGCTTACATTTGAGGAACTCGCAACTGTGTTTTGTAAGATCGAGACCGTTTTGAACTCTCGGCCGTTGTGCCCGATCTCCTCAGATCCGAATGATTTGGAGGCCCTTACGCCGGGCCATTTTTTGATTGGTCGCCCACTTGTCGCCTTGCCTGAGTACCCCTATATTGATAGCTTTTGGAAACGCTGGAACTTGGAATATTTGCACATACTCCAGCAACGCGTTAAGTGGACCGACAAGACCGATCCACCCAAGATTGGTGACCTCGTTTTGATAAAGGAGGCTAACCTTCCGCCACTCAGATGGCGCAGGGGGCGCATCCTTCGTTTGGTAACTGGGGCTGATGGAGTTCCCCGATTTGCTGAGGACTTGGTGGACGGTTCGATTCTGAGGAGAGCGGTTGCAACATTGTCACGTCTACCAACCGATTAGCGGACCGGTAGGCCGGTCCGGGGCGGGTGGATGTTTGAAATAGAATTAGTTTTTATTATAAGTCAAATCGATTAGATCGATTGAGTAACATTTTGTTTAGTCTATTGAAAATTTCTGACAATGGTCACACTGAACTGTCACTTCCGTCCTTCCCGCGTTGAAAAATTACCACGTTGTCATCTCGTACGTAAAATAATTGATCGCCTTTTTGAAAAGCACATCCTTGTAGCTACGCGAATAGTTTGTGAAATCTGATACGTAATTGCCGCTTTTGACTTCCGGCAAAGTTTGTTGTAAATTGATGACATATTGAACATTTGTGAAAAGTTTTGTGAACCGCAAAAGTGCATCGTGGTCTGGAGAAGGACTTCGCCGAATTGTATACTGGTATCTATCGATTCTCTTGTTATTTTGGCCAAAATTATAAGTTAATCTATAGGTCCACTTCAAGAACATCACCAGGAGCTATAAGGTAAAATTTTCATATAACTACCTTATAATTTGTCATCGCTGAGAATCTCAGCAATATGTGTCAGACATTTGATTGCTTTAGGCCAACTGGATGAATATAAATTAGCTTCCACTGTGCCTACAACCAATTCCCAGTAAGCCTACGGTAATTCTAGACACAGATCATCATCATCAGCGTTGTTTATAACCTGTTTCACCGCTGGATATAGGAGGCTCATAAAGAAACAAATTATTAATAACTATTCTAATGATTCTCGTAATAAGACAAATCATTGAGACAAAATTATTTAACTGACTTTCATAATTATGTACCTACCTACTTGCTGATAAAAACATCTTCTGAGCTTTAAATATGCTATAGAAGATATGATTACAAACCCACTAATAAGGGCCAAAGCAGCGATCAGAGGACACGATTCATCGGACCGATGAGTAGGGCTCGATAGATTGGGCGTTCTGATCACACTACACGATATCGCCACCCTAACTCACTTGGTAGCCGAACGCCGAGCAGTGAAGATGGCGGCAAAGTATCAAAAACTTGGAATCGCTCTTGCAGTAACAGCGGGTGTAGTAAAACAAAAAAAGAAAAGAAGATGTTGGGTAAAGGAATATTTACTCTGGAGAAATAAATTGTGTAACATGAACATTTTGTGTGTTTTATTTGAGCCGGAGGACTTTAGAAATTACGTCCGAATGAATTCTGGACAATTTAATCATCTTTTTATAAACTTCCAGTACGTTGAGTATTATCTCTCTTTGGCGTTCCGTAGCCATTTTCACTCTACACGTCCTTTCACGCCGAATGCCGCGCTGGCACTGAGGGCCCTAACCGCGATCAGACAGCACGATTCATCGGGCCTTAGGGACTTAGGGTGGTCGGGCACCCTCGATCGCCCGATTTAGGGACACTAACAGCCTAACAGCGATCACACCACCCAATCCATCGGGACTTAGGGCACGATGAATCGGGCCGTCTGATCGCTGCTAAAATCTTTGAAAATAAGTACTATGTAGTAAATAGAGTATCAAAGCCTCCTGCGTTATCAAGGCTCATACAGCTAACGACTATCATTTCATGGGGGCAGAACTAATGTGCACGAAAATACTACGCAATAGAACTAGTGTATGCAATGTTAACTTAGTCTTATCTGTAGTCAAAAGTTTGCAATCACATTCTCAATAACACAAAAAGAATACAGTAAAACCGCTTCTCCATTTTGCTAATAGTAAGTTTCGTTTAGTTTTACATTATGTAATATTCTGCTTCTACGAAAACACGTCCCTACAGGGTAACAAAAATATCAAACTCATATTTATAGAACAATATTTGACTATCTTTATGAAAACTTAGACTCTATTATATTTGTTCTCCAAGATTTGGCAAAAATTATTCATTTCTTGACCTTTAGACAACGGAAAAAGATCAGCAATGTAGCATAAACATAAATATTGGATCCATTTTTTAAACAAGCTGATGTTTTACTTAGTTATCCTAACAAGAAAATCAAAGGACTCATTTAATGAATTCTGATTTTCCTCGTTCATAGTAAAGAGAAAATAAATTGGATTCTACTAATCACAGTCGTAAATAAGATGTTTTAGAACTTCCAAATCTAATAACAAAAATTAGATTGAGATTTTCTCTTTACTGTTTGACCTGTATTTAGTATGGTGTTTACTAGCCTGGGATCCGCAGACTTGACGCAGGACAACTCTGTGTTCTACGTTAACGGCGGTGAAACAAAGTGACATGAAACATTGTGACAGAAACTGCTATTTGTAATGTAATTGCTATCTAACTGCTATTTGCATATGCATCGTAACATCTCAAGTCGTAACAAATGCCGTAGCGCTATCGCGTATCTCACTCTTATGTATTATTATACACCAACTAAACAGCATGTCAATCGCTAGACGGCCATGGGTGGGCAAATACGTGCGTTAATAATAAAATTGTAACCTTATTATGGCAATTTATATGTTACCTTTGCACATAATATTTTCTTGGGTTTACGCGAATGTTACACATTGAAATTAAACTACAGTTACGGATTTTATCGCGTTATATTGGTTTCACTGGTTAAGTGGTGTAACCAGTTAAACCAATATAACGCGATAACATCCGTAAACTGTAGATTAATTTCAATTACCTTTGCACGTTAATATTTTGTATAAAATTATTTAGTAATATGAAAATTACTGCTGATTACCTAATGAACAATCTAGACTAGGACAATAATACGTACAGAGTGTTACAAGACCCATCACCAAGCCGAAATCGACTCGTTTTGAATATCATGCTACGTCATACTAAGGAAATTATTCCTGGGAAACAAATATTTTCTTTAAGTAGACGCTTTTTTAAGCCGCAATTAAATTAACCTGCGCGTGTGCAATACTCGAAATACCTACTTATCCATGAGTGCATTGGACATGTATAGAACAAATTGGCGGGATAAATTCATCGATTTAGTACGTAATTACAAAAAAACAATATCAAATAACGACTAAATTCCTAAAACCCTTCAGTAACACAAAGGACAATGGCAGATCTCCATACATCAAAATGTCTGAAATTAAATTGCAGCGAACAGTAAGGAAAAATATATCAAAAAAATTGGCGTAAGTAACAGACTCTACAAATGATTCTATTTTCACTCAGGAAAGGTGGAAAAAGACGATATCGGTGTTTGAAGTTTTAGTTAAGAATGAACAATGTGGGTACAATGAAAGTTATAGTATGAAAGTTAAACAATGTAGGTAGGTAAGTTTGAATTATCAAATGACATATGTCAGATTGACATCAAAACGCGGAAGTATTTTGTAGCATCTAACTGTCACAGCCAAAGACAAAAGCAGAGCTGCACATTTTAAATCGATTTTATGTGAAATCGATACAACTTTAAAATGATGCTGTGACGTTTTTATTTGATTTAAACGTTGTTTTGCTTCAAAAATATTAGCTTATTGATATAATGTTGATTAAATATTTAATAACTGCATTTTAAACCAAACCAACTCTATAAAGGTCGATCGTATCGATTACTTATTTAATAATCGATACGGATATAGCACTCACGTCTATTCATGTCACACCATTGTCTATGGCAACAATCAAATAAAAAGTATTCGTAATCAATTGGAATGCTTTTGACGTGACAACGTCTTATAAATTGGTTTGCCGGGTGACACTTCAAGAAACTGCGTTACGCTCCGCTCACGTTATGCGCTCACAATGAGAGCGAGTGAGAGGCACGCGTCCCGCCTAAGAGCGAGAGAGACAGACATAAAAAGTGAAAGGCACGCGTCTTTCATCCTTCTTCCTACTATACGAATGAATATTCACATTAAAATTATTTTACCACTCAAAGTCGTTGTCACGTAAAACTTTCGCCCGTATACCGACTTTACAGGCAACCAATTTTTTATCATCATAAAATACTCCAGCTTTAACGAGACAAAGTGAAAATATTAAAAATCGTAGAAAAAAAAACAATTTGTTTTGTTCATATGAAGTTTAAGGTCGCCACAACAAACCCAGAAAAAATTCTGCCATTGTCCTTTGGGCAACGAGTTGAGAGCATAACTGTTTAAATTATTGCTTAATTATCCACTTGACAAAACCTAAACAGTTGATAAGCCATAGTTAACGAAAACAAAACGGGCGACGTATGATATAGGTGGGCGGTTAATTGTGCCTGTGAGTGTATAAATCAGTCAAGTGAAACGAAAAACGGCAAGATAAACATAAGCATGGTTTCCAAATAGGTATATATGATATCCTATCCCACAGATATGGTAAAAATACATATCAATACAGGTAAAAGTATGTTTCATTCATACATACACACATAGACTCACGCCTGTATCTCGGAGGGGTAGGCAGAGACTCTTCTGTTTAGGGTACTTCTGATCTGTCTTTTTTTAAGGATGTCTCCAATCTGGTCAGAGAACGTCCGCCTAGGTCATTCCCTTCGTCCTGTCCCATTCACACTTGCCTTATATATCTTCTTTGTCAGTCTTTCGTCATCCATCCTCTTCATGTGCCCAAACCATCTTAACATGCCTTTCTCGATGCTTGTCACTACATCTTCTTTTACTCCTCACCACTCTCTTATCACACAATTCTTTCCTCTGGCGGTCAAAGATACACCACATACACATACTTCTCAGTGCTCTCATTTCTACAGCATTTATTGTACTTTCAATAAGTCTCTTCTTCATTCAATGTTTCATTCAATCCGCGTCATTTGCAAGAAGATTGGATAAAACGTATCTACCGAAAGTACTACTGAAGCGTATCTATTGTTGTATTTCGGGTTTTGTGTACATCATATTTGATGTACTTTTGGCACGGCCAAATATTTTTGCTGATCAGACCTCTATGTAAGTTGGCTTCTGTCTCGTATAAATTTCTGTGTCTATTTGCAGTATATTATTGGATTCGTGTGTCTTTGCATTGTAATGAGACAGATTCAATTGGCTGGATATCAAATGGGTAAATAAGAATCTCGAATCACAGAGTTTGTTATCGAATGCCTCCGAAACGGCTTGAAAGATTTTTATAAAAAAATGTATAAGTACATTTGGAACGTTGTAGGCTATTTTATACCTCTATGTAACAAGAATGGTCCTATCCAGATCATTTCTTTGTTGTGACGTAAATTATTATCTATAGGCTCACGCCTGCATCCCCGAAGAGGTAGGCAGAGGTGTAATATTACACTCACATTTCGCCATGAATTTTAAAGTCCCACGTAATAGGGGGCGAGCCTATTGCCGTTATCGGGCACATTACCAGACTCCGAGCTGCTACTGAGAATTCGGAAAAACCCAGTAACACTTTTTGCCCGACCCGGGAATCGAACCCGCGACCTCCGATCAGCAGTCGCATACGCTATCCACTGGACCACGCAGGCAGTCAATTTATCTATCTACTAATTATATCTATCTACTATATATCTATATACTATAATTATTATCTATCTACTATAAAACAAAATATTAAATTGCACTTCTCATATAGAGTAAGAAAAATATGAATTATTACCCGTGTGGTGACGGATTAAGAATACGGATTGTCACCACCCCATATCATCCTATCATCATCCTAACATATCCATGTTGTACCTGCTCCTATTCAGGTTGGGAACTCTACGCTCGAAGTTGTCGACAAGTATACCTACCTGGGACAAGTAGTCCAATTAGGTAGGTCCAACTTCGAGAACGAGGTCAATCGTCGAATCCAACTCGGTTGGGCAGCGTTCGGGAAGCTACGACATATCTTCTCGTCCGATATCCCGCAGTGTCTCAAGACGAAAGTCTTTGACCAGTGTGTGTTGCCAGTGATGACTTACGGATCAGAGACGTGGTCGCTCACTATGGGCCTTATCAGAAGGCTCGAGGTCAGGCAGAGGGCGATGGAGAGAGCTATGCTTAGAGTTTCCCTGCGAGATCGAATCAGAAATGAGGAGATCCGCAGTAGAACCAAAGTCGCCGGCATAGCTCTCCGGATAGCCAAGCTGAAGTGGCAGTGGGCAGGGCACATAGCTCGAAGAACCGATGGCCGTTGGGGCAGAAAGGTTCTGGAGTGGCGGCCACGTACCGGACGACGCAGCAGAGGTAGGCCCCCCGCAAGGTGGACCGACGACCTCGTCAAGATCGCGGGAGGCGGTTGGATGCGGGCGGCTCAAGACCGGTCTGTGTGGAGAACCTTGGGGGAGGCCTATGTCCAGCAGTGGACGTCGTTTGGCTGATATGATGATGATGATATCATCCTATCGGTGTCGTAAGAGCCGACAGAGGGAGCATATTATGCAGAGAACAGCACTGTAAGAGAAGGAAAACTTGATACAAACCCTATACCAACCCATTTGCCCAGAGTGATATAGTAGGCCAATGCCTCCTTACAAAGGAGAAGCCTAGTCCAGCAGTGGACTGTTAAAGGCTGATGATAAAAATATGAATACATTCAAAGTTTCTTAGAATATATAACTTCACTGTTGTCGCGGTTGTTGGCACTTTCAACCCTCCAATACTCAGGTTATTAAAAAAACTAATATTAATAGTCATAACAAAGTTCTTCAAAAGCGTATATAAATAGCTTTTATGTCGGATTAAGAACAAAAGCAATAAGTATAAGTTTTAATTATAATTGTGTACCACACAATTACGAACGGACTGCAAAGATAACAATGGAAAAGTTTTTATTTGTACAATAGATAGCACTTATAATGTAATAGTTAGTGTTATCAAAGCTTCTTGTAGTTTTTATTTGGTTTGCAAGTCTTAATAGTATCCAAGAAGTTGTAATGAGATAAGAAGACATAATAAAGTGAAATTTGATTTCAACTTGGACTCTACAAAGTATGAACATCTTGAGCAAAAGGGTGTGGGACTGATGACAAATTATTGAATTATTTCTTGCATATGTTATATAATTATGATTTTTAAGGACATCACGAGGCACTAAAGAATAAAAATTTATTGTTCGTATAATTGAATGAAGTAACAAGGTTATGAAGTTAATAGTAGAAAACACATAATTACCTCATTCTCCCAAACAATTGAGATACTAACTACTGACGTCATCTAGCAGAAATGCACTCCCGATGTGTTTTTAATCGTTGAATAAAATGAAATGTGTTTAGATTACAATATTTGAGATATGAAATGTATATGTGTATATATATCTATGATATGTTGCTATTAAATGTATTATTAAAATATTTAATAGCAAAAAACTAAATAAATAAAATGCAAGATAGCAAAAATTATTCAAAGACATCAGCTGTAAATTTTAATACTTATAAGAACCTCGTAACCAGCATGTCGTGTTTGACGGTGTTGTCATTAAAAATGCACTACAACTATCAATATATACAGCATGCCACATAATAAAATGCAATCGAATATACATAATATTATCGCCTCACCGTCCACTGTGGTGCCACTCAAAGGGCTAATTAACACCGACACCCAGGTCAACTGTCATATTTGTTAATGACAGCCGCTAAGCAGCTGCGACTGACAGCTGAACTTGCTCTTTATGGCAAAATGGGGTTCGATATTGAAGACACTGTTCTACTAGAAGGTCATACAAAAACTTGTTTTGTATAACCAATCTGAAGTTATTACATTTTACTTAAATTACAATCGGTAACACTATATTTGTGGCTACGGAATGCCAAGGACACTACGGTGGTTATAAAAGTGTCTCACGCATCTTCCACCTGCTCCAAACTCAACCCATAGAGTAACGGAGGGTATACCCAGCAATAGTGTTTCCACATCGAGATAATAACCGGCCAACTGTATGTTAAGCCACGCAAGATGCAGGGTTCCGTAGTACCCCTTACCCATTGACCTGAGGATAGTGCACTTAAGCACAATACTCGTTTTATTTCGCTCCCAAAGTTTAAATTAATTGTTTATTACTCGTTAATTAGTAAAGTCTTATTAGCCCTTATAATTGTCTTTGAAAGTTTATTACATACTACGGTATAGAAGATAGAGGGGGCGACACTAAACTTTGCAATCGGTGATTTTTCATAAATATTTGGCAAATGAATCCCTAAATAAAAAAACGGTTAAAATAAACCTGTTTTGCATTTGAAATACCTATCAAACGAAACCCCATACATTGTTGTGGAAATTAAAAACAACGCTTTCTCATATTGGTTTCTGAGCTACCAGTAAACGAAAGATATTCAAAATGTTATACTACAGTTTTATCCGCTAAATTACACTGTAATGCACCTACGACTCAGAAGGCTAGTCATGAGCTATCGAAAACGTAAGTGAGTTATTTAAAAAAAATATTTTTAAAACCTAAACGTGTCGTCTTTGAATAGTCTCGTCCCCTGTGATCGAAATGATGTGAGCTAAACAAAATCTGACGTAGACTTTCTGGAACAAACAGTCGTGAATTTAGACGTGTATATTATACTTGCTAAGTCAATTACGATTTAGCTTATTACAAAGTTTGTGGCTGGCTCTGTCAAAAGGCTTCGCAATAAAGATATTCCACCTACCCTTTCAATCCTAAGGAAACGTTTTCAGACAATCTGCTTAATTACTCTGCTAGAAGGTTAGTTCTATGAATTTTATTAATCTCACTTACATAATAATACGATTCGCGCCTTTTCGGGCTCTGTACTGATATTCAAGAAATCTGACTATCTAGATGTCCAGGCTTGTTCCAGTAGGTAGCAGCGTGGATATCAGCACATTATTTTGATAGATCGCACACTTTTTTTTATAATATTCTACAACATTCACACAACACCATCTAGTCCCAAACTAAGCAGAGCTTGTGCTATGGGTACTAGACAATGGATAAACATACATATATACTTTACATCTGTCTTTATAGGACGAGGTGTTTACACTTATTTTGTACCTTCTTCGTATCTACCACAATATTTTTACAAACTTATCCTAAGCAAAAGAAAACAAAAGATATATTTTATCCGTGACGGTAAAATATCACTAAAATACGCCTCAAATAAAATTCAAATATTCAGACTTATACTAAAACGGCCACAGTACAAATTAGAATTGACAGTCCCCAAGCTAGCTCCGGATTTAAAATTAGGTATTCATGTACAATCCGTAACACACGTGACATATTTCCAGTAAAAGTTGATCTACCTCCGCCCGGCAAGCCAATACAATAACAGATCAAGATAAAATGTATGGTTTATGTACACGTGTCTTGGCTAAAGCCAGGCAGGCCACCCCTTTTTAAATTTTTATCCATCACGCGGGATAAATTTACATTGAAGCGCGTACCTTATGGGTACTTTCTTTAAGCGTGTGTGATTTTTTTATGAAATCCCCTTTTGCTACACGTTTTCCTGTGTTAATTAATGCTGAAATGCTTCACCGCTACATACGTAGTAGTTAGTAGTGTAGGCTTCTCAAAGACTCTCCAAACCAAGGAGCAAGTATATTGCTCCTTGCTCCAAACGCAGCGGAATATTTTTATACAAAGTAGATAAGAGGAACGAGTTCGTATTTCATACCGCTGGCCTGCGATCTACTTTGTTTGTGATATTATGTATAAATGCTACTAATAGATAACGTTATTTTTACTCAATCTATTATGTATCAGGTAAAATATGGTGACGGATTAAGAATACGTAATGTCACCACCCCATATCATCCCATGGGTGTCGTAAGAGCCGACAGAGGGAGCATATTATACAGAGAACAGCACTGTAAGAGAAGGAAAACTTGATACAAACCCTATACCAATCCGTTTGGCCAGCGTGGTATAGTAGGCCAATTCCTCCTTTCAAAGGAGAGGCCTAGTCCAGCAGTGGACTGTTAAAGGCTGATGATGCTAAAATAAATATCGTGGTTCTAAGGAGAGGTTCCTCCCTGTCTACTACTATCAACGGTGTTACAAGTAAAAAGAAGTAGATATGCTACAGGCGTATCAAAAGCAGGACGCTAAACATAAGCCAGTTGGCAAGTCTGACATATGTGTGTGTGACGTCGCGAGCCTGTGTCATAGTGAAACTGACACATCTTGTCAACCGAAATTAAAATAAATACGGAGTTATCGATGTGTGCGTTAGTGTCCAGTTTCTACGGATAGTTTACTACGTAGATAACGTATCTACGACTTTTCTAATATCATTGACTACTATAGTTCATAAGATTAAACCCTGATAACAGACAGGCAGAATGAAACTAGTCGCCTTGGTAACTGGTTTCGATGGCACCCCTTGTGTACAGCACTCTAAAAATAGCTACATATCTTAGATACCGAAACATGTTCCAATAATTTATTCAGTTCACAATTAGAACACTTTCACAGATCTTAGTTCATTTATAATTTGATAAATAACTAATATGGCAAAGTTTTGGTCCGCACAGAAACTTGTAAGTACTAGATAAGAAGATTTATTGTTTCACTGAACTGTATAAGTTCAGTTAAACAATAGCAAGAGTCATGCTCAAGTTCGTAGTTCCTATATTTATGGTGAGAAAGCTAAGATAATAACCCAAAACCCATATTTATCCAAAATTACCTTGCATAAGTATGTCATCCAATACATTCACCGAAAGTAACTTATTCAAATGCAATTTAACATACGTACATTTTGTCGTGCTTCTACATTACTGGATATTGGTGCCATGAGACCTTTGCATTCGGAATTCGCAATAAATGGAATTGCTGTTTTAAAAGCGCGAATACTGAGAAAAAGACCTGCTGAATCTAATTATGGATTGAGCGGATCCGAAAAGTGTCGTCGCGACTTCTGCTATTTGGTTTTTAGATATCTAAATGGCGTTTTGTTTTCTTTTGTATGAGGAATGTAAATGGAATGTGTCTGCTTTAAAGGATTAATGCAAATCCTGGTTTGGAATATTCAGTGTGATTTGCCAAAGTTATTTGTTTTGTGGTTTTTAAATGAAACGTTTCTCTATTAGCATTATCATCGGCCCTGTATATAAACTGTCCCACTGCTGGGTAAGGGCCTCTTCTCACCACGAGAAGGGTAAGGCCATAGCCCACCACGCTAGCTAAGTGCGGGTTGGCAGACTTCACATGTCTTTCGGGAACATTATGGAGAACTCTCAGACATGCAGGTCGATGAAGGAAAACATCGTGAGGAAACCTGCATGTCTGAGAGTTCTCTTTAATAGTTAACCCAAATATATTTTCTTATAGTAATACACATTGTCATATACAGGTAATTTTAAGATGTGTTAAGTTCATCATAATTATGAATCTAATGCTTATAGACACGTTCTTCTGTATGTTGCTGATAATGTGTTGCTGCAATATTCTGTTAAAATATATCTGCGAATTAATTCATGAAAGTAATTAAAACAAGTTTTCTTTAAGCTTCTACGTCATTAATCTCACGTTAACCATCAAAATATGCTTTTCCGTTTAAGCTATAATTAATCATTGTTCGCGATGCGCCTCATTATTGCAGCATAATTATTTGCGAACGTGCTTTGCAGCGGCGCAATATATGTGGAACAAGTTAGGAACAATTATTAATTTCGAAGCCTCTTCTATTATTATCAAAACTATAAGTTTATCGGCACAAAGGATTTAAATCAATACTTAAATGTCATGATTATGGGCATAATTTTAGAATTCCAACGGAAACTTAACACTGAACAATTTTTGTGACAATGTCAATGCATTAAATAGTGTATCTGCTCTTGTAAATTCTAAATAGAGACTCAATTTAATTTCTAACGGTTGATGCTAATAAATGAATGATTGTAAAAAACATAAATATTAGGGCAAAGAGAGTATAAATCAATCTAAATAAAATTCTTGCGTTACTAACTGACAAACAAGGCACAGCAAAAACGACTGAAATCAAGAAGACTCAAAGCCGAAAACTGAAATCATGAATAAATCCTTGGGGACCGTAGGAGTGCATTAAGAAGTGATTTCCCGAAATGCCTGAAAAAATGTGCGGTCGTAGCTTCGGGCATCGGTTAGTATAATACAAACGTTTTAATTCTACCGGCTTTAAATCGTTTGCTTGACGTTATAAAAAGTATCGCATTGAATTATAAATAGTAATTCAAGCATACCAGAGCATTTTAATATTGAATGCCAGCCCTTTATTCAGTTTCTCATGGTTTATTAAACACAGCGAACAATGAACAGTAGGTATTATGTTAATTTTTCTGAAAGGTTTTCTGCGTTATTAAAAGACTAATAGGGTACAAGTTTAAAAATGCACTTGGAAGAATGCAATCTGAAATGGTTTGTGGATAGTATATTTATTTATTTATTTATCAGACTCATTAAATATCAGATCTATACCTATTACAGATATTTAAGACATAATTCATTATTTAATCTTGGTTTTGTTGAGAGGTAATTGAACGAACTTATTTTAAGTTGTCTTGAAGGATACCTTAACTTATATAACCTTTGTTGTTTGTTGTGTTTACTCCAATAACCGATAATGCGGCACTGTTGCAAGCGCCATGTTCACGGATGTATTGAGTTCAATTCCTATAATTAAACGAAATTACTAAAGGTATGACGAAGTATATTGGAATTACAAAAAATAGCTTATTTTGAGACCTTTTCATTTAAAACATTGACTGTCTTATTGTCACATAAATAGTGATACGACGTAAAATGATGAAATGTGAAATACTTATTTTGTTGTAAAAACTTTTTAAGAAAATCTTGGAGACTAGGGAAAACTTAATAACGTACCATTATTGTAATATGAAGCGGCGATAGCCTAGTGGTGTACGTAACGGACTGCCGCGATGGTGGTCTCGCGTTCGATCCCCAGGTACCTCGGGCACACACCTCTGAGATTTCGAAGTTATGTGTGTATTAAAAATGTTAATTATCGCCCGCTGAATAATGTGCCCGTTAGATGGCAATAGGCTCGCCCCCTATTACATTGGGACCTAAAACATAACTGGTGAAATGTGGGTGTTTATACACCTCTGCCTACCCCTTCAGGAATAAAACGCGTGAAGTTATGTTATGTATTGTAATACCTAGACTATGAAAATTCAACGGTGTCAAATTATTGGATATTCGAATCAACACTTTTTGATAAATATCTCGAAGGACAATTGTCAGCCCTATCATTGACTGGGCTGTCGAACAAATTAACGAAGCCCAGGTAGCTTCCTAGGCAGCCATCAAACCCCCATTTTGATGGCTGCCTAGGAAGCTACCAGGTCCAAAGTAGGGAGCCTACTCACCAGCCCCGGTGCTGACCTAGGAAGCTCCTGCTTCAGGCCGGGTTGCCCTTCCCTATCTGCAACTAGTTGTCTCGCACTATTGGAGACAGCATCATACAGGTCTAAGACCTGGACACAGTCTTCACTGACCTTATTTCGCTGGTCAGCGGTGAAATCATTGATTGACACTTCAAGACAGCAAGTGCTGAAAGTGCGGAATTGCTGTTCCACACTTGCCAGGCGATCGTCAATCCGCTCGTACCTCTGAAGTAAGGCCTGCTGGCGATCAGGCCGGTTCACTAAAGCACTGGCCGAGGCAAACCAGCGCAAATCTGATGCAATAGCACCAGCAGCCGCACGCAAGTCCTTGATAGCTGACATAATCAAAATTCAAAAGAGCCCGGACAAGTGTTAAATAAAATTAACAATCAAAACTTAATTTTCCTTAATTCTTTGAAACCAACAAAGTATTAGCCTGTTTACTGCAAGTGCAGGCAAGTGACAGGTATCTACTGTCCAACAAAATTTATAGTTTCAATATATATTGACACAAAACAAAGTCAAAGTTATCAAAAGTTGAACCTTCGAATAAGTTAATTAAAGTTAAATATTCAAATAAATTAACTAATTACTTACAACAGACAGACTGGCTGTGTTATTTGAGATATACAATAGTAAGTAAGCACAGAATATGTGTTACCTAACAATAATTATTATCTATATATTATAACAAGACTTAACAATGTAAGGTTCAAACTTAATATATCAATATATGCAATAAACTAAATCAATTGATACATATAACTGATATGTATTCAATCAAAGTGACTCATTAATAGTAACAGCAACAAATTTAAGTTTTCAACAATACAAATCAACAATTAATGATTGAGGTTATGTGTGACAATGTGTTTCAAATTATCTAGGTCAACTTATACAATTAAATATTATGTATTTTAGACAATAACTGACCTGACAAACACTACAATACTGTCTACAAGGTGAGATATATAGCTCATACAACACCAATCTGAGTTCAGATACAATCAACGGCTAAGCTAAACTTGTAAGTTTACAATATAGGCACAGTTAACCACGCTCTTGCTATCAAAATTTATGTCTAGAATTACCGTAGCCAGGCAGGAAGGTGTATCAGAAGTGCGCAGTGGAAGATGTAATACATCTACCTGACCACGATAGACAATGATCCAGACACAATGCACTGCGTTGCACAGTGATGAATTGAAATCAATCAATATCAATATTATATTTCACTTACCCGCTATCCTTGCTGATGTCAGGCTTGAGCTAAATTTGACACATTCGTACAAGTATATTGGCCAAAATAAATGAATGAAGTATCTTATACTTAGCTAGCTGCAAATGCGACGTTTTAAGGACACGTTGGCACGTGGACTCGATACCGGATTCACAATTTTCACAAATGTCAATCAATAGTTCACAATCAATTTACCGTTGCCAGCACTAGATCAGGCGGCATTCAAGACGGTTTACTCAATTTAATTCAATTCGCGTTAATTCAAAGGGCGATATTTTACGTACGAGACGACAACCGGCGAGTTAATTTTTCAAGGAAGCGAACGGAAGAGACAGTTCAGTGTGACCATTGTCAGAAATTTTCAATAGACTAAACAAAATGTTACTCAATCGATCTAATCGATTTGACTTATAATAAAAACTAATTCTATTTCAAACAAAGTTTCTTCGCGCCTTAAGCGCATCTGCAAAGCATTTAACTCGATAAATTTTATAAAAGCCTTCGTAGTTCGAATTAAAACTCGGAAAGAGTCTCGGAGTCTTGTTGACTTATGCAAAAGTTTAGAGGACATTTGCCGGCAGATGCCGTTGCAGAAGTTTATTTAAAAATAAAATTTCTTGCTTTTAGGTTTTAGTAACATGGTGATGTGGCAGGCGGAATAAGCAAATATGTTTTGTAAGCAAATAGTTCCTATCTTCCGTGGCATTTCAACTGTATTTAAAACAAGTGTAATGTAGTGTTGTCTCTCTCTTGCTTGAGAACTGTTTCGTGTAAATCAGACATTACGATTTTAACCTACTGGCAACTGTGGGGGTAAGCGAAATTGACTGCCGAAAGCACAGCTGATCTGCGAGAAGCTTATCGCATAGAAAGAAAGAATAATAATAAAATATTTTAAATAATCAGATACAAAAATATTGCTCCCTAGACACAAAGCAGTTCGCCAGGTTAATCTTTTACGCACCCATCCACCCAGCCACTCGCTATCTCTCTGTGTGCACACTCAAAACGTCTCTAAACAAATTGTTTTTCAAATTGTCCGGTTGCTACGTCAGCTGTGCGGAGCTTTGGTGTGCTCACGGTGGCGTGAAAATGAAAGAGCATTGCTCTCACCTTATCTTCTTAGCGATTTTCTTTTTTGTTACCGTTCTTATAAGATACATACTGTTGCGTTTGCAACTTTTCTTGTTTGGTTTTGAGTTCTAAAGGTAGGTAATATGGCAAGTAAATGAGTTTGCTACGATGCTTTAAATAAGATTAATTAAACTACATTTGTTGTACAACATAAATTAAGACGAGACGGATTTAGCGAGAGTACTGACTAGAGTATGTATAGTTGTATATAATTATAATTTTCCTTGCTTAACTACTCATACATTATAAATTCTACACGTCTAATAAACAAAATCATCATCGTATTCTAATTTTACAACCGCTAAGGTATTGTTGTTCGTCCTTCTTTCACTTAGCCTGTGATGTTAGGGTATGATACTTGCGTGTAGAGATAGGAGACCGGAGGATGACATAAGCTATTTTTTATCACAAGCCCAGAAAAGTTCAGTTAAATCTTAAAAAATGTTCGGTAATTAATAATTGCTTTGATACATTATTTATGTCTTATAGTTTCGCTGGGCTGTTGTTGTCCTGCATGAGGTGTTCCATTTTACAAAATAAATAATAGCCTATATGTTGCCCAGACTTAATAGAAATATATCAAAAAAAAAGTTTCATTCAAATCCGTCCTGAAACTTCAGAGATTAGCGTGTACAAACAGACAAACAGATAAACATACATACATACATAGACTCACGCCTGTTTCCCGGAGGGGTAGGCAGAGACTACGGAACGCCATTTGCAACGATCTTGACATATCTCTCTTGCTTCATTCACTCCCATCAGATTCCTCATGCATGCTCTTCTGTTCAGGGTGCTTCTAACCTGTCCTGTTTTTAGGATGTCTCCAATCTGGTCAGAGAACGTCCGCCTAGGTCTTCCCCTTCGTCCTGTCCCTTCCACACTTGCCTTATATATCTGCTTGGTCAGTCTTTCGTCATCCATCCTCTCCACGTGTCCAAACCATCTTAGCATACCTTTCTCGATGCTTGTCACTACATCTTCTTTTACCCCACAACACTCTCTTATCACACAATTCTTTACTCTGTCAGTCAAAGACAGATAAACAGACTGAATATTTTTTTGAGATTCTTGCTCTATAACTGATTCTTAGCCTAAGTGAATTTTTTTTTATATATATTCAATATTTACAAAAAAAAATATATTTAAAGGTAGTAGTAGTAATATATATGTAGTAGAGCCTTGCTGATTTCAGCATGAATGGGCCGGCTCGACCAGGGAAGTACTACCCTCTCACAGAAAATTGACGTAAAGTAACAGTACTTAAACTGTTGCGTTTCGCTCGGTGAGTGAGAGTGCCGGATGCCCTATCCCTTATTCCTTCTCCCTCATCCCACTCCTTATCCTATCCCTTTTCCCAACCCCAAGGGGCGGCAACGCACTTGTGACTCCTGTGGTGTTGCTTGTGTCCATGGGCGGCGGTAATTGCTTTGCGTTACGACAAAAGTCAATTTTAAATCACAAACGGACGTTTTAGACTGTTACTAAGTTGTGTAAAATTATTATGTGTGTACACATAATTACCACAAAGCTTACAATTAAAACATGGCACCGCTCCATTTAACGCCTGATTTTCGCCGGAAGCGCAACATACAAGTGAACGACCGTTTTTACAAATGCAAATACATAATTATTTATTGGTTAATTACAAGTAGTTTTATAGTATTAAGCAATCAACCAACTGGACTTGTGACATGAGTATTGGGTTTATTTTGTTTGTGGGCACAATATGAGTGTGTCGTACAATCCTCGAAGTGATTTTCCGTGGGGTGACGCAATAGATGATGTTTGTTTACCTGATTTTTATAATAAATAGTGATATTATAATTGTAGCGCTCTATTACCAAATATTGGGTCGACTGTTTAGATAAAGTAAACAGCATGACATTGACAGGGAATTAAGACCCTTTCGTTTAATTTTAATAGGTTGTTGTATTGGATCCGATCTCGTGCCTTGCTCTTGCAAATTACTTGAGTTATTGATATGTGTGTTTGAATCCATTTTATATATTGTAAAATTTACAAAACTTCTATTTATATGAGTATAGTCATGTGACAGTTGTAGTCCAGGTATCTTAAAAAATTCTGCCAGATTTGACATTGAGCAATAGTATTTGCAATTTTTTTGGCATACAGGTTTCATAAAGAGGTTTTTATTTGATTTAATACAACCATGTGCTGTCTAGCCTATTGATTAAATCCGGAACATGCACAGCTTACGCCTCTATCGGTTGATATATTTATCCTCTTCAAAACTGGCCGCAAATGATTTTCATAAAACCTTATCAAATTAATGATGGCTGTTGAATAAAGAAGAAATTGTGTATTGTGGGCTTGACTTAAATCGTCGGTGCTTCACAATTTCATTGCGGTATTTTTTGTTGTGATTTAACGATCTTGGATAACAGTTTTAAAAGTCATTGTTAAAGTTATTACAGAGCTGGCAAGCTTTCATTTTTTAAGATCGGTGCTATTTTTACGTCGTTGTATTGTTTTATTAGAAATTAGAGGATGCCTGCAATTACCACATTTTTTATTTATCGCTATGTTCCTGATCTTATGGGATTTTGGACAAACTCTTCTAGTGCACCCCTATGCGCCACTAGGAAGATACATGCCAAATTTCAGCTTAGTAACTTTCAAACGAACAATTTGACGTAAACAGATTTTCAGGACAACTAGATGTTCTACACTAGTCATAACACTATTAGCCCCGCATATAAACATTTCCACTGCCAAGCACGTGCCTCTTTTCACTTGAAAAGGGTTTTGGTCTAGTCCACCACGCGGGCCAAGTGCCGGCAGAATACTCAGTTACTCATATCTTCCAAGAACATTTCACGATGTTTATATTTAGTGACAATGAAAATTTTACTTGCAAAACCTAGCGATGCACGTTTGGCACGGGTTTGAAAACAACCCTTCACGTGGCAGTATCTTTCTACATAGCTACCTTGCACGAGACGCAGGATTTTAAAACATTCAACTGAAGTGCCTATTGCGGTTGCAATTTGTCATGCTTTGTAACATAAATAATTAGACTTTACTCAAAACCATCTACAGATAATAATTAGATAAATATGCCATAACCGTACCCTCTTGATTATTCCAAGCTTCCATGTTTCCGTTCCCAAAATCCTGTTACTATTAATATAACACAATTTCGAGAACGAACTGCGTAACAACTCGCTAATGAATATTCCAATCAACAACATTAATAAATTGGGCTTAAATTAAATCCATTATCTTGTATTTTGGGATTCCAGCTGTATAATTAGTTCCATAGTATTCATGCAAAGCTATTGATAGATAATAATATTCTGTAAAACGTGAACAATGCTGAACGAACAAACCACTTCGTATTGCAAGTTAAATAAAATGTTAATGTGTTAACCAGTCTATTGACTAGATTGACCTTTTCAATTTTCCCTATTCAATTCAACTGTTGAACTTAAATTTCCATAGTTTGCATACTATCATATGCATTTATTTTACGCGTCGTAATCGCTAGACGTTTCGACGAGCCTACAACGACCGTGGTAGCGGAGCAAGTGAGTGAAAAACGTGCGTCATCGTAATTACATTCCATACTTAAAAGGCTCTCTATGCTATATGGAGACTCCAGGAAATATATATACAATTGTCTTAAAAACGCTCTCTTCTATATCATTCCAGTGTAATAAATTAAGTACCCATAAACTTCTTGTTAATTTAATAGCCATTAAATACTCAGTAATCTGATAAGATAAGGAGGTAACTTATTAACACTATTATATATATATTTTAAATACATACAGCAGATAAATTACGCTCACACAGTACAAGTAATCAAAAACGGGCCTTTCGGTAGGTCAGGTCAGGGTCTAACCGTCAGTATCACACAAATAATACACTAGTATCAACGGGCAAGTCAACATACTGAAATACTGGCATCCGTTACTTTATACTTAGTACTTTCGCTTTTTATTACAATAGGCCTACGTTAGCTACATTCAAAACCTTCGTTCGCCCCTCGTAACCTTATAATCACAGACCTATTAACAGTTATACGAAAGTGTGTCGTTAGCCCAGTTTCAGCCTGTTATTTTCTATGCATAGGTACAGGATTAGGTACAGTAGAAGTTGTACTGGGTTCTCTTATTTTTTTTTTATTTATTAAAGACTCACGGCTATATCCCCGAAGGAGTAGGCAGAGGCGTAATATTACACCCACATTGCGCCATGAATATTTAGGTCCCACGTAATAGGGGCCGAGCCTATTGCCGATACTGAGAATTAGGAAAAACCCAGTAACACTTTTGCCCGAACCGGGAATCGAACCCGGGGCGCCGATCAGCAGGCGCCTACGCTATTCACTGGACCACGGAGGCAGTCATAACTTCTCTTATAATTGGAGAGAGAAAAATACCTTTTAGTATGTGTATTTTTTTAAGTCAAACCCCCTCTACAAATAAATGCTCTCCCTTCGAAGATATTACACACATTCATTAATGGACACAAATACACCAAGACTCGAAACAATTACATAGTTCTGGTTCACACAAAGTTTTGCTTCGTGGCGGGATCGAATCAACAACACTCAATTCTATTCATATTTGTAGTAATGAGATACTCTCTTCTAGTATATTACAGAACAACATATATAAAAAGATCTATACCAGTATAAATGTATGAAAGGATTGAATACCTGGACATTCATCCGACAGGCTTCGGCGCGTAATAAGAAATGAAGTTCTTAAGTCCCCGTGAGACCCAACTGCTACTGCGTTGCAAATGGCAAGTAATCTCACCATTTCTAATATATTGAAGACTTTTTAAGACGATCATAGCAGTAGCTCGATGAAAGTTCACTAAAATAAAATGAAATTTAAACTAAACTAAACTGAAATTTAATAGATATATACGTCAAGTAAACTTATAAATGTCCTTTTTCTCTTTCACCGGTTCAGATCGTGACTTCATGTGAGAAGAACCGACAAGAAACCAAACAGGAATACCTTTTTCTACATCATTCAATTTCAAATTACTTTAACTTCATGATGTGGCGACTAGTATAGGTACGTGTTTGCCGTTGTGACAGAAACAATGTGCGAAATCGTTACTTTGCCGCAGAGCTATAAATGCCTTTTAAGATGAATAGCATTCTGAGTATTCTCGTCATAGCAATTTTTCTTTATAATGTATTAAATTTTGAGAGCAATGTTCATGAAGCGCTCAAGGTTTATTGGAGAGATAAATTTTATTTCACAACCGCTCACAAAGCGCGGTTAGCAAGCTCAAACTTTGCTAGAGATTAAAAATAACGACTATCAAAAGCTTGCGTACCTACCGCCACTGGTATTATGTTCTATAACTAATTTAAAAAAGTGACTACCTTTTTATTTATGAGCACTAAAACGAAAAATATGTCCCCCACTACGCCTTCGTTAACCAAACTCTACGTTGATTTGACATTATTAAACCTAAACTCAAATCTAGTTACTCTGAGCCGTTTTACCCTATGTTGTATAATAAGGGCGTTAGCTAATAAACGTAACAGCGCAATGTTCACATTAAAAACTATAAAAAATTCAACGAGTTTGTGCTTACCATTCCCACGAGTAATTTTTTATGGTCTAAAGCTTTTTTTAAATTCTGTTTTATTCCGCTCGAATTATTTTTAACTTGTTTGAGTCTAGATTAGGCATATTAGGGGTCAAATGGTTTTAATGTTTTAAAAGATCTTTTATTCAGATAAGTTGGAGGACCAACGTTACCACCGTCTTGAAAGGGTACAAATTAATGGCGTGATTTTTCGCACGGGTGCTTAAAAACCATTGGTGTGTCGCTAGATTTAAAGATTTTTTTGTAATTTCCTGAATTGTAATAGTTACTCCGTAAGCTTTTTTATGTTTGTATTCAAACATAAAAACTTCAAGGCTAGTTAATAAAGCTATAATGGTGACAAATGAGACATTTGATTGTTCTTGTGTAAATCTACTTACCAAGACGAGTAAACTAATGCAAAGTTGTAAAAGTATAGTTTTCTTTTTTATGTCTACGTGCGACACATTACTACATCCCACCTAACGGTATGCGACCAACCGCAGCTCATTGACGGTAGTTACGCTAGTAAGGCTTCACGATATCCTTGGCCGTATCTGTCACGTCTCTCGAAGCCTAATTCCTTTCCTCATCCTCTCTGCTATCTGAGACGGAAAAGGATAGAAAGGCGGGTTTGGGCTTCAAGAGGTACTTTCACACCAAACTATTTGCGATAAAACATTACATATAAAACGGATAGATACCCACTAGCTAAACTACAATAGACACACTTCAATCTACCCGTAATTAATACGAACATTATTTTGTAATTAGTCCCTAAAAGGCTCTCGAATTGGTTGTAAAACTGAATGGCCCCCTAGAAACTTAATAGATATGATTGTTCGTTTCTTACACATTTTTGTATTAAAAATACTAACTGAATCTCTGAATAGACGATCTAAAAAAACATGACTAAAGAATGCTGCTCACATCGTAAACAGATTTATCAGTCAAATTATAACATAATTATAAAATAAGCTGTGTGTAAAACGTTCACAAATTAAATAGGTACATAGGTACGCCTATTTGAGTTGATAGAAATAGATTACGTGACAGATCATATAATATATTATAAATATAACTTAGTCCCTCATGACGATGATATACTGTATTAAGTAATACGCGCTACTTTGTCTATAAGGCCCCCGATAACCATTAAGTGTGTGGATCGTATTACGTGTAAACCACTAGTATAAAGGTCCTCTTGGTTGAGTTAAGATAAAATGTTATTTGAGTTTGTGAATATACGCCCTTCACAATGTAGTTAATGGTTTCTGTGATGTATAAATGTAACCGCCACTATACGGCCGATATATGAAATATTAGACAACTACCTAAAAGTACAGGTACAAAATACATTTTTAAGTAATCACGTTCTTGGAATACAGTAGGGGCGTAGTTAAGCAATATTATTATAATTAAAGTACGGAACAGAAATAAAGAAGCGTTAGAGACAGGTTATTTAAAAGTAATAACTTAACAATAGTCTGTAATTTTTTTCTTTTTAAAAGATGAGAAATCATTTATTTTGTTAAATTTTCATAATTACATTACAGATGATTAATTATAACTATATACATTACTATCTTAAATAATCATACTTTCTAAGAATATATATGTACATAAAACTAAAAATAAAAATTGAAAATATATATGTACAGGTGTGTTTAGGCGTCGTAGAATGCCTCCGCATCAATACCATCGGGTAACGCGCCAAGAAGGCTGGCAGCATTGCTACGCTGGATGGCAATGCTGATTCTTTGAGCAAAGAATAAACCAGCCTTCTGGTCACGTGAGATGTCGACTCACCGTTTAGATATTTCTCGATATAAAGAACGAGCGCTCGGACCCCATGAGCCTAGCGTTTCCACCCCAAACGGCTCAAATACGTAATTACCTACTAGATTACTGTATTTGCGCCGTTTGAGGGTTTCCGCAGATGCAGCAGCAGCGCCAGCATGGCCTCCAGAGCTTGGAACATGGGATGGCGCGAGGGTGTCTACGCAGGTTGCGTCCCTCGCCAAAGGCCTACCTACCCATTTTCCATTGCAACAATGACATACCGTCAATCTTAACAGATTGACGGTATGTCATGTATATCAAACCGCAGCGTCGGAAGTTGAAGTATAACTACTTCAACTTCCGACGCTGCGGTTTGATTGATTTAGATATCCATATTTTACAATTGTCTTACAAATTTTGTTTTTGAACTACTCGCATGTAAAAACAACAAACAATATCAAATTATATTTATCAATCTTTCAGCACAGCTCCATGAACGTCAACACTTGCATATCGTATTCTCTAGACATTTTCTAGATAATAAATCATAAATACATAGGTACATATGTAGCTCAAATACGCCCTCACACTCAGCTCAAGATAAAAGAACAGAATAGGAAATTTATTATAAAAATATCACATTCTACATTTTCGTGCGCACTGTGACATTTCTTTCGCCACTTCCCCATATAATCGGATGAACTTTTCTCCCCATTTTATTGATTGAACTTCGTTATTCGCAGATACGAACTCTAACCTTCGGTTGAACTTTATCCCACACGTGCACAGTATACTAATTAGTTATTATGGCTTTCCCTCATAACTAAAGCTATAGCGTACACCGAATCAAAATAAGGAATAAACGGACAAAATATTTCTAAGAGAACCTTTACACAGAAATATAACTAACCAGAATAAAAAGAAACTCAATATCCAATTTATATTGAGTATCTTTTCGCTATCATAATATCTCTTTCAGACTAAAGACATCGTTAGAGTAATGCGTCGTCGTACTAGCAAAAAAAAAAGAAAGACCGGTACAAATAGAAAAACAAATCAAATAGTATCAAGTGAGTGTAGTTCATACCAGTCCCACCGCGACCACTATCGTGCGAGCCGATCGAAACGCAAGACGAACACAGTGGTATCTCCTTATACCAGACCCGGAAAACGAACTTATTATGATAAAAAGTAGCCTATATTTAGAATGTAAAATATCTTCATGTAGGCACACACTCGTACTTGAAGCTTTTACGAGAAATCGGGCAATTATATCTTTACGCCACACATTTTCCAATAATTATGTAAATAAAATATGTATAATCGTATAGATACAAAGGAATGTATAGTAGTTCCACCCTTTCTAACATTAGTTCTCTTCTTTTCGGGTTGGCGTACCCGTACAACTATTTGACAGATTGATGCAGGATACGGCATGGCCATTAAATACAGAGTTTAATGAGTGGATTTTTTTTCGAAAATCAACCAAAAGAGCGGAGCAATAGGACAATAGATATATTCTACCAAAACGTTAGAGGTTTACGAACGAAATTGCATGATTTTAGAAATAACATTGCTCTAATTGATTATGATTTATACGCTGTTACTGAATCTGGTTGCAACGAATCAATACATGATGCGGAAATCGTTCCACCGGGATATCAAATTCTACGGTGTGATCGAGCAGATGGTCGGAAGCAGGGTGGCGCGTTTCTCGTGGCCACACACCACTACGAGCTACGGCGAGTTCCGGTGCAGTACACTGCCGCACGCGCCAGCAATGCGGTGAACATATCCATAGACGACTGTGTCTTCGAAATTATTTGTGCTACAGTACACATAAAGAACAAGTTTTTGTTTCTATGTTGTGTGGTGTATATCCCTCCCGGTAGCTCTGAAAATGACTATATGATGTTGTTTGGTGTTATAGAAGAATTGTGTGTAAGATATAAGGAAGTTGTAATATTGGGAGATTTTAATTTATATTCTTCTCCTTTAAATATTATTAATTACTATGAGTGTTTTCTATCATATTGCGAGTTCACTCAGAGTAATGAAGTATTAAATTGTTCTGGTCGGCAATTAGATTTGATACTGAATAAAGGTATCATTGGTACGGTGACGGTATCGGCTGCAGACGTGTCTTTGGTGCAAGTGGATCCATACCACCCGCCGTTATCGGTGGGCGTGCGGTGCACGAGCACACACAGGGCTTGTGTCACTCATGCATTGCCTGAAAGCTCGCCAACTACGGGTACTGAAAGTTTACGGCCACAGTGGAACTTTTTTAAAGCCGACTTTCAATCTTTGTATCACGCTTTAACTACTGCGGATTGGAGCTCATTGTATGAAATACAAGACTTAGAGGAAGCACTTGATTTTTTTTACAGTAACTTCAATAACATTTTAGATCAATATGTTCCCAGGAAAAGGCTGTCCAAGGTTTATCCAGGGAACAGGTACCCGGAATTTTACACAAGTGCCATAATAAAGGACTTAAATATTAAAAGCAAGCTTCATAAAAAGTATAAGCAGACAAAGTTGGACAGCGATTACCTGAAATTCGCTGAGTGTAGATCGCGTATTAAAAAAGCAATCGAGTTGGCACATAGACAACATAATGATTCTATTCAGTGTCGCTTTGCAAAGGATCCAAAATCATTTTGGGAATATTTGAGAAACAGGAGGAGAACGGAGACTAGTGTACCGATAAAAAAAGATGGCAATACTTTAACTAACGACGAATGTGCAAACCAATTCGCGAAGTACTTTGAGTCAGTTTACAGCAACTCACCACCACAATTGGATGCGGCGTTGGCACAGGCGGCGGTGGCAGAACATGACGCATCGAGCGCACGCGTAAGTATTAACGCTCTGACTTTGAAGGAGGTAAGTGAAGCACTCGCTCGTCTCAAGCCAAAGCGTTCATCAGGCCCAGATGGCATACCTTCATTTCTTTTTAAGGATTGCGGTAGAGTATTGGCAGAACCTCTTTGCCATTTATTTAACATTAGTCTTAAAGTAGAGACTTTTCCAGCTCGATGGAAGGTCACCCGAGTTATACCAGTGCCTAAGGGTAAAGCAGGACCAGAAGTTAGTGGTTATAGACCAGTGGCAGTGTTGTCAACTCCAGCCAAGGTATTTGAGTCGGCTCTTCAGCGCAGTATGCAGGCACAGGTACAAGCACTATTATCGGACGCTCAACACGGATTCCGTCCGGGGCGCAGTACGGCTACCAATCTTATTAATTTTATGTGCCAGGTAGTGCCTGCTGTGGATTCAGGGATTCAGGTGGACGCTGTCTATTTTGACTATAAAAAAGCCTTCGACACTGTCGACAATGATATCTTGTTAAGTAAACTTGCTAAAATGGGATGCACACCACATTTGTTGGAATTCTTCGTAAGCTACATGAAAGATCGTCAGCAATACGTTGACTGCAGTGGATATGTATCTGATACATATTTTACTAGATCAGGTGTGAGTCAGGGCAGCAATTTGGGTCCGCTAGAGTTCATCATAATGATAAACGATTTGCCCGAGGTAATAAAACATGCGACGTGTTTATTGTTTGCTGATGATCTCAAGTTGATGTTGGAAATTAATAATATTTCTGATTGTGAACATCTACAGGAGGATATAGATAGAGTAGTGGAATGGAGTCAGCAGAACAAACTCGTATTTAATGTATCCAAATGCTCTACAATGTCATTCACCCGCGTCCGTACCCCTATTACTTATGACTACAAGATAAGGACAGAACCGATGCAAAGAGTCTGGCAGGTAAAGGATTTGGGAGTTTGTATGACTCCTGAGTTGTCTTTTAGACATCATATAACCAAAATCTGCAAAAAAGCGTACAGAAACTTAGGATTCGTCCTTAGGCAATCACGGCACTTCACCAATCTGAGCACGTTAAGGGTTTTATACGATGCGCTTGTTAGGAGTCATCTCGAGCATGATGCTGTTATATGGGCTCCCCATGAAGCCAAATACAGCGTCATGCTTGAGAGAGTACAAAATAAGTTCACAAGATACTTATACATGAAAATGTATGGAGTATATCCATTTTATCCTTTAATGTACCCCACATTATTTGTGCTTGGAATGGTTGGGTACAACGAGTTGAGAGTGCGTCGCGAGTTTTCGTTGGCAATGTATGTGATCAAACTATTGCGGAACCAGGTGTGTAATCAGACGGTGCTGGGGCACCTGGGCCTCTGTGTGCCCGACCGCTACGTATGGAGGAGACGACGTCCGCCCCTACTAGCTGTCCCGGTTGCCAGGACTAATATAATGGCGAAAGCGCCTCTAACCCGGTCAATCCGAGTAGTTAATGAAATAAGTAATAGAATAGACATATTCTCGTGTCATCTGAGTGAACTCGCAAAATTGATACTATGTGTAATATCATATGATTGAGTATTGTGGCCCTGTATTATTATGCTTGGGTCTTAGGTTATGTTCATGTAGTAATTGTGTTTTTCATTGCTTTTTAATTTTATTTATTATTATTATTATATGATTAGCTGTTTCTGTAATGCGTACTATAGTGTAGTTTGTGTGTATTAATTTGTTTCTTTAAGTTGCTATAAATTGTTTTTATTTTTAACCCCACAATTGCATTGGGTAACCTGTAATAATTGTGTTGGAATGTGTGTAATAAATAAATAAATAAATAAATAAATAAAAATTCTCTCGAGAAGTCTTCAATGTGATTCTGTGAAAATGAAAAGTCATCTTGACACGAACGTGTCGAACACATCGGCATTCGGCATGTCTCATGACTGTCTTTATAAAAAGCTTACAATTCGTGTCCTAAAATTCCTGGTGATCTAGTCTGAAATATATTGAATATTTTTCTTTGATATAATGAAAGTGAATTTACATTAATGCTTTAATATTTTTGAATAAATCATTAATACTATAATTATGTCACATTGAATTATTACGAACCAGACCACATTAGACCATAAACATTCCTCTATGATTTCATATCCTGAAGAATCCTCCAATCGAAATTTTAGGAGAATAAAATATTTTTAGTGTATTTACCGTAGATTTACCTTTGCAGCTTACAGGGGAGAGGCAAATTCGAGCAAAACAGAAGTACACTAGTTGCCACCTAAATCTTCCTGACTGCTGAATTCATAGAAATGCATTGAGCAGTGTTTGCGTGATTGTGGAGCAAACATTTAGATGTTTCCTACTCAATCTCATTCTATGCAAAACGTCTGTATTTAGATACAGAATCATGAAGTTTATAAGGTCGAGTACGTAGTAGTGTAAGTCCAGTCAATGATCATCGTATTTCTACGCCTGTCGACCACAGCGTATTATTACCATAAAACCGATGAACCGATTATTTTAAACTTTAATTTTAGAAAATAAGTCATAAATAGGTATTATTTTAAATGCTGCTACGAAATTCGTTAAAACTTTAAAGCAAGAGTAACAAAATAAGTAATTATAGTAGATAAACCACATTTCATAAAGCGTAGCACTTGAACTTAATCCTTATACTAAAATCTAAAATTCTAACCCGAATGTAATACGTTAATCCAAATAAACGCTGAGCTTCGCAATTTCAGCATGAAATTAAAGTACTCTTTATGCTTCTGAAATTGTTAGCAGTTAAAACCTTATAAATATTTTTTAAAGATATTAAAGTAAAATATATTCTAAGTGTACTTATTTTGATTTTTAATTTCAAATCCAAAGTTGTATCTTCTATGGTCATAAGTCACAATAGTTGAAGAAACTGACTACTAACATTTGTAACATTTGTCACAGATCTTCACTATTAATGTCAATGTGTATAATTATGAGTCCGTCCAGCAACGGAAAGGTGTGAATTTTGTGACCCGTCACCCATCTATAAACTAGGCGGCTGTGACACGTTTACCCTCATGAGTCGATAGAAGTCTCCGGTCGCCACTTTGCTAGGGGCGGTTTATAACGTTCATTGTATTTTAGTAACTCATGCCCGTCCGGACTTATGATTGACGCTTAAAGGTCAGCCTTTCAGCTTTATCATGTGAGGGTTTAATAGACTCTATTGTAGAAATACACCTAATTGTAAAAATGTATTCGTCATCTTATTTTATATGTTGACATGGGTACAGCCGTTATAGAATACTAACTAAGCTGGTTGTTACAACCACATTATTCAGACCTACTGCTCCGCACCGGGATACTCGATATATGGACTATCCAAAAAAAAAAAACTAATCGAATCGAATCAGTTCCTGAGTTTAACGTGTTAGACCAAACAAACAAACTCTTAAGTTAATATTAGTATAGCTTCCAATAAAGTATAAATATAAAACACATATATCCTCAAATATATCACAAATACGATCTTCAAAGTATACTCCAATGTCTTCACACGAACACTATACCTGTAATCTCCGGCCAAAACGTCAAGTAACATTACTATCTTGTCTCACATGAATAGAGCCAATCTTCTCACAATAAATATGTCTTTATCGAGAAAATGTCACGTACGTGTTAAATATTCCTCACACTATCGTGCCCGTATACCTGACGTAAACGTATCCGTTAACGTTCAGGCTTTGAAGGTTTTACTTACGTATACGGAGTGAAAATGGTTATGTGTAGAATGTGCCTAACTTTTATGGAAGCCCTCTAAGCATGTGAGTGTAAAAAAAACTGAGTGAAATAATACACTCAGCAGGGTAATAAAGCTTAAATCTGCATTAGCCAGTAAAGATTTCCGAATATACTTACTATTATTTTCTGGTATACCGATCCAAAGGGGTAAAATGCAGTACCTATACCTCTTTATCTGGGTCAATAAGAAGTCATTTTGAAAGAATTAAACGCCTTTGTTATAAATCGGTTGCCTTCGATCTTCTGGAAGTGGAATATTGACCCCAGCTCCGCAGTTGAAGTGCAAAATTTTCCATACGAATCACTTCAACCCCAAAGAATCCATTTTCCATAGTTCACTTAATAAAAAGGTAACAAAGAACCAATAGCTTCCTTGTTCTATTAATAGCTAATACTAAAACGTAAAATATAATCCACTTAAAATATTCGTCCAATAGTTCTCGACGATAACAACATGATGGCTGACCGTCCGAACAATGATCTGGCTAACCCTCCTGACTGTACATATTCATTAGCTAGCGGAACCGCCAGTTTTACGTCGCTAGTTTGTCGATGGTAATTTTAACCTGAAAGCCTTTTAAGACACGAAGTTCATGACTTTCAATTTATCAAGGTCCGAGTTTACGCACGTTTACGTCTTGGTTTTACCTGTGGGAAGTCTTTATAGAGTTCAAAGTTATTTTTCTCTTGCGTTTCTTTACCCTACTAGAAATTGGAGAAATGTGTGGTAACCCAATTCACGGCCTCTTCCTCCACCTTTCATGGCGGGTAGTTGGTTAATGTGTGACTCTATCCCACGGGTATTTGCAGCTTACGCATCAAAACCAAATATTATGGTATCCGTCGATATTCTATAGCAGCGGAGCCACGCGAATCATGTTTACGATAGGTACTTTGCCGCATCGAGACTTACTTTACAGCTTGTCGCAGTCCACTGCTGGACTTAGCCTCTCCTAATAGGCATCACAATAACTTTCTAACTAACATTTTAGATCATAAAGACACGTCTTTATGCAAGGTGTGACACTCCTGCGCGTATGCACTTAAAACTTAATTTACATAAAAAAACTGTCTCTTCACTAATACTCTCAAGAAAGTTAAGTCTTAATTCCTAAGAGAGCTAAAAATAAAGTCTTAAATTAAAGGCATCTGTCGTAATAAAAGAAAATTAATTAAGTACCGAGTAATGGCGACGCATTGATTTTAGCGCAATTTACTAACAGTAGGTACCTACTGAGAAGATGAAAACTATTTCTCCGATGGAATTCGTTTAAATTATCGCCGAAATCAAAATAATAGAGAGTTAGTAAAAATCCTCAAAAATAAACTATTTATTTTACAGGACTGATATAGACGAACGTGAAATATGTTATTCAGTCAATAACCGTTTGCTTTGATGCAACCAACTGTATGTACATGAGCTCTTAAATTACTATGGAAATCAAGTGTAATGCAAGCATTGCCGACCCTTTCATTGCCAGGGTAGAAATTACCGGTAGGCGTCTATCATCACAGCAACATAAAGGGGTTAAAATTCTAAGCTTATGTGAATATTCACTAGCACTACGAAAATAAGGACAACAGCCGTAATAAAATATAACAAGGAACAAGTATTATGTCAGAGCAACTAATTAACGCTTAATTATAACGAACTTTATGTTTGAGGCTTCAACAGGCCGTGGGAAACTAACTTACTCTAAGCCGTCCGTATATCCGTTCGACGTTTATCTCTAAAAATATACGAGTAATAAATCTGGAAAGATTTTCAATTCTGATCACGCTTACAAAACTGGGATGCAATCCTTCTAAGGGTCACACATAAGGGCAATTACGGAACCCGATGCTATTTAAAACCGGTCATATGTCCTTTAGGTCATGCCCAACGCACACATGACCGGTTTTAAATACAATTTTCACGGTAAGTATAAAAGCAGCGCTCGTTCAGTGCGCCGGTCATTTGTCGGTTGGCTTTCGAGCGAGAAGGTTGTCGTGAGGTGTTCGGCGCTATTTGCAGTAAGTCATTTTTGTACTTTGTGTACCTACGTGATTATTTAGTGTAAAAGTGTGATTATTTCGTGTACTTAATGGCTGTTTGCTTTTTGAATTTGCTTTGAGGTTATGTTGTTAAAAAGTACCTAATCTAAAATATAGAAGTAAATGATTTTCAGTGTATTGTAATCTTGTTTTTTTTAAATCAATCTACCTTCTGGTTCTAATATCAGAAGTGGGATTGGTCTATGCCCACATTAAATTAGCTGTCAGATTATTTTGCAAACAGCCGTTAAGTTGTGTTTGAAATGCCGCGCTCATCACGTTCGCGTGAGAGGACTGATGTGTCGTTACGCCATAAGACAAAGCGAAAAATTAGCAAATTGCGCCGACACCATCGCGATTCTCGTTCGCGTTCTCGTCGCGATTCTGTTTCGCGGTCTCGTTCGCGCTCTTATTGTGATAATGTTTCGCGTTCTTCTTCGGGATCTGACCGCGAACCTAGATCAAAATCTCGTCGCAATTCAACCGCGCGTCGTCGGCGTGCGCGCTCTCGTAGTCGTGAGGGTGTTGTTATGCAGAATGCACTGGCAACTATACTTTCCCGATTAGACGCTATAGAGGAGAGTGCGGCTAGTACCTCACAAACTCCTACGCGTAGTTTGCCTACCGGCAGTGGTCAGTGTAATAGTAATACGCCATCTGCGGCAGAATCGTTAGCTGAAGCCTTAAACGTTGCTATAAATAAAGTAAAACCGCTTAACTATTATGTGTCAAACTTCGACCCGAGTGTCCATAGCTTTGAAGTGTGGTGTGACGAGGTGGAACGTGCAAAATTGGCCAATAGTTGGGGCGATTTAGAATGTTTATCGCGAGTAGCTAATTGTTTAAAAGGGGATGCCAAGACTTGGTTGAATGAATGGGTTACGAACGACCGTTCATGGAGTAACTTTTCTAAGGAATTTAAATGTCTGTGCCCGCATAAACTAGATTATGCTAATATACTTTTTGAGGTTATGAATACAACTTCAGATAAATTTAACACCTATGCAGAGTATGCTCGACGCACGTTGCTGCGATTGCGCATTGTAAAGGGTTTGAGCGAAGAACTAATGGTTCAAATAGTTATTCGAGTCCAGTGGCGTAGCGTGGGGGGGGCCGGGGGGGCCATGGCCCCGGGCGGCACATTTAAGGGGGCGGCAAAAGACGCCGCAAAAAAAAAAACCATTTTTTTTAAATACTTGGCTTGCGCACTGACACGATCCCAGTAGGACCGTGCGGGCGGCGCGGGCGCAATAGAAAGAACAACAATCAAAAACTAAATCATCATGATTTTCATTACTTGAAGACTTGCTTGTGTCCGTTTATTTATTCTTGAATAGGTTGCAATATTCCAGTGATCTGCGAGACTGTTATGAAGCCGCCCCTGTGTGCGATGAGAGCCGCCCCTATTGCCATGGCGCAACTGGCGCACACAGGCGCCAGCGCAATAGGGGCGACGCGTGCCAGATAAAATAATACAACATAATCTTTATAGTTGAATAGGGAAGAAAGCAGGTACAGGTCTCCTAAGACAATAGTCACACTTGCGGTTTAACTATACCTACGCTATTTGAACTTTAACTCAAATCAAATCAAATCAAAATCATTTATTCATCTAGGTCACAATGTGACGCTTATGAACGTCAATTTTAAAATTAAATTACTTAATGCTTCTACATTTACATTTACTGCCTCGTTCGCAAAGCAATAGGTAGAGCCACGAGAAAGAACGGGCAATAAAACTCGAGGCCACTCTTTTAAATCGCCAATATTATGGTACATATTTTCATTTTTGTAAGGAGCTGCAACTGTTACACATTGTACTAAATTACTTGTAGATAGTAATCAGTTACAGACATAATACTTAAGCAATTAATGAAGTTACTAAATGATGTGTTTTAGTTAGCCTTCCAATGCGAATATTGTGTAACAGGAGCATCCACTTACGACTTATAATGTATACAACTCGTGACCATGTTCAGAACTATGGTGGAAATGTATGTTACAGAAGTGACGGTATATGAATGCACAAAATTACAAAAACTTTAGTTCACAGACCATGATAACGAGTTATCTTCATCTTACAGTACAGTAAATTTAAAAAAAAAATTGGGGAACAACAATGCAAATGTAGATGTAGTAAGTAGAATGACCTAATTATGATAAACGAATAATAATTTAAAAGAACTAGAAATGTTATATAATGATAAACTGAAAAATGCTAAGTATCTATATAAATTCTAAATAAGTAGTAGATCATGAGTTGTCTAGTGTAAGTGACCATCTATCCTTGTCACTGAAATAATCATTAATAGTATAATAACCTTTCTTAATAAGGCAGTCTTTTATTTTAGCTTTAAATGTACTAAATGGTAATTCTAAAAGACTAATTGGTATTTTATTGTATATACGAATACCTAGCCCTACAAAAGAATTATTAACTTTATGTAAACGATGATAAGGGGCATATAACCTATGCTTGTTTCGAGTATTTATATTATGTATATCGCTTTTTGAGGTAAATAAACTTATATTTTGCCTAATGTACAAAATATTAGCAAATAAAAATTGCGAGGCTACTGTAAGAATTCCTATAGACTTAAAGCGTTCCCTAAGAGTATCTTTTGCACCTAACATGTATATTGCTCGTACCGCTCGTTTCTGTAGAACGAAGATATTCTGAATATCCGCTGCTTTGCCCCATAACAAAATACCGTAGGACATAACACTGTGAAAATAGCTAAAATATACTAAACGAGCCGTGTCGATGTCAGTAAGTTGCCTAACTTTTCTGACGGCATACGCAGCAGAGCTGAGCTTTCCTGCTAGACATGCTATATGTGCACCCCATTGTAACTTATTATCTAATGTAATACCTAAGAACACTGTAGAGTCTACTGTGTCAAGTTCCTCCCTATCTAGCATAATATTAGGTCCCAGTTGTCTAACGTTAGGTAAAGCAAATTTAACGCATTTAGTTTTCCTAGAATTAAGTACTAGGTTGTTTGCTGTAAACCATCGTGTAACTTGTAATAGTGCATTATTTACATCATCAAATTGATTTCTATTCCTATCTACTTTAAAAATAAGTGACGTATCATCTGCAAAAAGTACGACATCACAGATGTTTTTTAAATAAAAAGGTAAGTCATTAATATATACTAGGAATAGAAAAGGACCTAAAATTGAGCCTTGTGGAACGCCTAGCTGTATAGGTAATTTAGAGGATGTAGTCCCATTTACATCGACACACTGAAATCTTTGCCGCAGGTACGAATCGACAACACTAAGTGCGGTTTTCTCTACGCCGTAGTGGCGGAGCTTACGCAGTAGTGTGTCGTGCTGAACGCAGTCAAATGCTTTAGAAAGGTCACAGAACACTCCAATAGCATTCTTTGATGACTCCCAAGCACTATAAACGTGTTTTATGAGAGCAACACCCGCATCAGTAGTGGATCTACCTTTAGTAAACCCGTATTGATCTTTGTGAAGCAGACTATTTAAATTGAAGTGGCTTAATAGCTGCTTTAAAAGAATCTTTTCAAATATTTTACTAAATGCCGGCAAGATAGATATGGGCCTAAAATTATTAATTTCATTTTTACTGCCAGATTTGAATAAGGGTATAATTTTACTTCTTCATCAAATCCGGAAATACGCCTAGGTCAAAGCATTGATTAAAAATTATAGATAGGTAAGGCGCAACAGTCTCAACTATAGTACCTAAAATTTTAATTGAAATGCCCCAAAAGTCGCCGGTATTTTTAATATTAATTGAATTATATGCGATCAATATATCTCGCGGGGTAACGTGCTCGAATCTAAACACGCTCTTGCATTCAGGTACACTGCTAAGCAAAAAATTTCCAGCGTCTAAAGATGATGATTGTAAAGAGCTAGTAGTTGTTAAAGGTATGCTCGCAAAGAAACTATTGAACATATGCGCTACTTGAGTTTTGTTAGTGACTAATAAATTGTTTTCTTTTAGTTCAAATTGGTTTTCCCGTGGTCGAGCTCTTCCTGTTTCATTATTTATAATGCTCCACGTTTCTTTAATTATATTTGTTGAATGCTTAATTTTACTACTAATAAATTTAGATTTTGCCATAATACAAACTTGTTTAAAAAATTTTGAGTACTTTTTTACATAATCTCGAAAAGGTGAGTCAAATCTATGTTGTTTCATACCATATAATTCAAATAACTTGGCTCTACTTTTGTATATACCTATAGTGGCCCACTGGTTAAAAGATCCCATAGTACCCTTTAGTGTGACAGTTTTACTCTTAAAAGTATTTTGAAATTCATTATTTACTAGTCCAAAAAGTGAGTTATAAATTGTATTTGGATTTTGTGAGTTTAATATTGAGGTATTGAGTTTAGCAATAATATTATTTTTGAAACGTATGAGACGATTGGTAGTCTGAGGCCTACATTTTACTATACGTGATTTATCATATGTTGAACAGGGAAAACTAGCTATCTGTCCACGGTGATCAGAAGGGAGAGAACTAATTACTACTGGGTTTGTGGCAGTACAAGAACTAAATATGTTATCCAAACAAGTAGAAGATGTTGCAGATACTCTAGTAGGTTCACAGAATAGGTTACTTAAATTAAATGACTTAAAAAGATTCAGAAATCTAATACACTGTGAAGAATTCTCTAAAATATTAATATTAAAATCGCCACATACTATAATATTCTTATTACTACATTTAATTTTATTGATAGCATCTTCCATAACAGTCTCAAATAGATTATAGTCACCAGAAGGAGGTCGATATACACAAATTACTATATATAGGTCTAGTTCCACACAGGATAACTCAATAGTGCGCTCAATAGATAAATTAACAATATCTTTACGTTCCTTACATTTTAATAAATTTGAAGTTATTATGAGAGAACCGCCTCTAATAGCCTGCATTCTTATATACGAACTCTGCACCGTATAATATTCATTTATAACAATAAGCTCATGATTCTTTAACCAATGTTCAGTTAAGCACAAAACCTTAACATCATATTTTTCTAGAAATAAACTTAACTCTAATTCTTTGCCAGATAGGCCTTGCATGTTTTGGTGTACTATATTCAAATACTGCAGCCTAACTGTTGTCCTATCTTGGAGTTTAAATCACAAGACGTGTCAATAAAAACGTTGTTAGTACAAGTACTAACCCTATCAAATAAATTGTAAACACAAGGGTCTTTTCCTTGCTGTAAATTGTATGCTAATAGTTTAGCAATCTGTCGCTTAATATAAAATGGCAGATACATTGTATCTTTTGTTAAATTAAATTTACTAATAAATTTATTAGCGTCAAAAAACAATATTGCGTCACTATGACGACAAGTTATATTATATAATAACATATTTAATTTGTGTATGTGCATGTTTTGTGTATGTGTTAAGTCATTTGAGTAGGGCAAAGCACATAAAATAAATTTACAACTAAATCTGGAATTAAGGTCTAATAACATTTCAACACATTCTATGATATGCTGTCTTTTTACAGTTAAACTGTTACCAAACAACAATATGGCCGTACTACTCTCATCTAAGGGGTGCAACTTAATCTGATTAACTAAACTACTGTAACTATCCCCTGGCCTACAATAATTTATAACACACTGGTTTGTATACTCACAGAGAAGACTACCAAAATTATGACCTAGCCTATCAGAAAAAAAAAAAAAAAAAAAAAAACTCCAATATATATATGTATATATTTGCGATGAAATCAAAGCCAATTATTTCACATACTACAAACGCGTTCTGCTAATTTTTGGACGCAACAGCCCCAATTCCCGGCAGCTTCGTTATTCCCGGCCAAGGACGTGGTGGCGGGTACGGCGGTGCATGTGTTCTGTAAGACTATCGGGCTACGGCAGGCTACCAAAATCAATAATTATACAATATACCTCACGTCTTACAACAAACATAATCTACGGCAAAAGAACACCTCGCCGAGCTCAAGGTAGAATAAAGTGACATAACGTGGTACATACTGCGGTTATCAGCAGTCCGATGACAGGGGGAGGACATGGTAACTTCAGAGTCAGATGACTTTTGCTACCATCGAGAAGGCGACCTACTTGGGGTGACGTCGGTTTCCTGGCCAGGAGGAAAAGTTTGTGGCAGTCGGTAGTGTGTCGACCCGGGTAGCGTACCTCGTACTTAGACTCACCAATAGGGGCGGTCTAAAGGTGATGATTCGGAATCCTGCCGTTTTGCCGAAAAGATTTTGACAAAATTTCATTATCCAAACAAATTTTAGCAACCTTTTTTTATACCATTGCAATATTTCGAATGATTATAGTACGCATATTTTTATTTGGTCAAATTTTTACTTGGCAAAATATTACCAAGTATAATGTCATTATGGCATTTGGTCTTTAATCAAATGATTTATCACAGCAAACAATCTTCAGACAATAAACGTTTGGTGATATTAGTTTATTTATGGAAGTAGTTAGAGTAGGCTAATTATTAAAAAAAATGTAAGGTTAGGTTAGAACTGTGACCTCCTGCGCAAGAGCCGAGCGAGCGGTGCCGCGGTAGCGGCCGGCGAGTGCCAAAAACGACTTGCATTAATATAAAAAAGAGATTGTTTTTAGTAGGTTACCCGGAACTGAACTATTTAGATTTGGATAATTATTGATTATGCGTAAAAACTGTTATTGCAACTGAAATATTTTACTAAATAAAAAAATTTAAAAGTACTAGTTGGTAAACAAGTTATAGTTTAAACGTTCATTTCCCAAACATTAGGTTTGAATAATTTGGCAAATGTAATTATGCGAAACATTTTTTGGGAAGTGAATATTTGTCAAATTCCTTTCGGCCAAACAAGGGAGACCCGATGATTCAAGTATATGCGCGCAACTCCACTCACCCTTACGAGATGGCTGAGGCCATGTACCAGGACACTGTTAAGGCAATACCTAGTAAGACCAAAGCTCAGTACTTCAACGCGAAAGTGGAAGTACAAGAACGCGGCGAAACGAAAATCGGAGGCCACCGCGTGGGGCACAAGAATCATATGGCTTAATGCTAGTTAACTAGCTCGTAGCAGAGGGCCTGTTCCTAATGAACTCCTTTTGTAAGAAGAAGCCTCACAGGCAGTGGACGCCAAGACGCCAGTGGTGGCCAAACCGCGATAATGTGACAAGCAAGGTGAAAGACTACATCAAGACGGACCGAAACCACATACTTAAAGACGGTGATCAATACGATAAACACCTGAAGCGATCACCGACGAGTACGAGGCTCTCTTAATATAATAAACCTCAGAACTGAAAGGGCCCAGTCAATGAAGCCTTCTCTCAGACTTACATTGCTCCTCCCACCGACAGCATTAAGCAGTAGGACGGTCACAGTGGTCACGGTACTAGGAGATTCGTCTCGAAAGATCTGCTCCCCATAGAGAAAAAACAAGTAGTCTAAACTGCCAGCCGAGACTCTCGAACTGATGAGGAAAAGACGCGAGATGCCATCCTGTCGTCTGTCTTCGCCGGAAGGACAGGTCATAAAACGACAAATACGAAATCTTACGCAACGAGACCTACGACGCATTAACACTCGGGCCATCGAGGCTGCGATCGAGAAAGCCCCGGGATCATAAGTCTTCGCTCTGCAGTTGAGGCGACACAATCAAACGACACTACAATCGTGGATGGCCACATCGTGAACTCAAAGTTCGAGATTCTCGAAGACGTTGAAAGGTTTTATCGACACTTGTTTACCTCGCGGGCAGACCGACGACCATAGTGCCCTACTGACTAGTACTGACGCACAACTACACCGAAGCCGTGTTATGTTATGTTATAGCAGCAGAGAAAAGGCCGCCGAGCTGCCGTGCGCGACTCATTAACACCGCTGAGAGCTGCCACATTTTGCCGCAAAATTATTATACCGTATGCTCTATGATATTCGAGCAAGTAAGACGAATCAACTGACAACAATTCTTTTTTAATCCTTTAAGCCGTTGAGCGTGTAAAGCCAAACTAAAGGACATACAAAAATACAAAACCCGAAAAACGTTATAGTTTTGCAGAAACATTGGGGTAAAAAGGGGCGGCGAATTGCCGAACGGCCCCGGGCGGCAGAAACCCACGCTACGCCACTGTTCGAGTCATAAACGATGCGCAAGTTCGTGCAGCGGCGGCGAACGCCGAGCTGACCGTAGATTCTTTAGTTACTTTCTTAGCTATTTATGTCAAGACCAACCGTAACAAAAGCGATAGCCGTGTACCGTCGAACAAACGGAATATTGTCTCATCAGGCAGTGGTAGTAATGCTTGTTTTTCTTGCGGTCAATCTGGCCATTTACGTATTAACTGTCCCAAGAAGCGTAAAGTGCCTGATGGCCAGTCTAAAATAACGTGTACGTTTTGCAAGAAGGTTGGTCATGTCGAGAACGATTGTTATGCGAAGCGTAGGACGGAGAACACTAGTAATAATCAACGAAAGGTGAATCTATGTAAAGAACGTCGCGATTCGTCTGGCGTAAATGATGTTACTGCGGCCGTGATTCAGGGTATACCTGTCGATGTTTTAATTGATAGTGGTGCACTTAACGTATCCCTAATTTCATCAGCTATCGTGAAACACTTTACCTGTTCTCGTAAACCAACACATCGCGTTTTGAAGGGAATTGGTAGTGACGGTATCGTTGCTCATGAGTATGTCACGCTGACTGTAGAGTTTAGCAGAATATCGTTAGAAATAGACTTTGTTATAGTACCGGCATCGTATATGAATACGCCTATAATTGTAGGAACTGATGTTCTCAATAGGGATGGGGTTACCTACATTCGTACCAAGCACGGGCAACTTCTGTCGCACTCCACTAGTCACGTATTCACGATTAACGCCGTTGAAACTGGTGAACTTGGACTAATAGATACTCCTCTACAAGGCGCCAATTTGAATTCATTGATGAGTGTCATAAATAATTTTAAACCATTCCTCATATCCGGTACCGCAACTACTACAGTAAATACAGGCAAAATGCAAATTAATTTAACTAGCGATGTCCCAGTGGCGTACCATCCTTACCGGTTATCATATCAAGAGAAACTCAAGGTGAGGGAAATAATTAAAGATTTGTTGCACAAAAATATCATACGCGAATCTAAATCTGAATACGCTAGTCCAGTTATTCTAGTCAAAAAGAAGGATGGTGCGGATAGGATGTGTGTGGACTTTCGAGCACTCAATCGCATAACTATTAGGGACAGGTATCCCTTGCCTTTGATAGAGGACCATATTGATCGTCTTGGTTGCTCGAAATTCTTCACAGGACTAGATATGGCCTCAGGGTTCCACCAAATTCCCATCGAGGCCAGTTCCATTCACAAGACAGGTTTCGTAACTCCTGAGGGCCATTATGAATACCTGAAGATGCCATTCGGTTTGTGCAATGCTCCCACCGTTTATCAACGGATTATCAATAATACGCTTCGAAGGTTCATCGAATCTGGCCATGTTCTGGTATACATAGATGACGTACTTATTATGAGCATGACCATCGATGAAGGTATACGATTGTTACAAGAGGTTCTTAAAACGATAACCGAAGCAGGATTTTCTGTGAATCTTCGGAAATGTTCATTTTTAACCACTGAGGTGGAGTATCTTGGTCGCGTCATTAGTCACGGTCAGGTTAGGCCGAGCTCTCGAAAAATTGAGGCACTAGCAAACGCTCCAGTGCCAAGTAACCTAAAACAGGTTAGACAATTTTTAGGCTTGGCTGGATATTTCCGACGCTACATAAAAAATTACGCTACAAAAACTGCAAGTATCTCTCGTCTTACCAAAAAAGATGTTAAATTTGAATGGGGCATTGAGCAAGAGCAGGTCGGACAAGACCTCATTAAACAGTTAACTAGTGAGCCCATACTTGCAATTTTTGATACCATGCTAGCGACGGAACTCCATACAGACGCCAGTAGTGCAGGGTACGGAGCGATTTTAATGCAGGTCCATAAGGACGGCAGCAAGCGTGTCGTAGCCTACTTTAGCAAGGTCACTCAAGGCGCAGAGAGTAGATACCACTCTTACGAGTTGGAAACACTGGCGGTAGTCAAGGCGTTACAACACTTTAGACACTACTTGATTGGCATCAAATTTAAGATCGTTACAGATTGCAATGCGCTAAAGTCGAGACGTAAAAAAGATCTGCTACCCCGCGTTGCTCGCTGGTGGATCTACCTGCAAGATTTCAATTTTACAATTGAGTATAGGAAAGGCGTAATGATGTCTCACGCCGACTACTTAAGCAGGAATCCAACAGTGACGCAAGTTAACCACATAGATAGGCCGTTGAACTGGGCTCAGATAGCTCAGTCCGCCGATAGTGAGACTCAAGAGCTATTGCAAAGGCTCAGAGATGGTCAGTTAGATTCACGTCGCTATGTGTGTAAAAACGATCTCCTGTACTATCGTTACTCTCCGATTGGCGAAGAGTCGAGGCTTTTGTGTTTTATTCCTAAAGGACACAGATTAAGTCTTTTGCGTATATTTCATGACGAGCACGAGCATATAGGAGCGGACAAAACCATTAATCTCATCCTTAAGCATTTTTGGTTTCCCGGCCTTAAGCAGTTTGTTCAAAAATATACATCACACTGTCTGACT